>CM060981.1:91355151-92568901 GCA_030765065.1 Deroplatys truncata | reverse complement strand
AGCTCCAAAGTAGGCGAAGACAGTTCCATCTGTAGGCAAGATCATGGCGTCAGTTTTTTGGGATGCGCGTGGTATAATTGTCATTAATTATCTTCAAAAAGGAAAATCCATCAATGAGGAGTATTATGCAAACTTATTGCAGCGTTTGAATGATGAAATCAAGCAAAGACGGCCGATTTAGCGAAAAGAAAGTTCTGTTTCATCAAGACAATGCACCAGTTCACACATCCATTATCGCCATGGCCAAAATCAATGAGTTGAAGTTCGAATTGCTTTCTCATGCACCCTATTCGCAAGATTTAACCCCCTCAGATTATTTTCTGTTTCCAAAGTTGAATAAATGGCTTGGTGGTAAAAGATTTGCCAACAATGAAGAGATGGAGTTTGCAGTTGACGGCTATTTTGCAGAACTCGACGGTTCTCACTATAAACAGGGTATCGAAGCTATTGAACATTGCTGGGAAAAGTGTATCGAGCTGAAAGGAGACTGTAGAAGAATAAAGATGTTATTTTCCAACATTTTTGCGTTTTATTTGTTAGGTCGGGTACTTCTGGGACAGCCCTCGTAAAGTGGGAGGAGAATTACTGAAGTCATTGCTGAGAAAGGAATTGGTCTGTCTCTTGCTAAAGTTTTTCTAAAAAGACTCAGTACTGCATATTTTGATTATTTATTTTATCTGTGGTAACCGAGCGGGATGGCTGAGGCGGTAAGTCTGTGGCCTGTATTCAGGAGGTTGTGGGTTCGATTCCTGCGGCCGATCTTACTGACCCATGGGCTTTTTCGGGGATTTCCCCGCGTGGCTAGGCAAATGCAGGAAAGGTTAATTGCATTCCTTGAATTTTGTGTCCCTTTATTTCACCTACATTCTCATTTTACTCCACCTTCCATCTGCTTGGTCTGTTTCAGGGTTGAAAATGTCGATGGGCGTCTCAGCGTTGCATGGGAGGGAAAAAGAATGAATTCTGTAACCCATCGATCCTTCGTCCTGGGGGTCTCCGAATTCCAGGCCTCCGAGGGGATGTGCAAGCCCGCAGGGGGAGGAGAAACGGTTGCACCAGCTGCCTCGGGAGTTTCAATCTGTAAAAGGTAGCAACCCTGCCCTCTGCCCAGTCGCGAATCCTGTTCCGGCCAACCTCTGTCTCTTCTCAACTCACCCCTCCCTCCCTGGGCATCCCATTAGAGGCTTCAAGTACAAAAGGTCTTGTAGGTCGTGGTGCTAAGTCCCCCTTCGCAGTTAGTCTTAGTATATGTGATAGAAACTTTCGCCGGTTATTGTCACTTAAAATAAAGACATCACAATCGCCAATCACACAAGAAAAAAAACTTGGGGTGGGATCTTTGTTTCATCAGTTGCTTTTAATCAATATTTTTTTACTCATTAAAGTTTACAGGTACCAAATATAGTGGTGGTGGTGGTCGTGGTGGTCGTGGTCGTAGTAGTAGTCGTCGTAGTAGTAGTAGTAGTAGAAGTAGTAGTAGTAGTAGTGGTAGTGGTAGTGGTAGAGGTGGTGGTGGTGGTCGTGGTGGTCGTGGTCGTAGTAGTTGTAGTAGTAGTAGTCGTAGTAGTAGTCGTAGTAGTAGTTGTATAAGTAGTAGTAGTAGTAGTAGTGTGGTGGTGGTCGTGGTAGTAGTAGTAGTAGTAGTAGTAGTAGTAGTAGTAGTAGTAGTAGTAGTAGTAGTAGTAGTAGTAGTAGTAGTAGTAGTAGTAGTAGTAGTAGTAGTAGTAGTAGAAGATCCTTAGAAAGCGAAAGACCTCTGGAGATCGGGGGATATGCACAGTAGTTTAGGTTTCCAGCCTGATGTTGGTCTTGTTATGTTCTGCATGGCCTGTTGCAAGAATCTCTTCATTCAGATGTAGTCTAATGATCTGTGACCATTCCATTTAACAGTGTCTTTGATTCCGTCCGTCTATCTCAGTACCGAGTATACTATTTGTATATAGAGATAATTACCTACTTTCTGTACTACGTATAGTAAGTAGGGGAAGTATTGTATTCCACCCAAAAGTTCGATACCGAGGTTTCACCGGAAATACATGTTTGAGGCCCCCTAAATCCAAAAAAGGCATTTTTGGAAACATGTCCGTGTGTGTGTGTGTGTGTCTGTGAACAGCATAACTCAGAAACGAACATCGGATAAACACCAACCTTGATATTTAGCTTCAGTATCTTCCAGTGATGCGGCACGAAGTTTTTCAAGAAAATCCCCCCACCCCAGATTACATTTTTCGAAAATTTTAATTTTTTCAAAAACGGCTCTAACGATTTGATTAAAGTATCATATATTTAAGATACTTTCATGACAAATAAAATGTATATCTCAAAATTTCGGGGAATGTCTTCAAAAGTATTCTTCATTGTGAACGACTTTTGCATAACTAGTAAACCATAAGAGATAAACAACATGTTACTACACAAAAAATGTAGATTTCGTTAAAATACACAATTTATGTCATATACATAACCATTTTCGAGTTATTGCTTGTTATTTTCTTAAATTTTCCAATACTTTTTCTCAAATGGAAATTCGTTATTCATTTTCTTTTTGGTAATGCAAAGAGAATGGAATGCTCCACATAGCAACCAGCTCTTGAAATATTTGACTATCGCTTAAGGCCTACCAATTGCCCTTGCATCTACAAGAAAATTAACAATAATATTAACATCTCGATATCTCGATTAACATGAAGTAGATGGAGAATAAGCGTTTGTAAAAATAGTTTGTACAAGAGTAGAGAAAGTCAGTGAGTGTAACACATCAGATTTTTTTTCTATTCAATCTACCTTAATGACCATAAGGATCCATCAGCTATTTCTGGTCATTATTTCTCCACCCATTACCATTTTACAGGTACCAAATATTCTATTGATATATACAGAGTGGACAATTTAAGTTGAGACTGTACAACATCTCCAAAACTAAGGGTTGTAGAAAGAAATGTCTTGAATTAAAGTTGCTTGATATTATGGGGGAATGTAACGGCCATTAGTCTTGTTTTGTTTGGAGGACGTTATGATAGTCATTTTAGGGTCAATTTAATCTTTTTAAATGGGAACCTACAATTAGGGCCAAATTAAATTGTCCCTAAAATGGCCATCTCAACGTCCTGCAAATAAAACACGACTAATGACATTTAGTTTCCCCCATAATACTAGGCAACTTTTATTCAAGACATTTCCTTCTACAATGCTTAGTTATGGGTTATGGAGATATTTTACAGACTCATCCTAAATGGTCACCCTGTATATACATACACGCATACATATATATATTTGTATATATATCAATAGAATATTTGGTAACTGTAAAATGGTAATGAATAGAGAAATAATGACCAGAAACAAGTGGCAGATATATATTCATGGAAACGTTTTCAGATTAAAAGATAATATGCAGGATTGCGGAGACAACATTCGAATGCTTATATCATAAGTAAGCCCCGGATTCTTAGGTTCTGACCTATTTTATTACTGACCTCCTACACTCCAAACTTCGGTTTATTTTAATGTTTTAGTTACCAACGAGTAATATACTTCAATTTTATAGAGCCTAAATTGACCTAATTTTACGTTAGGACCTAATAAAACCTATTTTTCGTGATAGAACCTAAAAGTGCCTAATTCGGTTATTTAAGCAAATAAGAGTAGATTTGTGAATATAAAAGTATTTTTAAAACGAAGGGAGACCGTTCGAATAAGGAAACTATTAAATAATTAGATTATGAAATCTTGCGCAATACCTTACAATAATAAAGTTTAATTAAACCGTCCGCCACAATAATAAAGTAATTAAAACGTTCGCCGCCTTCAGTTATCATTTTCTAGCTATAGTCGAAAGTGGTGGTCAGTGGCACGCGGCATTTCTGAAATGTGTGATGTTTACATGCCGCAACAATAGGTGAAAACAGAGGCAAACATTTTAATAGCGCTGTTGAGTAGTATGCATTATTGCTTCTTCCGTTATAGGGAGCTTCTAACACGACATTTTTGAATTTGCTACTTTCAAATACATACTAAAGTTACGGTTAATTTAACTTTTTTCAATTTAAAGTTAATGTTTTAAACAAAGTGCCCAGTGATTTGCATGAATATATATATATATGCCAAGGATCCTATAAATTCCTAAATTCAACATATAAGATCATATAAAATCCTAATACACTGATACATGGAACCTAATTTTAACTTTTTAAAACCTAAAAATCCGGGGCTTAATCATAAGTCAACTGTTTTTTGTCAAGAGCTCATTTGAAGGAAAGAAATCTAATGTGGTACTCTCAAGTGATATTTTATACCATTACAAATGTGTAATATAAACACCCAGAAGAGAAAGCATTCCTATAATCCTTTACAAATTCCAGCAGCGAAATTCATGCAGAAAAAAAACTGATTTTGTTTATGTGCAGATAATAAAATATAATACAGTTTATATACTTTGGTGATTTTAATTTTTTTTATTTTATTGGCTTTAACTATTATTTTGGAAAACTACACACATGTTTTATATCCAGTGTTTTTAAAATTAATTTATATGCATTAAATAGGACGGAGTGTTTTGAGTAGTACCTGAGAAAATCCTGGAACTATCACTTAAAGGGGAGTCCTTGCCAATATTGCCAATTTTGAATTCCTACAGTTTAGTTACACCTTTCGGAGAAGTGGTATAAGCTGCAAGCATAGGATTTTCAGTATTTGTTTATTGAAGTTTTAGATGTAATAGGAACTGTTATTTAAAAAAATCTGTTGTGCTGCACTCATATGACTTTCTCTACTATTATATGAACTATTTTATTCTCCATCTACTTCATATAAATTCAGGTAAACATTTGCAGAAACTATCGTATTACTAATTTTCTTGCAGGCGCAAGGGGAATGTGGTAGGCTTTAAGCGATAGCCAAATATTTTAAGAGCTGGTTGCTATGTGGAGCATTCCATTCTCTCTGCAAGTCCAGGGAAAAAAAAGTCCTATTTGAGAGAAACTATGAATATTGGAAAATTCAAACAAAGAACAAGGGATATCTATGAGTCACTCGACAAAAATTGCAGATGACATAAATTGTGTGTTTTAACGAGTTCTACATTTTTTGTGTAGTAAAAATTTGTCTATCCCTTACGGTTTACCAGTTATGCAAAAGTTATTCATAACAAAGAGAACTCTTGGGGATATGCTCAGAAAATTCAAGATATGCATTTCATTTGCCATGAAAACATCTTAAATATATGTTTTAATAAAAATCGTTATAACCATTTTTGGGAAATTAAGAATTGTCGAAAAATGTTCCATGTAAAGGGTAGTCTGGTATGGGGGATTTTCTTGAAAATGTTCGTGTCACATCCTTGAAATATACTAAACTTAAATACCAAGTTTGGTATTTATCCGACTTTTCATTTTTGAGTTATGCTGTTCACAGACACACACACACACACACACACACACACACACCCACACACATGCACACCCACGGACATGTTTCCAGATATGCTTTATTTGTATTCAGAGCACCTCAAAACATGTATTTTCTGTGAAATCTCGGTATCGAACTTTTGGGTGGAATGCAATACTTCCCTAAGTACTAGCGAAAGTAAAAATATAAATCATAACATACCTTTGCTGAACATTTAGTAACACAATTTAAAATTGTTTCTTCTGTGATCATCTGAAACGTTTTAGTCTATTGTATAGAACACAATAAAATAGAATCTTGTGTAAAAGTTTTAGTTTCATTGCTTTCTTAGTTCCTGAGAAGAGTAAGGAATAGTACCAAAATATTAAACTATGAGAAAACTACTGCCAAACTTTCTGTTGCAACTTCCAGCATCTGAAAGCAAGTTATCGCAGCCTGCCAAAATTCTATGAATTTCTATGATTAAAAATGTCTTGAAGTGGCTTTCATAAAAATTCACCATTTCATTCATCCTGATCAGGGTTGGAGAAATCGGCGATGGTGTTTCGGTGCAGCGTGGCAGGAAAAAATGATACACTCTGTGAAATTTTCTCCGTCCCTCGACTTTCAGCTAGTTGGCGGGGTGAACCGCTCTTTCGGTGTAGGATGTTGGACATTCTGTGTGGGCGGGAATCCCGGCTCTGCCTGTGTGACTGTCGGGACGTCTCAATCTGGAAACTGTAGGGACGCTTTCATTGCTATGCCGTCACTCCTGGTTCCGGACGCCCGGATCTCCTCTCACCTCCTCCTCCCCCCTGGGAGCACCCCATTGTGGGGGCATAGGTACCATATTCTCACTGAACCAGTGCCCAGTCCCCTCCGATACTCAGAGAGGATAGAAGAAGAAGAAGAATAAAAGGTTTGTAGAATTTTTTTCATTGCACATTTTGTTGTTGATACAAGATGGATACAGGAAACTGACAGTTAGATGTTTAAAAGGAAACGCTATATGCTGGCCTTAAAATTCTATAATCTTTCCATAACATCGCGAGACACAAATGAATAGTGGCAGCACTTTAAAAATGACAAAGGTATTGAAAATTCAAACCAATAACAACCGATATCTCGGAAATGGCTGATGCAGCAACAGGTGTTATTCGAAATAAATTGTGTGTTTTAAAGAATCTCATTTTTTGTATAGTACTTTTGTTTACCTCCTATGATTTACCCGTTATACAAAATTCCTTCCAAATGAAGAGGACTTCACAGGCTATCCCAGAAAATTCAGGATATAGATTTTGTTATGTAAATGTCTTAAATATGCGGTGTTTTAATCTAAATTTTGGAGACATTTTTAAGAGAATCAAAATATTAGAAGTTTTTCCGTTAAATGGTAGTTTGGATTGTGGGGATTTTCTTGAAAATCTTCCGCATCGCTCTTTAGAAGATACTGAATTTAAAACCAGTTTGATATTTAAAGAATTTTATTTTAGAGCTATGCTGTTCACACATACATACACACAAGAATCTTCGTCTTCTTTCCCTGTTTAACCTGCTCTTATGTAGGACTTACACCCCCCCGGGCTTACAGGCGGGTGCCTGGGGTCAGAGGCCCGTCGAGGAGCAGACACTTGGATCAGACAGAATATCCAAGATGGGTGATCAGCCCGATCCTGGTATGGGAGGAAGGAAGTAGATGAAACGAAATTATGGTGAAATGGATGAAAGGAAAGGTGATGATGGAGCAGTTGGTGGAATGAATGGCGGGGGAGACCGGAGAACCCGGAGAAAACCCGCCCAGACGCCGCTTTGTCCATCACAAATCCCACATGCGGGTCCTCGGTGAGAGGCGAGCGGTCTAACCACTCGGCCATGGCGCCGCCACACACAAGAACCTGTTTCTAAAAATCCTGTTTCTGGATTCAGAGGATCTCAAAACATGCATTTCCGGCGAAATATCGATATCAATCTTTGGGTGAAATATAATGCTTCCTCTTATTCACTTATAGGCAGTTGGTAGAGAAAGTAAAAATAGCTTCAATGTTTCTCAGAAATTGCTACCTAAATATAATTTATTAATAATAATTAAGCCATTAAGTAAACGACACAATAGACTACGTCAGTACATACTGTTAAACCCTTTGTTCTTTACATTGTTTACTGGCTAGCAATGCCCCGCTCCGCCAGGCTGAATAGTTTGGCGTTGCCCTTGAAGGGTTGTTTGCACACTTGCATAGCTTATCAGGGTGGGTATTAGCCGAGGTGCTGTTCAGTGCATGTTGTGGTTCCAGACGGCTCTTATCGTGTGATACTGCTGGTTGTTGAATGTGAAGCATGTTTTCGGCGAACACAATAACTTTACGATATAAACGAACGTTTTCTTATTTTCAAATGTCTATGTCGCACAGGTATCGTGAAGCAAGTTCATTTCATTGTGTACCAAGAAACAAACCGCGAATTTGTTCGAAATCTGTTGCTCTTCAGAATAATCGAGGTTAAGATGGAAATACTATGTGCCTTTGAATCATTAGTTAAAGCTGTTTGAAAACGAAAGCTAATACTTCATGTTTTATATGCCAGAAGAAAAAAATTGGAGTGAATCCTGTGAAAGTGGTGAGTACAGTCATGTTTATATTCTGTTTCACGAGTTTAGTTTGTTACGAACTTGCATTTGCTGTATGTGCGGACAAATATTTTCTTACTTGTATCGAAAATAGAAAGCTGTGTGTTCATGCTTTCGCCTGTATAGGTTACAGGTTACCCTAAACGAATGTAAAGGTTTTATCAGTGTTGTTGAGCATTTTTAAAAGCAGATATTAAGGCAAGGCCAAACTCGTATCACATAACACGGAGAAGAAGCGGAGCGTGCAAAAGGAGATGTGTTACACTCACATTACTTTCTCTACTCTTGTACAAACTATTTTTACAAACGCTTATTCTCCATATGCTTCATGTTAAACGAGATATCGAGATGTTAATCTTATTGCTAATTTTCTTGTAGATGCAAGGAGAATTGGTAGGCTTTAAGCTATTTTAAGAGCTGGTTGCTATGTGGAGTATTCCATTCTCTTTGCATTACCAGGACAAAGAAAAAAGAATAACAAATTTGAAAAAAGTATAAGTATTGGAAAATTTAAGGGAATAACAAGAGATATCTCGAAAATGGTTCACTCGACAATAAAAATGTATATGACATAAATTGTGTATTTTAACACGATCTACATTTTTTGTGTAGTACATCTTTGTCTATCTCTTATGGTTTACCAGTTATGCAAAAGTCGTTCACAATGAAGAATACTTTTGGAGACATTCCCAGAAAATTCGAGATATACATTTCATTTGTCATGAAAATATCTTAACGATATGCTATTTTAATCAAAATCGTTGGAGCATTTTTGAGAAAATTAAAATTTTCGAAAAATGTTCCATGTAAAGGGTACTCTGGAGTGGTAGGGATTTTCTTGAAAACCTTCTTGTCGCATCTCTGAAAGATACTGAACCTAAATACCAAGTTTGATGTTTATCCGACTGTTCGTTTCTGAGTTATGCTGTTCACAGACACACACACACACACACACACACACACACACACACACACACACACACACACAGACGGACATGTTTCCAAAAATGATTTTTTTTGTTTCAGGGGGTCTCAAAACATGTATTTCCGGTGAAATCTCGGTATCGAATTTTTGGGTGGAATGCAATACTTCCCCTCTTACTATACGTAGTAGAGAAAATAAAAATAGTGCGCGTGCGTGCAGACGTGTGTATGTGAGAATAGCATTATTCAAAAACAAAAGTCAAATAAATATCAAAGTTAAAATTTATCCACCAACTTCCAACAATGTGACATCTTCACGAGATTCTCCCCACCTAAACCAACTTTTACATTGACAAATTTTCGTTATATTTTATTTACTCCAAAACGACTCTTAAATGTCGTGATTAAAATATGATTCATTTGACTGTGAATAGGGTTAGAAGTCCCCATTCAGAGTGAGTCTTGTATAACTTTGTATAAGTGGGGAAACCGTAAGCCATTGAAAAAGAGTGTAGAGCCCATTAAAGTTTATGACTAAGCCCCGGATTTTTAGGTTCCAAAAAGTTAAAATTAGGTTCTATGTATCAGTGTATTAGGATTTTATAGGATCTTATATGTTGAATTTAGGAATTTATAGGATCCTTGGCATATATATATATATATATATATATATATATATTTTTTTTTTTCATGCAAATCACTGGGCACTTTGTTTAAAACACTAACTTAAAATTGTAAAAAGTTAAATTAACTAACTTTAGTATGTATTTGAAAGCACCAAATTAAAAAATGTCGTGTTAGAAACTCCCTATAACAGAAGAAGCAATAATGCATACTACTCAACAGCGCTATTAAAATGTTTGCCTCTGGTTTTCACCTATTGTTGCGGCATGTAAACATCACACGTTTCAGAAAAGACGCGTGCCACTGACCACCTCTTTAAACAATGATAACTGAAGGCGGCGAACGTTTTAATTACTTTATTATTGTGGTGGACGGTTTAATTAAAGTTTATTATAAGGTATTGCGCAAGATTTCATAATCTAATTATTTAATAGTTTCCTTATTCGAACGGTCTCCCTTCGTTTTAAAAACACTTTTATATTCACAAATCTACTCTTATTTGCTTAAATAACCGAATTAGGCACTTTTAGGTTCTATCACGAAAAATAGGTTTTATTAGGTCCTAACGTAAAATTAGGTCAATTTAGGCTCTATAAAATTGAAGTATATTACTCGTTGAAGTATATTACCGAAGTTTGAAGTGTAGGAGGTCAGGAATAAAATAGGTCAGAACCTAAGAATCCGGGGCTCATTTATGACAAATGTTTTTTTGTTAGTGTTAGCCATTGTCGAAATATTTCATGCTGTATGACTAGTACATCCTCCCAAACTTAATTGCGTCATCTCTTCTTTTTGGTTTTTTTCGTAAACGCTCCACAGCCATGGATGAATAATTTATTCCTCCACGACTTTGACTTCTGAATTTATTTCTGCATGGTGTATGTGTTCAAGTACTCAATTTCTAATTTGAGATAATTTTAAGGGAAAATTTTTGTTAATATCCAGTGCGACATTTGCGTATGGTTACCATGCATACAAAAAAAGAAAGAAATAAAGAAAAAGGATTGTCATAACGAAAAGAATTTCGAAGCTGATTTACTAAACATCAAACGGCTCCTTATCTTTTATTGCAATATTTGTTTAAACTCCAGCTATCTTTTATTAATGTTTCTTGAAGAAAAATTTCCAAGTTCCTTGTCGAAGTGCATGTTCTATGAAACATGAAGGTTATTCAAGACAGCTGAAATTACTGAAATTCATAATAAACTATTTCGAAATATTTTCCCGAAAAAAGCAATTTTGTAAACAAAAAATGCTGTAGTAATTGAAACAATGTGTGTTCATCCATTTTCTTGAAAATATTCCATTCGATAACTACAATTTACATTTGTTCCGATTTTTGAAAGAACTACGATAACTCACTTGTATGTTAATTTATTCTTAATTATTTATCAAATAGAAAAAGTTCGATCAGTTAACTCGGGATTACCATGACCTTAACGTAACGTGACATAACGCGATGTAATTTGAAAAAAATGTTCTGGAATTTTAATTTTAAAGAAAGAGTAAACAGTGTTTAAAAACTGGATTTTATATATTGTTCTCGAAATAGGTCTGCACTATATTACCTAACCTGCTTCTCTCCTCCGGCCGTAACTGTTTTGTCTGAATGCAGCATAAAGTCTATACGAGGATAAGCAAAAGGTGTATTGTATTAGATAGAGCTATTTAGAGCTGAGTTAACATAGGGTTGCAGCTATTCCGTATTTCCCGGAATGTCCCATATTTCAAACGTTATTTTCATCCAAGTCCGGCGTCCCGTATTTATTTGAATTGCTAGTATTAATTTTTACTTTCTCTACTACGTATAGTAGTAGTAAGTCATGCGAGTATAACACATCAGATTTTTTAAAAAGTATTTCTGTTTGTAGCGCGTTATGCTCTCCGCTCTGACGATATTTGAACTTACTGCCTTTTTACTTTCTCCACTACGTATCGTAAGTGGGGGAAGTATTGTATTCCACCCAAAAATTCTATACCGAGATTTCACCGGAAATACGTGTTTTGAGACACCCTGAATCCAGAAAAAAAGCATTTTTGGAAACGTGTGTGTGTGTGTGTGTGTGTGAACAGCATAACTCAGAAACGAACAGTCGAATAAACACCAAACTGGGTATTTAGGTTCAATATCTTCCAGAGATGCGACACGAAGGTTTTCAAGAAAATCCCCCCACCCCAGATTTCCCTTTACATGGAACATTTTTCGAAAATTTTAATTTTCTCAAAAATGACTAACGATTTTGATTAAAATATCATATGTTTAAGATATTTTCGTGACAAATAAGATGCATATCTTGAATTTTCTGGGAATGTCTTCAAAAGTATTCATTGTGAACGACTTTTGCATAACTGGTAAACCATAAGAGATAGACAAAATTTTACTACACAAAAAATGTAGATCGCTTTAAAATACACAATTTATGTCATATGCATTTTTTCGTTGAGTGAACCATTTTCGAGATATTGCTTGTTATTCCCTCAAATTTCTAACAAGTTTTCTCAAATGGGAATTCGTTATTAATTTTTTTATGTCCTGGATATACAAAGAGAATGGAATACTCCACATAGCAACCAGCTCTTAGAATATTTGACTGTCCCTTAAAGCCTACCATATTCCCCTTGCACCTACAAGAAAATTAGCAATAAGATTAACATTTCGATTAACATGAAGCATATGGAGAATAAGCGTTTGTAAAAATACTTTGTACAAGAGTAGAGAAACTCATTTGAGTGTAAAACATCAGCTTTTTTTATGTCCTAGACATGCAAAGAGAATTGAATGCGCCACATAGCAACCAGCGGTTAAAAGATTTGACTATCGCTTAAAACCTAACATATTCCCCTTGCATCTACAAAAAAATTAGCAATAAGGTTAACATCTCGATTAACATGAAGCAAATGGAGAATAAGCGCTTGTAAAAATAGTTTGTACAAGAGAAGAGAAAGTCATATCAGTATAACACACCAGATGTTTTACTTTCTCTACTACATTTAGTAAGTAGGGGAAGTATTGCATTCCACCCAAAAATTCGATACCGAGATTTCACCGGAAATACATGTTTTGAAGCCTCCTGAACCCAAAAAAGTATTTTTGGATTCATGTCCGTGTGTGTGTGTGTGTGTGTCTGTCTGTCTGTGAACAGCATAACTCAGAAAAGAACAGTCGGATAAACACCAAACTTGGTATTTAGGTTCAGCATCTTCCAGAGATGATATACGAAGGTTTTCAAGAAAATTCCCCCAACCCAGATTACACTTTCATGGAACAATTTTCGAAAATTTTAATTTTCTCAGAAATGGCTAACGATTTTGATTAAAATATCATATATTTAAGATAGTTTCATGACAAATAAAATGTATATCTCGAATTTTCTGGGAATGTCTCCAAAAGTATTTTTCATTGTGAACGACTTTTGCATAACTGCTAAACCATAAGAGATAGACAAAATGTTACTATACAAAAAATGTATTAAAATGACAATTTATGTCATACATTTTTTTTGTTGTGTGAACTATTTTCGAGATATTCCTTGTTATTCCCTTAAATTTTCCAATACTTATACTTTTTCTCAAATGGGAATTCGTTATTCATCTTTTTTTGTCCTGGTAAAGTAAAGAGAATGGAATACTCCACTTAGCAACCAGCTCTTAAAATATTTGACTATCGCTTGAAGCCTACCAATTCCCCTTGCATGTACACGAAAATTAGCAATAAGATTAACATCTCGATAACTCGATTAACATGAAGCATATGGGGAATAAGCGTTTGTAAAAATAGTTTGTACAAGAGTAGAGAAAGTCATGTGAGTGTAACCATAAGCTTTTTTCATTTTTCTTTCGTTCTTCCGCTTTTTCGATATATTAGGTGTGGTGGAAGCTTGTTAATTTAGTTCCATTGCAATAGTAATTAATTAGCCATGAATAGTCATGGTGATATGTAGAGATCAATTTTATGCACTATAAAATCCCAAAATAGGATACACACATTCATGTACTTTAAAATTATGAAACATGCACGATCAAGAGAAAATTACATTAAATAATGCACTTTCATTTTTGTTCATGTTTTTAGCAATATGTGAAGCAAATGCGATATACTGATCCACCTTAAATTGTTTAGTGCATTTTATCTGAAATTATAATAGATGTTACGGTTATTTACATACGATTAAAAACGGACATAATTTAATTATTTAGAAGAAGCTTTGTAATGATTTACAACGAACAGTTGCCATAGAAAATTTTCGGAAGTGGAATTGCAGTGCAACAATCGCAGGATACATCCCCATCAATCTAATGAAATCCTTTGCTTTAATCCAGTGGCCAAAGAGAATATTTTTGGAAACTTAAATTGGAGGCATGTTAGAACCACATTAACTCACGCAAACAGAATAAACAAACACATTAACCATTTACGCAGTGCAAAGCCAGTTTAGCAAATGATTCCAATTTTAGAAGAATCTAAATTGATATTAATTGCTAATACAGGAAAAGGGAGAGAGAATTCATAACCTTCCCGAAAGTTTGACTCAAAGAATGGACCGTAGTATAAGGATCAGATTTCCTATTCGGATTTATAATTAAACAGATTTGTATTCCTAACAGCCCACCTCCTTGAAATAGCGTGCTTTGGACCAAAATTGTTTGTGGTATTTAGTTTCCTTGAACCCTCTGTATTTCCTCTCTATTATTCTCAAAATATTCAACGTAATAAATCAATCTATGACACGCAGTCTGTAGAGGGTCGTCGGTAAAGAGTTGTAAACGTGAACTTCTGTCCAGTGAAAGCTTTTATTTATTTTTCAGTCCTGATTTCTGTAGCTAAAATAAGAGGCATAACAATCGGGAAACTTAGGTGCTACTCAAAACCATTAAAACATGCATTTAAAATGAATATTATGTATATTAACCTTTTAATTTTAAAACTTTCTTTGTTGAAAGGCTGCCTCTTGGCCAAAGCATAACAAATACAAAATTACCAATAAACACACATATAAATGGTTTGATAGGGCAATAAGAACAGAACAAAGTCATACAATGAAACAATATTAAAATGAAGTAATAATGTTTCATTAGAAAGCATTTAATTTGAATGAAATTTTAAAGCTTGCAAAAATGTCCTTGTGAAGAGATTGAAATATAAACTGTGGGTTTTGAAAATTCACGATGATTTGGGGGAAGCCATAGAAGATGCCAATGAATAGCAAGGGCTATAAAGGTGACTTCTTAAGAGGGCTACTGAGCTCTTCAAAGCAGACATTCGGAATGATTTGATGTTTTAGTAGTAAACCCAACATCTTGCAGTGCCAGATAAGAACTAATTGTTCCACGGGCACCTATTAACAGACCAATCGCCACATTGTGGCCAAGAGAATATTTTTCTTTATAAAATAGGAACTGTTGCCTGGTAGATATTCTTTAACTCGTCATCGACCTTCTTGGTTTGGGTAGGACTAGTTTCATATCGTATTGTTGGATCTAGTATGTAACCAAATGTGAGCCGGGTTTAAAGGCAATTAGCACGATTAAGCTAAAAATTTCTTAAATATGAATTATGCATGGTTTTTATCCCCTCAAAAGGCCAACACATGCAAATGTGCATGGATAAATTACACATATTTGGGACCAGAAAGTAATGAAATGGGTAGGTAAGTACTAATTTGGAACTATGTCCTATGTTCCTATAAAAACATGCATTTGCATTAAATTCTCGTCTCTAATGACAAGTCATCAGCAACACCAAGGAAGAAAATTAAAGATGTATGTGTTCGCCGCACCAACTGGAAGGAGACACATTCATGGATTACCAACGAAAGGAAATCGTCACAAAGCGCTTTGTTCAATTTGCTAAAAGGAATCGTTAGTATTGCACCTGGCCGCAATACAGATTGTGTTCACATGCAAAAATGATAGGCAAGTTGTTTATTCGGATTTTGTATTTTATTTCTTATATGCCTATCAAAAATTGAACTTAACAACAGTCATGATTGTGTTGAAGTAATTGATAAAGCTATTCTGTTTATATGTATAGTAGAAGCAAAGAAAGGGCCGTCAATAGCTCTGCCGAGGTATTAAACAATTATTCGTAAAAAAAAGCAGCCTTACGGCGAAATTAATGTTGTTATATCGCAAAATAAAACACAATTTAAGTCATAACAGTTAAGACCGCCATTTAAAATCCGCCAAGGAAATATTCAGCGATTCAAGTGCTGCAAAAAAAGTCTGATGTGATACATTCACATGACTTTCTCTACCCTCTATATTTATTAGTGGGTATACAAACTATTCTTACTAAAGCTTATTTTCTATCTACTACATTTTAATCAAATAAACCTTTGCAAAAATAGCTACATTACAAATTTCGTTATAGATACAGAGAACAGCGATAGTCAAATATTTAAAAACTGGACGGTATATGCCGGCCGTAAATTCCATGCTGTTTCAATGCAATCTCGAGAAACAACTGAAAATCGGCGAGACTTTAAAAGAATGACAAGTATTGAACAATTCGAACATTTAATAACCGATATTTCAGAAAAGGCTTTTGCCACAGAAAAACTTATTTTAAGTAAATTGTGTGTTTTAAAGAGATCTATGTTTTTTGTATGGTACGTTTTCGTTTATCGCTTAACGTTTACCAGTTACAAGATTGTACCTAATTTCTTTCGAATGAAGACTTGACAGGCTATTCCCAAAAAATTAACATTTTATTTGTCATGTAAATATCTTTAATATGTGGTATTGTAATCAAAATCGTTCCATTTATTAAAAAATAAAAATTTTCGAAAAATGTTCGATGAATAGGGTAGTTGGGAGTGGGGGGATTTTCTTGAAAATCTTAGTGTCGCATCTTTGGAAGGCATTGAATCTAAATACCGAGTGTGGTATTTATCCGACTTTTCGTTTTTGAGTTATGCTGTTCTCTCCCCCCCAACACGGAACTCTTTCTAAAAATGTTTTTTTATTCAGGGGGCCTCAAAACGTGTATTTCCGATGAAATCTCGGTATCGAATTTTTGGGTGGAATGAAATACCTTCTCTACCTACTATGTACTGGCAGATAAGATAAACATGCACTATGGACGTACATAAGCTAGTGTATAGTAAAAAAAATGTTTTGGCAACGAAACGTGTTTGCTATTTCATCGACATTTTAAAAGATCAGAATAAGACAAGCATGTAATTCTCTATTACAACAGATGCATCTAATACCAAAAATAGAAAAAGAGCATCTTATTATTTTGAGATATTTAAAATTTTGCATTGGATTTCAAAATAAACCTTTAGAGATGTAGTTGCGCGCAGTAATGAAACAGCCTTTGGCATGCATAGTTTGTCAAGTTCTCTTAAATCTAATGGCTTAGACATTACTCATTGTAGTTCCTATACAGCAGACAGTTATAATTAATTTTTGGTAAGTCTTGCAACTGTTGAAGCATGATAATGTAAATATTCTAAAAGACTAATTGTTCTAGTCGTGTTTTGAATAATACAGTGAAAATATTTGTGAAAGTTTAAATGTTGATATAGAAAATTTAGTCGTAAAATTGTATGGTCATGTCTGCAAAAATAAGGGATCTTTTGAGGATTTTTTTAATTTTTGATACAAAATGGAGTGAAATTCTCAGACGTGTTCTCAGGACAGCTGTCATTAACTGGATAGAAAAATCGATAGAATGGTTAAAAACTGGGATCCCTTAAAGTTATTTCAAAACTATCAATGACTGTCCTAAATTACGGAAAACATATCTCAATGATTCTGATAATCCAGTTATGAAATTTTAGTTAGATGCCTATTTATGTTTTCTCTCGTGTTCGTAGATAATGTGATTTCAGAATATTCGAAGAAATTAGAAAGCTCTGAAAACTTTTGAAGAAGTAAAATATTTAATGAATAAAGTAAATAAGATACATAAGGTTACATTTTAGGTTTATATTAACATAGAGTTTTCAGTAAATTAAAATGCTCCACTACCTTGAAACAAATGAAGGCTTTAAGGAATTTTACTTGAGCTTGGTTCCATATTTAGACCAACACTTCGGAGTTGAAGAAAACTTGTCAATAAAGTGTGGGATGTCCCTCACTTTAAGTTGAGAGCTTCATTTTTTTTACAACTTCAAATCGATGAAGATATTTTGTATGAAGAATTTTGTAGTTCTCTTAGAGTTTTATCTCAGGAGGGAAATGCAGAAGAAAAATGGGTTAAGGTTTTCATTGATTTGGAAAAAAAGAAAAGAAAAAAAGAAAATAAAGGAAGAAAAGTGTGTGTAAATAATGTAAAGTAGTTGAATTTGTACTTGGTTGCCAGGATCAAATGCAGAAACATAAATAATCGTTTCTCTAATGAGTCATAAGTAAATTGAGACACGTATCAGAAGCAGTGTAGATATCATAAAAGCAGAGCTTCAGGTGATGTAAATTTTATTTATACCTTCATGTAAAGAACCTTTTTACTTTCGTAAAAACGGATGAAGCGACACAAAAAGGCACGTTCTAGAGAAGTACAAACAGTGATTTAATGAAGTAAAATAGCGGAATATAATTCAATTTATTTTCAGTGATAAACCTGTGATATAATAAATGAATTCTTGGTAAAAAAACATTGTGTTATAGTACCGTATACCTTATTTTCATTTCTGAAAGTTGGCAACCCTAAATTAACCTGACAACTTAACGCGACGTAGCTGAAGAGTTTGGCAGTGCCAAACTTTCCTTTCCCGTTACGTTAAGTTTGATAATTTGAACCAATTGACGTGAAGCGGTAGCACGAAGTAATAAAAACAACTACGAATCAGAGTAGGCAATTCCCGTTACTTTAAGTGCATCCTAAGTAGCAACACTTCTTAACTTCACGTTACGTCCCGTCCCGTTAAGTTAATCGTAATCCCGACTTTATACAGTCAGAGTTTTCGTAAGTTGCGGTCAAACAAGAAAGAAAAAACATATAATTTGAAACACAAGGATTCTTATTTGATAAAGCGTATGCCCTACTATGTATGAAATAATTGTCAACGAGTTGTGGTAATACGAATATGATTTAAATAGCGTATAAAGGTAAAATGCTGAGTACAGTCAGTTAATATAAACCAAAGTTCTATGAAGGAAATACTATATTTTATTGTTATCACATAAAAGTAAGTCTTGTAAGTAAATGCCTGCGGTAATTTTCTCCTGCTTCTTCATATCTGAAGGCCAGCTGAGGAGGCAAAGTGAACTTTATCATTATTATCTAATGTGTTTTCATCCTTCCATGATAAATGCTCTTTGGAAATTTTATGAAATGGCTGTAGATGTTTCTAGTGAACTAAATATCAAACGAAAATTGTTGAGACAATTGAGTTGAGCTAATTAATTACTCGGTAGATCTACAGGAACAACTCAAATATTCTACATTTCATCAACGAAGCGTCCACACCCACCAGAAGCTCATGGAAATATGGACACGTGCAACTTTGCTCAGTTTTATTAGCTGCGTTTCTTGTGTCACTATAAATTACTTCCATTCAGGTAGCTGATATTCTTCACGAAGTTCAAACTGGCATTTTCGGTGATCAGGAAAATAGAGCCAAAACCGAAGGAAAATACTCTTTTTGGATTCAGGGAGCCTGAAAACCTGCGTTTTCGGTGAAATATCTGTATTGGAATTTTGGGTTGAATGCAATATCTGCTATACTTGCTTATAGGGAAAGTAAAATTTATGTAACTAGTGCTAGATACACGAAAACAAAATATATTTCAGTCAATAGAACATACAGCTCTGCTCGCGTTATTGGTTAAATACGGCAATTCCTGTCTGTCTTGCTTCTTTCTCCTCTTTCTGTTTCTCTCTCTTCTCTCTCACTCTACCTACATTTCTGTTTCTCTCCCTCACCATTTTTCGCTTCATGATCCCTTCTTTTTCCCTTTTCACTTTCACGCTCTCCCCCTCGCATTCACTTCTTTCTTTGCTTTCTGTGGAACTAGCATGCCGTTTGTTTCTTTTTTGAAAACCGGCAATATACGCTTTTCCTGGAGCACTAGTAAAAAAAAATCTGATGTGTTACACTCACATGACTTTCTCTACTCTTGAACAAACTATTTTTACAAACGCATATTCTCCATATGCTTCATGTTAATCGAGATATCGAGATGTTAATATTATTGCTAATTTTCTTGTAGATGCAAGGGGAATTGGTAGGCTTTAAGCTATAGTCAAATATTTTAAGAGCTGGTTGCTATGTGGAGTATTCCATTCTCTTTGCATTACCAGGACAAAAAATGAATAACGAATTCCCATTTGAGAAAAAGTATAAGTATTGGAAAATTTAAGGGAATAACAAGCAATATCTCGAAAATGGTTCACTCAAGAAAAAAATGTATGACATAAATTGTGTATTTTAACGCGATCTATATTTTTTGTGTAGTAAAGTTTTGTCTATCTCTTATGGTTTACCAGTTATGAAAAGTCGTTCACAATGAAGAATACTTTTGGAGACATTCCCAGAAAATTTGAGATATACGTTTCATTTGTCATAAAAATATCTTAAACATATGATATTTTAATAAAAATCGTTAGAGACGTTTTTGAGAAAATTAAAATTTTCGAAAAATGTTCCATGTAAAGGGTAGTCTGGGGTGGGGGGATTTTCTTGAAAACCTTCGTGTCGCATCTCTGAAAGATACTGAACCTAAATACCAAGTTTGGTGTTTATCCGACTCTTCGTTTTTGAGTTATGCTGTTCACAGACACACACACAGACGGACATGCTTCCAAAAAATGCTTTTTTTGGATTCAGGGTGTCTCAAAACATGTTTTTCCGGTGAAATCTCAGTATCGAATTTTTGGATGGAATACAGTACTACTTCTACTTACTATACGTAGTAGAGAAAGTAATTAAAACTAAGTAAAAAGCTTAGCAATACACAAATCTGCGATTCTTGCGTATGCTTACAATGTGATCGTAGCTGTAGTGTTTCTCATGGCAGGATTGCATACATTAAAAATCTGATGTGTTACACTCACATGACTTTCTCTACTCTTGTACAAAGTATTTTTACAAACCCTTATTCTCCATCTAGTTCATGTTAATCGAGATAAACATTTGCAGACCCTATCTTATTGCTAATTTTCTTGTAGATGTAGGGGAAAATATATTTACAAGGGCAATATAGAAAAACAGTAGCCTATAAGCACATACATATCTCTTAATAGCTGGTTGCTAGGTACAGCACCATTCCCTTTGCCACAGATTATAACTCTTTGCATATCCAAGACAAAAAAATCTGATGTGTTACACTCACATGACTTTCTCTACTCTTGTACAAACTATTTTTACAAACGCTTATTCTCCATATGCTTCATGTTAATGGAGATATCGAGATGTCAATCTTATTGATAATTTTCTTGTAGATGCAAGGGGAATATGGTAGGTTTTAAGCGATAGTCAAATATTTTAACGCTGGTTGCTATGTGGCGCATTCCATTCTCTTTGCATGTCCAGGACATAAAAAAATCTGATGTGTTACACTCACATGACTTTCTCTACTCTTGTACACACTATTTTTACTTTCTCTACTACGTATAGTAAGTAGGGGAAGTATTGCATTCCACCCAAAATTTCGATACCGAGATTTCACCGGAAATACATGTTTTGAGACTCACTGAATCCAAAAAAAGCATTTTTGGAAACATGTCCGTGTGTGTGTCTGTCTGTGTGTCTGTGTCTGTGTGTCTGTGAACAGCATAACTCAAAAACGAAGAGTCGGATAAACACCAAACTTGGTATTTAGGTTCAGTATCTTTCAGAGATGCGACACGAAGGTTTTCAAGAAAATCCCCCCACCCCAGACTACCCTTTACATGGAACATTTTTCGAAAATTTTAATTTTCTCAAAAACGGCTCTAACGATTTTGATTAAAATATCATATGTTTAGGATATTGTCATGACAAATAAAAGGTATATCTCGAATTTTCTGGGAATGTCTCCAAAAGTATTCTTCGTTATGAAGGACTTTTTCATAACTGGTAAACCATAAGAGATAGACAAAATTTTACTACACGAAAAATGTAGATCGCGTTAAAATACACAATGTATGTCATATACATTTCTTTTGTTGAGTGAACCGTTTGCGAGATATTGCTTGTTATTCCCTTAAATTTTCCAATACTTATACTTTTTCTCAAATTCGTTATTCATTTTTTTTATGTCCTGGACATGCAAAGAGAATGGAATGCGCCACATAGCAACCAGCGTTAAAATATTTGACTATCGCTTAAAACCTACCATATTCCCCTTGCATCTGCAAGAAAATTATCAATAAGATTGACATCTCGATATCTCCATTAACATGAAGCATATGGAGAATAAGCGTTTGTAAAAATAATTTGTACAAGAGTAGAGAAAGTCATGTGAGTGTAACACATCAGATTTTTACAAACGCCTATTCTCCATATGCTTCATGTTAATCGAGATATCGAGATGTCAATCTTATCGGTAATTTTCTTGTAGATGCAAGGGAAATATGGTAGGTTTTAAGCGATAGTCAAATATTTTAACGCTGGTTGCTATGTGGCGCATTCCATTCTCTTTGCATGTCCAGGACATAAAAAAAATGAATAACGAATTTGAGAAAAAGTATAAGTATTGGAAAATTTAAGGAAATAACAAGCAATATCTCGAAAACGGTTCACTCAACAAAAGAAATGTATATGACAAGTTGTGTATTTTAACGCGATCTACATTTTTTGTGTAGTAAAATTTTGTCTATCTCTTATGGTTTACCAGTTACGCAAAAGTCGTTCACAATGAAGAATACGTTTGGAGACATTCCCAGAAAATTCGAGATATACATTTCATTTTTCATGACATTATCTTAAACATATGATATTTTCATTAAAATCGTTAGAGCCATTTTTGAGAAAATTATAATTTTCGAAAAATCTTCCATGTAAAGGGTAGTCTGGAGTGGGGGGATTTTCTTTAAAACCTTCGTGTCGCATCTCTGGAAGATACTGAACCTAAATACCAAGTTTGGTGCTTATCCGACTGTTCGTTTTTGAGTTATGCTGTTCACAGACACAGACAGACAGACAGATACACAGACAGACACACACACGGACATGTTTCCAAAAATGCGTTTTTTGGATTCAGGAGGTCTCAAAACATGTATTTCCGGTGAAATCTCGGTATCGAATTTTTGGGTGGAATGCAATACTTCCCCTACTTACTATACGTAGTAGAGAAAGTAAAAAATGAATAACGAATTTGAGAAAAAGTATAAGTATTGGAAAATTTAAGGGAATAACAAGCAATATCTCGCAAACGGTTCACTCAACAAAAGAAATGTATATGACATAAATTGTGTATTTTAACGCGATCTACATTGTTTGTGTAGTAAAATGTTGTCTATCTCTTATGGTTTACCAGTTATGAAAAAGTCGTTCATAATGAAGAATACTTTTGGAGACATTCCCAGAAAATTCGAGATATACATTTTATTTGTCATGACAATATCTTAAACATATGATATTTTAATCAAAATCGTTAGAGCCGTTTTTGAGAAAATTAAAATTTTCGAAAAATGTTCCATGTAAAGGGTAGTCTGGGGTGGGGGGATTTTCTTGAAAACCTTCGTGTCGCATCTCTGAAAGATACTGAACCTAAATACCAAGTTTGGTGTTTATCCGACTCTTCGTTTTTGCGTTATGCTGTTCACAGACACACAGACACACAGACACACAGACACACAGACAGACACACAGACACACACACACGGACATGTTTCCAAAAATGCTTTTTTTGGATTCAGTGAGTCTCAAAACATGTATTTCCGGTGAAATCTCGGTATCGAATTTTTGGGTGGAATGCAATACTTCCCCTACTTACTATACGTAGTAGAGAAAGTAAAAAATGAATAACGAATTCCCATTTGAGAAAATAAGTATTGAAAAATTTAAGGGAATAACAAGCAATATCTCGAAAAAGGTTCACTCAACAAAAAAATGTATGACATAAATTGTGTATTTTAACGCGATCTACATTTTTTGTGTAGTAACATTTTGTCTATCTCATGGTTTACCAGCTATGCAAAAGTCGTTCACAATAAAGAATACTTTTGGAGACATTCCCAGAAAATTCAAGATATACATTTTATTTACCATAAAAATATCTTAAACATATGATATTTTAATCAAAATCGTTAGAGCCATTTTTGAGAGAATTAAAATTTTCGAAAAATCTTCCATGTAAAGGGTACTTTGGGTTGGGGGGATTTTCTTGAAAACCTTCGTGTCGCATCCTTGGAAGATACCGAACCCAAATACCAAGTTTGGTGTTTATCCGACTGTTCGTTTCTGAGTTATGCTGTTCACAGACACACACACACGGACATGTTTCCAAAAATGCTTTTTTTGGATTCAGGGGGTCTCAAAACATGTATTTCCGGTGAAATCTCGGTATCGAAATTTTGGGTGGAATACAATACTTCCCCTACTTACTATACGTAGTAGAGAAAGTAAAAAAGAAAGAAGAAATGACAATTTTGAATTTCCGCCGCATTTGAAGCTCCTCTTTGGGCAAAGTAGTTAATGTCATAGACCCTAATTTTCTAAATGGAACTTAAGGTATATTATGTACCAAATTTTGTAACTGTTGGTTCGGCTATTCTTGTTTGAAAACGCATACACATGCACACACAAAACACCGCTTCAGGAGACCCTCATATGATACGTATACATTACTACCATTATTAATTCAAAATCGAAACTTACAGAAGAATTTTCGTAACATGTTTATTATATGTAAACATTTCTTTTACAGTAGAAATTCCTATACGTAAATTGAATATTTAACAGGGAGATGAACAGGAGGAACCTACCTGCTCGCACCGAAACCTTAATTTATTTAACTGTTTCCTCCCTGTTTCTCTAATCATCTCCTTCCTAAACTCCGATAAGTCTCAGGAGTCCATTCGCACACGTAACTCTGACAAGCTTCTCAGCTCTCCCCACTGCAGAGCAAACTTCCTTACGTGCTGTTTTATGCATTACACCCTTGTGCGAGTGCCGCGGGTTGTAAACACTAATCTGCCCGAATTCGTTTGCATAGAGGGGCACAACATGAAAACTATGAAGACTTGGCTTATATATGGAACTTATAGTGTGTTATAAAAAAAGAAGAAGATGTATCTACTCGATTTTTACATTACACCTAAAGGGATCTATTATAGTTCTTTTGTTTGACTGTTAGACGTAAATTATAGAATAACATTATAAACCTTTTACTAATCTGTACTACCATAAGAGTCGTAAACATTTTCCCCCTTCAAAGAACTTATCCTAAAGGCGCTAACTAACGATCGAGTATAAAATCTCGAAACGTCCCACCATCGATTTATACCACGCTGTTAAACAGATTATCTCTACTTTACACGTAGGTGGCGGATATTAGAAAACAATATTTCTTCCCCTTGCTTCCTTTGTTAGACCCAGCGCTATAAATTAAGTCGATAGCACTCTTGTTTAACTTATCGAATCGATTTATCGAACAAGTTTTTTGAATATTGATCTCTTATTAAGAATCAATGCATATACTACGGCGGCTATAATAGAAATGTAGTGTTATTATAGAACGGTGATGAGTCTTTTGTTTTCATTTGGATAGGTGTTTATTGGTTTACACCAAGCCCACAGCTGCGGAAACAAAATGGATGGTCGGAAAAATCTGTTTTCTTCAACCCTAACGGAATACACATTGTTTGTGACACTAATGCATACACTTAACCTATGAATTTACATACAATGCCTTTATTACTTCTAATAAAAGCATAATGATGAGTACATGAAATAAATCAAATAAAAGGTTAATTGAAAATATTTAAATAAATCCCTATGTCACAACTAACAGACAAATCTAATATGGATTGCAGTTAAAAGTTAGTCACGAATGAAAAATGTTTTAAATATTGAAATTATTTCAGGGCTGTTTTAATTACTGTTTACCGCTATTCTTCACAATGCTATTAGAAACTCTTTTGAACATCTTGTTTGATTAAAGATGTTTATCACAAATATTACATTTATTAAAGTATTTCGTAACGCCAAAAGTAATAAATTATCAAAGTAATATAAAACACAACACTTTGCCCCTTTAAATATTAGCTCGTATCTACTGGAAATTTCCTGGCCATATGCTAGTAGGAGGGTGATTTTCTTTTTTACTTTCTCTACTACGTATAGTAAGTAGGGGAAGTATTTCGATACCGAGATTTCACCGGAAATACATGTTTTGAGACCCCCTGAATCCAAAAAAAGCATTTTTGGAAACATGTCCGTGTGTGTGTGTGTGTGTGTGTGTGTGTGTCTGTGAGTGTGTCTGTCTGTCTGTGAACAGCATAACTCAGAAACGAACAGTCGAATAAACACCAAACTTGGTATTTAGGTTCAGTATCTTCCAAGGATGCGACACGAAGGTTTTCAAGAAAATCCCCCCACCCCAGAGTACCCTTTACATGGAAGATTTTTCGAAAATTTTAATTTTCTCAAAAATGGCTCTAACGATTTTGATTAAAATATCATATGTTTAAGATATTTTTATGATAAATAAAATGTATATCTTGAATTTTCTGGGAATGTCTCCAAAAGTATTCTTTATTGTGAACGACTTTTGCATAACTGGTAAACCATAAGAGATGGACAAAATTTTACTACGCAAAAAATGTAGATCGCGTTAAAATACACAATTTATGTCATATACATTTTTTTGTTGAGTGAACCATTTTCGAGATATTGCTTGTTATTCCCTTAAATTTTTCAATACTTATTTTCTCAAATGGGAATTCGTTATTCATTTTTTTTTGTCTTGGATATGCAAAGAGTTATAATCTGTGGCAAAGGGAATGGTGCTGCACCTAGCAACCAGCTATTAAGAGATATGTATGTGCTTAAAGGCTACTATTTTTCTATATTGCCCTTGTAAATATATTTTCCCCTACATCTACAAGAAAATTAGGAATAAAATAGGGTCTGCAAATGTTTATCTCGATTAACATGAACTAGATGGAGAATAAGCGTTTGTAAAAATACTTTGTACAAGAGTAGAGAAAGTCATGTGAGAGTAACACATCAGAATTTTTCTTTTAAATTTTACGTTGAGTTTATGTATTTAATGCCATGACGAAGTTATCGGCTGGTGTAAATAAAAATCTGATGTGTTACAATCGCAGGATATTTTCTACTTACTATAATGTATTTTCATATGTATTCTACAAATTATTCAAAGCGTTTCGTACATAGGAGCAGGGCCAAATGGTTACAAAAATGGTGCAAATATGCTGTCCTTGATTTTGCATACTTTTTGCATTACCTCACTAGATGCAAAAGATTGATGACTTAGCATTTTAAACAAATCTGCAATTTTACTTCACTAACTTTCTCTACCCACTATAGTTTATTGTATATACTTTCTGTAGGTTATTCTTACAAAGGCTAGTTTTTATAACTTTAATCGAGGCAAACGTTTGCAGAAATGGTTTCATTACACAATTCATTGTAAATACGAGATCAATTTTTTTCGTGTAGTTTCCTTGATAGCTTCTGTCTCTATTATAAATATTTGAAAAGAGCGGAGTTTCATGTATAATATACATTACCAGATTAGCTTCAAATGAGTTATTTTCTGATTCAAATAAAACATTATTAATTTCCATAGGCCGCAGCACTATCGTACCGGTGGTTGGTAGTAGATAATGCTGTTGAGCCTACTTGAATTTCGCATACCACAAAATGGAGGTGACACGAGAGGAGCAATAAAGCACAATAAAATTTTGTTTTCATTTAAATCATACAGCCTCTGAAACTTTCGAAAAACTGAAGCAAGCGTACAGTGAAGATGCATTCCTCGTGCCACAGTGTTTAGGTGGTTCAAGGACTTCAAAGAAGGGCGAGTCCTCTGTGCCACTCTGCATTCTCTCTTAGGTTGATCCACGCCAAAACAAGCGCACGTGACCAGTGCAGCGTGGTACAACACTGTAGTAATGCGTGCAGGAAAATAGTCCCATGCTAATAATCTAAAATTTAGAATCAATTTATCCTTAAATGGTAAAATATTCTATACAAATTCTTAAAAGTCTAATTAACGCTAATGTGTACCTTTAAACAGAGCTACAAGTCCCAACATGCAATTAATATATGTGCCTGACATCCAGGTATGCTCAGAATATTGTTTGTAGCCAGAAACCAGCAGTTTCTGTTTAGCATCATGGCCGACGGTGATTTGCTCTTGCGTTTTCGTCGATTTGCGTAAAGCATAAGCGGGCAAACCGTTGACTAGTGGTGAAAAACAATAGGGTGGAAGTTTATTGTAAGTTATGTGAGAAATATCTAACACTTCCCATGAAAGAAGTGGTGAATTTAACTTCTGAGTTCACCAGTGTTTCAAGTACAAGTATAAACAATGCTCGTTTAAGAAAAATCTAAAACGGGAAAGTGGTTCAAACCGAAAGCGTTAGTAATACGCGATGCAAGAATAGGACAAGAATGTAATTCACGTAACAATATACAATTTCTTTTTTAAAAACAAGCCGCTGAGTTGATAAAAGTGCCGTTTCCAGAGAGCGAATAAATGTAAGATATCGCATACCTGTTACTTTCTTTTTCGCTTGTTTCTTTTAGAATTAACTATTATTATAGGTCCAAACATTTATTTTGTTGGAACTATCAATCTTATTACCTTCAACCCTAACAAGTATACTAGTCATCGTTTAAGTTGTCGGACCATGTTCTCTTTGCCTGTACTCTGTCACATGGTCGTGAAAATGACAGTATTTCTGCCGCGAATGGCGGAAGGATACATTATAACGGTGCAGTGGTCACCTGGGTTTTGTTTTGGTGCGGATCAACCTAAGAGTGAATATAGAGTAAGCAAGGTGGGCCTGGTGTTTACCGGCTTCTGCTATGACTGAAGTCAACATCAACACAGCTGCTGTGATTGTTGTTCCCCCTCACACTACTGTGGCAGCAGCGTACTACACGTCAGTATTGGCTACACTGAGGAAGCACATCGCAAGGAAATGTCCAGAACTTCATCGGAATGGGTAGCGACTTCATCACGACAACGCGCGGCCTCACGTCACAAATTAGGTTCAGGAATTTTTGGCTAAATTCAACATTACCTGTATGCCGCATCCGCCTTATAGCCCCGATCTTGCCACACTATGATTCCTTTTTATTCCCGTCACTAAAGGGGCATTCGATTTGAGAGCACTGAAGCAGTGCTGAAGAAAAGTGAGGCGATTATCAAAGACCTGACAAAGAATGGTCTGCACCATGTGTTCGAGGACTGGCAGAGACGCTATAAAAAGTGAATTCAAGTAGGAGGGGACTACTTTGAAAAAGACCATGTCAAAATTGAAATGGAGTAACAAATATCTGTGAAAGAAAATCAATCTTAGTCTTTATTGATCAGCCCTCGTACATGAGGCAGGAGGGTGAAGCTTTGGAGTACCATATTTTTTGCATGGCATAACGAGAAACAAACGAATGCTGCCTTAGCACTTTAAAAAAGTATAAGTATTGGAGAATTCAGTGGTTAATGTCATAAAATGATTGGACATAAACTTTGCGTTTTAATTTTGTTTGGCAACCTTTGGTAAATCTGTTATGGTTTACCAGTAATATAACATTCAGCACAATTCGTTCAAATGAAGAGAACTTTACGGGTACTCGCAGAAAATTTAAGATATGCCTTTTGTTAGTCATGCAGGTAACCTATTACATATAATTTTTATTAAAATAACATTATCTATATGCTATTTTAATCAGACTCGTTAACCATTTTTGAGAAAATAAAAATAAAAAAAGAATAAAACATTCTTTGGATAGCTTTGGATGGCGAATTTTCTTGAAAATCGTTGTTGCATCTTTGAAACATTCCTAAAGTTAAACACGAAGTTTGGTAATCATCCCACTTTTCGTTTTTAATTATGTTGTGTGCAGACCTACACATCTACATCGGCATTCTTCTCATTTTTAGGGTTCAGGATACCTCAAAATCTGCATTTCCGGCAAAACCTTGATATGCAGTTTTTGAATGGAATACAATATTTCCTCTACCTACCATAATAAGTCATAGAGAAAGTAAATATGGACGAATAGCAAACAGTTGAGCTGTAATACATGGTTAGGCTTCATGTTTGAGATCTTATTTAAAAACTGCATGGTTATGCTCTTGCACAGGCGTAAGAACCTCCCTCCTTTCTTTCAGCGCACCGGCATGGCTTTTCTGCTGGATAGAGGTGTTGGTTTATCTCGCTCTCAGATAACATTTGAGCTATGCAGATCCAGCCTTGTAACTTATACAGCTTACCTGGAGTGCATATAGGCAATCTTGTGGCACATTAGGGATGGCTGCTACACTCCCGTCTAAGCCAGGTACAATCTCACTGCACCTCGCGTCTATGTCACATTATTTATCGTTTTACGTGGCCTTGCGAAGCCATGGCCATTTCATTAGTTGCTTTAGGCCACGGTGCAAGTGTGTGCCACTCCTTCTGCTAAATAGTTACACCAATAATCACAACAAAGGTTACAAAATGGTGTAGAAACGAAATATATGTTTACGCTCTCGATCGTAATGGCTAAAAGAAAAAGAGGTAGAGTAGGTGCATTTAGTTTATCATACAGACCTCTTATCGTGATTGGTAGTCCATACCTTATCGGCTAGTGCAGGACACGCCTTTGAAGGGGTTAAAAGCTAAGGGGAAAACTTGATGAGCGCCCAGGTTAGCGAAATGTAGAATGTGTAATGTGAGAAGATTTTCAGGGGATGCAAATTAAAGCTGGAATAGTATTCATTAAATACATAGCAACGCAGCACTTTATAACAAAAAATAACAGAACTGTATTCTCACAGTGATATCAATGCTTGTTGCGTAAATAAATAAATAAATAAATAAATAGAGCAGCATGTTTTCCCTCTAATTCAAACCATAATTGGTCAATATACTTTTACTAACATACTGCTGATCATAGGAATACAACCGAATTATAGACAAAAATATAACCCAACTTTGTCATAATATGCAAGTCATATTCGGTAAACCAGCTAGCCTCTAGTTCCCGAGGTCGCGGGTTCAAACACGGCGGAGGGCGATGGATTTCTTTCGAGCGTAAAAATCCTTAGCATGGCTTCCTTCGGAAGGGAAGTAAAGCCGGTGGTCCCGTGTCGTAGATTTACGGCACGTAAAAGAGGCCTCTGAGCAAAATTACCGGTCTTTCACGCCCAATATAGAATGGGACTCTAAGAACCATATCAGTTAAAGAGCATCCATAAATAAAACTCCATTTAGTTTTCGGTAAACTATATACATATTTATCTCTAGTTTCCAAACATGATCAGTCAATTATAACAACGAGTAATTTGCATTTAGTAAACGAATATCATTATCTGTGGCTGTTTTACGACGAGTGCCCACTTTCTGACGAGTATGTAGACCGTCTTCCCCATTTCCTGGAATATTTTAATCCAGTAATTAATTATAAAAACACTTATGCATTGCCGTTACAATTGCTGTAATAGTGTGACTAGTCTCCCGCATACCCACGTTACGTCCACGAGTAATTTCACTAGTATACGGCATGACTGGTTCTGAGACAATAAACACGTTTTGGTTTCAATAACACCAGAAGAAGCAAATGCATTAACCTTTTCCCCCCCTTATTGCTGTGTTATCAAGCCACCACGCTTTGCGATAGGTAAGGAGGACACGCCTCAAAGGACCCCCAGAAAACGATACAAAATACGCCAAAGATTTTCTTTGGCGCTCTGTGTACAGTTCGGCTGGGGCAAGCTGCTGGTAGCTTGGCTTGCTTGCTTAATTCTCTTCTTACGGTGCTACACAGCTTATCAATTCTGTTGCACTTGTTTGTAGTGCTAATTTGAGACTAGCATTAACGTTGGTAGGAAGTGTAGTTACTTGATTTTATTAAGGATTTTCAAAATATATAATTTGTTAATTAAAGAGATGAACTTCCAGTATTATTCTTATAACCAGTTTTACCTTCTCTACTACGTATAGTAACAGGGGAAGTGTTGTATTCCACCCAAAAATTCGATACCGAGATTTCATTGAAAATGTTTTGAGGCCCCCTGAACCCAAATAAAGCATTTTTGGAAATGTCCAGGTATGTTCTGTGATTAACATAACTCAAAAACGAAAAGTCGGATAAATACCAAACTTATTGTCTTGCTTTTTGTTATTGTTATTATTATTATATATAATTAATCAAAATTAATTATACTTTTTACAGACCTTAGCCCGATCTTGGCAAGTTTTTAATATAGAGTCAACTGAAAAATTCAATGCCATATCCGGGATTTGAACGGTTCTCCCCTCTCGGTGTGGTTGCTCTAATCATTGAGCTACCGTGACAACATGCCGGTAGAACATTGCCAAGACCTGGTTAAGGCCTGTAAAAAGTATAAGTAATTTCGATTAGTTTTTATATATATATAACTAATCGAAATTACTTATATGTTATAATAACAAAACGTTAAACCTTAAAAAAACCATATACCCAGCACTGAAGTACTTGCATAGCAGGTCGCCTCTAAGATTGTCATCTCGAGTGAGATGCCTTAATCGTCTGTCTGGGAAACAACTTGAGTCAATTGGGAATTCAATGTCCCACCGACATTTCACAGTAGCTCTATGGTTAGAACAACCGCACGAAGAGCGGGAGAACCATGTTCAAATCCCGGCTGTAGCATTGAATTTTTAAGTTGACTCTATATAGCAAACTTAGTATTTAGTTCAATATCTTCCAAAGATGCGACGCCAATATTTTCAACAAAATCTCCCCACCCAAACTACCCTTTATATGAATCATTTTTCAAATTTTGTATTTTCTAAAAATGGCTGTAAGGATTTTGATTGAAATACCACACATTAAAGATATTTACATGAAAAATGAAATGTATATCTTGAATTTTCTAGGAATAGCCTATGAAGTCCTCTTCATTCGAAAGGAATTTTGTATTCCTGATAAACGTTAAGCAATAGACGAAAACGTACTACACAAAAAATATGGATCCCTTTAAAAAACACAATTTATTTAAAAAAAATTTTGTGACAATAGCCGTTTCTGAGCAATCTGTTATTAAAGGTGGAATTGTTAATGTCTTGGTCATTTTCTTAGAGTCCCGTCAACATTCAATTGTTTCTCGCGATTGCATGAAAACAGTATGGAATTTTAAGGCCAGCATACGCGCCCTGTTCTTAAAGGTTTGACTCTCACTGTTCCCTTTGTATCCATAACTAAATATGTAATGCAGCTATTTCTGCAAAGATTTATTTGGTTTAAAATGTAATAGATAGAAAAAACAAGTTTGAGTAAGAATAATTTTTAAGGGAATTCGGAGGAATATGGGCATATTAGTAAAATTTCAGATACAGTATCCATCTGTAAATTCTAAAAATTATTTTCACAGCGGAGATAATGTTTCATAACAATGTAACTATATAATTTATGAATCTCAACTGCTTACTACGAAATGTATAGAAATAAAACTGAAAAATTGAATGTATTTTGCCCATATTCCCCCAAGTATGGGAATAAATGAGCAACAATGCTATGAATTATAATTAATTGAAAGAAATAAGAAGACACTTAAACTAATAGCTATAGACAATAAACTTTATTAAGGATATTAAACATTTTATGTGCAATGTGTTTTATGATAATAATTAAAATACACAAAATCATGTAGAGGAAAAAAAATTAACGTGAGACGTTTCTTTTGCTTTCCATTTTTAAATTTGAAATTATATTGTGACGAATAGTGAAGAAAGAGAAGCATGTCTTTTCAAAATTTTGTGGAAACTTAGGTGCATCAAAATTATCTTCTACTAAAGAAAAAAAATTGTGAAGAATCAAGTAAAATTGTGATATTGTTCAGCAGCAGTTGGGACAAAGAAACTCATTTCCAGTAACTTCTACACAATCTTCGTGTAAGCATTCTTGACAGTTGCCACAGTGGATCCAGCATTCACCATGAGTGTCCGGACTTCAGTTACCATCATAGACTGAACATTTTGCATCTGAATTACAGGAAGAAAGTTTTGATTTCTTCTTTCCTATATCTCTACGTTCAAGACCAGGTCTCTTTTTACTCTTATCTGCATCCATGATAGACTGAGATGATGTAAGCGCTCTAGCAAGACTTCGGGGTCTTCCTCTTTTTGACTGTAAGTGTTGTACCTACGGAATTGCCGATACATGTTGCAGGGTGCTTCGGGGAGCTGCAAGAACGGATGTAATCTAACTCTTTTTTGGTGTTCTCTCAATGTCATTACGAATTCTAGAAGTCGAAGGTTGGGGTTGAGATGGCTGTTGCAGAACGCTTTTGGTAGATGTGACTCCTTGGCAACGACTGTTCGGAGATTCTGATGTATTTGAAGAAATTGCATTAATTTTATGTCTCTCATCTAATATTGCTGTGCCAGTGTAAGCATGATCAGGAATTGCACTCATGTCCAATGGGAAAAGTCTTTAAGCTCGGAAAGCATTTACTGCCAGACCTACATAGGCACACCTATTCCATGCTTTTTGAATATGGAACCAAACTCAACTTTTGTGAAAGTCTGCCATGTTTCCTGAAGAAAGCCGTAACACTATTATTGAAAGCTTTCTTGAGAGGTCCAAACAGAACCCTGTCTGCTGGTTGAAACCAGGTGGTGGTATGTGGAGGAAGACAAAGCACGCAGAGTTGATTTTTTACAGCAAAGTTAAGAGTCTCAGGGTTAGAACTATGTGAATCTGCCCATCTACTATCAAAATTGCAGATGTATGTTTTACTTATGCTTAAGTGAGCAACGACGTTCTTAATTATTGAGAAAAACATATCTCCATATATGTACGCAGACTGCTTACTGAAGTACACCGCACTTCCAGGAGGCAATTGTTCTTTAAGTCCTATTACTGGCATCTCTCCTTTTATGATGATGCTTGGAGGAAAGTAGTTCCGTGTCGCATTGAAGCCAGCTACAAGGGCAATGATTTCACCATTTTCTTTAGGGTGAAGGAGGGTTTAGCTTCACGTATGGAAAGCCAATTTGAGGAGGTTGAATTCCTCACGTATGGTACACAGTTTCCGGTGGCCTTTGCCCCAACTTTACTTTCCGGTGGCCTTTGCCCCAACTTTACTTTCCGGTGGCCTTCGCCCCAAGTTTAGGAATCAACCTTGTATTTTTATGTTTCTTTAAATATTATATATTTATGCTTGCCTCGGCTGCGTCAGTATTCATTTGTAGAAACATGTATTTCTTAGCAGGGGGTGGTGCGGATGAAGAATGTAGGCTTACACAAATTATAATTTTTACTTCACTCCTTTTATTAATCCTTCACACGATTAAATAACACTTCACTTATATAGAGAGCTGTGAGATTCTTTTATTAATTACTTTCACTTTTTTAACACGTAAACTTTATAATATTCTCGCCGTAATGAATTTTCGTCTCACACTGGATACGTATTAAACTTCTCGAGGACGCGTCTCGCGTCCAGTTAGGAACGCTGTCTACTAGCAACTGACTTCTACGGCCTGAATTTGCAAATTTCATCTATTTCAAGTCTCTGATTGGCTAATCCTACTCTAATAGAATACTTTTATTTAACTTTCAGGTTTTCTGGTTGTTGATTGGCTATTTATAAACTGTCTAAAAATTACATTATTGTTGCTCCAAGAATTACTAGTAGCATTATTAAATTTTCCAATTCATTATTGCCTCAAGTTTCCCTCATTGTTACCTCATTGTTAGCAACTTTTGACCTATATTCTCACAGCTCCTACATTATTAAATTACGTAATACATTCACATACCATTATTAAACATGTACATTTTTTTTTCAAGTGGAGGAGAAAATGATTTAATCACTGATCCCAGCCCCGATGGGAGTCGGGACTGAGAGTGTGGGACTCACCAATAGTCGGCATACCCACTAAAAACTCCTCCACCGGTGGAAAAAGGAAGAAGGTAAAAGTGGAATGGCGTGGCTTTGTGCGGTCCCGCATAGCACCCGCGTTAGTATGTGAAAGATGGATGTCTCCGCCCTATGGGCTGGAGCGGGATAGGTGGGTACTAGGTTGCAGCCATGAAACCTGACTGCAACACTAGTGAAAAATGGCGTGGGTTTAGGAAAGAGTTGGTAAGGTGATTGTGTGGATGGTGTAGGTTTGCGTAGAACTTACTTCTTGGGAAGCTGCATCCTGCTCATGAATTCTGCTGCGTATACTGCGCTGGGCGAAGGCCTTCGGCGGTTGCTTCGGGCCTCCGGTTTGGCTGGCTGCTGGAAGTGGGCACGGAGCTCGTGTTGCTGCGCTTCCAGAGATCGGATGGTCATGTCGATGGAGTCTAAGTGTTGAGCAATGGTGTCCGACGCTGTAGATGGAGTTGTCGATGGAGTTGACTCTGGTAGTGATGATCTCCAACTGCCCAGTTAGGAAAACCTGCTGAGCAGCTGAGGTGTCTTGAAGGTCCCTGATGAGTTCCTCCAGGGCTGTCAGCTTCGTCGTCATGTTCAGGAACTCCGCGTGGAGATCCTGAACGGCGTCGCGTAGGCCCTGGACTTCCTCGATGATCGGTGCTGAAGATGTAGGTGTCGGCGCTGGTGATGGTGCTGGTGTCGGCGTCTGTGGAGGTGATGCTGGCTGCGATGAAGGTGCTGGCGGCTTCTGCGTTGCCTTCCTGCGAGGATGCAGGGGGCGGAGCGCTTGGCCGGTGAAATGTGTTGACCCTCCACAGGTCGCACAGTAGCGGCGTCGGCGGCGAAGGTCGTGCTGCTTGCACGTTGCAGTCGTGCTGTGGGCACCACAGTATTGGCACCTCGGTTGTGCTGTGCAGGACGTCTCGATGTGCCCGTAAGCACAACAGCGCCTGCAGGGAGCCTGGCGTTCCACTCGGCTGGCCTCGATGCGTAAGCACCTCCCTAACAAGGGCAGGCCCGCCCTCAAGGCAGCTTCGTAGTCGCCAGGGTCTGCAAGCTCCATCCTGACTAGTGACGTGGGTCCCCGTGTTCCGATGATCCTAGTGGCCTTCAGAGCTGAAGGCCACTGCTGGTGGGCTGCGGCGATGAGGAACCTGACTGGCAGGTCCCTCGGAACCCCTCTGATGACGCTACTGTACCTTCCTTGAGATACCGGCTGGCTCTGCGTTGGCTGAGATGTACCCAGAATCGGCAGCGTGGATGCCGGTGAGTGACGCGGCGACTGCGGAGGCAATCGCGGCGAAGCTGCGCTGGCTGGCGGCGAAGCGGCGGTTGCGGCATAGGTAGCCCTAGGCTGCGGCGGCTGCGGCGAAATCTCCTCGGCGGGTGCCGGAGGAGATGAAGAGGTTCCTGCCTTAGCAGGAGCGGCGACAGAGCGACCCTTCTTCCTCGCCATCTCGGAGCTCCATGTACATAATAATATAAACATTAATACAATGACTGTTACATACATTTTATATTTTATTTATACACATTTTGCTTTAAGGCGGGCTGTTATTGAATTTGATATTATATAATTAGATTTAAATCATTAAGTGTTAAAAATACTGCCTCAAGGGGAAATGCAATGCATCATCCTCTGCCTTTAGTGCAGTGATATTTTTTGTTCTTGTCATTTGTACGCCACTTTCACCAAGATTAAAGAGTTGATCTGATCTATTTCTTAAATTTAATGATGAAAGGTTATCTTAAAGTAATTTAAAAAATTTCAACAGCCATTCTCGCCATAGCCAATTCTCTATTTAAGGATAAATTCTCTTCTTTGCACACGGCTAAGTCAGGATGCCTCTTTAGAAAGACCCAAATCCAATCCTTGCTATCTTGACTTCTTTATCAAACCTGTTTAATTTTAATTTTTTCCGCCAGTTCGAAAGCCACAGACCTTAGTTGCGACTTTGTCATAGAAAATCCATGAAAAGAAAGAGTTTTAACATAGTTAATAGAATCTCTTCAATATCTTCTGTAAGCTCGGTTTTTCTTCCTAGGGATGGTATCAAACCCGATTCTTCATGATCAAAATAACGTCTTAGTGTTTGCCTGGTACATCGTATATCTTGGCTGCCTGACTTCTATTGCAATCTCCGTTTCGAACCGCAGTGACTGCCCTCTCCATGTTTTCTTGGGTCCACATACGCCTATTCCGCTTTGAGTAATCATTTCGAGGCATCTAGAATAATTTAAAGATAATGTCAGTTTATATTTTCGCATCATTTGAAACATTATTAATGTATTTAAATAAATTTGATCATTTTTATTAAGCTTAATTACTTGCTTGTATTCCCCCGAACGTAGCGCTCATATCACCTTGATAGCTAGGATTTATTTTCAACAGTTGGCACTGCCGTAAAATATTAACAAAACAACGACTGAAGCGGAAGAAGGGCAGCTCAATATGTGTATTCTGAACTTGTGTTATTACTTTCAAACTATTTTCTACAGTTAGTGTGGAAATTAGTGCGTATAATAATTCTAAAATAATTATAAAGATAGTATAATAGTCCATTACTTGGAAATCAATACTCACATTTTAAATGACCATTTGTACAGCAGTTTGAAGCAATAATAATAATAATAATAATAATAATAATAATAATAATAATAATAATAATAATAATAATAATATGGCTACCGCTGAAGCACTCTCTGTTAATACCAACCGCTATTGGTGAAAAAGCAAAATTCGTTAATACCATTTCCAGTTTAATGCATAATTTTGCCCATATTCCTCACGTGCCCATATCCCCCCGAACTTCCCTTCAGCCTATTTTCTTTCTTTCTTTCTTCCTTTATTTATTTAGTTATTTATTTTATGTTTATTTATTTATTTATTTCTGCTTAATCCTTAAGTCATTATTACCCAACTAAAATTTTAACTCTGTAAAAAGAAACAAGCCCTCTGAGCAAGGCATTTGAGTTCTTTAACAAACATAATTCCAATTTTATTGATGTAAAGGTGCTCGTAAATCTAATGTAAAGTTTATTATTTTAAAATATTGAAACAAGAAGATAAAGGTGATAAATATTTTAATGAAGATTAAGTTGGCTAGATGTTTTTAGGTAGCTGCAGAATTCCGAGAATCACCTCAATAAGAATATTGTGAAAAACCAATTGGTTCATATACGCATAAATATATTCATCATATTGAATTTTAATCTTCTTTCATTATGTTTATGTTCGCCGCTTCTTAATTTGTCCTCGATCTCCTTTAGGGCTGATTTATTGATTTTCGTGTAGTTTGAACTTGAACTGCGTTGAACGAAATGCACACAGAGCGGCACACTCCAGTTAGGTGCGGCACTTAGAACGGTCTCGTGAAATCGAGTCTGGTCTCCATGACTTGAGTGCTTTAACTTGTGGACGAGCAAGCTTAGCAACTTTGTTTGTTGCCGAGTAGCTAGGGGCAAGTAAGCTTGGAGTTGTACATCTCTCTAATGCCCAGTGTCATACAAGTCTGCTTAGAGAACTGATGGTTGTGCACATACATCCACAACCTGGATGTGTGTTTCTGGAAACTATTCAGTCCATTACTAATCTCTTGATCACCAGCCAAACTTTACGTCCCGAAATGCTTTTCCAATAACCTGGATGAGTGTTTCTGGAAACTATTCAGTCCATTACTAATCTCTCGATCACCAAACAAGTTTTACGTTTTGAAAATATTTTCAATAACCTGGATGTGCGTTTCTGGAAACTATTCAGTCCATTACTAATCTCTCGATCACCAGCCAAGTTTTATGTCCCGAAAAGCTTTTTAATAACCTGGAGGTGAATTTCTGGAAGCTCTTCAGTCCATTACTAATCTCTCGATGACCAACCAAGTTTTACGTCCTGAAAATCTTTTCAATAAACTGGTGTGCGTTTCTGGAAACTGTTTAGTCCATTACTAATCTCTCGATCGCCAGCCAAGTTTTACGTCCTGAAAATCTTTTCAATAACCTGGATGTGCGTTTCTGGAAACTATTTAGTCCATTACTAATCTCTCGATTACCAGCCAAGTTTTACGTCCTGAATTTCTTTTTCAATAACCTGGATGTGCGTTTCTGGAAACTATTCAGTCCATTGTTAATCTCTCGATCACCAGCCAAGTTTTACGTCCTGAAATTGTTTTTCAGTAACCTGGATGTGCGTTTCTAGAAACTATTTAGTCCATTACTAATCTCTCGATCACCAGCCAAGTGTTACGTCCTGAAATTGTTTTTCAATAACCTGGATGTGCGTTTCTGGAAACTATTCAGTTCATTACCAATCTCTCGATCACCAGCCAAGTTTTACGTCCTGAAATTGTTTTTCAATAACCTGGATGTGCGTTTCTGGAAACTATTCAGTCAATTGCTAATCTCTCAATCACCAGCCAAGTTTTATGCCCTGAAAATCTTTTCAATGACCTGGATGTGCGTTTCTGGAAAGTCTTCATCCATTAGTGATCTCTCGATACCCAGCCAATTTTTAGGTACGTCCTGAATATTTGTTTCATAACCTGGATGTGCGTTTTTCGAAACTCTTCAGTCCATTACTATTCTCTCGATGACTAGCAAAGTTTTACGTCCTGAAAATTTGTTGGTGGTACTGTTAAATGTTTATCAAATGACTGCGAGTATTAGCATGAGCTACATCAGCCACGCTTTAGAAAGCATTGCAGTGACAATGGACACAATACAAAGGAATTGGAAATAAAAATTGAGGGAAAAACTTCACAAAAAAGGAGAAAATTGATCATGCATACATGTAGTAATCATAAAAAAACGTATTTAACGTATGTGCACAAACGGGAAAAAGGACAATTAAACCATGAATACTGCGGTTACATTTTTGTTTGCCGAATTTCTTCTTCCTATGTGGGATCTGCTCTAAACACTGCAGTGTGACGAGTCACTTTCTTCAATATTCCATTAACTGTTGACTTTTAAAAAAAATCGGCAATGATTGAGAGACATTACAAAATATTGAGGGCAATAGCTGTCTACATGAATACTGATATTGCTACCTTTCAGTTGTGACCCAGTTTGTTGCAGAATTTTCATTACGAGAGCCTTTCCCAGCAGAATTGTTTTTGGAACTTCATTTATTAAACATTGGAAAGTCTTTTTGCGATCTCTGAAAAATAAAACATGGTAGGTGTTTCATGTACCGCATCTGAAGTAGCATAATCTATTGTATATTAAAGAGTAAAGTCATTCTTTCAACCGGAAAAGTGAATATCTTACACTAACCTCACTTTTGATTAAAAACTTGGCTTACCGTTTATGCGACGATTTATGCATACCTAAGTGATGGAAGATTTATAAGACCAACAACATTAGTAGCGTCCCAGAAACTTCTTGACCGATCACATAAATCTATGGATTCCAAATTTGTCATCTCAAAACTGCGCATAGTAATGCTTACTAGCATTTCTGTTCTTGTATTTAAGAGCATAGGCGCTCTCAGGACTCTGTTGTTAATGCATGGACAGAAAAGTCAGATTTCTAAAGACAAGCAGTTTCACTGAATTTTATTTCCACATGTTGTATGTGGAACTTATACAGATAAATATGAAAACATTTCTACGCAAACATTTATCCAGAACAACGTAACATAGAAGAATAATTTGTTATATGACTGGTATATAATATATGGGAATTTATTATCAATGGATAAAGTTGTAAGAGTGTTACATATTAGACTTTCTTGAGCATGGGCTCTTGTTAACAAACATTGACTTTTAATATATACAATTGGATCTGTTTCTAGACAAACATTTATTCTAATTGGCATAAAGCACTGCATTTTTAATAGTACGGTGCCATCAGATAAAGCGGCAACGCCGTTAGCGGCACTGGGTTGCGATCGCGTGCCTCTTCCCTTCCGAGACTCCAGTCCCCGCTATTGCGTCGATTCACTCATATTAATATATTAAAGTCCATTATATGATCTTAAGGTCGGTGTTTGGTGTGCTGAGAGTGCGGCTAGAATAATTCCCCCTCTTTTATTTCATGAAACAATAAATGCTGCACTTACCAAGCCTTAATTTTGAAGCAGTTTTTTCCCTCATTTGAAAGATGAGCAAATGCACGGCGTATTTCAAGCTAATACAGCTCGAACTTCTTTGGAAAAATTGCTGACATCTTTGTTGACGGAGTGATTAGTGTAAGAGGTGTGACTCGCTCGATCCCTGACCTCACTACCTGCGAATTTTTACTTCTGGGGTAATTTAAAAGACAACACGTACAACCAAAATCCCCAAACATTACAGGAACTGCAAAATAATATACGGGAAGAAATAATCATCATTTCTCAAGAAGAGCTGTCATATGTGAATCATAATCTGTTAAGACGCTGCATTGCCTGTGTTTAAGCACACGAGAAAGTTTCCAACATAATATTTGAAAAGTTAAGCAATGAAAAGGACATTCAATATTGTAATTTGCGAAATAATAATGGTACTAGTTGGGCGGGGATGAAGAGTCGGTAGGTGAGTGGCGCTAGCCGCTAGCAGCATTGCCACTTAATCTGATGATCCTGTATATTATATACAGGTTACTTGTGAATTAGTAAAAGAGTAGAAAAAGGCATGAGGGTGTTACGTATCATAGCTTTAAGATTATGAATCAAGACTGTCATATTTGATGTGTTGTTCACATTGCTTGAAAGCACCTGATCCACAAAATATTTGTTACCGAGCGAGATGACTTAGGCGGTGGTGTATGTGGCTCGTATTCGGGATGTCGCAGGTTCAAATTGCGTATACTGCCCAACATGTCTGTCTTTTTGTGGTTTACTCAGTTACCAGGCAAATACCATTCGATATTTAATACCGCGATCCAAAGTTACACTTACAGAACAAAAGAAACGTAAATAAAAATAGATGGTACACGAAGACGATTACGTAACTAAGGCCATTTGTACAATACTGTGAGTTTGTGTCCACTCAAAGAACAGCCAACAGTTCCACAATCCCAAAGTCCACATTCCACCTAAAAACAATAGTAATAATAAATTGGTACAGGAAGACGACTACGCAACTAAGAGTGTGCCTAGCATACAGTGATTCAAGTGAACCAATAAACCTATAGTAACCACCGTGATTGACAAAGAAGTTAAAACGATGTGAAAAATATCCTTCTCGAGCTACTGTTTGTTGGCAATTTTATTGGGTCCTTCACTGATACCAACCGCTCACACTAATAAGAAAATTCAATGAATTCATAAATTTAAGATGTTATGAAAGTATGCTGTAACCGAACTTCACTAATAGGCCGTCATTCATAAAAGGTTTCTTTTAAATATACTAGCATGGAATTATCCAGTTACATCGCTCGTTTGCGGACATACAGTTCTAAATCAAGCAACTTCGTACATCTTAAAAGGAGAAAAATTAACTTTTTTACAACCAAAAGGGTCAAAATCCTTCGACCTTCCTTTGGGCTAGAACGGTGCCGTTTAGAAACACAGTCGAATCGCTTCTGGCAAGGTCTGAACTTAAACATGCATTCTACCAGATGTGTACTCCGTGACTGGAAAAAAATAAACGCTCCTAAAACACCCACACTCGTATAATAATGGATTATCACACACCGTTCACCTTTCCCCTAAAAGCTGGTCGTTAACAAATGAAAATTACATACCTCCCAACAATACGTGATGGGATAAGCACCTGCTAGGGACGATAGCAATTTTCCTAAATTAGCATCTCTTCAGCTTGATTATTATTTAATATTAAATTTAATGCCGGTACATAACGATATGCAAGCGCTTTCCGATGGATTGCCAGCGCTTATTCACGAGGTTTTGTTCAAGGAGCATTTTGAATAGAAACGATGGTAAATAAGAAAGTGGGGGAGGGGAGATAAGAAATCCAAGATGATTTGATTTAACTGGAACTTAATGGGGCAGCTGCATTTGATTACAATGCACGTGGGAAAAAGCATACAAAAATAATGGCTCCTGTAAATTAATTTCAGGTATTTCATAGTAGGAAAATCGATGGATTTTTATAGTGCGTTTGTAAAATCAACCACTGGTTGTTCGTGCAGGACATTGCAGGAGTAATGTGCATACATTATTGTCAAATGTTTGCTCTATTTTTCTTTGTTTCCTTGCGTTCAAGCAACCATCGGTAAAATGAGAAAAGGCAACAAAGAAAGGAAGAGTAGTTTATCGGCAGTAGGAATCTCTTTAACTTCCACACATCAGTTTTTTTTTAGTTCCATTTATACCCCGCCTTTAACTACATTGGTCTTATCAGCGGCCTTTCCTTTGGAACTTATTGTCTGTTGGCAATGGTGTTACTCGTATTCTCTTGTCGTTGGGTTTTAATCATTAGATCATACACGCACATTCACACTCTCATGTACACTTCAGATTCTAGGGAGGATAGGATCCCATCCCCACCCGGGAATCGAACCCGGGACCCCTCGCACAGCAGGCAGGTGCTCTACCGATTGAGCTACGGGGCCAGCCTAGATGTTCTTGTGTCAGATATAAGACCTACTTTTATGTTAGAGATTTATGGGAACTAGCAGAAGGTATATAGCTGTCTTTGGAAGGGCTGTTGTTCAGATATTACTAATTTGTCTTAGGCTTTGTTATTCTGGGTTTGGAGGCAAAGATCGGCAGTGTTATTTTGCCGTTTATAAATTATTTTAATGTCCACCGAGGTATGCATATAAATAAAATTGGTAGTTTCTTTGCCTATGTATGCTTGTGTGAAGGAATAATCAATAGGTATAAATTAACTCTATAATGTTTTTTTTAGAAATTTTTTTTATTCACTGATAAAACCTTATAAAATATCACTCCAGTAACATTAACAGTGAATTTAGAAAAGCTTCACAACGTAACAATAATAAACAGCTACCATCCCTGATTATCGTTTGCAATAACTCTTCTAAGTTACTTATCAGTAAAAGGTACAGAGACAAAACATATGTACAATTTATAATACTGTAGTAGGCTGAATGCCAACTGCCTCCATTTATAACTGAGAGCCTCTTCGAAATCCTCGCTTAAATGTCATTAACTAGATGGAATTAAGTACAAACTTGTAGTATTTTAAAACGCCCCCCTTTCAGTGGAGGTGAATCTTAATATTAGGATACTTATCGCTGCCGTTTAGTTATGCTGATTCTAAATTAATCGCCATGTGCATATGATTCGTCGCATGCATCCAGGTATATTACTCAGCAACAATCCTTAAATATAGCTCTATGGATAAATTGATTATTGTATGACGACAGTACACGCTCAAGCATACTTGGATTCACTCACCAGACTCTGACCATGGTTATGATTATCAGGAAGTGGAAGAGAATTAAGCGCACATTCGCTTATGGTGCTTCTGTAAACCTCCTAGAGGAAGGGGTGAAGCAAAGAACACAAGGGCGTCCAGAATTGGGGCAGCAGGCTCGGGCACAGGTGGGGTCCCTAACGTTTCCAGATTTACACCCTGGCACCGTCGGGACTACCCATAGGCCTCCCTCTTCCTTTCTGAGGACCCGTCACACACCTTTAAATATTACGTATTTATGTTTGCCTCGGCTGCGTCAGTATTATTGTTAGAGACATGGATGTCTTGGCAGGGTTGTGGTGCGACTAAGAATGTAGGCTTGCACAGATAATTTTACTTCACTCCTTTTATTAATACTTGATACGATTTAAATAACACTTCACTGATATAGAGAGCTGTGAGATTCTTTAATTAATTAATTAATTAATTACACTTTTTAACACGTGAACTATTTTTCATCTCACACGAATACGTATTAAATCTCTTGAGGACACTTTTTGCGTCTGGTTAGTAACGCTGTCTGCAACCAACTGAATTGATTTCAACCGACTAAACTTGTAAATTTCTGTATTTCAAGTCTCTGATTGGCTAATCCTACTCCAATAGAATACCTTCATTTAACCAAAGCTTTTTCTGGTTGTTGATTGGCTATTTTTAAACTGTCTCAAAATTTACATTATTGTTGCTCCAATAATGACTAGTAGGATTTAAACTTTCAAACTCATTATTGCCTCAAGGTTACCTCATTGTTAGCAAATTTAACCTAGTATTCTCACAGCTCCTACATTATTAAATTACGTAATATATTCACATAACATTATTACACATGGATACAATAATACAAACATATACAATGACTGTAATATACACTTTTTATAATTGTTAAATACACATATTGCTTTAAGGCGGGCTGTTATTGAATTTATATTTTATATAATTAGACTGAAATCATTTAAGTGTTAAAAATACTGCCTCACAATGTCACATTCGGATGCTTAAGCGTTTAGAGATTTGTCAACCTATAAGGTAGAATTTTGGTGGGGCATAATTCTAATGTAGGAGTGTCTTAAGAACTAAGAAGGCGAACATCTAAATCAGAGTATTATTCTCTCGCTGATATCACTTACGTGTGATATTTTAAGCGTCACGTGCTTGTGTGAGTAGCGGCTATTGCGAGAGGTCTCGCATAAGCATTTTAGCGACTAACGGCAGGTTATGCTTCTAGGTATTTTTACTTTCTCTACTACGTATAGTAAGTAGGGGAAGTATTGTATTCCACCCAAAAATTCGATACCGAGATTTCACCGGAAATACATGTTTTGAGACCCCCTGAACCCAAAAAAAGCATTTTTTGGAAACATGTCTGTGTGTCTGTGTGTGTCTGTCTGTGAACAGCATAACTCAGAAACGAACAGTCGGATAAACACCAAACTTGGTATTTGGGTTCAGTATCTTTCAAGGATGCGACACGAAGGTTTTAAAGAAAATCCCCCCACCCCAGATTACCCTTTACATGGAAGATTTTTCGAAAATTTTAATTTTCTCAAAAATGGCTCTAACGATTTTGATTAAAATATCATATGTTTAAGATATTTTTATGACAAATAAAATGTATATCTTGAATTTCCTGGGAATGTCTCCAAAAGTATTCTTCATTGTGAACGACTTTTGCATAACTGGTAAACCATAAGAGATAGACAAACCTTTACTACACAAAAAAGTAGATCGCGTTAAAATACACAATTTATGTCATATACATTTTTTTTGTTGAGTGAACCATTTTCGAGATATTACTTGTTATTCCCTTAAATTTTTCAATACTTATTTTCTCAAATGGGAATTCGTTATTCTTTTTTTTGGTTTTGGATATGCAAAGAGTATTAATCTGTGGGAAAGGGAATGGTGCTGCACCTAGCAACCAGCTATTAAGAGATATGTATGTGCTTAAAGGCTACTGTATTTCCAAATTGCCCTTGTAAATATATATTCCCCTTACATCTACAAGAAAATTAGCAATAAGATAGAGTCTGCAAATGTTTATCTCGATTAACATGAAGTAGATGGAGAATAAGCATTTGTATAAATAGTTTGTACAAGAGTAGAGAAAGTCATGTGAGTGTAACACATCAGATTTTTTTTATTGCGGAAACAATTATTTACAACCGTAACTTTGATACTGCAGACGTTAGAAGGTATATTAAATCAGTTGTAGTTTCGATTGCTACAATTCTGAGTCAGTCTATTTCTTTATTTAAAATGGTCGGCAACTCGCTTAAATAACTCAAATAATAGTTCATATAATTTTCTCAGTCAATTTAAATAGTCAATTGCCCTTCACAATACATCCACGCATACCCTGAGAGAAAGTACTCATAACTCTACCACTAGAGCAGCCGGCAGCAGAATCAACGTAAGATATTGCAGACCGTGAGAAAAGGTGGCCACTACGTTCCTGTATCAAACTGTCGAACCATCATCGCGGCATCAGTATCGGCACTATCCCCAAAGCAAAATCCATCGCCACACGCCTCGCCCACGTCTACTCGTCTGATCTTATGGGGAACATACAAATTTGCACCTATCAATCGGGCAAAACCGCGAAAAAAACAAGGTTAGAGTGGTATGTACAACGGGAATCGAACACGAGATCTTCCGCATGCGAGCCTTACACCTTACCGAAGGTAATAACCAAAATATTATGTTATTCATTCGTGGAAAAGTTATATCTGGGGCTCCGAGTATTAAAGAAATTAATCAATAATCAGCCGTATCGGAATGATTGAGATCGCTCGCCTTGGAGTTACTCCGGGAGATATGAAACAAATGAGAGGGGTTCAACAAGCGCTCGGGGCCTCGTCACAGTAATGGACTTTGGCAAGGAAACCTGAAGATCCGTGGTTCGTTTCCTGCCTGTGACTTTGAATTTTTTAAATCTGAATCTTCCCAAATCGTTATATGTATATAAGCGAACAAAATACAAAAATTCCAGAAACAAAATAGTTAAAAATGAAAGTCCTGCAGCTTTAGATTTGTTTACAACGAGTGTCTTATAATGGCTAGGATAGAATAGCTCAGCAATAATGGAGTTTAAAAATAGAGGAAAACATGCCAGTTAATCAGGTAAGAATTTCCGATGACAAGGATGGACTGAAAGGGTTGAGGAGGGACACCCGGGAACTAAACAACAATAATTAATTGTCATGTTTACTACCCATTATTGAAGAAATAATGACTTAGATGATATGAACCATGGTTTGGCATGGTTCTTGAGTTGGCACTTTCTAAACAGACATCTTCAGTAATTTCCAAAATATATTTCGACCAATCAGATCAACAATGTGTTAACTAGCATTGTTTTGCAATGCGACAACGTAAACACACTGAGCTGGTACTGTCCCAACTATGCTGCTTTCCCAGTCTGAATTTTCAGCCATTTATGATATTGAGGACAAATTTGACGAGTGTATTCATTTTAAAATCTTGTATTTAGAAGCGTGCAAGCTTGCAAATATACCAGAGTTGTATGCTTAATTAAAATATCTGATGTGTTGCACATGACCTTTCTACCCACTCTTCTACAAATCTCTTACAAAACATTATTCTTGTTAATCGAGATAAATGTTTGCAGAAATACTTTAATTATACATTTCGTTTTAGGTACAAGGGTGATACAGGAGACTGAAGCGATGGTTAAATCTTTAAACCCGGGTCGGTATATGAGGGCTTTGAAATTCTACTCTTTGCTGAAATATGGAAAAAAGATATGAATAGCGGCTTAGCACTTGAAAAAAATCTGATATCATGATTCACATCACTCTCTTTCTCTATTGTCTATTAGTGGATATGCAAACTATTCTTCGGGATTTGAACCACGGATCTCCCGGACTCCGTCCGGTTGCTCTAACCACTGAGCTACCATGACAAATGCCGGTAGGGCATTAAATTTCCCAACTGATTGGCATGTTTCCCGGCTATGGCATTGAATTTTTCAATCGTCTGATTCTACCTTTCCAACCTTGTCCAACACACGGCTTGTGTGGAAGAACAATTAATTCTATTCTTACTAAAGCTTATTTTTCTATCTGCTACATTTTAATTCAAATTAACCTTTGCAGAAATAGCGACGTAACACACTTCGTTATAGATCCAAAGGGAATAGCGATAGCGAAGGGTTTAAGCACTGGACGCTATATGCTGGCCTTAAAATCCCATACTGTTTCCCTGCAATCATGAGAAACAACTGAAAATGGACGCGACTTAAAAAGGATGACAAGCATTGAACATTTCCAACATTTTAATAAAGGGTATCTCAGAAACGGCTTATGCAACAAAATACTTATTCGAAATAAATTGTGTGTTTTAATCAGATCTACATTTTTAGTCTGGTACATTTTTGTCTATCGCTTAACGTTTATCACTTATACAAGATTATACAAAATTCCTTTCGAATGAAGAGAACTTCCTAGACTATTCCCAGAAAATTCAGGATATGCGTTTTATTTGTAATGTAAATATCTTTAATATATGGTATTTTAATCAGAATCGTTAGTCATTTTTTTAGAATATCAACATTTTCGAAAAATTTTCGATGTAAAGGGTAATTGGGGGGGTTGAAAATCTTATTGTTGCACCCTTGAAGATACTGAACTCAAATGTCTGTGTGTGTGAACAGCATAACTCAAAAACATGTTAAACTCAGTGATAAATTATTTTGATCATTCATATAATTTATAAAAGGATAATATATATATATATATATATATATATATATATATTAAAAGGATGTAAGTGTTTATCAGGAATACTATATACAATAACTATATAACTATATTTGAATTTATGAACGAAATAAATTAAATGAAAAAATAAACGTGTAAAAAAATAACAGTAAAAGTTTGACAGCAATATCTCAGTTTTAGAGCTAATAGCACCTAGAATTTATAATTTCCGAGATACAAACGTCCTTCTTTTTAAGACATGGCCAATTTAAATACATTATATAAGACTATTCCATTCTGCATAAGCATGTTCAGAAAACTAAAACTAATTTCAAAGAAATAATAAAGGCAGGGGTCTATATTTTAGAAGCAACAGCTTGTACCAGTGTGAGGCTTAACTCGAGCATTACTGACAGGGCAATATACTGTTGAATGATAAACAGGTAGTTATTGGACGGAGTAACCTGTTTACGAAGTCAAGGGCTTTTGGTGCGTGAATTTATACTCAAATGAGAAGCATGGACCTCCTTTGTTTTCGCTGGACCTTGTTGTTATGGATTATGATAAATGAAAAATCTCGAACGGTTCCTTCACCGCCCGTGTTTCGACGTGAAACAAGAAACACGGTAATAAATTGTTGCCGCGTATAGCCTGAAGGTAGGTCCGACTCCCACAGCTGTATACCCCGTAAGGTAAAGACCTCAACAATCATTACCGGTTAGCCACGGAAAGTACACTGAACTTGAAGCTCTTGCGGGGTAGCTGTACAGACAATGACGTGTACCCCATTCCCTTGCTCTCGTCGGCAACGGGTCTTATTATGGGATACTTTGTCCTCAGAGGACCCCTGCACAAGGTAGGACAGTAAATGGATCGCCTGCAAACGGTGTCAACAGGAAGATGAGACAGCTGCCCATCTATTGTGCGATGCCCAGTACTTGCTCGCCAAAGAGCCTTCATTTTTGGGAGTAAATTTCCTAAATTGTAGGAGCGTTCAAGCATCGCGGTCCAGTGTCTGATTCAGACGTCAGACCTCTGGATCGGTGATGATAAGACTGCTGATTAGCCATAGATCTGCAAAAGTTGCAGTGCAGTCTTCCCCTATCAAACTAGACTATACAAACTATTTTAAAAGTAGAATCAGCCGAAAAGTGTTCACTTTTATAGAATTTAGTATCATACCAGCATGTTGCCATGTGAAGCATAATATCCGCCCGAAAAGAAATAGCAATACTAATAATACTAATCATAATAATAAAGATAATAAGAAGGATTAAAAGGAGGGAATGAAAAGATAACGACAGAGATGAAGAAAACGAACTGAAGGTAATAAGTAAGAGAATTTAAATAAAAATGAATAAAGATAAAATGTATGAAACCATGTATTTCTTAGAACTGAAACCGTAGCAGTTAGTAATATTTCACGAGCAACCAGGAGGGAGGTCATTAGAAAGCACTTAGGCTCTTAAGAATTCGTGAAGGCACGGAAAAAAAAACCACTGGCTAGGGGTACAATAGATGGGAAACTCCAGTATCAGTCATCCGCACAGAAAAACCAATCCGTAGAAAATATCGTGATAATGTCAGAACGCGGAGAAGACGAACCTTGTAATTCTTGAGAACCAATGAAAACGGAGAAAAATTACAAAAACAGCAAACAAGAAGATGTGAAAGTCACCTGCCTAGAAAAAGGATTGGATGAAAATAGAAAAGGGGAGTAGACTAGGACGGGAGAGCAGATTCAGACGGGTATCACATCACTACTTCGTGTCAAGCTAGTGTCAGGGATGTTGCGTCACTCATTATGAGCATATGCGCGCAGAAATGGGTGTAAGTTCACAACGCCTAAAACAATTGATTTGAGTATTTATCTTAAAAAGGGGAAATAGGAAAATGGAAATTGTAGACGGGGTCGTTAAGGCAAGTTAGTGTGACGGGGTGTTCGAGAAGGAATTGTAACAGTGCGGATTATCAAATAAAAGGGGCCAGTAAAGGAGAAATTTCGTGTGTTGTTCACCTACTATCCACAATTCCCGAGAAAAGAGTCTCGTAACCAACCAACAATCCTTCCTCTACCTTGAGCATCCAGCAAAAGTCTAACCTTCTCCTGAATCATATACCCGCCACCAGACCAACCACCGAACAATTCCCGCTACATATGGTAGCTTGATGATCAAAGCAACTGCACGGAAAGCGGGATTTTCGTGTTCAAATCCCGACTGTGGCTTTGAATTTTTCAGCTGATTTTACCTTTAATACAATCCTAACGCCGGGTTAGGCCTTTAAAAATAGTAATAAAACCAATATGTACTATATTAAACTATCCCATTTCCATATTCAAGGTAGCATTCCAAGTTCACCACGTCGGATACGCGCAGGAAAAAAGAGAGAAAGGGGGAAAAATGCCTTAAACTTGCGGCGCGTCATTTGACATCCCATTCTTACAATATGGACCTTTGTCTATATCAGTAAATCCAATCTACTTCACTCCACCAGGTGGCCGGTGACCCCCGCTATACAGATGTAAACTTCTCGCATGTACTGTTGGATGTAATTCCATATAATGATGAAGTCTACACCAAGAAGCCTTACATACCTTTCTTGGAAGGTATGAGGCATCTGCAACTTAAATTGGAATTTATGTTCGGTGTGTAATTTTGGGAAAACACGCGAAGATTTACCTTGGGGTGTCACCCAGCACGACCTATCTAATGGTCCGCCGTTGATTTTAACATATCTGAACTCCAGCTCGAGATCTCAAATGTCATCTACATTTACAATGTAATAGTCTACTTAGGTTTATTTCACTTAAATGTTTTATAATACTTTGACTAAATTACGGAGTTACCTATACAGGCTTAAAGTATATTTATGAATCAACTTAAGTAGATTTTAAGCGAGGTATTAGAGTGGAAATGTACATAAAATTTAAGACTTCGAATTAACCTAAAGCTACACGAAAATGACGTATTTTTAAGGTTAGATATATAACATTCTCATACACTTTAAAAGTACTATATAAAGAAGGTGATATTAGTATGTCAAGCTCAGATCTCTTGCTCTTTATACATCGCACACCGCAAATCACTCGTCTATTCCACTTCGTGTTACAAAAACATCCATATTCCTAAAGTTGAATTCGCTCTGCTAATCTACTTATTTCAAGTTTGGTTATACTTTCTCTAGCATCTATTTATGGTAGCTAAAGGCTGTATTGCATTCCATTCGATACAGAGATCTCATCATGTACTGAGGTCTCATGAACCCAAAAAGCAGTCTTGGAGAAAGGTCTACGCGCGCGTGAATAACATAATTCCAAAACGAAAAATTGGATAAATACCACACTTAGTATTTAAGTTCCGTAACTTCCTAGGATGCGACACGAAAATTTGCAATTCCTCCAACCCAAACTAGCCTTTAAATGTAAAAATGATTTATTTTGGATTTTTTGACAAACGACTAATGATTTGGATTAAAATATAAAATTTTAACGTTACTTGTCTATTAAAATATTGACTTGACACACGACATTGACTTTTCTCCAAACAGTTTCATAATTCCTCTTCATTATGGATTAATGTTGTATAATTTTGTATAAGTGGCCAACTTTAAGAGATATAGTACAAAGGCTAAATGTGGATCTCATAAAACAACATAATTTAGGTCAAATAACTTTTGTGTGGCGTTAACAATTTTCGAGATAATCTTCTTCTTGGTTTAAATGTCCTATTTTGCGTTTTTGAAGTGCTAACTCACTATTCTTTTGTTTCTTGTGCTGTACAAAAAGAGAACTTCCGAAGGCAGTGCAAATATTTTACTGTCTCTTGAACCTCCTGTAATTACTTTGTATATACAAATAAATGTGTAATGTAACTATTTCTGCTACATTTATCTTAATTAACATTAGGAGAATAGAACATTAATGTTTGGTAAGAACAATGTGTAGAAGAGAGATAAAAATAAGCGATATTAGGCAGAGAAAGCCATATGAATGTAATAAATTTTATATATATATATTTTCAGGTATCACAATTTTCGTTTGTACATTTGCACATTTATTTGGAACTGTGGCCTGTCACATTTCATTTCAACATAGATATTAACGGAGTATGTACGTGGAAAAGTGAAGCATACAAGGAAGGCGACATAGAGTGAAGTTTTTTGATCTACGGCCGCTCACCTATTCTGCGTCTGTATATTGACGCGCATTAAATGTGGCCCATAATGGAACGCAGCTGATTTATTTTGTAACTGATAAATATAGTCCCACCCTCTGTCAGCGTGACCACCTCTGTTACTTCAGTATAAGACTAGCCACTGAATGGTAGGGTGTTTTACTTACCTCAAAACTTGGCCGAACTGCTGAAGGGTAAAATTACAAGCTAGTTGTCTTTTGTTCTCACTAGCGGAGTACCGTTAACACAATACTGCATTAAATTTTGGTCATAAAACATAATATAAATTCTGATGTGTGGCACTCATATGACTTTTTCTACTCTTGTACAAACTATTTTTACAAACGCTTATTCTCCGTATGATTCATGTTAATCGAGATGTTAATCTTATTGCTAATTTTCTTGTAGATGCAAGGGGAATATGTTAGGCTTTAAGTGATAGTCAAATCATTTAAGAGCTGGACGCTATATGGAGCATTCCATTCTCTTTGTATGTCCAGGACATAAAAAATCGAATAACGAATTCCCATTTGGGGAAAAGTATAAGTATTGGAAAATTCAAACAAATAACAAGGAATATCTCGGAAATGATTCACTCAAAAAAAAAAGATGTGACATAAATTATGTGTTTTAACGAGATCTACATATTTTGTGTAGTAAAATTTTGTCTCTTACGGTTTACCAATTATGCGAGTCATTCAGAATGAACAGGATTTTTTGGCGACATTCCCAGAAAATTCAAGATATGCATTTCTTTTGCCATGAAAATATCTTAAACAAATCAAATCTATTTTAATCAAAATCGTTAGTCTTTTTTCAGAAAATCAAAATTTTCGAAAAATGTTCCATATAAAGGGTAGTCTGTGGTGAGGGATTTTCTTGAAAATCTTCGTGTCGCATCCTCGGAAGATATTAAACTCAAATATCAAATTTGGTATTTGTCCGACTTTTCGTTTTTAAGTTATACTGTACAAAATCTGACAGACAGATATTTTTCCAAAAATGCTATATTTGGATTTAGGGCCCCTCAAAACATATATTTTCGGTGAAATCTCGATATAGAATTTTTGGATGGACTGCAATACTTCCCCTACTTACTACACGTAGTAGAGAAAGTAATAAAAACGTAGAAATAATGTCCCTGATGAAAGATTTCATGTAAATTCGTACTATCGTGTAGTTTAACGACACATACAAATCATTCTTCACCCCTTTCTCTAGAAGACCAAATTATGTTGTACTAGTTAAGCCTTTCTTTGTATACCAATCGTAGAGGAGATATACGAAACACTCCTTCTTTTCACATAAATTACAACATCGTTCATTAGTTCGCTTTTATTACTTTCTGTACTATGTATAATAAGTAGGGCAAGTATTGTTTTCCACCCAAAAATTCGATACCGAGATTTCACTGGAAACATGTTTTGAGGCACCCTGAATCAAAAAAGAAAAACATTTTTGGAACAAGGTCCTTTTGTGTATGTATGAACAGCATAACTCAAAAACGAAATATAGGATAAATGCCAAACTTGGTATTTAGGTTCAATATGTTTCAAAGATGCGACATGAACATTTTAAAGAAAATATCATACCCCAAACTACCCTTTACACAGAAAATTTTGCGAAAATTTTTATCTTCTCAAAATGGCTTTAGCGATTTTAATTAAAATATCATATATTTAATACTTTCATGTAAAATGAAATGAATATCTTGAATTTTCTCGGAATGTCCCCAAAAGTCGTCTTCATTCTGAATGACTTTCGCATAACTGGTAAACCGTAAGAGATGGACAAAGTTTTACTACACAAAAATGTAGATCTTTTAAAACACACAATTTATGGCATATACATTTTTTTTGTCGAGTGAACCATTTCCGAGATATTCCTTGTTATTTGTTTGAATTTTCCAATGCTTATACTTTTTCTCAAATGGCAATTCGTTATTGGTTTTTTTATGTCATGGACTTGCAAAGAGAATGGAATGCTCCACATAGCAGTCAGCTCTTAAAGGATTTGACTATCGCTTAAAGCCTATCATGTTCCCATTGCACCTACAAGAAAATTAGCAATACAATATTTCTGCAAATGTTTATCTCGATTAACACGAAGTAGATGGAGAATAAGCGTTTGTAAAAATAGTTTGTACAAGAGTAGAGAAAGTCGTGTGAGCGTAACACATAAGAATTTGTCCTTTACAGTAGAAAACTAATATCGGCTGGGTGAAGTTAAAAGTGGAAACCTTACGAAGGGAAAACTACTATTGCGATCGAGGGAAATGGGCCACCTTTTATGCACGTTGGTGTACATTTTCTAATTCTGAAGGAATGGGATGTCCATAAAATTGAACAAAGTACACTGTGGCAGCTGTAAGCTTAGCACATTTATTATTACAGTGTCTATTGACAGAGCATTTCACATTGACACACTTCTACTGCATCTGTATCTGAATGAAATATCTTCAATTCTGTAGCTAAATAGCTACTTCATTTCACATAAAATTCATGCAGATGCACGTTTTATTTTATTAAATCTTATTAACTGTGCGGCACCTTATTGGTCGGCTGATTCTAGATTGTCATTTGTATATGGCTCGGCACATGTACTCCGATCTATCCAGCGGTAATCCCGAAATCGTATTACAGGAATTCACACACCAGTCTCTGGACTGGCCGAGAAACCAGCAGGTAATCGAATCAGGGACCCTTGCAGAGCAGGCAGTTGCTCTACCGACTGCACTGCGGAACCAATCAGGCTGTTGTATTGATGCACGCTATTGATTGTGATGGAATGAAGTTTTATGTTGCAGAGTTTGTCATAAGTTTTTTGCTGATTCTGATCTAGTCGACGTTTACTAAAGCAGCATTCGAATAGGAAGGCCGATGGCCTTCGATGCGCAATGACAACGATACGCCCAGTAGAAGACTTCCGGCTAATCGGATTTAACTACATAGTTGAGCTCCTGCAATACGGTTGGCACAGTTTTACGTGTTCTAAAGCGCTTTTAAGTTATACTTAAGATTCCCAAAATTTGTGAAATAATTTGCACTACAAACAGAGATAACGTATCTGTCTTTCTTAAGTTAAGTAAATGAGCAACAACAACAACAATAATAATAATGCATATACATTGTTGCTAACTATACGTTACGAATTTGCTTAGATTGATTGAATGATAGTGGGGAATCTAAGAGGAAGAAATGCTGAGCGTCCATCGACCTTCCTTAAAGGAAAATACTATATTCTTCTTACAGAGACTGAATATAGCCACAATTGTCTAAACGTAAACCTTCAGGGACAATTTCAATGAATTCAACATGTCTGCCGCCTTCCAATGCTACAGAAGAGACTATATGTGTCGGGTTACATATATTTTGGAGCGTTCAGACACTTAGCAGCCTCTTGTAAGAATAGCTTCAGATTCAACCAATCATAGCCTTCTGTCACTGCTATTTGACTTTATGTGAAATTATCGCACTTGATTTTAAATGGTTCTTAGCGTAAAGAAACTAAATGAAGGTAGAGACACTCCGTGCAATTATACTCGCCGCCAAAGGAGAGGGAGGGGGAGAGGGAGAGAACGTTGCCGCTTACCGCGACCACGTGGAGAGCGCGTTAGAATTATGTGTATGAAGGCGATTGGGTTGCGACTGCATTGTAGGGCGGTTATTATTTGTATTCATATATGAGGACAATTATAAAATAATGAATCTACATGCAAGCATATAATATCAGTGTTAAGATCTGCGTTAACAGGTGAGACATACCTGTGAAATATTGATACTTATTCTAATGGGAAAATGCCGCTGATTCTTTCACAGTGTATATTATTCCCGTGCTTGTCCTTTAATTGGATACCTTTACCAAATACAGTTTTCGATAACCGAACCGAGTACGATCAGTTTTTCGTTTGGCTCGCTGTCTTTGTCACTATTTTTGGATATTATAAATATCCATTATAGGTGTTACACCATTGCAAATGCTCACGACACACACAAATACACTGTTTCAAAAACACCTAAACACAAAGCAAATAACCCTACAAATAGGATGATGTACATTACTCAATACAAGGCAATCTCAAAACTAATGCAAATACACTGCAAGCTGTGGCTAAAGGAAGGCATTGTTTATAACTGCAGCGACAGCAGAAGATAAGTTCATGTTACTGCAACTTTTTTTTTATTTATTTATGGACGCTCTTTAACTGCTGTGGTTCTTAGCGTCCCATTCTATGCTGGGCGTGAAAGACCGGTAATTTTGCTCAGAGGCCTCTTTATCAGGCTTGAGGTTCGTTTACTTGTCCTAAATGTACGGCACGGGACCACCGGCTTTACTTCCCTTCCGAAGGAAGCCATGCTAAGGATTTTTACGCCCGAAAAAATTCATCGGCCTCCGCCGGGTTTGAACGCGCGACCTCGGGAACTAGAGGCTAGCATGCTAACCACTACACCACGGAGGACATGTTACTGCAATGGTCGCTCGCCAGGTACGTCATGCTAATCACGTGTTACAATGTTTTTGCGTCTATCGTTGCTATGGAAATGTCTTAGTTCTAATTGGCCCTTCTTATCGTTGCTATGACGACCGCTATTACGTACCCATCCCCTCCCATTCATTTAAAGCTTTCTACCACGTGGTTAGTAACTGTCAATCCCTTTTTGATTGGCGCCGACTATAATATAGAAACTGCTTCTGTAATCTCGTGGTTAACTTGCTAATTTCTAAATGCAATGTCTCGGTTCGTTTTTCTTATGCAAGAAGAGGTTTTCTTTAATTAGAACAATTCCCTGACTTCCCTAGAGTGTGGAAGTATTAATGAGAACCTGAATACAATTTAATTTTGAAATTCAAATATACGAGCCCAATAAGAAATGAATGAACAGTCAAAGCCACTGATATATCCTTGGATGTTAAAGGTGGCGTAATGATGAAATTAATACGTAAGTGTTAAAACTGTTTTGGAATCGTATTCAGGAAACATCTTAGCAAGTAACACTGGTGATTTCATTTACGTCTGTAATTTCACTTGCCCTTCTTCACTGTATCGACAAGAAGTAACACAGTGGTATTGTTACAGATAACTTGTCTTCAGAAAAGTCTGTATTCTCTTCTTAGTCCACACTTTAGGCTTCAGGCATCAATTTACATACTTCTGGTTAGCATGTGCTGATTATTACAATATAAATTTGAGTATCTCGGAGGAAAAGATACTCATACGAAAGTCATATAAATTTTATAATCTCTGTTGTTATTTTTATCGATAAAGCAATAGTGTTAAAGTTGTGTGTATATATATATATATATATAACTTAATAAATAATAAAGTAGAACAAAAACCTTTGTTTTCTCTCGACGCACTCGAAGTACTTTGGTACGAGGGAGGAAGAATGCGATGTGTAAACTTTGGCTTGCTCCCAAAACAGTGAACCACCAGCTGCGCTAGATAATTTTGAGACAACAGCCTCTAGCAAAAGTGAACAAATTGCTGAGGTCTTGAACTCATAAGTCAAGTGCTCCTGCCTTACGCGAGTTCCTTTTAGGAGCTACAAAGCATCATAAAACGTGTATCTATATCCTCCATGCCGCACCTCGCTCCATATTCTCCTACGCATCCGTTGATTGTAATGCCAGCACATGAATCAATTCGGTACAGTCCAGAGCATAGAACAACACTATTTCTAGTACAAAGGAATAGTACTTTTGACTCAAGAATATAAAGAAAATTTGTGGAAATAATGCATTTGTGCCCTGAAATTTAAAACTCTGATTTGTCATTCAAAAAGTGATGTTACTATTCACGTTACGTTACTCACCATACATATTTTATTGAAAATTGTTTAAATGAAGTAACGGGGACTTCTTGAATGCAGAGTAGGGAAAACGAAACAAAAGTATTTGTGTTTCGTCAGTCAGTTTCTTGTTTCTTTTCTAATGAATTCTTCTCCTTCTTTAACTGATTACCTTCCTCTTTATAGTCCTTAAACCTCCAAGGACTTACAAACCAATGCCTTAGGTCAGTAGCCTTTTGAGGAGCAAGCAAACTCCAGAACATAGCATATTCAGGATGAGTGATCAGCCCTGTGTGGTATGGAGGTGAAAAAGAAGTAAATAAAATGTATATGAAAGTGATAAGAAAATTCGCAGATCAAATTATTCCAACCCGCATTTGCCTAGCGACCGAGAGAAAACTTCTGTGAGATTGGTCGGTCTCGGGGGTTTGAATCCAGGACCTTCCGAATGCAGGCCACAGACGTTACCGCCTGAGCCATCCCGCTTGGTTTTCTAATGAATTCATGCGAAAAAAAATCTGATGTGGTACATCTACATGACTTTCTCCACCCTCTATCTTTATCAGTGGGTATACAAGCTGTTCTTACTAAAGCTTATTTTTCTATCTACTACATGTTAATTCAAATAAACCTTTGCAGAGATGGCTACATTACAATTTCGTTATAGATACAAAGAGAACAGCGATAGTCAAATATTTCAGAACAGGGTGCTATATGCGGGCCTTAAAATTCCACTGTTTCCATACAATCGCGAGAAACTGAAAATTGATGGGACTAGGGTGGGGGAATTTTCTTGAAATCTTCGTATCGCATCCTTGAAATATACTAAACTCAAATACCAAGTTTGGTATTTATTCGACTTTTCGTTTTTGAATTATGCTGCTCACAGGCACACACACGCGGACGTTTCCAAAAATGCTTTATTTGGATTCAGGGTACCTCAAAACATGTGTTTCCGGCGAAATCTCAATATCAAATTTTTGGGTAGAACACAATATTTCCCTTCTTATTATACCTTGTAGAGAAGGTAAAAAAAGGAATAACGAACTCACATTCGAGAAAAAGTAAGTATTGGAATATTCAAACAAATAACAAGGAATATCTAGGAAATGGTTCACTCGAAAAAAAAAAAAGGTTGTGACATGAATTGTGTGTTTTAACGAGATCTACATTTTTAGGGCAGTAAAAGTTTGTCTCTCTTAAGGTTTACAGTTATGCAAAAGTCATTCAGAAGGAAGAGGACTTTTGGGGACATTTCCAGAAAATTCAAATATGACATTTTAATCAAAATCGTTAAAGCCATTTTAGAGGAAATTGAAAATTTCGAAGAATGTTCTATGTAAAGGGCGGTCTGGGGGCGGGTTGGATTTTCTTGAAAATCGTGTCGCATCTTTGAAAGATACTGTACCTTTTCGTTTTTGAGTTATGCTGTTCAGACACACACAAGGATCTTTTTCTAAAAATGCTTTTTTTGAGTCAGGAGGTTTCAAAAATGTATTTTCGGTGAAATATAGGTATCGCATTTTTGGGTGGAATGCAATACCTTCTATACCTACTATGTAAATGGCAGAGAAAGTAAAAAAGAACATCCATAACAAGATGGTTTACAGTTGCACATGACTTTGACCTGGGGAAACTTAAGATGTAGCAAGGAATATTACATAACGAATATATCAAAACCGCTTATATTACAGAAAAAGTTATTTTTTTGTATAGTAAGTTTAACTCTTATGATTTACAAGTGTACAAAATTATAGAGAATTAATTCAGAATGCAGGGGGTTTCACGTACTATTTACGGAAAAGAAGGCTTAACAGCGAAAAGCATTTCTGAGCCATCTGAAGAGGATCTTGCTACAGGCATTGCAAAAACGAGACTATAGGCAAGAGGCTGGCAGGAGCTCCAAGGAGTGATGAAGATAGTGAAGGTAAATCTTTAACACAGTAGGGCGGCATCGGCTGCCTTCTATTTATAAGACTCCAAGAACCTGCATCTTAGTTAAAACGACTTAAATATACTGTCATTGATTAAAATTGAGTTTTTTATTTATGGAGGCTGTTTAACTGCTATGGTTCTTAGCGTCCCTTTCTATATTGGGCATGAAAGACCGAAACGTTTGCTCAGATGCCTCTTTATCAGGCCCGAGGTTCTTTTACGTGCCGTAAATCTACAGGACCATCGGCTTTAGTTTCCTTCCGAAGGAAGTCATACCAGGGATTTTTGCACCCGAAAAAACTCACGCCCTCCGAGTGCCACTAATGAATATGTCACAGGAACGGTTGTCAGAGTAAAATCAACGGGGAAGGTGGACCGAGGGAGTTTATATTCGGATCGATCTACCTCCCATATGATGTCATTCTAGTTCCTATGAAGAAATTAGAGCAGCTGGTAGCCACTTGTTGTTCGGATGGACTACAATTGGTAATTGGTTATGATGCTAACTCCCATCATATTACGCGGGGGAGGTGCATTTGCAGGATGCAATAATCTCAGCATTTAATGATAACTGTCCTCTGGAAACAAGGCAAGCCAACAGGAATGTATCCTGGTGGAAGTAAAAAGAAGAAAATTCGCAGATTGTTTAACTTTGCGAAACGAACCAAACAATGGACTCCTTTGAGATACTAAATGTGGGTAACAGACCTACCTTTGTTACTACAAGAAGGCAGGAAGTTATCGACGTAACTTTAGCAACCAATTATATGGGAAACTTAATTAAAAATTGGCATGTGTCTGCAGGTGAAAGTTGTTTAGACCAGAGACACACCCAATTTGAAGTGAGATTTATTCCTAAACGAACCAGAACTTATCGGGATCCAAAAAGAACTGACTGGGATTCATTCAGGAAAGACCTAGTCAGTAATCTGAGTAAGATGGACGATAAGATTCATGATTATAAAGATTTAGAAATTCTGCAGAGGATTTGCAGGATGGAATAATCTCAGCATTCAATGATAACAGTCCTCTGAAAACAAGGCAAGCCAACAGGAATGTGCCCTGGTGGAATCAAGACCTTGCAAGTAGAGGTAAGGAAATTTACAGAAACGAACCAAGCAAGAAGACTAAGAAGTACTCCTGAAGGAAGCACCGCGAGGAGATAGAAATGTCCCCAAATGTGCTAGACTTCAGAAGGCTGAGAGAATATCCACCAATCCTTATTAGCAATCTCTAATTGGGAAAATTAATTTACAGAGAAAGAGACAGAAGAAGATAACTGAAGAACTTAGAGTTCACTTTCCTGGATCGATTGTACTTGATGAACCTGAGGGAGGATGGGAGAGTCTGAGAAATTGCCGAGGAAGTCATCAAGCATGAAAACATTAAAATGAGCACTGTTCTCATTTCAACCCTATAAATCTACAGGAAGCGATGGAATAATGCGCATTATGCTTTAGCGAGATTTTGATCAATTATCCAAAATTTGGTTTCAAATCCTAGAACGGGAAGAATTTTAGAGTGGTATTTTTACCAAAGCCAGAGAAACCCTTGACCCTGGATAAGTCCCTAAGAAACATCAGTTTAATGTCCACAATTCTCAAAACTCTTGAGAAATTAATAGTTAGGCATATAAGGGGAGGTGCTTTGGAGGTACATCCTCTGCACCAGAATCAGCATGTATATCGTATAGGCGATAAACTGAAACTGCCCTTTTCAGATTGCCATTAAACTGGAAAAGACAATTCAGGAAAAAGAAGTGGCACTTGGTGCCTTCATTGATACTGAGGGTGCCTTAAATAGTACGACCTTCACTGCAGTAACTATTGCTGCAAAGAAACATGCAATTGATGAAACCTATTATCGGTGGATTCAATCCATGCTGAGAGCAGAAGAATAGTTCATACAAGTCTCATGGATAGTAGCCTAGCTGCAAGTGGTTATCTAAAGGGTGGGTGTTAACACCTCCATTGTGGAACCTGGTGGTTGATGGACTACTTATTCAAGCAAGTAACCTAGGCCTTGATATCACGTGCTGTGCTGAGATATCTTCATCAAAGTTCGAGATAAATGCGCAGGAACAGTCAGCGAACTCGTACCATCGGCCCTGAATACCGTGACAAAATGGGCTGAGGGTTTAACTATTAGCCCTCATAAAACAGCCTTAATACCATTTATCAGAAGAAGAGACATAAAGGGATTAGGACCTCTATATCTTAAAGGTAAATATATTAAAATGTCTGAGGAAGTCAATACATGGGAGTCACTTTGATGGACTGGAATCAGCATATTAAGAAAATAGTGAAACGTGCAAAAACAACTTTTGAAGTAGTTAGACGCATGCATGGTAAAATATGGGGAATAAGACCTGCTATGATCCATTGGATATGTACCAGGATAACATATGGAACACTGATTTGGTGGACTAAGGTCCTTCAATAGGCTCTAAAGTCAACTAAATAAAGTTCAAAGAACAGAATGAAGGTGGCAAGAATGGCACTCTAGAGAGTGAAACACGCTAAGAATTTTGAGAATTGCTGAAATAGACTCAGGTTTGTTAAAAATTAGGAAATACATTAGATGCATCTTTAGAAATGACGTCAGACTGTATAATTCCAATTAAATACTTTATAAAGAACTTCAGAGTCATTATTCATCCTGAAGCTTGACGAATAAAATTTCAGGAAACCTCTGAGAAAACTTTGATGTGGCTTACAAACGGCTCAAAGGATGACTCAGGAACAGGATACGGAGTGTGTGGCATAAGACCAGGGTGCAAGAAGCTTTTTTTCCTTTTCCCCTACTGTTTTTGAAACAGAAGTTTATGCTATTATTCAATGCAAACATAAGCAGAGGTCACACTGGTTTTTAGACAGCCAGACTGCACTTAAGACTTTGGGTAGTCGTAAGGTAAAGTCACTGTTTTAAACTGCTTAAACATGCTCACACGCTGGGCAGAAAAAATGAAGTTCAACTAATCTGGATGCCGGGTCATAGTGGCATAGCGGGAAGGAAAAGGCTGATGAACTTGCAAGACAAGGAGCAGCTTCACAATTTATTGGGCCAGAGCCGGATCTAGGAACATCTCGATGTTTAGTAAGGGAGGCTATTAAGAATTGCTCCAAAGTAGAAGATAAAACTCCAGGAAACAAACATGGTAGAAAACTATGTAAGAAAAGAGCTGTTACTTAAATGTAAAAGACTTCAGCTAAGAACAATTATGGTGTTTATCACAGGACATGTTCCTATGAAAAAGCAACTTAACACGATGGGAGTGTTCAGAGTAATTCAGATTGCAGTTCTGCAAGAAAGAAACTGAAACAGCCCAGCACATTATACGCTCCTATGAGACCTTGGCTCACAAGGGATATATTGCTTTAGCGGAAAATGTTTACACCAGAAGAATTTGAAACCATACCTGTTATGAGACCTTATTCCTTGGTAAAGGGTGCAGTCATAATGAGCTGGCCTTAAAACGATACACACTACGTGATCAAAAGTATCTGGACACCTGGCTGAAAATGACGTACAAATTCGTGGCACCCTCCATCGGTAATGCTGGAAGTCAATATGGTGTTGGCCTACCCTTACCCTTGATGACAGCGTTCACTCTCGCAGGAACGTTTCTTGGGGAATGGCAGCCCATTCTTCACGGAGTGCGAAACTGAGGAGAGGTATCGATGTAGGTCGGTGAGGCCTGGCACGAAGTCGGCGTTCCAAAACATCCCAAAGGTGTTCTATAGAATTAAAGTCAGAACTCTGTGCAGGCCACTCCGTTACAGGGATGTTATTGTTGCGTAACCACTCCGCCACAGCCCATGCAGTATGAACAGGTGCTCGATCGTATTGAAAGATGCAATCGCCATCCCCGAATTGCTCTTCAACAGTGGAAGCAAGAAGGTGCTTAGAATATCAATGTAGGTCTGCGCTGTGATCATACCACGCAAAACAACGAGGGGTGCAAGCCCCCTCCAGGAAAAACACGACCGTACCATAACACCACCACCTCCGAATTTTACTGTTGGCACTACACACGCTGGCAAATGACGTTCACCGGGCATTCGTCATACCCACACCCTGCCATCGGATCGCCACATTAGGTACCGTGATTCGTCACTCCACACAAGTTTTGCCACTGTTCAATCGTGTAATGTTGACGCTCCTTACACCAAGTGAGGCGTCGTTTGGCATTTTCCTGCGTGATGTGTGGCTTATGAGCAGCCGCTTGACCATGGAATCCAAGGTTTCTAACCTCACGCCTAACTGTTATAGTACGTGGACTGGATCGTGATGCAGTTTGGAATTCCTGTGTGATAGTCTGGATAGAGGTCTGCCTATTACTCTTTACGACCCTCTTCAAATGTCGGCGGTCTCTGTCAGTCAACAGACGAGGTCGGCCTGTACTCTTTTGTGCTGTACATGTCACTTCACGTTTCCACTTCACTATCACATCAGAAACAATGGACCTAGGGATGTTTAGTAGTGTGGAAATCTCGCGTACAGACTTCTGACACAAGTGATACCCAATCACCTGATCACGTTCGAAGTCCGTGAGTTCCACGGAGCGTCTCATTCTGCTGTTTCATGATGTCTAATGTCTACTGAGGTCGCGGATAATGAGTAGGTGGCAGAACAATGCACCTAAGATGAAAACATACGTTTGTGGGGGTGTCCGGATACTTTTGACCACATAGTGTGTGTAGCACATTATGTCAATAAAGATGAAGTGCGTCCGAAGCAATGAGGAAAATCTGTATCGTATAAGACAAAACAAGATAAATCTAAGTTGAGGATATTTTTGAAAACCTTTGTCATATCTTTGGAAGTGCTGAGCTTGAATAAGAAGCTTGGTATTTCGCCGACTTTTCGTTTTTGAGTTGCGCTGTGCGTACATGCTCTAGGATGCGCACATAATTATATGTCCCTCGTACACACAACTTTTGCTATTCTTTTTTTTTTTTTTTTGTTGGATCTTAAAACATATTTTTTTGGGTGAAATGTAATATTTTCTAGAGAAATTAGAAATGTCTGAATATAAAGGAACATTACTTAAAAGTGTTTAATTCCTCCATTTTTACCTGTGAAGGAATGCATAAGAAAAAAAATCTGATGTGTTACACTCACATGACTTTCTCTACTCTTGTACACACTATTTTTACAAACGTTTATTCTCCATATGCTTCATGTTACTCGAGATATCGAGATGTCAATCTTATTGCTAATTTTCTTGTAGATGCAAGGGGAACATGGTAGGTTATAAGCGATAGTCAAATCTTTTAAGCGCTGGTTGCTATGTGGCGCATTCTATTCTGTTTGCATATCCAGGACATAAAAAATTGAATAACGAATTTGAGAAAAAGTATAAGTATTGGAAAATTTAAGGAAATAACAAGCAATATCTCGAAAATGGTTCACTCAGCTAAAAAAATGTATATGACATAAATTGTGTATTTTAACGCGATCTACATTTTTTGTGTAGTAAAATTTTGTCTATCTCGTATGGTTTACCAGTTATGCAAAAGTCGTTCACAATAAAGAATACTTTTGGAGACATTCCCTGGAAATTCAAGATATACATTTTATTTGTCATAAAAATATCTTAAACATATGATATTTTAATCAAAATCGTTAGAGCCATTTTTGAGAAAATTAAAATTTTCGAAAAATCTTCCATGTAAAGCGTACTCTGGAGTGAGGGGATTTTCTTGAAAACCTTCGTGTCGCATCCTTGGAAGATACTGAACCTAAATACCAAGTTTGGTGTTTATCCGACTGTTCTTTTCTGAGTTATGCTGTTCACAGACACACACACAGACACACAGACAGACACACACACGGACATGCTTCCAAAAATGCTTTTTTTGGATTCAGGGGGTCTCAAAACATGTATTTCCGGTGAAATCTCGGTATCGAAATTTTGGGTGGAATACAATACTTCCCCTACTTACTATACGTAGTAGAGAAAGTAATAAATAGGAAATTTACGTGTATAATCAAACTTGTAAATGTTGCTATTTTATTTGCAAATGATTTTAATTTGGGTCATTACGTATTTAAGAACTTTGAGTCCTCTGCTATGAATAATGACATTACTAAATGGTTTACAGTTCATGTTTGACTATTTGATAATAGCTCTTTCACATTGGCCATGTATAGCCAAGAATTGGTTGAGTAATTGAAAGGTAAGCAAATGCTGGTTAACAAGTGCGCTGAAAGGAATCGTAAATGGGAACATTTGTTTGAGGTAGAGGAAATACTGGATGACTGACAATAACCTTGTCCTTGACAGGATATTGGAATTAACATTTCCTTCTGTTCTAAACTCTGAATGCATGAACAAACGTGGTTTTTTTTTCTCGACATTCTGCTCTTAGTGTAGCTCCCACAGCGATGAAAATTATGTGTTATATGTCCAACAGATGTCACTCTATTTCATACACTAGCTCAATAGATGTCACCCTATGCCATACACTAGCTCTAACGCAATGCTGGCAACATATGAATAACTAATGCCGCCAAAGCTGGTAAGATACTCAGCCTCAAGGCGTAGTCGAGAGATTGAGGGCCCTCAGCCTCAAAGCGTAGCCGAGGGATGTTTTTCAGAAGGGGAGGATCGTAGCAGTTGCGTTCCTAAGCTTAGGTTTCTAATTCACGAGAGTTTAGTTTAGGTTAGGTTTAATGTCTTTTATTTTTATATATAAGCTTGGGTTTCTCATTTATATATATATAGCCTTGTTTTAATTTGTTACCAGTGGTTACATCAAGCACGCGAGCTAAGCAAGCGTGCGTTCTTAAGCTTAGGTTTCTGACTCACGGGAGGTTAAGTTAGTTTAGTTTATATATATATATATATATATATATATATATATATATATAACCTTGTTTTAATTAGTTGCCAGTGGTCACATCAAGCACGCGAGCTAAGCGAGCGTGCGTTCTTAAGCTTAGGTTTCTGATTCACGGGAGGTTAGGTTAGGTTAGGTTTAGTTTTTTTTATATAAGCTTACGTTTCTGAATTCACGGAAGGTTAGCCCTAGGTTAGGTGTTTTTATGTAGGCTTGCGTTAACTATCTACCACTGTTACAATAAAGGAACTTCTTTATTTAATGGAAATAACATATTAATATAACAAACCTTCACAAAAAGAATACAAAAATTACAATTTTGGTGGATAGTCTTTCTTACTATGAATGCGTTGCGTTTTTGTCAGCGGCAACACTAAACGAAGAAGAAGAAATTCTAGTAACAACACATCGCATATTTAGCGGATTTCAATTTTTATTTAGGTTGGCAGTTCCCATTTTGCATGTGCTTTAGCAACAACATGCCTACGTTTGTTGCGTTCATAACGCGATTTCCCTATAAAAGTAAAACACCTGAAAAGGGCGGGCAGGTGGGCACCATATATTGAAGAGATCACATCCACTTCTAAACTTATCCTAAGGTAATTTATTCGCTTTCCTTTTGCTTTTATATGCATTTTCAACGAGGATACACTAAGAGCAGATTTGACTTTTTTTTAAATGTATAGCAATGTGCAAGTCAACCGTATTCGCTATGTAAAACGTTCACTCCGTACCCGGGATGAGATATTTGACCTGATAAGTGTATTCTTTTAAACAGAGCGGTGTATTCGTATTGCGCCTACAGCCACTTTCCATTAGCGATCGGGCTAATGAGTCATTAGGAAGAAGCTATCAATCAATGCGGTTTAAGGAAAAAAATACCGGGTTAGACAACTAAGACCACAGGTATAAGGAAGGAAGGACGGGAGGAAGGAAATAAAGGATTAAACAAATCATCAAAACATTAGTATAACTATATATTTGTGCAAAGTAATAATTTTATGCGTTATATACCTACATGGATACCAACGTATAAAAGTACCAGGTGCATCCAGAAAGTAAAGGAAATTTTGGCATAACTAAATAATAACGAAAGATATCAACACAAAACTTTATTTACAAAGATACAATACCTTACTCTATTTCTCAATGTAATCGCCATTGCTGTCAAGGCATTTATTGTAACATGGTACCAGTTTTACAATACCGTTATACTCTTCTAAGCCAAAGACTGTCACTGCCTCTTTGAGGTCATCAGTTGGAAACTCTTTTCCACCCAAATATCCTTTGGTTTCGGAAAAAATCCTGAATTCTTTCATCTGAGAAGAGTTTTGTTTGCTTTCCGGTAACCTTCGCCCCAAATGTACTTTCCGGTGGCCTTTGCCCCCCCCCAAAAATGTTTAAAAAAATATTAACTTTGTAATTTTGACTGTTTCTTTAAATATTATATATTTATGTTTGCCTCGGCTGCGTCAGTATTGTTTTGTTAGAGACTTGGATGTCTTAGCAGGGCGTGGTGCGACTGAAGAATGTAGGCTTATTCAGATTTTAAGTTTTTCTTCACTCCATTTATTAATGCTTGACACGATTTAAGTAACACTTCATTGATATAGAGAGCTGTGAGATTCTTTTGTTAATTACTTGCACTTTTTAACACGTTAACTATTTTCTCACACAAAATACGTATTAAATTTCTCGAGGACGCATCTCGCGTCTGATTAGTAACACTGACTGCTAGCAACGCGTCCAGTTATGAGCACTGTCTACAAGCAACTGACTTCTAGATTTGTAAATGTTGCTATATTTCAGTTTCTGATTGGCTATTCCTAATCCAATAGAATACTTTTATTTAACTAAAGCTTTATCTGGTTGTTGATTGGCTATTTTATAAACTGTCACAAAAATTACATTATTGTTACTCCAAGAATCACAAGTGGTATTGTTAAATTTCTGACTCATTATTGACTCAAGGTTGCCTCATTGTTACCTCATTGTTAGCAACTTTTAACCTATTATTCTCACAGTTCCACATTATTAAATTACGTAATACATTCACATAACATTATTACATGTATACAATCATATAAACAATACAATGACTGTAATATACACTTTTTATATATTGTTACATACACATATTGCCTTAAGGCGGGCTGTTATTGAATTTATATTATATAATTAGACTGAAATCATTTAAGTGTTAAAAATACTGCCTCACATTAACATTTACTTTCAACCCATCCGTAATGAGTGATGACCTCCCACACCGCTCTTCGTCATGCACACTGGTTCTTCCTTGGTTAAACATTATGCACCATTTCCTCACTGAAGACTCGTTCATTGCATTATCGCCATACACTTGCACTATTTTCATATAAATTTCTATTGTCTGAACATTTTGCGCATTCAAAAAATGAATCATAATACACACTTCACATTTGGCGGGATTTTCAATTGGCGCCGCCATTTACACATGTTATAGGACAGGCGTGACCTCACAACAAGGAAACTCGACTCATACTGAGGTGGAGTAAGGAGCAAACTAGTGTGCAGGCAATTATGATGGTGGGGGAACCAGCACCGAATGTGTTGTGCAATTGTTCTTTACTTTCTGGATGTCCCTCGTACATGCAAGGGGAAACTGGAGGAAATAGTAAAATATTCATTAGCTTTAGTTAATATTAATACTTATTCTTTAGGCACAGTTTTGTCTAAATCAATTTATCTCAATGAATTTGAAATAACAGTCTCAAACCTCTTGTGATGTTATTGAGAGACGTGGTAGGAAAATTGCACGTTTCTCGAAATATTTACTCCCCATCTATCCCGCATTTGCTTAAAAATGTTTGCAAAGTTTCCTGTTTGCATGTTGTACTGTTTATGGAAATATATAACTTAAAAAGTAATGTTTTCAGAAATTGTATTTTAGAATTTTAAAGTACTTTTCTAGGAATAGCTTAGAAAGTCATATTTACTTTATGTGAATTTCATGTACTTAAAACCATATGGATAGGCAAAAACCTATTATATAAAACATGATCTCAACAAAATGTTCAAAATTACTTTTTTCTTAATGTTATAGAAATATTTCGCGTCGTATGTTTACAGTTCCCATATGTAAGTATATCTGAACAAAGATCCTTTAAAAGTATGCGATTTTATTTTTTTACACCCGCATAAACTCGTCAAGAACAAGAAACATGATGTAGTACACTCACATGGCTTCGTTTATTCCTTACAATTTCGCAGGTATTTACTATTCATATAAAATGCAATTCTTCCGTTTCCTTACGCTCACTATGATAAAATATTTGGGTGGAAATGATTTCAAGTTTAGCGGAATTAATTTCTACATGCTCATACTCAAGGCAGTGAAATGTTAAACTCCCTCTTTCTCTGGGATCATGGAGGAAAAAAATTAACAATCGCGAAATTATCAATCTATTTCTGTCAAATGTACTTAACTTGACATAATATAAATGTATTATGACATGAAATATTTCCAAAACGGTTGACACTAGGAGAAAAAATATTTTGGGCAAGGTATGTATTTTAATGAGCTCTACGTGTTTTTGAAATATGTTTTTGCCATCTCTAATGGTTTCTCAGTTAAATGCCATTTTGTAATATTTACAAGCATATGGTACCTCGTATTTTAATCCAAATAGTTAAGATCCGTTAACAAAATGAAAAATAACCAAAAATTCTTCCGTGTAAAAGAAGTTTGGGGTGGATGAAATTTCGTGAAAACCTTCGTGTCCCATCCTTGGAAGATGTAGAACTAAATTGATTCAGGGGACCTCAAACGTGTATTTTACAGTGAAAACTCGCCTTTGGCAAGCTGTAGAGAAAACAAGCTGACTTTCTTGCATAAGCAAGAGCATGGAGAAGTAAATATAGCAAAGTCACGTAGCTTCCTTGAAACAATTTCTAGCCAAACATTTTGAGCATTATTAAGGCAGGATTTGAAGCTAAACTTTTGAGACGAATACTACAATATGCAAGGGCAATGCAACGTTTGGTTGGAATACAATACTTTCTTACCTACATGTAGGGGAGGTAAAACGGGTATGTTGTCTTTGTAACATTCCTAAGTTTTGCTGAAAGTTTAATTTAAGTGGTCAAAAATATGTAAGCTGTTGAAAATATATTCCCTAGCAATTTTTTGGCTCGGATCGTGATTATGTTCCCTCACAAATCTGTTATTCATGTCGCTCAGAAGAAATATGCGTTGCAGTTTTTACGTATACACCGCCATTTCTGAGCGGCCAGTGTAAGCTGCACTTTGCAATATTTGAAGTTTTCAATAACTCGCAAACTCGCGGTTCCGTTTGCTATACATAGAATACATACTCACTAGTAAACACAGTATAAAAAGCAAGATGAAGTCTGAGAACGCCGACTTCGCTTCGAGCTCTCGAGGAATCAACATGGGCAAGAAGACTACCAGCAGCCGCCAAGCTTCCCTCCCAAAACGGAAAGGAAGATAACAGCGCAGCCGAAGATCTTCCCGCCACCGCCAGCCGAAGCATCCACCAGCCAGAGTTCACTCGCCGACCAGCTCAGCCAACCACACACCGCCGAGTCGCCCGCCGCAACGCTTCTCCGCCGTTGTCCGGGGAGTCCATCGTCAACTCCCGGCAACCCTGCTCCTCAACGTCGCACAGCACTTCTGGCCGTCTACGGCCAGGGCCACGAGAATCAGGAATGAACGAGGCCCAACACCGCTTGTCAGACTGGAGTTCTTGGTGGAGGGTGAGTACTCGGCTGCCTGTATGGGCACACCTCCAAATCATGTAACGCCGCAGCCCGTTGTCACTACAGCGGCAACGCTGACAGCTGACTGCCGGCACACGACCTGACTCGTCGTCGCCGCTTCTGCGCTTCATGTGTAGGCAAGGGACACTTCAGGCCACTCTACCCACGTAGAACGTCGCCGAAAAACACCACGACTACGCAGAAATTCACACTACTGCCGCAGTTCGACACATCTCATCCAGAGCATCAGTTGGCCAACGCCAACATGCAAATCATTTCACAGGCTCACCTCGTCAGCTCATGCAGAAGTTGGAGGATATGCAGGCGGTGCTTCTCAACATCCACACCAAACTATCTGAATTGGAGGGGGCACTGGCAGAGCTACAGTCAGATAGCAAAACCGTGCTCTTCAACAGCCAACTAATTCAATACATTCCGAGCAAGATCGGGCTGGCAGGATTCTTCTACCATCAGAAAGAAGATATCAAAAGCTCGTCAGGGAGAAACTAGCAGCCGCCCCGATGGGTCTGCATGTCCACAGCATTTCTTCCCTAATACTTCCTATCTATGATAAATCATCATAGATTATAAATGTATTGCACTGTCTGCTAAAGGCTTCACACCTGGACTCGCCCGATTGGGGGCACACTGCAGAGGCTCCTACGCATCATCGAGGTATAAGGAGACTAAATAACCACCCAAATTCCTTTATCCTTAACACCTAATAACTCCCTGAGTTATCACTCCGAATTTCCCAGGTCGTAAGTAGGCCCCGCCAATGCCTACGTCCTGGGTCCCATTTCACCTGGCTTAGGCCCAGTGGGCTGGCCAGTATATGCGTTCCCTGAATGCGCACGTGCATTAGCTGTACTGCTGCATATCCTCTCTGAATTCCTCTTTTTCCTTCTTCTTTTCCTTCCGGTGGAGGCGTTTTTAGTGGGTATGCCGGCTATTGAAGATCTCACACTCTCAGACCCGACTCCCATCCGGGTTGGGGAAAGTGTTTAAATAATTTTCTCCTCTACTCGAAAATACAAAGAAAGAAAGAAAGAAAGAAAGAAAGAAAGAAAAGAAAAAAAAGAGAACATCTTGATCGTCGGTTTAATACATTACTCATTAAGAAGGTAATTAGCAACCCCTCGCGCATCTCGAAGTTCTAGCGACTTTCTTGGAAAAAGAGTCAGGGGACAAGTTAACCATTGGCGTAATACAATATTACGCAAATAGAGAGGATAAGAAGAGAATAAAAATGAAGAAACAATGGTAACAGTCCAAGGAACTTTGAAAATAAATAGTTCTGAATGGAACTGTGAATAGAATAGTTAAAAGTAACTCTTCCACACCATTTCTTCCCTAATACTTCCTATCTATGATAAATCATCATAGATTATAAATGTATTGCACAGTCTGCTGAAGGAATTCAATTAGTAGTTCTCTTACTGAGAAATTATACATACAATTTTGTTCCCTTATATGCAAAGGTAAACGAAATATTGGAGCGTTTAATCAGACTTGAAAATATAATGGCTGGGATCTGAACTTCGAATATTGTATATGAAACAAAATGCCTTTTTCGAAACTTCTAAATTATATAAGGTTAGGGTGATATTGACAGAATTTGCTTTATTTATTGCTTGAATGTCCTACAATTTAATAAAATGCAATAAAATGCGGTTTTACTATTTAAAACCTAGAATTACCAATACAGCAAGAATAAGAACTATAATAAGTACAATAAAATAAAATTAATGTAGGAATCATAGAAACAAATTTTACACGAATAAAATAATAATAATGATAATAATAAAGTTCGCATATTTCAAGAATGCAGCTGTAAGGTTTTCTCGAAATTACCCTTACTCCAAACTTTTTTTACGTGGAAAAGCTTTCCATGTTTTACTCTCTCCAAAATCGCTCTAACGATTTAGATTAAAATGTAATATGTTTGAGATTTGACATGAAGAATAAAACTTGTAACTGGAAAGTCATAAAGTATAGACAAAAACTAGCTCAATAAACTACAACTCCTGTTTTGTTTATTTGGTAGCGTTACTCTTTTCGAAACTATTCAATGTTATACGTTTGATTTTCTCAAATGTAAGTGCACTATCCGGAATATCTTAACCAAAATAATTAATTATTTTTGAGAAACCAAAAAATTTTGAAAAATATTCCATGTAAAAGGCAGTTTGGGGGTGGGGATTTCCTTAAACATCTTCGTGTCGTATCTTTGAAAGATACTGAATATAAATATCAAATTTGGTATACTCCAGACGTTCTCGAGCTTCAAGCCAGGTGAGGTGATGTTGATACATCGACGTTTCGGGAGCTTGTATCTCTTCAGCATCCTGAAGATGAAAGAGGTGCACGTCGATGTATCATCACCTCACCTGGCTTGAAGCCCGAGAACGTCTAGAGTATGTTCGTCGCCAGGAAAACTTCAGCTCATATTTCATCAAATTTGGTATTCATCCGATGTTTCGTCTTTGAGTTTTGCTGTACACACACAGGTACATTCTTTTAAAAAGATTTTATTTAGTGGTCTTCAAAAGATATATTTGTGGTGAAGTCTAGTCGAATTTTTGGAGGTATACATTAGATACTTCTTCTACCTACAAGGGAGGTATGTGGAAGATAAAGTAAGAACTGAGTGTTAGTTTCGTAGGCTGATTTGGACACTTAGTTTCCCTGCACCCTGTATTGAAATGCCAGCATCACGTGTCCCATTATCTAACAAAGATTGGCTGTTCCCCACATCCCGTATACGGATGACGACAGTTTTGTTACATCCAATATACGATGCCCTTAAATCAATCGGTTGATAATAAAGGCGGGGGAAGTGGCTACACGGTATCCACCTACGTTTGCATGGATAATGATGCTCCGAAATCTTTCCACGTTATTCATGTAAAACAAACATATGCGTAATTATGTCGATTGGCCAATTAGCATATTAGCTCTCACAACAACAGGTGGCTGTTTATGGTCGACTACATGTTTTTCTTTGTTCGTGTTTGATACATCGGTCGTACAATGCAGTATCGATGCCATATTTCATTTGCTTACTGATTTACAGCCCATTGTAAGCCTTAGGGAGCATTCTAATGTCACAAGGTTTCAGGACACTACCTGGACCAGAATGTAAATTGGAACGAAAAGTCAAATACATATGACATACTACAGTTAAAATTAGTGATTTTCTCGATGGTTTTGTTATCGAATCTACAGTTAAAATATCGATTTATTTTACACTGACATTTAGCCATTAAATCTCAAATCAGTATTGGAACTAGTAACTCCTGTTTTTATATTCTGTATTGTTGGCAGTTGTGTGGGTTGGAACTCGTTAATATGGAACACTAATAACAATAGTTAATTGCGGATCTATTGAAGAAAGTGAAATATTCTGTTAGGAGAGAAATATTTACAACGGGATTAGATCAATATATGCAATGCGCACTATGGTACATAAATAAAAATCACTTAGAATATTCATATTTTATTTCGTTTGCATAGTCCCATTAACTGCTATGGTTATCGGAGGCTTTGAATTGAAAAACAAACTGCGGTGCTATTAACTGTTGTTGGTTTTTAAAGTTGGTTTATTTAGTTTTTAGCATGAAACACTCACATTCACTCCCACAGTACTCCAGACTCTGTGGAGGGTTGGGAATGATTCTAGTTAAAGAAAACATCCCCCGCGCAGAGGAGGTTGTGAATCTCTTTTGTTTGAATTGAATTAATATCCCATTGCTTTTGAATTAAATTCCGAAATAGATTACAAACGTAACCTATGAACAAGAGCTAATTCTTGTCGAGAGGTGTGAGGGGAAGAGTGATGAAAACTTTAACCTGAATGACTGGAAGGTGCTGTTTTGTAAGATGCCTGTCATTTTACGAAGTGAACATGTAAACAAATTAAAAACTACTACTGCAATTATTATTTAGTCAGCTTTCAAATGTTTGTTCTTTTGTACTTATATTCAAATAGAAACGGTTATTTTAATTAGATAACGTAATTTTTTATCGGTTTTATTCTAATTAAATTTAAAAGTATGCATTTCGCACTACGTGAAAGAGATTTAAATATTCGCGTTCACAAATATTTTGCAAGTCATATAATTGCATGAATATGTAGACTAGTTCTGAATATGTATCAACGTTTCGCAGCCTATTAGATTTTAAAACTAGATTATTCAGCTATACTGACCCAATTAGCCCATTAAAAATATACCCTACTGCTAACAAAGGCTTAGAACGGCTTGTTAATCAACACGAGAGAATTTCTAGAACCAGATTAGGATCATTTTAGCATTCCATTGCCAACATAAACCATCGTTTCTTCTATCGCCATATTTCCATGCAACGAGTGTACTTGCTAACATCTGAAAGCTGTGTTGTTTGTTTTTTGAGAAATGGATTTAAAAGTGTATAAGTCTATGTGAATTAGATTATGCTAAACAAAAGAAAAATTATCACAAACAACTGCACGACTAAAACAAAAACAAAATCCCACAAAATATACAAGAATTTTATGAATTAGAGTTTGTTATTGATTTAAGGATGTTGAAATTTAATTCTTATTTTGAGGAGTAGAAATACTCCTTAGTGTACCAATGTTTAAAAAGATTATTTAAATGGAATTTGGGAAGACTTTTAATTCCTTTAGCGGAAGGGTCACTTGTTTTATTTTACTTAAAATGTTGTTGCAGTGAATCTGTAGCATGGAATAATTAAAACTTGGGTCTTTATATTATTCTCAAATATTACTCTGTTGTAGTCTGGAGCATTCCGATATTAAATTTGTTCTTGTGTATGCTGGTAAACTTGCGTATGGAAAATGGTTACTGTAACATAAGTTTTATTTTGTCTTCTGTTTTTATTTTGGAGGTGCTATGTATCTCGACATAGCGGAGAATATAGTGTTTTAACAACGGTATAATATTTAACAACAATGTACAGTAATTAAAAATACTGGGAACATGAAAATGCTAACTGCAATTGAATTATACCTATGTAACAACATTAATCTATGTATATCGTTAAATTCATAGTGAATTTGCTGTATGGGGGATATAATGTAATTTCATTGATACAATTTAGTTCTATGTATATTTTAGGGAAAAATAAAATTTTAAAAATGCTGAACTTTGTTGAAAACCTAAATTGAACACTTTTATGAAAAAAAAATTAAGAAGTGCAGTTTCCTATAGTAAATTTTTGTTCTATGTCTTGCATGGTTTCAATGTTGCATGGTAAAGTTAAATGCTTATATTAAATGACTTAACGCATTTAAAGTGGGTATTAAAATGAATAAATTATTCTTAAGAAAAGAGAACTAATATTTAGAAATTTAACACTGTGGACATAGCACATGCAATATCCCATTAACATGTATAAGTAATAACTACTTTAAATGAATTGGTTGTTCTTCCACATTGACATGTGTGTAGGGCAAGGTTAGAAAGGTAGAATCAGGGGACTGAAAAATTCAATGCCATAGCCGGGATTTGAACCACGGATCTCCCTGTTTCCGTCCGGTTGCGCTAACAACTAAGTTACTACCGGCGTGCTGCCATGGCAGCTCATTGAATTTTTACTTTCTCTATTACGTATAGTAAGTAGGGGAAGCATTGTATTCCACCCAAAAATTCGATATCGAGATTTCACCGGTAATATATGTTTTGAGACTCCCTGAATAAAAAAAAAACACTTTTGTAAACATGTCTGTGTGTGTGTGTGTGTGTGTGTGTGTGTCTGTGTGTCTGTCTGTCTGTGAACAGCATAACTCAGAAACGAACAGTCGGATAAACACCAAACTTGGTATTTAGATTCAGTATCTTCCAGAGATGCGTCACGAAGCTTTACAAGAAAATCCCCCCACCCCAGATTACCCTTTACATGGAACATTTTTCGAAAATTTTAATTTTCTCAAAATGGCTCTAACGATTTTGATTAAAATATCATATGTTTAAGATATTTTCATGACAAATGAAATTTATATCTTGAATTTTCTGGGAATGTCTGCAAAAGTATTCTTCATTGTGAACGACTATTGCATAACTGGTAAACGATAAGAGATAGACAAAATTTTACTACACAAAAAATGTAGATCGCGTTAAAATACACAATTTATGTCATATACATTTTTTTATTGAGTGAATCATTTTCGAGATATTGCTTGTTATTCCCTTAAATTTTTCAATACTTATTTTCGCAAATGGGAATTCGTTATTCATTTTTTTGTCTTGGATATGCAAAGAGTATTAATCTGTGGCAAAGAGAATGGTGCTGCACATAGCAACCAGCTGTTAAGAGATATGTCTATACTTAAAGGCTACCGTATTTCTATATTGCCCTTGCAAATACAAAACAAGGGGAACATAGTACGCCTTAAGCGATAGTCAAATATTTTTAGAACTGGTCGCTATGTGTAAAATGTAATTCTCTTTGCATGTCAAAAGATCGTTTCTGCAAATGTTTATCTCGATTAATATGAAATAGATGGAGAATAAGAGTTTGTAAAAATAGTTTGTACAAGAGTAGAGAAAGTCATGTGAGTGTAACACATCAGAGCTTTTAGTCCTCTGATACTACCTTTCTAACCTACTTTAAATGTTTTATTCATTAAATATATGCATTCAACTACACAGTGCAGCTATTTTTACGAAGTTAGACTAAGTTGAATTTTTTTCAGTTTATATCTTTTTCAGACTTTGTTTCAATTTGTTATTTTTTTTTAGATTTTGGTTCCATTTTGTGTAAACTATTCAATTGAGATAGCCAAAAGCGTACAGGTATATTAAATAAATATATATAATGAACCTAATGTTTAAGCATTGTAATAAACCTCCTGGAAAATATATAGTTAAATTCTCAAAATTTTAGCAAGCTTTTCACCAATCCGAGTTATACTTATTTAAAAAAAATATTTTCCTGAAAGTAAAATTCGTAAAACAATATGTTCACTGTGAAGTTAAATGCTTATAATAAATGTGTGAAGATGTAAATGAATTCAAGGTAATGCTGTAGTTAATTTTTGAGTTTAGAAATTTAGCATTAGATATAGCCTGTACAAACTCCACTTAAAGACTCGAGATATGCACTTTATTTGTCATACATTATATCATAATACTTCTTTCTTTCTTCTTTAAATGATTACTCTCCACTATGTAGAACTTAATCCCTAAGGATATACAAGCCTATGCCTGTCGAAGAGCAAGCAAACTTTGAATCAAGCATAACCAGGATGAGTGATCAGCCCAATGTCTGGTATGGCGGCGAAGAAGAGGAGATTAAATGTAGTGATGAAATGGACGATAGGAAAATTCGCGGATCAAATTATTCATTCCGGCATTCGCCTGGTGACGGAGGAAAACCGCGAAAAAACCTTGGTTTAGGTCGGTCGGCCCCAAGGGTTTGAATACAGGATATCTCGAATGCGGGCTACAGAGCCACCTGCTCGATTTATTTAAAAACTTCTGAATTTTAGTAAAAATTGTCACAGCAGTTTTTGAAAACGTAATATACAGGATGGACTATTTAAGTTGAGACTGTAAAATATCTCCAAAACTAAGCGTTGCAGCCAGAAATGTCTTGGATAAAAGTTGCTTGATATTATGGGGGAAACTAAATGTCATTAGTGGTGTTTTATTTGGAGGAAGTTATGTTGGACATTTTAGGGTAAATTTAATTTTTTAAATGTGAATCTATATTTTGTAAGTTGTTTTCTCATTAGAAAATGGTTTATAAAAACTGTTTATTTTGTGATGAGGAATAAGGAAACAAAATAAAAAATGTTTGTTCCCAATTACGAAACGTAACTTGACCCTCAAATGACCATCCATGGATGGTTTAACCATTTATTGCGCTCTTCGTACAAGTCATTCAGAATTTTATTTGTTATTTACGTTGGTGTATGAACAATTGCAACGTCTTTATACAAATGTTGTTTAGTTTTCTATAGGAGTGAGAAAACAAGATAAAAGGGAAGTTCCCATTTAAAAAAATTAAATTTACCCTAAAATGACCATCACAACATTCTCCAAATAAAACGGAGTAATGACATCTACTTCATCCATAATACCAAGAAACTTTTATTCAAGACATTTCTTTCTACAACGCTTAGTTTTGGAGATATTGTACAGTCTCAATTTAAATGGTCCATCCTGTATATCTCAAAATAAAGGAGAGGTTAGGCGAGGAAAATTTCCTGAGGTCTTCACCTGCATTGCGGGAAGATACTCTATTTATAAATATCTGCTAGCTGTGCAATTTTTGTGGTCGCTATTTATGATATTCATAGTTCTACAACAGAAATATCAATATCAAAGTTTGCGTTTAGTGAGGATCTCAGAGATCAATGCATTACTTATAATGCGAGTATATTGAAGGTTTGCTAAGGCAATTGTTCCAACTAGTTACGTATTCATTTTGTGTCCCAGAGTTTCACATGAAGTCATGACTGCATTTCGAGGTCAGAGTTAAAAAACAGAAATGAGAAATCTGTGATGTGAACTGTAATTCTAGGTAACATAATTACTCAGCAAAAAGATGACGAACTCCGAGTTGAATGTCAACTAGCTTTTAAATACGTCACTATGGTATAAAATACGTTATCATCGATGGGAGCTACTCTGTCATTATACAACCCCTAATTTTGTTTATCCTTGGCTAAGGAAAACAGCTGTCATACAGCATTTTAGCAAGTTCTTGAATAAGGCTTGTAGCAGATGCTAGAATTATACTTTTACGATGCGAAGATTGTGAAAATACGAAGATAATTCAGACAGTTTATGAAATATCTACCCCTAAAATGTGAAAAAAAAAATATAATTTGCCTTACGAATTGTTAGTATAACCTATACCGGGTGATTCAGAATTCCTATTACGCAGTTATATAGAGGGGCTCCAGTAAATAGTTTTGAGGAACCCATGCCAGGAAATACACACTTTCAAAGCTATAGTGATGGCAAGATCGAAATAATTGAAACTAGGTTTGACAAGGTTTGACACCGGCAACGTCTGCAATCGCCTGATGCTTGTGCCTTCTGTTTGACAGGGAACAAATATGGCTCCAATAAGATGACGCGCCAGCACACTTTTCACATACCTTACCACATCTCCACCATACATTCGACGAACGGTGGATAGATCGAGGAGTACCATCTGCTTGGACAATTGATAGCTGAATTTCAATTCTCTCTCCTGATTCTTAAGGGACCACTTGAAGAGGTTGTTTTTCAGACCCTGCACAATCGTGGGGGGAGGGTCTCCTTGCAAGAGTTTTAGGTGCAGCAGAGAGGTGAGCACAGAGCCCAAACTAGTTTTCGAAGATTTAATTCACATGAAAATTTCATATATGAAGTCCTGTCTACAACACCTAGAAATTGCTAACAAGTAATCAAAATCAGCCTTTTGCAGCAAGATGCACATAATAGTATAATATTTCGATACGAGATTGGAAATACGTGTTACAAAACTAAGACATGTTTCCTAGATTATGCAAAGCACTTCACAAATATGTATGTACTATACAGCAATTTTGTACTGTCTGATAAACATATTTTTAAATACCATAATTAACCTGGCTTAATAGAATGTGAATGTAACACATAAGAAGTTTTATGGAACGTATTATATCCATTTCCAGCGTTAGTCCATACTCTGAAACTCTTGTTTAACCGACGTGTTAGGCGTGCACCAGTACATTGCAAACTCTGTGAAATATAAACTATTCTGTGATATATCAATAGAGCTTAACGTGATCTACTTTAATTAAACGTAATCTCACAAATGACCTGAAGATTTTTTTATTTTAGGAAATAAGCTGATAAATTATAATATCTAAGTTTATACCTCGTAGTAGAACTAGGATTTCAGTCCTCCTACTGATCGTGTATTCGAACTAGCCAAATAATTTGAAAGGTGGAATCATACTTGCAATATCTAATACATTTACATGACTTTTTATACCCTATATCATTTGTTAATGGGTATTCAAATTATTCTTACTAAAGCTCATTTTTTATCCACTACACTTTAATCGAGATAAACCTTTGCAGAAATAGTTGCATCACGCATTTCGTTGTAGATACAAAGAGAGCAGCGATAGTCAAATGTTTAAGAATTAGATGCTATATGCTGGCTTTAAAATTCAATACTGTTTCCATGCAATCGTGAGAAACAACTGAATTTGACAGGACTTTAAGAGAATTACCAAATAATGAACAATTTGAACCATTAATAACGGATATCTCAGAAATGGCCTATGCCTCAAAAAAGTTATTTGACATAAATTCTGCGTTAAAGAGATCTACAATTTTTGTTAAGTATGTTTTCGTCAATCGCTTGACGTTTAGTAATAGTACAATATTATACAAACTTTTTCGAATGAAGAGGTCTTGATAAGCTATTCCCAGAAAATTCAAGCTATACATTTTATTTTTAATGTCATTATCTGTAACATATATTATTTTAATCAAAATCGTTAGCCATTTTTTAGAAAATAAATTTCGAGAAAAATCTTCCTTGTAAAAGGTGTTTGGGTTGGGAGAATTTTATTGAATTTTTTTGTGTTGCATCTTTGGATGGTACTAAACCTAAATAGCAAGTTTGGTTGTTATCCGACTTTTCGTTTTTCAGCTATGCTATTCACACACAGAAGGGCTGTTCACACACACCAGAAGGACCATTTTCTAAAAATGCTTTTTTGTATTCAGGGGGCCTCAAAACAGTATTTCTGGTGAAAACTCCGTATAGAATTTTTGCGTGGAATGCAATACCTTTTCTACCTACTATGTCCGTGGTAAAGAAAATAAAAATAAATCACATGATCGGGCCTTGAACCCGGATTTTCGTCTCCCCTCGCCGATGCTCTAACCGTGGCAAGGTGCCCCTACGTGCATTAAACCTTCTCATCGATTCTAGTATTTCGAAAAACCTTCAAGGGGATCTCGAATATACTTCGAAATATCATACAAATTCTTTCAATTTCCTGACTAGTCAACCACTATTAGTGTTAACCATAACATGGTAGAACAGGGCGGTCTGAGCAATATAGAATTTAGTTTTTGAATATTCCCCAGTAATTATTTGTTTTATGCCTTCCGTAGAAAAGTAATATTTTTCTGCGTACCAGCATTGTACATTTACGACAAAAAGGTGTGTTGATTAATACATGTACTGATAGGTATATAAATTTTCGGAAAAAATATTAAGAATTCAAAACTTTGAGCTTTAAGTATGCAAATTTTGGACAAATTTATGGACACTTTTTGGCCAATCGTAGACATATTTTTACTTTCTCCACCACGTACATAATAGGTAGAGAAGGTATTGTATTCCACCCAAAAATTAATTACCGAGATTTCACTGGAAGCATATTTTTTAGGCATCCTGAATTAAAAAAAAAACAGCATTTTTAGAAAACGTTCGTGTGTGTGTGGGTGTGTGTCTGTCTCTCTGTGAACAGCATAACTCAGAACGAAAAGTCGGATAAATACCAAAGGTGCAGTATCTTCCAAAGATGCGACACGAAGATTTTCAGAAAATCCCCCACCGCAGACTACACTTTTCATGGAAGATTTTTCGAAATTGTTTATTTTCTAAAACATGTCTATTAACGATTTTGATTAAAATACCAGAAATTAAATACATTTACATTACAAATAAAATGTATATTTTGTATTTTCTGGGAACAGCCTGTGAAGTCCACTTCATTTGGAAGAAATTTTGTATAATCTTGTATAACTGGTAAACGTTAAGCGATAGAAAAACGTACTACACAAAATATATATGTTTAAAAACACAATTGTTTCAAATAACGTTTTTGTAGCAACAGCAATTTTTCGAGATATTCATGATTCGAGTTGTTCAGTACTTTGTTATTCTTTTCCAGTCCTTTCGATATTCAGTTGTTTCTCGGATTGCACGCAAAGAGCATGGACTTTTAAGACCAATACACAGTGCCCAGTTCTTAAACATTTGACTTAACACTATTTCCTTTGTATATACTATAACGTAATGTGTAATACGCAATTTCTGGAACTTTTATATCGATTACAACGAAGAAGATAGGAAAATAAACTTTTGTAAGAATAATTTGTATGCCCACTAATAAGCACTAAATGGTATAGAAAGTCATGTGAATTAACACATCAGATTTTTTTCTGGCGGTTTCCTTACATAATGAAAGTTTGTGTAATTATTTCATTGCCGGATAAGATAACCTGAAAAATGTTTATATTCAGTATGTAATACGCACCATGCAGTGAACGAAATAGCTTAAAAATAGAAAAAAATTGCACATAAAAACGCTAATAACTGTAACGAAAACTGTAAGAACTGCAAATACATCAACAGCTTATATTACAATTTTTCATCTTAATTACTTAAAATTAAAATAAAATTCTGTTTCTTCTTTCCTTCCTCTCAGTTATCAATCTTGGTGGTCTATTACATAGAAGCTAATTTCATATACAGCGTTGGCCATTTAAGTTGAGGCTGTACAGTATCTCCAAAACTAAGCGTTTTAGAAAGAAATGTCTTGAATAAAAATTGCTTGATTATTATGGGGAAAGTAAATGCCATTAGTCGTGTTTTGTTTGGAGGAAACTGTGATGATCATTTTAGGATCAATTTAATTTTACCCTAATTGACCCTGCGCATAATTGTAGGTTCCCATTAAAAAAATTAGATTGACCCTAAAGTGACCATCATAACATACTCCAAACAAAACACGACTAATGGCATTTACTTTCCCCCATATCAAGCAACTTTCATTCAAGACATTTATTTCTATAACGCTTAGTTTTGGAGATATTGTACAGTCTCAATTTAAATGGTCCACCCTGTATATTGTAAGTTACTGTCGTAGTGGCTGAAGAAGCATTATTTTCATTACGTTGTTTATTTATTTAGCTCCACGTATGGGTGCCAATTTGAAGGAGATGGTTTGTTACGTTATTAAAAGTCAGTGTGAAGAAGATGAGTATTTTACTTTATTTGCATCACGCTTTATAAGTCAATTTTGAAGAAGATAGTTTCTTAAGTATTAAATATATATGTTTGCCTCGGCTGCATTAGTATTTATTTTGGAGACATGGAAGTCTTAGCAGGACGTGATGCGACAAGATTTTAAGTTTTAATTCACTCCTTTTTATTAATCCTTGACACAAATTAAATAGCACTTCACTGATATCAAGAGCTGTGAGATTCTTTTATTTAATACTTGCACTTTTTAATACGTAGACTATTTTCGTCTCACACGAATACATATTAAATTTCTTGAGGACACTTTTTGCGTCTGGTTACAATCACTGTTTGCAGGCAACTGACAAGGTTTCTAGCGCCTAAATTTGTAGATTTCTGTATTTCAAGTCTCTAATTGGCTAATCCTAGTCCAATAGAATACCTGCATTTAACTAAAGCTTTTTCTGGTTGTTGATTGGCTATTTTTATAAACTGTCACTAAAATTACATTATTGCTGCTCTAATAATGACTAGTGGCATTTAAACTTCCTTACTCATTATTGTCTCAAGGTTACCTCATTGTTAGCAACGTTTAACTTATTATTCTCACAGCTCCTACATTACTAAATTACGTAATACATTCACATAACATTATTGAACATGTTTACAATAATATAAGCACATACAATGACTGTAATATACAATTTTTTATATATTGTTACATACAAATATTGGTTTAAGGCGGGCTGTTATTGAATTTATATATTATATAATTTGACTGAAATCACTTAAGTGTTAAAAATACTGCCTCATGGCTTATGAGTAATTCAGAACATCCATAAAAAGTTTTCTGTTAGTCCTGCAGCTCTGACCTCGGATATCTTTGAGGTTTTTCTCGAGTTGTAAGAATATTTGTTTCACAGAATTTCAGGTACTGATATCTTCTCGGTAAAGCCTGTGCCGCGAGGGATGCCAATGTTTAATGCATAAGAACGCGCTGAAACGTGCTATTCTATGAGAGTCATTGTAAGCTTGTATTAAATAATTTCGACGTAAATTATGTTCGTTACACTACAAAACAGCTCTGGGGATAATCGTTTGGACAAGGTCTGCATAAACCAAGTTTGAATCCAACCTCTTTAAACATTAGAACTTAAATGACGAAAGTGTTCGTTAGAATAGTATAACGTTGTTACTGACTTTCGTGACAAAGGAGGGGGGGATTGCGGGTTCGACAATCGCCTCTGGCGAGCAGGCAGAAACAGAAACAAAAAAGAAAAGCGGGTAGAAAGAAAACAGAAAATGAAAATATGTAGACATTAACAACATGTACCTAAATCAGCTAATAAAATGTCAAAGTAAGCCCAGTGAAAACTTTAGCCCTTAGCTTTACTAGTAAAAACGAGAGAGAGAGAGAGAGAGAGAGAGAGAGAGAGAGAGAAGAGGGGTTGACGCAAGCAGGGTATGTTGTATGACAGGAAAGTGGGGAATAAAGTGCGCGCCAATGAACATTGGGATATTGTTTTTAACCCAGAAACGAGGTACTAGTTGGACACGATATGAAATGCGTGTGGTGGGAAGAGGAACTAAACGGTTACGAAACAAGTGGGGGGGGGCATCCACACTTCCGAGTTGCAATTACTAGCGAGGCTGAGGCCTACACTTGTAATACTCTTTTCATTGTTCGACTGTACAATTATTCCTTATCGCCTTGCTTCTCACTCCGCTCTGATCCCTAGCCTTGATTGTCAACAAAACACAGTGCCGCCCTGCACCAAGCGCCGACTAGTAGAGATATTTTTTTACACATAATATGCAATAATTGTAACCTTAAAAGGCATTAAATTCATACTAAGGAACAGTACAATCATTACGAAGGGGACAATAGAGATAAACTTTATAAGGACCATATTGGTGAGGTAAGTCTTATGCACTTGGCAAAATGTTTTAGCACTATTAAGGTTCTAGTATTGCAATATGAAATTTAAGCAGTAACTCTGAACTCTTAAGTGATCGTTGTTGTCTTAGGGTATGTAATAAAATGGCTAGTATATATCTACTTGATTATTAAACAGCTGCGTATCATCTCAGCCTGCTTTGTGCTTCTGTATACCTACTATAAAATATGCATGTATTGAAACCATTTCTGGCGAATATATATACTGATTCATGATTAACAGGAAGCAGAAAGGGATTGTGTGGTTTTGGGTGAATAATTTATCATAACTATGAAAATATAAATTATTTACAGGGAAAGACGTAGGATTGTTCTATATAAAACTGTTTTACCTATGAAGTTTTATATTTTTAATATATTAATATTTTTAATGTGTTTTGTTTGTTGTTTTCGTCTGGGAGAATAGAACCTTTTTTTTCGGTTTTAAATCTTACGAGGGTAAATAAAGAAATAAACAACGTTTATATTTTCGATGATGGAGATAACGTTTCGGAAGAGATGCTGGGCCGTAAATCTGTTCGCAAGTTGGGATCGAACCAACTGTGGCACGAAGAAGGTAGCCTCGACCTTCCGTGGCCTAAGGACCGAGTTGCAACGTTAGCTCACCTCGGTGACGTAAAAATAACAAGGATACGCGAAAGTGAAGCCCGTATATATATATATCACTGTTCACCGTTAGTTTAAATGGCAAGACAAAACCACAAAACGGCGATCTTTACTGTGTATAGCCTTGCATGTGACACACTTCGGAATTGGCTCACGACACAACAGACTTAACCTTAGAGTGAAACATCCGGTAGTCAGTGGCGGATCATATGTCGCACCACTCACAAACCTATACTTATTTTCAGGCTTTGAATCGGCCAAGGAGAATCTAATTAAAGGGGAGAGTGAATATATGCGGGGGAGTTTGAACAGCGTTGACACATTGGGTGATATGAATTACTCATGAGTATGAATACCCTCTGTGATTATATACTTAGCTCAATGAGAACATACCTCACGCGAGTATATGATCATCTCCACGGCCATCTTGATCTCTTAATATGAGTGTATACTTGGTCATCTGCATTATTTGACCATATAGATTCATTGATCGTGTGGTGTGGTGTTCGAATGTTTGGCATTCTGTGTTAAGATGTATATTTTTTATTTACCCTATACATGTAGTAAGTAGGTTGAAGCATTCATGCACCCAAAAATTAAATGTCGAGATTTCACCGAAAATACATGTTTTGAGACCCCCTAAATCCAAAAAAGATTTTTAGAAAAAGATCCATGTGTGTGTGTGTGTGTGTGTGTGTGCGTGTGTGTGTCTGTGAACAGCATACCTCAAAAACGGAAACCAAACTTGGTATATAAGTTCAGTATCTTTTAAAGATGCGACACGAAGATTTTCAGCAACATTCTCCCGCCTCAACTAACCTTTTCATGGATCATTTTTCAAATTTTCGATTTTCTCAAAAATGGCTAACGATTTTGATGAAAATGTCACATTAAAAATATTTATATGACAAATAAAATGCATATCTTGAACATTCTGGGAATAGCCTGTGAATTCTTGTTGATTCGGAAGGAGATTTGTGTAATTCGTAAACGTTAAGCGAAAGACTAAAACGCATTACACAAGGTCTCTTTAAAACGCACAATTTATTTCAAGTAACTTTTATGTGGCATAAGCCATTTCCGAGATATCCTCATTAATGGTTCGAGTTGTACTTCGTCATTCTTTTAAAGTCCAGCCGACATTAATTTGTTTCTCGCGATTGCATGGAAACAGTATGGAATTTAAGACCGGCATATTGTCCAGTTCTTCAACATTTGACTATCGCTGTTCCCTTTGTACCTTGTAGTTATTTATTCAAAGGTTTATTTGGGTTAAAATTAAGTAGGCAGAAAAATAAGCTTTCCTAAGATAAGCATCTATACCCATTAATAAATGATACAGGGTAGAGATAGTCATGTGAAAGTAACACATCAGATTTTTCATGCTGTTTTGTTGTTTTTAGTTCTGTTCCATCAATAACCTTTGAAAATGCTCAGACTCTATCCTGTAATGCTTAAAAGGTCTCAGCAGTTAATGTAGCTTCAGCCGATAGGCAACTTATATAAATGGAACAACTACGTTGAAATATAACTTCGCAAAGTAACACATAAAAGGTTTTATATGCCGGCCTTCGTATGATCACCAAGCTATAGAAACTCAATTCTCAGCGCAGAGTGAGCAACAGCGGTCAACTCCAACACAATTACTAATACGAAAAGTACATTTATTGCATGTTTCTGTTACAAACGAAGTCCACTAATCCAGATTGGTAACGCTCTGGTATTGTAAGAATGTATCGGTCTGCCACATACAGTTTTACTAGATATTTGAACATTTTTTGCTACGAGAACACGCGAATTTTGTGTTTGTTATGTTCTGAATCCTAAATAGCTAAATTCAGCATTTTAATGGCATTATAACTGAATTAGTAAACTAGTATTACTTTCTCTAATACGTATAGTAAGTAGGGGAAGTATTGTATTCCACCCAAAAATTCGATACCGAGATTTCACCGGAAATATATGTTTTGAGACCCCCTGAATAAAAAAAAAAGCATTTATGGAAACACGTGTGTGTATGTGTCTGTCTGTCTGTCTGTGTGTGTGTGTGTGTGTGTGTGTGTGTGTCTGTGTCTGTGAACAACATAACTCGGAAACGGACAGTCGGATAAACACCAAACTTGGTATTTAGCTTCAGTGTCTTCCAGAGATGCGACACGAAGGTTTTCAAAAAAATCCCCCCACAGATTACCCTTTACATGAAGCATTTTTCGAAAATTTTAATTTTCTCAGAAATGGCTCTAACGATTTTGATTAAAATATCATATGTTTTAAGATATTTTCATGACAAATAAAATGTATATCTTGAATTTTCTGGGAATGTCTCCAAAAGTATTCTTCATTGTGAACGACTTTTGCATAAATGGTAAACCATAAGAGATAGACAAAGTTTTACTGCTCAAAAATGTATATCGCGTTAAAATACACAATTTATGTCATATACATTTTTTTTGTTTAGTGAACTATTTTCGAGATATTGCTTGTTATTCCCTTAAATTTTTTAATACTTATTTTCTCAAATGGGAATTTGTTATTCATTTTTTTGTCTTGGATATGTAAAGAGTATTGATCTGTGGCAAAGAGAATGGTGCTGCACATAGCAACCAGCTATTAAGAATAATTTCTATGCTTAAAGGCTAATGTATTTCTATATTGCCCTTGTAAATATATATTCCCCTTACATCTACAAGAAATTTAGCAATAAGATAGTCTGTAAATGTTTATCTCGATTAACATGAAGTAGATGGAGAATAAGCGTTTGTAAAAGTAGTTTGTACAAGAGTAGAGAAAGTCATGTAAGTGTAACACATCAGATTTTTTTTTAATGAAAATGCATGACTCAAGATATTCTATAAAACCTTTCGTTTCTAGGAGTTTAATTTCCCGCTGCAAAAATGGCAACAATGCGTGCTTGATTTCTTTCCTTTGGTCTTGTATAGCCTGAAAACAAGCTTTCACTTGTTTTACTTGTATTCGCTTCTTCAGTCCTCCCCCGCATCAGTTACCCCAAAGGTTACCAATGAATAATAATGTCCGCAAAATGGTGCACATGTTCGTGTGAGGTTATAGAATGTCCATAAGCTAAAAAGAACCGAAGGCGGGGTCTATTGCGTAAAGCTTTTGCACTAATTTTAGTAAGAAGTTAATAATATTAACTAATGACGTTACCATTCTGTTTCATAAACTTATTAGATAATAATATTGGTTACCATTTCAAGTAGAATTGCCCCACGTATGGGAACCACCTTTAAGTAGGTATTGTCTTTACGTTGGAGTTGTTTATCTTTGCTCCTCATATGAACGTCAATTTTGAAGAAGATTGATTGTTGTGTAATATGCTGCTACGTATGAAAAGGAGATTTTGAAGATGTATTTTTGTTGTTACACTCCAAGTTTAAAAATATTATATTAACTTTGTTATTAAGCTGCTTCTATAGATATTATTTATGTTTGATGTTGCCTCGGCTGCGTCAGTATTGTTTTAGAGACACGTTTCTCTTAATCAGGGCATGGTGCGACACAGATTTTAAGTTTTAATTCACTTCTTTTTATTATTCCTTGACACAAATCAAATAGCACTACACTGATATCAAGAACTGTGAGATTCTTTTATTTAATACTTGCACTTTGTTAACGCGTATACTTAATTTTCGTTACACACGAATACGTAATATTTCTTTAGAGAACGCATCTTCCGTCCGGTCACTACAAAGGTCTGCAGGCAACTGAACATATTTCAACCGTCCAAACCCGTATACTTCTGTATTTCAAGTCTCTGATTGGCTAATCCTAGTCCAATAGAATACCTGCATTTTACTGAAGCTTTTTCTAGTTGTTGATGGGCTATTTTAAACTGTCACAAAATTTACATTATCGTTGCTCTAATCATGACTAGTAGCATTCAAACTCTCAAACTCATTATTGCCTAAAGGTTACCTCATTGTTACTCATTGTTAGCAACGTTAAACTTATTATTCTCACAGCTCTTACATTATTAAATTACGTATGCATTCGCATAACATTATTGAACATGTTTACAACAATATAAGCATTTGCAACGACTGTTACACACATTTTAAAAATTATTACATACATATTGTTTTAAGGCAGGCTGTTATTGAATTTACATATATAATTTAATTGAAATTATTCAAGTATTAAAACTACTGCCTCACAGTGTACGTTTTACTAATAATATCAGCAAACCTTTTCATAAAACAGCAAGGGTAATAAAATGACTAATTCTGTTAGGCTCAATTTCATGAGTAAGTCCACACCAATAATAATTTTATTAGTGGAAGTTGCTTAAAATTGTTGGTGCATGGTTGCACAATCGTAGTCACAAAATCAATATTGTGACGTATTAATAATTTGGGTGGTTACATTGTTATTGTCATTGCCAGACATATTATTGTTCTACATTGTCATTATCAGACACATTGTTGTTTACGTCACTCCTGGCTGGTAGCTTTGATAACCACGAGTGATGGGGGATATAGCGTCTGTCATAGTTAGGATTCCGTGAGAAGAGGATCACGTGTGCAAGCCGGGTTTTGGATCGGTGGACATCTCCTCTCACCTTTCATATTTAATAATGTAGGAACTCAAAACGGTTGGGAAATAAATCTAGGAATATGCAAGTAGATTTGTGTTATGCATTTTGTACAGTGAAAACCCACGCTTTTCTCTAAATCTCCTCACCACGTTTCGGTCCTCCGCAGCCAAGTCAGTATACGTCCCCTCAATGTGCGTGCTGGTTATTAGAAATTAATTTAATTTTCATGTGAACTTTTAGGCCTCTACCCAGCATGTAACAATATCCAGTGTAATCTAACTCAAATGGTGAAGAAGAGATGGTAAATGTTCGTAGTCCAAGAAATTTTAGTCCAAAAATAAGTTATAATTATTATAATAACTTAATTAACCACAAAACAGTGGTAGTCAAAAATCAATATCAAAAGTAATATAACTCAAATTGTGAAGAATAGATAGTAAGTGTTCGTAGTCCAAGAAATTTTAGTCCAAAAATAAGTTTGGATGGAAGAAACATACAGACACGAAATTAAATGCTACAACTTGATTATGTGCTTGGAATAATAGTTTATACTCTAGACCAAGGGTGGCGAAAACGACTTGCTGCCGCGAGTCACCAAATATGCAACACGCACTGCATCACTCAGCAGCATGTGAAAAACAAAGGGACGGTTGCAGAGAGGGAACGGCGCTTGCGAGTCAAAATAACTCGCGAGTCACGTTTTCGCTACCTGTGCTCTAGACCATCCACGCGATGGCCATGTTGCATCGCATGCATAAGCAAAATCTTTATCACTTGAAGTGAGCCTAATTGATACTACAAAATCTCTCACTTTCATACATGACTTTCTTTTTGTTTCTTTGGTTACTGTAGGGAAAAACCTTCCAAACAGTTCAGTTTCTAGTTCGAGGAAACCTTTTGCGAAAAATATTGTACTTTTTTTGAAGCTATTTTCACTCCATTTTCCCATTTTTATTTAAAACATAAATGTTGTCAACAAAATAACCAAGATACCCAGTAAGTAATAAAAAGTTAAACAAAGGAAAGTTAAAAGCAAAACGAAGTTGTATAACAACTAGTAATATTAGTGAGGTTATTTTAGAAAGAACATTTACAAAAGACAATTTCATTAACTAATAATTATTTTCCATTGGTCTAATATTATTAGTGAGGTTTATAAACAGACTACTTAGATGTATTGTTAAGATACAAACGTAACAAAGTTTGAATGTGTTGATTTGCATTTTGGCCACAAGATGCCACACAACTGGCTTTGCTTTTGTCGAAATATGAAATCACTCGTCAATAAGACTCCGGTAAACACTGAAGCGAGAGACGTGGTAGCGCGGCAATCAGGGAGCAGCCAGATATTGTAGTTAAAAGTTCCTCATTAGTGTATGAGATGCACAAGCTGTGCAACCAGGCTAATGGCACATTTCGAATAATTGTTTGAAAACTTAGGGCTTTAAATGTTGGTGTAATTAAACAATTTACATTCGGTGATTTTCGTTGCATGTTAGTTGTTTGGTGTTGCGAGTATAATAATGCATCTCCAACCCACGTTTTCCTAAGGACATCCCGTTAGGTCAAACGAAAAATATAAATCCATTTTCGCGGGCTTTCTTAGTGTAAATGTCTTAGATTACAAGCATGGGTGTTTATGGGGGATCTCTCTGTAACAGTAATTTATTTAAAATGCAGCATTTGAACAAGCAATAATTTGAGTTTCGAAAAATATGCATAAAGTGCCAAGGGACAGCATATTACTATTATATTTTGATCTTTTATCAAATTAATTCCCTACCCCATTCAACGACTGCGTATCAGGGACAGAATAAAGTTATGTGGGTAATTAATGTATACTGTAAATCTCTAATTTCGGAGTAAATGTAAGCATTAATGCGTCTTAAAATAAGAGTAAATTATAAACACCACATACTTAAAAAGATTCTGATGCATTACATTCACGTGACTTTTTCCACGCACTCTTCAACAAAACATACTTAAGAAAAGTATATTCTTCTATTTACTTAACGTTAATGGAGGCAAACTTTTCCAGAGATGTTTTCATTAAACATTTTGTTGTAGGTACATGGGGTGCAGAAGGCTGAAGAAATTATCAAATATTTAACAATCGGGTCGAAGTTTACTGGCTTTGAAATTCACTCTTTGTATGACAACGAGAAACAAACGAATGGCGATTTACGAATCAAACTAGTGATAACGAATAACTCAAAACAAATACAAAAAAGATTGACAAACTGTTTTAAGAAGTTTTGTTTAGCAAGTTTTGTCTGTTTCTTATGGTTTATCAGTTATACAAACATGTAAAAATATACAAACTTTATACAGAATTAAGGGGACTTCACGAACTGTCCACAGAAAATTCAATATATATATATATATTATTGTTATACAAATATCTTGATCATACGAAATTTTAATTAAAATGGTTAGGCATTTTTGAGAAAATAAAAAAAAATAACGAAATGTGTTTCATAAAGCGTAGTTTGGGGTGGAGAATCTTTTTCATATATCTTTGGAAAGGTATTTAACTCAAATGTAATATATTCATGTTTTATTTTGACTATGTGCTCTCTTTTATATTCAGTTAGTCCTTTACCCTGTTCAAGCATGGAATAGAGAGACAGAGGCAAGTTATCTGGGTTTAGTCTCGCGCAGAAAAATTCTCTCGTGAAATTAATGCAGTGTAAATCCTAATTTTCACCTCAGTGGTAAAATACAACAATTGAATTCACCTTAAGGTAAGAGAAAGTTATAAATAGCAGGTATTTAAAAAATTAATAGCGGCTTAAATACGATATTGAATTAAAACATCGCTGATCACCTGTATGAAGCTGCGGTGACGATTTGGAGAAGAAATTGCCACAGAGTAGTACTTTGTATCTGCATAGCAGGAAGAAGAATTTCCAAAAGAGATGTAGGTAGACTGTTTTACGCTTAGACTGACTCAGTCGTCTTCGATAAGAGAGCATGTAAACTTGAAATACTAGTCAAGAACTACGAGGGCATTCCCAGAAATACCCGACCTGACGTATATATAGTCGTTGTTGTTTCAAACAAATGACTGTTGTAGAAAGTACGAATCTTATAAAGCTTAAGCTTAAGTTTGAAGTTTAACGATTCTACGTTGTTTAGTAATTGTTGCGCAGCCATTAATAGTGAACTCTCTCGGCGAATTTGTAAACATGGATAAAATTGGCCATCGTTATGTGATACAATATTTTCATTTGAAAGGTCTTAGTCCAACTAATATTAAAGCTGAGCTAGATTCTACTCTGGGGGAGTCTGCTCCTTCGTTTACAACAGTAAAATATTGAGTAGCAGGGTTTAACGAGGCCGTACGAACTGCCAAGACGAACATCACAGTGGTCGACCAAATGAGGTGACCACGCCAGAAATTGTGAAGAAAATCCACAAAATGGTATTGGATGACCGTCTACTGAAAGTGCGCGAGCTAGCAGACATCGTAGGCATTTCAAAAAGTGCTGTACATGGCACGCTAACTGAAAATTTAGACATGAGAAAGTTGTGCACAAGTTGGGTGCCGCGTTTACTCACAATGGAACAAAAGTAGTATCGTGAGGATGTTTCACTCGAGTATTTTGGCGATGTTTCGCTACAATAAAACAGAGTTTTTGCGTCAATTCTTAACCATGGATGAAACATCGGTTCATCACTTCACACCTGAGACGAAGGAACAATCAAAACACTGGATTCAAAGGGGAGAATCGGCTCCAAAGAAGGGGAAGACAGTTAAATCTGCATATAAGGTCATGGCGTCAGTTTTTTGGGATGCGCGTGGGATAATTTTCATTGATTATGTTCAAAAAGGAAAAACAATCAATGGCGAGTATTAATCAAACTTATTGCAGCGTTTGAATGATGAAATCAAGCAAAAAACAACCGCATTTAGAAAAAAAGAAAGGTTTGTTTCATCAAGACAATGCACCAGTTCACACATCCATTATCGCCATGGCCAAAATCAATGAGTTAAAGTTAGAATTGCTTCCTCATACACCCCATTCGCCAGACTTAGCCCCCTCTGATTATGTCTCTCCAAAGTTGAAGAAATGGCTTGGTGATAAGATTTGCCAACATTGAAGAGTTGGAGTTTGCAGTTGATGGCTATTTTGCAGAACTCGATGGTTCTCACTATAAACAGGGTATCGGAGCTATTAACATCGCTGGAAAAAGTGTATCGAACTGAAAGGAGACTATGAAGAGAAATAAATGTTTTTTCCCAGAATTTTTGTGTTTTCTTTATTAGGTCGGATACTTCTGGGAATGCCCTCGTACTCGAGCATGCAGCAGTGCCGCATTAACGACCTAAGACAACTAAATAAACGAAGTGTCGATGTTATAATCCAGGCTATAAAAATAAATATTAGTAACCATTTTTTTACCAAAACAAATTGGTTTTCTCTCAAAGGGCAGGACTCAAAAGTATAGATTACCTATAGATTGTTCAACGCAGGGGAACACCGCAGCACCGCGACATACTCAGATATATTGTGCCTACCACCGCCCAGAAGGAAGGGATGAAGTGAAGGAGCCACACAGGAGGCTACAGGCCACAGAGACGTGCGGAGCCCCTAACATTTCCACTCGTGCGTCACCGCTGTAGCCACCATGAGGGTGATGAACGACCCACCAATCCGGCAGCCCTCTGGTGTCCACAGAAAGTATTCTTTCCAGTGAACATGCATCCGCGCCATCTGTCCGGCACCGCCATGCGCCTCGAGACCAAGAAACACAACTTTAGGATGAGAAAGAAACGGAATGAAAAAGAAATGACGGAAAAGAAATCATGGTAGAGAAGAAATCACCCCAGAATTCACCTACCGACCCCGGGGAAACCATCAAAAACCCATGCATCAGAGTGGGCAGTCGCCGGGGATCGAACCCGGGATCTCCCGAATGTGGGTCACAAACATTACCACTTGAGCTATCCCAGAGTCACAATAACTTCTGAATGTAGAATGTACTTTGTGTTATTAAAATTCTGAAGGGTCGTTTTTATTTCCCCCTTAAAATCCTTATTTATCCTCTGATGACCTCTGGGCTAATCAGGGGAAGAAGTTATTTCGTTGTAAAATAGCAGCAAACGTTGGCAATGTAACGCTAAAACAATTAGCAAATTTAAATACAAATCTGAAGGGAATGGCCAGCTGCGCAAGCGCGAGCAGAAAGGAAATGCACTGCTTAGAAATGTGACACAACCACAAAGTGAATGTAAGTTCTATTTTTTATTTTTATCGATGAGGAACTGTGATATAAGAGGCTATCTCTATTGCGGCCTTAGCATAAGGTAATCCAAATCGTGAGGTTCCCACAGCGGCACCAGTGAAGCGTGACTCTATAGCGTGACGACACTGTTACCCTCTCCTTCCTCCACAAAATAACTTAATTCCCCCACCCCATACCCTTCCACCCATTTAAGTTTTAATTTACTCCTTCTTTAGCACTTGCAACAACTTATCTCAAAGAATCGAAAATAACAGCGATTTAAAATGTGAGATGGTGATGAATGGGTATAGGCTTTTGTATACCGGCCCATTAAGGCTCATTGAGCAGCAAATTATTTTTTTAGCCTTCCCTCTGTGATTTGAAATAAAACCTAGGGTTCCTAGAGTAACCGGGAAGTGTGGGATACATTCTACTTCCAAATATTTAAAGTTGTAATCCTATTTTATTATAAATTTTAAGATAAATATAATAGACCTCGATTAAGTTGTCCTGAAATACTTTTCTATTTGCTACTTTTACATAAAATTTAAAAAAATTAATAACTTCATAAAAGAGCTAAAACATGCACTATAGAAACTCCTTTTTCTCACCAAGTAATATAACTACAGCATTGAATTGTTCTCACATATTCTGAGTTTGATTATGAATTAAGAAGTAGAATAATTTTGCTGAGTGAGGCGTGAAATGAATTGTGATTATTTATGTTTTTAATCCATTTTTAAATAAGTTTAGTAAAAAAATCACTGTATTAATATGTGAAATATTTAACAAAGATTGAATAATCCTAGAGAGCATTTTCTCGTTGGCAAGTCGGGTCCTGTGCTCGTAACCAGCTGTTCACTTCTGATTGAACTTCGTCACAGTGTTAAAGTGCTTACCTCCAAGATAACCTTTGAGTCAGGGGAACATGTGAAAATCACTTGGGAAAAGATCTGGTGAATATGGAGGATGCGAGAAAACTTCTGGGCTCCACCTGGGTCAAGATTCAACTTGGAAGTTTTCTCCTATCCTCTGTATTCACCGGAGCTTGCCGCAAGTGATTTTCACATGTTCCTCCAACTCAAAGGTAAGCAATTTTAACACCGATGATGAAGTCAAATCATCTGGTTGCGAGCCCAAGACCCGACCAGGTACAAAAAATCTTGGAAAAATATGTTGACTATGTAGAAAATAACAGAAGGATTGTACAGTATAAATAAGATTAATTCAACATGATCAATTGTGTGTAATGTTTTGTATAAAATAGGAAAACTTACTTATTGAACACCCCTCGTAGTATATGCAGTGTCTCGTAGAATATTTCAGCAAGGGTATATTAGCCATCCATCACTCCTATGGTGGGCTAGATGATTGGCGATTAAAACTACAAATCACTTGTTTTTAGATTCTTGCGCTTCTGCGGAGCTCCCTTTAGCATCGCTTGCTAGGTTTCTAGGTCCGTCTGTCCGTACGCAAGATGCAATTCGCGAACCGCTGCAAGTATGGAGTAGAGATTCTATAGATGTATCTAATGAAGTTTTTGGTTGCCAAGCCATTTAATAATCCTTATGTAGTAAAGATTTTCTGTACATTCCCTGTATGTTATCAAGTTCTTTATCAGCGTCGAGTCTAGCATCAGAAATTACTCAGCCGGTATTTACAATTAACACCTGAGAAGTTATTATCTCGATTGTTACAGACAGAAGTTATTATCTCGATTGTTACAGACCACCTGCTATTCCCCCCCCCAAAAAAAAATTAAGCTGTCTTGGTGCCGTGGGAAATCTTCATGATCACCAGTTTGTCTCCTATTTCGATAAATACTGATGTCTGAGGATTCTGTATTATATGAAAACTATGGTCTGTTTGTCATTAAATAAGTAATAGAATAATGTTTAAAAATGTCATGTATTATTGTAATTATTTAAAGTTACGATACTTGTTTCACTGCTAAAAGATACTTTATAGCCTAAGACAACTTTTCGGGGGGGGGGGGGGGGAGGGAGGTATAAGGAAAGTAGAAATAGATAAAACATTCGATTTTTCGTTCCCATTTCTGTGAATATTGGACGATTTTTGTCCGTCATTAGGAGTATCATGGGCATTTCATGAAATTATAATTAAGAGATAAAGGGAAGAATACACCATAACGATTTTCTATATATATTTTTTGTACAACCATTTTACAAAAAAATACAGAAGGAGATTAATTAATTAAATCATTATTCGAGTTCGAAAACTTACCCATGCAAGTTTGAATAAGCAATTATTCTACATATAAAGCTCTTAGCTCTAGGTACTGCGATTTGTATAGAATTCATGAAATTTTATAGAGCTCTTCATGTATATAGTCCTTAATTTTGTAAATTAGAAGTTTGTCGACACATTTTCTTCAAGCATACAATTTCAAATCGGTACGTGCTTGAGATAAACAGCTAATTGTATATTTTGAATCCATTAATGACATCTTAAGAATCTGAAGATAGGCAGAAACTTGAAGGTAGATGTTTTGAGCTGCCAGATTTTGAGGAGCAACTGAAAGAATGCAACTACTACTAAGGCATTGAAATGTAGTCAGATTTACTTCTAGATATTCAAACATTAGTGGAGCTCGTCTGACATTATTCATTCACGGGATTCAAGGTACCGACTCGTCAGCATTTTTTCTCTTACATATATGGGCGTTTTTAAGTTAGAGAGTCCATATTCAGTACATTCCTGGAATAGTGTGTCTTCCCCTATTTCTTTTTGGTGACAAACAGGAAATAAGTAACCGAGCCGGATACCAAATTCTTCCTTTGTGATTTATAAGATGTTGATTAAATGTGGCCCGCAATTATTATAAAGTGTGCGATATGTACCCGCCAGAAATTATTTGATTTAACTCGTATCCGCTTCCGTTTCCTTGGCTCCTATTAAAGTGACCACAAGACTTACGTTATAATCTTCTTGATTGCATTCGTGCTACTTCTTCCTGCTCTCAAATGTAAAACAGTTTATCGCCTTCGAGAAAACCACGAACGGAACAAAAATACGGTATATCTTGCCTATCACAAGAAAGAAATATTTTCCAGTATAATCAACATTCAAAAACGTTCTAGCGCAAGAACTTCACAATCTTCAACGATCACAGAAAAATTTCTTAACTGTCGGCTTACCATAGCATCTGTTTCGAGTTGTATTTCCTGAATACCTTATTTTATCTCTGTAAATAAAAACAAAAACAAGAAAATCATACTCTTTGCATGAAATTGCGAAGAAGGAAATAACGGTGACCTGGCACTTTAAAAAGTATTGGAACTTTCAAACCAACAGCTAAAAATATTTCAGAAACTATAGTGAGTTATAAATAAAATTGTGTGCTTTAACGGAATCTACGTTTATTGTGCGGTATGCGTTTGTCTATTTCATATGGTTTAGCAATTACACAAAAATAAAATTCACAATGAAGTCTTCACAAGCTATTCACATAAAATCTAGCACACATTTTATTAGCCATGCAAATATATTAAACTTTAGTTTGGGTTGGGGCATTTTCTTGAAAACCTTCGTGTTTGCATCTTGCGAGACGCTGGACACGCGCGTGCACACCCGCGTACACATACACGGGCGTTTTCTAAAAAATGCTCTTTTTACTTTCTCACTACGTCGAAGTATTGCATTCCACACAAAAACTCGATACCGAAGTTTCACCGAAAATACATGCTTTGAGGCGCCCTGAATCCAAATAAGGCACATTTGGAAACATGCTGTGTGTGTCTGTCTGTGAACAGCATAAGTCAAAAAAAGAAGTCGGATAAATACCCGACTTGGTATTTGAATTTAGTATCTTCCAAGGATGCGATACGAAGATTTTCAAGATAATCCCTTCACTCGAACTTCATGGAAAAATTTTCGAAAATTTTGATTTTCTAAAAAATGGCTCTTAACGATTTGATTAAAATACCGTATATTAAAAAATGTAGATGAGAAATAAAATATAAATAAATTTTCTGGGAATAGCCTGGAAGTCCTCTTCATTCGGAAGGAATTTTGTATAATCTTGCATAACTGGTAAACATTGAGCAATAGACAAAGACGTACCATACAAAAAATGTAGATCACTTTAAAACACACAGTTTACTTCGAATAAGATTTTTTTGTGGCATAATCCGTTTCTGGGATATCCGTTATTAAAGGTTCGAATTGTTCAATACTTATTCTTTTGAAATCCCATTATTTTCAGTTGTTTCTGGCGATTGCATGGAAACAGTATGGAATTTTAAGACCAGCATATAACGTCCAGTTCTTAAACATTTGACTATCGCTGTTCTCTTTATATCTATAACGAAATGTTTAATGTAGCTATTTTTGCAAGGGTTTATTAGTGATGGGATGAAACCACTATTTCTCGATACTCGATACCGCTACTGATTTTTGAGCACCGATACTCGATATTCGATATTCGCTTTATAAGAAAACTGTAAAGGCGACAGCTAGTTAACTAATTATGTTCTTATTAGTAGTTACGCATGTAACCAATTTTGTATTGTATGCTAATTCCGGAATTGTTCCTTCTCCAATTGGCAGCAATTTTATCTTGACAATTCCACAGGTTACATACCAATCCCCTATTATTAGTGAAGGCTAATAATAATAATAATAATAATAATAATAATAATAATAATAATAATAATAATTTCCATTTTTATGTAACTATATTTTGGGCTGAAAACTTTCTTTTAAAGGATTTTCTCCCCATAGAAAGACAAATATTAGCAATTATTTATTCTGCAAACTTGAAAATATAAACTAATATATATTTTTCATGGAATCCAAACAACTAAAAATAATATATTTCCATGCGTTGTACTATCTCACATCTTGAGTTCTAATTTGTTTCTGCTGGATTCACAGTAGGTAGATGTAATGACTGAGAGTGAGTCACCAAGCAGCATATTGCAGGAATGTGATTTATAGTCACTAAATCGGCTTCATTCACAACTCAGTTAACGCTGTATGTTACCAGTGTACCTCTGCTCCTTCTCCCACGTTTTTGCATGTTTTCATTTAGACACAAGACTCTATGGAATGTTGCATTTATTCACCCAGAGGAAACGCAGTCAAGATCTATCAAGAACTATAGTCCAACAACTCTCTGGGGACACGTGCGAGGCAACAACGTGAAGTATAGCCTCCTTTCATTCATTATCTAGCATAAAGTTAAACGTGACAACTTTCAATAATGCAAAACTTAAACATTTAAAAGTAGCAAAAAAGTATCAAATGGTTATATCAAAGTATTAGACATACTTCGATATCAACGCGTATCGAAGGTATCGGGGTATCGAAGGTATCGAGGTCCCATTCCCAGTTTATTTGGATTAAGTATAGTAGAAAATTAAGCTTTAGTAAGAAGAGCTTGTATATCTACGAATAAAGATAAAGGGTAGAAAACGTCATGTGAATGTATTACATCATATTTTTTGAAGTAACATTAATGTTTGTTTTGTTAGCCCCACGTTTGGGAGCCAATTTGCGATGGTAAATTTATAATGTTTGTGTATGTGTGTTTACTTCACGTGGTGAAGCCATTTTGTGATGTTATTCTTTGTTAGGTTTGTAGCTCCATCTGGTGTTAGCAATTTGCGGTAGTATTAGTGTTTGTTTGAAAGAATGCGACTGTTATTTTATTTAATTTTTGTTTACTGTCCTCCGGCTAGCTATGATCTTTTTGGTCGAGCACATCTCTTTATACAGGTTGGTAAACGGAAAGGAGTCTTTTATCCAAAGATAACACTGATGAAAGAATTTGTTTTACACTTTTATTGTCGAACACATTCACTATCACATTTACACATTGATCTAGACACTCGCCAAACTGAAACTGTTATAATAACTTCATTACTGATCATTCTTAATTCGCGTACTTCAACTTTTTGTATAATTAACTTTACAACACTTGAGATTTTTCATAACTCTGCTACGCGTAACTTGCGAATCGATAGCCGACGTGTAATATTTCTGCTGAACTGACGGACTGAAGGCGACATGTATCATACAAATATTTTCGACGAACTGACGGGATCTATCTCTAACCTAGCCCTATTTATACTCCTACACCCCGATATGCCTAAAGATTATAACTGAGTTGCTATTGGCTAATAAAACGCGCCAACATTAGCGTCTATTTTTATACCCAATGAAAATTATGAATACATATGCTCTAGGGACAATGTTCCAGCAAATTCTACAGAAAAACGCGCCAACATTACGTAACTTCCTCGTCTCTAATAATGATAAACAGCTCACCCCCTCGCTGCATTATTGCACGCTATTATTGTCAGCTTCAGTAAGGCCGTATAAACCCACTTCTCAACAATAATTACAATAAACAAACATCTCAAATCAATGTCACATAATAATGCATATTCATACTATAATCACTCTTTACACTTAAATAATTTATGATACAAATTACTGCATCATTTTTAATTTAGGAAGCCTTAAAACATGTATTTTCGGTAAAATTTCCATATGAATTTTTGGGTAAAAAGCAAAACTTTCGCTATCTAGCATAGGTATATGGTAGAAAAAAAAATCACTTAGGGCTAAGTGGGTTTGAACATAGCAGATGTATCTCAAATCCAATCCAATCCAAGATTAAAACGAATTGCATCAGAAACGGGCCTTGTCCTAATAATAAATGTCGCCGACAATGTCTATCCTCTATGATCTGGTTTGCAATTGAAAATTCTATTATGTTTGTAATAAAAATTGGATTTGTCTGAAAAGAAAGGGGGAAAGAAAACAAACGTAAGTCTGAACTTGGTAGTATTCACTGCTAGATAACCATTCTGGCTACTAACGCACATAATATAACATTCAGAACTCAATGCATTTCTGAGAGACAGAATGAAGCTATAGGTTCGCGCGCAGAGATTCCGGTGTGAAACGACCGCGGAGTATAGCGGAACTTAGACAAAGGATACGCTTCGAGGGTCTCGTTTTGATATATGCGAAACAAATATAGTGATCTTTAAGCGAGAGTGGAGGAATAAGCGAGACATACAGATGTGGTGTTAATCGTGGCTCCATGCATTTGTGATGCTACAGTGGTGCCCTGGTGGAATGAATTTGGAGAAAACTGTAGAAAGAGAGAGAGAGAAATCATAATCAACTTGCTCATACACAGAGGATGTTGAAAATGTGCCTCATTCTGTGGAAAGCACAGATTGAGGCAATATTTTATATCATAACATGCTGTGAATGCCAGAGTGATTGCGTTGTAAATTAATATTATCGTATGTACAGGATTTTAGATGTTTGTTAGCCATAAGTATTGTTAGGAAATAAGCTTACACGGCCTCACTAGAACTGACAATAGAAGTGGGTAACAATAAACCGAGGGGGTGAGTTGTTTATCACTAAGAAGAGATAAACAAATGACGACAGGGTAGCGTGCCTTTTTTAGAAATGGAGGGAATGTCTTCCCTAGAGCATATAGGTTAGTAGTAGTGATTGTCTGACCAAAACAGACGCTAAAGTGGGCGCAATTTGGTAACCAATAGCAACTCTATTATAATGTTTAGGCAATTCGAGGTGAAGGAGTATATATTCTCAAGCCATAAGCAAGTGTCGCACAGTTCGGAAGAATCTCTCACGAGGTGCACGTCGTAGAGTTAGTTACAAAAATGTAAAGCACGCGAAGTAATTGGTACGCGGCAACTAAAACGACTGTAGTTCTATTCGGAAATATCACAGCTTCAGTCAGGCGTGTATAAAGATTAAATATGTCAATTATTAAGTTTGATGGCAATAAAAGTCTAGACTCAGATCTTTTTTATCAGTGTTCTCTTCTAGCAACAACTCCTTTCCGTTTACACACCTTGCTTAGAGCCACTTGCTCGACTGATTTGTAATAGCTAGGCGGAGGATAAAGAGCCCAAATTAAAAAAAAATTAAACAATAAGCGCCCAACAAATAAGATAACACAAGCCATCGAGAACTGCGACAAGATTCACACGCTTAATTTTATTGTTAAGCACATTTATTGCATTTCAGTTACGTATCAACACCAATCTCACAAAACTTATTTATTAAATCGTGAACATTATCCCGTATTGGTAATCTGGAATTTGGAGGCTGCTCTGTAAAATGTTGTTGGTTTTTCTATACATTTACTACCTTCTCTAAAAACATTCTCCACTAAAAACATAAGCTGCTCAATAGAAAATTTTCAACTTAAACCAAAACACACTTGCACACCGGCAGAGACAGTCCGACATTGACCATCAATCATAACCCTTGCTACAATACGGATGGTACTTAGGACAAAGAATTTGAAAGTTTGCCGAGGGGAGATTAAGGAGGTGAATAAGATGTTCGCCTATGTGTACCAAGGAATTTTTGCCCATTATTGTCAATATTCTGTTGTTCACAAAATAAGCTTATAAAAAGTAAAGCGGAGGACTCGGCATGAAAGGTCATTTAGATCATTCTACAATGAAAGTAATTAAATCGTTATTCGAAATTAGTATCCGCGCGATGTTGGGTAAACCAGAGTAATGATCTAAAGTCTAAAAGTCGTGCTGATTTGTTTTCTGATAACTGGATTTAGAAGGTATTGATATCTAAGTAAGGTACTCTAAACGCAATGTACTTGTCGTTCTCCGTGGTGTAGTGGTTACCACACTAGCCTCTAGTTCCCGCGGTCGCGATGGATCCGGCGGAGGGTGATGGATTTTTTCGGGCGTAAAAACCCTTAGCATGGCTTCTTTCGGAAGGGAAGAGTGAAGTAAAGCCGGTGGTTCCGTGTCGTGAAATAACCTCAAGCCTGATAAGGAGGCCTTTGAGCAAAATTGCTGGTCTTTCACGCTCAGTAAGGACCAGAGCAGTTAAAGAGCGCCCATAAACAAAACTCAATTTAATTTTCGCAATGTACTTTCTTGCGCAATGTTAAAGAAGGTACTCGTGCACAGGTAGTATGACAAAAAATTCTGTAATATCTTTTTCCTTGTGTATGTTGGTATACTATGGAAAGTTCTGAAATGCAAAGTTCCCTGATGAAGCAACGTTTGCAGAACTTCCATCTCAGAATTTGAATCACTTGACAACTTTCCAAATATGTTAGGAGAATCCTCTACACTGCAACGAAAGAGCGCGACGTCTTAAAAAAAGAAAACGTGTTTACTCTATCCAAGCAGGATGTACTAAAATACACCTTGGTCTATAAACCTAGAAGATATCTCTGTCGTTTCACACCGATAGGAACTGCGATTATATCGCGGAGGTAGGCTTTGAGGCATCTACGCATCTGGCGAGTTTTGTATCCGATTTCTCATGATTTATTTTTACAATAACGGCGTTTTCGCACCTCTGAACAGAACTAGAGAGATGAATAGGAACGATAAGTTTCAAATTGCCCCGTGTAGATAGCCCACGACCACACGCCATTTCCCCGAACCTGCCAATTGATATGTTCTACCTCTAACGATGCAAATTAACGACTACATAAAATTCTCTGGAGATAACATCGGCATCCTTTATATACCTTTCCGTGCCGATGGAAAATACGTCAATTTACACGCAATTAGCCTTATGTGAGCATACATTTTCATATCTAAATTTCCTTTTACATGTTTGTGGGAAAGTATTACTCTTGGCTTAAGTGGTTATTAAATAACCAGTAGACCATCAAGGTCTCGTGTCGCATTATTTTAGATACACGTCTAGAGTCTTCGGGAGATGTGTTTTTCCATTATTTCTGCTGATATTACATGACGAAACTGTGTGTGAAACTCCTATATACAGGTAGTAAAAATATGTTATAAGTTTCGATGGCAGGTAGATGTATACCATGTGATCAGTTATTATGCTTATACGAGTAAAACCGCTAGAGCTTCCCAAATGGGAAGAGGAAATAATGACTAGGTAAACAAACCGTAGACTCCGCGACAATTAATAGAAGTCGCATTTGTTATTTGTGTTATCTAGCAAGGTACATAGCGATGCATAGCAGTCCATCATACCTACAGTCAACGGAAATGTTTATAGTGTTATTCTACGTAGAATTTTCATACCTTTACAGTATTCATTTGTGTGGTATGGTAAATGAACAATGGCGGTCTTGTAAACAAATTCAGGGTACACGGCTTCTTATCTACGGGCAAGCTAGAAGGAAAGCAAGAGAGACTTGTCGGCTCTTATCAACAACGATATCCCAACAGGCATCATCCAGCCCGCACCATGTTTCCAAGATTGAAGAGACTTTAAGGAAAACATACAGCTTACTTCCTAACAAACACCCCCATGGACGTCAAAGCCAGAGTTTGAACTCTTTCCAAGAATGTGACATCGCAAAACCAGGAGATGCACAAAATTATTTTGGACGTCAGCAATTTTGGGCACCTTCAGCAGTTTACTTAGAGTATTGAAGTTTTCTGTTTTACCTCTTTCCTACTTGTTGTGATTCGTACTACCCATGTTGTTCTCCATGCTTCAGAAACCCTAGCAGTAAACAAACCGTTTCTGGAAATCGTTTTATTAACAAAATATGATCACATCTACCTACCACCGAGCCTTGTAACATATATTTATTTGCACTCTGTTTACACTTATCTATAACATAAGGTTTCTCAAAAATATCATTAGTGTAAAAAGTAGTCAGCGGGTCAAAACATATCATTTTATTTTCTTTATTTCTTTCTATAGCGCTATTTGTAATAGAAGGTGTGATTAACCAGGTCTTGTGAGATGGGGCATTGAGTAAAAAAATTCTTGTGTATTACAATCCCGATTTTTTCCACTCTGATTTATTTTCAAACCTATTGTATACACTCTTTAACAACAAGCTTATTTATTCTCTATTACATGTGAACTGAAATAGTTTCATTACATATTTTGTAGTCGTTACATAAGAGCATAAAGGAGATAGATAAGTTAGACAATTGTTTTGTATGTGCCTATTTTGATATTACATACTCTTTACATGTGCTCATGAGAAACAAAAGGGCAAACAGATTGCTTCACATAATACTATTGCTGTGAAAAGATATTGACATACTAGTAACTTTGGATATTTTGACAAGATATATATTATTCCCAAGAGCGCCCGTTTGGTCAGTGGTTTCGTTTGCGACAATGAAGATCTGTGGTTCGATTCTTGGCTATGGGAAGGCGATTTTAAGTCGCCCCTACCCAGGCCTACCCTGTGGCCTAGGATACTTCGGAGCCCGCGTCCTCTCGTTCCATCGCCAACCTCATTGTCATCACACCATCAGAGGTAGCTGGGGCTCCAGCTAATAAATAGGTCCGTCATCGGTTCTCCGACAGTCGTAGTAGACCAAATGTTTTACCACTTATGGTTTCCCAGTTAATGAAATTATTATATATCAAGTTTATTTACCACATGAATATCTCGGACATTTGAGACTTTAATAAAACTCTTTAGAAAATAAGAATAACAAATCTAATGTGTTACACTCACATGGCTTTCTCTATTCTTGTAAAAACTATTTTTAGAAAGGCTTATTCTCCATCTACTTCATGTTATCGAGATAAACATTTGCAGAAATTATCTTATTCCTAATTTTCTTGTAGGTACAAGGGGAATATGGTAGACTTTAACAATAGTCAAATGTTTTAAGAGCAGGTTGGTATGTAGAACATTCCATTCTCTTTGCATGTCCAGCACATCAAAAACATTCTGATGTGGTACATTCACATGACTTTCCCTACCCTCTATCGTTTATTAGTGAGAATAAAAATTATTCCTACTCAAGCTTAATTTTACTATCTACTACATTTTAATCCAAATAAGGCTTTGCAGAAATAGATAAATTACGCATTTCGTTATAGATACAAACTGAACAGCGATGGTCAAATGTTTAAGAACCAGACCCTATATGCTGGCCTTAAAATTCGATACTGTTTCCATGAAATCGCGAAAAACTACTGAATGTTGAACTACTATAAAGAGATAGACCAAGAAATGAGCAATTCGAAACTATAATAACGGATCTCAGAAACGGCTTATACCACAAAAAAAAACTTATTTTAAATAAATTGTGTTTTAAAGAGAACTAATTTTTTTTTGTATGTGTAGTACGTTTTGGTCTATCCCTTAACGTTTACCAGTTATACAAGATTGTACAAAACACCTTCCGAATGAAGAGGACTTCAATATAGCATTTTATTTTTATGTAAATATCTTTTATATACAGTATTTATTTTTTAGAATATCAAACATTTCGAAAAAAGTTCCACCTAAGGATAGTTTGGGGTGTGGGAATTTAGTTAAAAATCTTCGTGTCGCATCTTTGGAAGTTATTGAACCTAAATACCAGGTCTGGTATTTATCTGAGCTATGCTATTCAGACTCGCAGATAGACACACAAACGTACCTACATGTTTACAGAAATGCTCTATTTGGATTCAGTGGGCCTCAAAACATGTATTTCCGGTGAAAGCTTGGTATCGAATTTTTAGTGAAATGCAATATTTCCCCATATTCTTTAAATAATTTCGCCTGTCATCTTTAATCTATATATGATCCAAGTTAAAATTCGGTAATTATCTATCTAACGTTTCGTTTTTGAGTTCTGCTATTCACATCTGCGCGCGCGGAGGATAAAGGTAAAGGTACGTATCACGGAGGGCCCCCGGAACCGGGGCGGAGCACCGCGCGCAGACCAGTCGGTCCATTGTGCTTCCAATGTGACCCCTGGGAGGGAGGGATGAAAGGAGAGACCCGAACGGTCCGAACAGATTCGGATACCGACGGGCGGATGTATGAACTGGATCCCTAATGTTTCCAGATGGAACACATACGACGCCGAACGGTCCCTGCCTACAAGCCACCAACCTCCAGGGTCCCCCGGAGCGGAACTCCCACGCTGAGGAGAGACCTAATTCAGCGGTAACGCAGCGACGCCAGGGAAGAAACCTTTACAGAGCGCAAGCCACCGCCCTGTCGCAACTCGCAAGCCGCCGAACATCGTCGCCTGGTACAACCCTGAAACAGATGACAAGGAAGATGATAAGTACCGTGAATGAGAGGAAGGACAGTCGTGCTAGAAGATAAACCACCCCAGCACTCACCTGGTGACTCGGGGAAACCATGAAGAACCCGGGGATCGCCGGGGATCGATTCAGGGACCTCCCAAATGCGGGCCACAGACGTAACCGCCTGAGCTATCTTGCTCGATGCGCGCGAGGGATACCATTTTCTATAAATTCCGTTATTATTATTATTTATTTAAGGAACCCCAAAGCGTATTTTTTATTGAATTCTCTATCCCTAATTTTTAGATAGGATGCAATACTTCCTCGTCCTGCTATAAGCGGTTGAGTAGTAATAAATCTTAAACAAATCCGTTTAAGAAACCAAAGTTGTCGATACTCAATACTTTCTTTTAAAAAATCTGATTTACTTTATTTACAATTTTGGGTTAGTTTAAGAAATAACTGTATTGCTGTTGATTTAGAAAGTGATTTTGCTATCAACTTTATCAGCGTAAATATTTGCCTAGAAATTGTTTAAAATTAGACATTATGGAACTGGTTACATGCAAGATGCCGAAACAAGACTCGAATGTTTATACCCTCACAAGTCCATTTTATAAGTTAAGTGCTCATGGGAAAAACAAAAATCGGACATTCTCATCTCAGGTATGATCCACCAAGTTCTTGGGAAAATGTAAACATACAACAAAAATATTTCAGAAGCGGCTAATGCTAAGAATATAATACAACGGGATAATTTACATATTTGATTGAGATCTTTTTTTTTTTCAGTACGCCTTCGTCTGTCTTTTGTAGCTTCCTGTTGTGTGAAACTAACAAAGTTGATGTTGCATATTTACTGAAAATTCAAGATTATATAAATGTTAAGATATGACGACGTTACGAGTATATTTTAGTTAGAAAGCAACAGGCGAGACCCACTAGGGCTCTCATCAACGGTACTGACAAATGTATTTACAGCCACACCTTGTTATTTGTCTTGCACAACGAGCATATGTTGGTGTTAAATTACTACAATGTAATATTTGCACAAATTTATATACCTTTTATTTTATGACCCATAAGCACTTTTTAGTCTCATCTGTTACCATTAAAAATCTGGCAGTCTCATTTCTGCTCACCCTGTGTAAGACCTACCATTCTTCAAAGTTTATTGAGAAGGATCTGTTACCTCCTCTAGGTATGTGCATATATTTGACTTCTAACAGATGCTTAGCCTACTTAATCTCCTTAAACGCAAGTCCGTAATCCACCGAGGTTTCGGGGAATGTGCCTTTGTTTTTGGTCAATGTAGTTTTACGTTTCGTTTACCTGGGCAATGTTCGATTTTTACTGCCGAACTTTTTAGTATTTATCAATGTGTTTTATACATTCAGCGGCACGACTTACGGCAAGTTGTTGTTTGTACGGACTCTCTGAGTGCTCTTCAGAGTATTACCGCGCTGTACCATTACCACCCGCTCGTACAGCGCATACATGACCTGCTGCACTCGCTTGGTGCCTCTGGCATCAGCGTCTCTTTCCTGTGGATTCCAGGTCATGTGGGCATCTCAGGGAACGAATCTGCCGACGCCCCTCCCAAATCGGCGATTTTCTCACCCAGATGTTTTACCTGTGTTGTTCCCTCCTCCGATTCTTATGCTATTTTACGATACAGCATCCCCTCGCGTTGGCGCGATGAGTGGGCGGCGTTTAGGGGGAACAAGTTGCGGGAGGTTAAACCTCTCCCGGTTGTCTGGGTCACCTCTTCTCGTGCTTCTTGTCGGGAAGAGGTGATTTTAACACGACTACGTATCTGACATTGCGTTTTTAGTCATAGACACTTGCTTAGTGGTGATCCCGCAGTGGTGGCCAGTGTGCGGCACCCTTAACGGTGCGTCATATTTTAACAGAGTGTCAGTTTAGCAATTGCGCGTTCGTGTGTCTTTGCCTGTTGGTATAGCCAACGTTTTGACAGACGACGCGCATACTGTAGACTGTCTTTTACGTTTTATTAATGACAGTAGTTTTAGTCGACGCATTTAATGCGATGAGCGTGTTTTAGTTTTGTGAATTTTTATTGTCTGTTTTGTGACGGTATAAAGTTTATTTAAGTTTGTTAGCTCCACGTTGTGGTAGCCAATTTGTGACGTTATTAGTGTTTGTTTGAAAGAATACTACTGTTTATTTGCCGCACGTATAAAAGACAATTTGTCGCGGTCACTTCGTGTTATCATTTACTGAGCGCCTGTTATTTTATTTAATTTTGGGTTCACTGTCCTCCGGCTAGCTATTATCTTTTTGGTCGAGCACTTATCTTATACAAGGTGTGTAAACGGAAAGGAGTTTTTATCCAAAGATAACACTGATGAAGAATTTGTTTTACACTTTTATTGTCGTAACATATTTTGCACTTTCACATATTAATCTTGACACTCGCCAAACTGAAACTGTTATAATAACTTCTTTACTGCTCATTCTTAATTCGCGTACTTCAACTTTTTGTGTAATTAACTTTACAACACTTGAGATTTTTCATAACTCTACTACGCGTAACCTGCGAATCGATAAACTGTGCGATGTATTCAGCGACGTGTAATGCATAATTGTTTCTGATGGACTGGAGCCGACGTGTAATGTACAAATATTTCCGATGGACTGGACAAATTTGACTCTGACCTAGCCCTTTTTATACTCCTACACCCCGATATGCCTAAAGATTATAACTGAGCTGCTATTGGTTAATAAAACGCGCCAACATTAGCGTCTATTTTTATATCCAATGAAAATTATGAACACATATGCTCTAGGGAAAAATGTTCCAGCAAATTCTAAGAAAAACGCGCCAATATTACGTCATTTGCTCGTCTCTAATAATGATAAACAGCTCACCCCCTCCATACATTATTGCACGCTATTATTGTCAGTTTCAGTAAGGCCGTATAAACTTACTTCTCGACAATGCTTACAATCAACAAACATCTCAAATCAATGTCACACAATAATGCATATTCACACTACAATCACTCTTTACATTTACATAATTTGTGATACAAATTACTGCGTCAGTTTTAATGGGGGGCTGTTCTCCCCTGGGGACATATGACGCTCTAGTCCCTCGACTTCTACAGTTCCTGACATTAATTTAATTTTTATTTGTTTTATTTACTATGTCTTTAGTGGTGGTTTTTAGTCTTTGACATGTTTTTATATTTTAGACTAAGCGGGCTTGTGTCCCGGATTTTAATTTATGGATTTTAAATTTTATACACTGTAAGGGCGCTGATGACCATAGCTGTTTAGCGCCCTTAACCCGTATATCATCATAATCAACACCGAGTTTTCTTTTATTTTCATCTTCATTATTGTAATACTGAACACACAACTACGTCACCATACATTTCAGTTTCTTAGAAGTGCATTCAACAAGGTTTATGTTCATCTTTACGTTTGCTTCTTTTTCAGAAAGATAGTTATTGCTGTATCATTCTTTACTGTGCCCCTAATGGCTGTAAATGTCGATGCATTTCTAACATCTTCATTCCGCCTTTGTCGTGTTCTTTAAGAGGAAACCTGTAACAAACAATAACACGTGACTTCAAATAATTTCGCAGCTAGCAGACGAGCGGTGCTATAAGGCAGATCAGTTACGAGGTAACGCATAAACATGCCACCATGGCAGCAAATGGGTACCCAAGGAGCAATGGACGGAGTGAGATGATGAGATGAGATGGGGTTAAGGGCGCTCAACATCTAAGGTTATCAGCGCCCTTACAATGTATAAAATATAAAATTTAAAAGCCAAAAAACTAAAACACCACACACAAACCCGCTTGTCGAAAACACTAAAAGGCAAAAGACCAAAATGGACGGAGTAGGATCTCAAATGACATGCTGGGATATCCAAGGGAAAGGAGATAGAAAATACAGGATCCAATATATGTCAAATGCTTTATGCATACGAAGAATAATGTACAGATGGTGAACTTAATAACATTTCTCGTTGCAGCGGAGTTGCCCTTAGAATTATTCCCAAATCTGAAGAGGAGGCACTGATGTTTAAGATGATATTTTTCATCAGAATGCGACGCTTATTCAAAAATTTAAAATAGCCATCAAGCTAAGGACCCTGAACAGCTTAAGAGTTAAGTTGATCAATTTAATTGAGTTTTTATTTATAGACGCTCTTTAACTGCTGTGGTCCTTAGTGTACCATTCTATATTGGGCGTGAAAGACCGGTAATTTTGTTCAGAGGCCACTTTATCAGGCTTGAGGTTCTTTTACGTGCCGTAAATCTACGACACGGGACCATCGACTTTATTTCCCTTCCGAAGGAAGCCATGCTAAGGATTTTTACGCCCGAAAAAAAAGTCCATGCTCTCCGCCAGGTTTGAACCCGCGATCTTGGGAATTAACTTCGATTAGGGTGCAGTGAGTTAGAGCATTGGGGTGTTGTTTACCTGTGAGGCCGTGCACAGACCACTTCGTGACTAGAGATACAATAAACTTAATCTCTGATTCCGATGTATGTATCCTACTTAATTTTCCTTCATCACTAGACTGTAATGTTTACAACTTAGAGCTAAGGCAGCCCATTGGAGTCTTTGTTTGCATCAGCAGCATTGTGTTTACGGAACTCTATAGTAAAATTGCACATATATTGGTTGCTAAATTGTCCCGGATCCTTAGCCTGGTCACAATCATTAGTGAATTTAATTTCCTTGAACCGGTCATTTTGGATGATGAAATGATTAAATGAAACGATCCCATAGGGCCTAAAGTTACCTGACACTTACCTTCTCAGGATAAGGAAAAACCCCGGAAAATACTTAGTCCAGGTTATTCACTATGGGATTCGAATTCGAGACCTCTTGAATGTGAGGCAGATACGCTACTGCTAATCACACAGGCGAGTTTATAAATTAATTACTCGGATAATTTTATACAAGATATAGCGTTCCGGGCTGGGAACGAATCCCAAGTATCGCAGTGAGGCAATATTGAAATCAGGGTACGTGATGTGTATATTAACAGAACGTCAACGCTCGCAGTTTAAGATATTTAAGAGTGCCCATATGTAAAATTTCTAAATCTTGCAGTTTTATGTAAATGTTTTCAAATGTTGCCATATCTATCTATTTCAATTATAAGTGTGTTTTTGAGGCAGTATTTTTAACACTTGAATAATTTCAATTAAATTATATAATATGTAAATTCAATAACAGCCCTCCTTGATGCAATATGTATGTAATAATTTTTAAAAATGTATGTAGCAGTCATTGTAAATGCTTATATTATTGTAAACATGTTTAATAATGTTATGTGAATACATTACGTACTTTAATAATGTAAGAGCTGTGAGAATAAGTTTAAAGTTGCTAACAATGAGGTAACAATGAGGTAAGCTTGAGGCAATAATGAGTTTGTTACTAGTCATGATTAGAGCAACGATAATGTAAATTTTGTGACAGTTTAGAAATAGCCAATCAACAGCCACAAAAAGCTTTAATTAAATGTAGGTATTATATTGGACTTGGATTAGCCAATCAGAGACTTGAAATACAGAAGCTTACGGGTTTTGACGGTTGAAGCATGTTCAGTCACCTTGATAGTGACCGGATGGAAGATGTGTTCTCTAAAGAAATATTACGTATTCGTATGAAACGAAAATCAAGTATACGCGTTAACAAAGTGCAAGTATTAAATAAAATAATCTCGCAGCTCTTAATCACAGTGTAGGCTATTTAATTTGTGTCAAGGATTAATAAAAAAAAAGTGAATTTAGACTAAAAATCTGTGTAAGCCTACATTTTTGTCGCACCACGCCCTGATTAAGAGAAGCGTGTCTCTAAAGTAACACTGAAGCAGCCAAGGCAAAAACAAACATAAATAATATTAATAGAAGTAGTTTAATAACAAAGTTAAATTTTTTTAAACCTGGAGCGTAACATAAAAAATACATCTTCAAATCAGGCTTTACATACGTAGTAGCATATTACGTAACAAACAATCCACTTCAAATTAACGCCCAAAGCGTGGTGCAAACTTCAGCAACTTGGTTTTCCAAGTGTGGAAATAAATAAATAAACTTCAACAACTACAACGTAAAGACAACTACTACTTCAAGGTTGGCTTCCCAAGAGTGTAGCTAACATCAACAAACTCCATGAACAATAACTACTTCATTTTTAATTACATGTAGATATCTTTAATATTTTTGAGAAAAAAATATATTTTACTTCAATTATGCTAATTAATCAGGTGTTCCACATAATGCAGAAATCGTAACTTTAAATAAATTAAAATACTACCACATAATTTAAATATTCATGCACACAAAACTGGGATATATACTGTTATCCACTACTCTAGTTGTCTGATAACAAATGTTTAAACCCTAAAATATAGTTTTTACTTTCTCTGTTACGTATAGTAAGTAGGGGAAGTATTGTATTCCACGCAAAAATTCGATACCGGTATTTCACCGGAAATACATGTTTTGAGGTTCCCTGTATCCAAAAAATCTGATGTATTGCACTCAGATGACTTTATCTGTTCTTGTACAAACTATTTTTACAAACGCTTATTCTCCATCTACTTCATGTTAATCGAGATAAATCTTATTACTAATTTTCTCATAGGTGCAAGGGGAATATAGTTGGCTTTAAGCGATAGTCGGATCTTTTAAGAGCTGTTCGCTATGTGAAGCATTCCAATCTCTTTGGAAATCTCTTGCTAGAAAAAAAGAACGGATTTCCATGTGAGAAAAGATATAAGCATTGCAAAATTCAAAAAAATAACAAGGAATATCTCGGAAATAGTTCACTCCACAAAATAATTCATGTAACATTAATTTTGTAGTTTAACGAGATCTACATTTTTTGTGTAGGAAAATGTTGTCTATCTCCTTTACCAGTAATTATGCAAAAGTTATTCCGAATGAAGAGGACTTTTGGGGACATTCCCAGAAAATACAAGATACACATTTCATTTGTCATGGAAATATCTTAAAACATATGATGTCTTAATCAAAATCGTTAGCCATTTTTGAGAAAATAAAAGTTTTTGAAAAATGTTCCATGTAAAGGGGTGTCTGGGGTGGAGGAGTTTTCTTAAAAAGCTTCGTGTCGCATCTTTGGAAGATTGTAAACTCAAATGCCAAATTTTGTATTTATCCGATTTTTAATTTTTGAGTTCACAAACTGACACACACACATGGATAGGTTTCTAAAATGCTTTATTTGGATTCCAGTCACCTCAAAACATGTATTTCCGGTGATATTTTGGGTGGAATGCAAAACTTACCCTGCTTACTATACGTAATAGAGAAAGTAAAAGAGCAGTTTTAGAAAAAGACTCGTGTGTGTGTGTGTGTGTGTGTGTGTGTGTGTGTGTGTGTGTGTGTGTGTGTGTCTGTGTGAACAGCATAACTCAAAAACGAAAAGTCGGATAAATACCAAAATTGGTATATAGGTTCAGTATCTTCCAAGGATGCGAAACGAAGATTTGCAAGAAAACCTCCCCACCCCAAACTACCCTTTGCATAGAACATTTTCCGAAATTTTTGATTTTCTAAAAGAATGGATTTAACAATTTTGTTTAAAATAAAATATATTAAAGATATTTACATTTACAAATAAAATGTATATCTTGAATTTTATGGGAATAGCTTATGAAGTTCATTTTTAGGGAAAATGTTTTGTATAATCTTGTAAAACTGCTAAACGTTAAGCGATAGACGAAAACGTACTACACAAAAAATGTAGATCTCTTTAAAAAATACAATTTACTTGCAATAAGCTTTTGTGGCATAAGCCATTTCCGACATATCAGTTATTAAAGCTCGAATTCTTTATTACTTTGCCATTCTTTAAAACCCTTTCAGTATTCAGTTATTTCTCGCGGTTGCATGGAAACATGGAATATTATGGTCATCATATAGCGTTCAGTTCTTAAACATTTGACTATCGTTGTTCCATTTGCATCCGTAACGAAATCTGTAATGTAGCTATTTCTGCAAAGGTTTATTTAGATTAAAATGTAGTAGATGCAAAAATAAGCTTTAGTAAAAATAGTTTGTATACCCTCTAATAAATGATAGAGGTTAGAAAACGTCATGTGGATGTATCACATTAGAATTTTTAAAATAATTTGTCCTCAGTGTTTGAATTTATTATATAATATCTTGAACAATTTAAATGTGTAGTAAAAACCATAAGCCAGTTTTTCTAAGTTCATTCTGAGTTTCTGCTGAAAATGTTAACAAGATTGGTTGCAAACTACATCACGTGGAACATTTTTAATGCGCAAGAGAGTAAGAAAAATCAAAGTGGAGTGCAAGACATTGAAAGTACATACAGGTCATTAGGCCGTATGCTCTTGGGCATTTAAATGGTCACATGTTGAAGCTTGAAAGGGCTCTGAGTGCAAAAACCATGGTATATGAATGAAACTAAAGGTTTAAAGTATTTTTGAACATAAAAGCTAGCTTTTGAATTTTTGGAAATGTTTATCAAATTTCAGCTAGGGGTACCCTTAAGCTGACCGGATTGAGATCACACCTTTTTTAAAATTTATTTATGGACGCTCTTTAACTACTACGGTTCTTAGCGTCCCATTCCATATTGGGTGTGAAAGACCGGAAATTTTCCTCAGTGGCCTATTTTCAGGCTTGGGGTTCTTTTACGGCCCGTAAATCTAAGACACGAGACCCCGGTTTTACTTCCCTTCCGAAGGAAGCCATGCGAAGGATTTTTACGCCCGAAAAAAAAATTCATCGCCCTCCGCCGGGTTTGAACCAGCACCTCGGTAACTAGCGGCTAGGATGGTACAACTAGAGCCCAGAGGACGACAAGAGACCACACGGGAGGCCCCTCAGAGCCCGATACGGAATATCTCTGCGTTGGTCAATCTCACGACCAGTCTTTCTGTAATATTTGTATAAGAAACGACTTCACCACCAGGGAGCTATGTAATAACCTGGGGTAGTTACAGTCTGGGCTGCAGGCCCTTAGAATAGAATAAAAGGGCCTAGAACATGGGCAGGAGCGGTACCCGGAGTTTTCTTTGCAGCCGCAACTCCCACATTCTTCCTGAGCACAGTACGACCCCTAGGCGGGTGCTCTACCATCTGAGCTACCCTCCCTCCCGTGTAGCACAGGTGTTTCCTGGTGCATTACAATATATTTGAAGTAAACTTCACACTTAAACGGTGAAACTAGACGACTCTCTGAACCTCCTTTTTTGAGTGGAGGAGGCTATTTACGGTCGCTTTTAACGTCGGAATCGCATGGTAGGCCTGACACGCATGAGTTAATGTATACCACACAGATGGCCTTTGTTGCGCTGTCGCTTTTTAGCTCAATTATTTTATTGTTACTTTCTCTAGCACCTGCTTATAGCAAGTAGTGGAAGCATTGCATTCCGGGCAAAATCGTTTCAGTTTATGAGAAGCATAACACCTCGGCCAGCTAATCCTGAACGATATACCAGTTTTGAAGGACTAGTGTGTTTCTTGTTAGTGCCTACCCATTGCGAAGTTGCTAAGTTGCCAGTCTATTGTGTACCTGATGTAGGTGATGCCTATTGGTGGCAGCGCTGGTGTGGACTGGTGGTGGTACTACAGGGTTAAGACACTTGGTAGAGATCGCAGGGTATTTATACGCTTTTTGTAATTGAAAGGAGGTCAGTTTTCTCTAGAATTAGACCATCTAAGACAATTAACTTCTTGCTGCTTATTAAAGAAGCTTTTCTGCTTATATTGGTATCAGATTTTTAGCCTAGCTTAAAATCTTTTAAACACAAAATATTTAAATATCGTTAAATAATTAAAATAATTCCTAAAAAAATATACTTTCATTTATAAGCACTCTTTCCCGGAAAATAAAATGAGAATAACGCTAATGTTTTATTATGAGTTTTTGTAAGTAACTTAAGATAACCGATTGTGTGTCCATTTGAGGAACTAATTTAATTTTAAAAAATCTGATGTGTTACACTCACATGACTTTCTCTACTCTTGTTCAAACTATTTTTACAAACGCTTAATCTCCATATGCTTCATGTTAATCCAGATATCGAGATGTCAATCTTATTGATAATTTTCTTGTAGATGCAAGGGGAATATGGTAAGTTTTAAGCGATAGTCAAATATTTTAACGCTGGTTGCTATGTGGCGCATTCCATTCTCTTTGCATGTCCAGGACATAAAAAAATGAATAACGAATTTGAGAAAAAGTAAAAGTATTGGAAAATTTAAGGTAATAACAAGCAATATCTCGCAAACGGTTCACTCAACAAAAGAAATGTATATGACATAAATTGTGTATTTTAACGCGCTCTACATTTTTCGTGTAGTAAACTTTTGTCTATCTCTTATGGTTTACCAGTTATGAAAAAGTCGTTCATAATGAAGAACACTTTTGGAGACATTGCCAGAAAATTTGAGATATACATTTTATTTGTCATGACAATATCTTAAACATATGATAGTTTAATCAAAATCGTTAGAGCCCTTGTTTGAGAAAATTAAAATTTTCGAAAAATGTTCCATGTAAAGGGTAGTCTGGGGTGGGGGGATTTTCTTGAAAACCTTCGTGTCGCATCTCTGGAAGATACTGAACCTAAATACCAAGTTTGGTGTTTATCCCACTGTTCGTTTCTGAGTTATGCTGTTCACAGACACACAGACACACACACAGACACACAGACAGACACACACACGGACATGTTTCCAAAAATGCTCTTTTTGGATTCAGGGGGTCTCAAAACATATATTTCCGGTGAAATCTCGGTAACGAATTTTTGGGTGGAATATAATACTTCCCCTACTTACTATACGTAGTAGAGAAAGTAAAAAATAGTCGCAGGAAAATAATTTTTTGGTATAACTTTTTTATATTTATAATTTTTTCATGGAAACCATGTAATTTAGGATCAAAAATTTTAATCTGCTACATGCAACTAAACATTCTGTACAACCACAAAAATTAAATAAATTTTGAGAAAAGTGCACCTGAAGTTTAAAACTTAAATTGAGTTTTATTTATGGACGCTGTTGCGGTCCTTACCGTACCGTTCTATACTGGGCGTAAAAGACCGGTAGTTTTGCTCAGAGGCCTCTATCACTCTTGAGGTTCTTTTTTGGTGCCGTAAATCTACGACATGGAACCACCGGCTTTACTTTCCTTCCGAAGGAAGCCATGCTAACGATTTTTACTCCCGAAAAAAATCCATCGCCCTCCGCCGGGTTTGAACCCACGACTTTGGGAGTTATCAGAATTTTAAAAAGTACAACTTACGGGAAATGGCAAAAAACAAGAAGAGCACATTGTTAAATACCAATATACATCTCTGGACTATAAGAGCCCTTTAAGAGGCCAAATAACAAAAATGTTACACAGGTATGTTCCTTATATCATTTATAATACATGACAATAAACAATCAATTTTTGAACCTAAATCTCTACGAAGTGTCCATACAAGTAGTGGGCGGCGGAACGGCCGCCAGAGTGGGGAGGTTATGCGAGAAAGAGACTCGGAATGGTGGGCGTAAAATATTTACTGAACGCATTACTGAAAACAACAATAATAATAACAATAATAATAATGGAACACTAACCTGTGTTACAAGCGATGTTGAAAATCTTGTCTCTCAGCACCAATACATCGATGACACTTCCATTAGCTCCTGACCTTAATTACAGCAGTTTGCTCTGCGATATTTGCTTTTAGATCCTCGTTTGTATATGGGCTAATGAGATACACCTTGTTCTTTAAGATAAATAAAAATCAAAGGCGTAAACGTTTTTTAATACACTGTTGACGGTGTGAGACATCAAAGAGACACTTGCAGCCTTTATTCGAACAGCTGACACACTGAATGTCAGCAGTCGTTCTTTCAGCAGGACTCAGCTGCTGCACACACTGCTTACGAAACGCTCGATTGATTACCGAGATTTTTGAGGACAGAATTATCAGTACTGGGTTGCTGCCCGCATGTATGCCCTGATTTGAGATCTTGTTATTTGTATTTATTCGGAAACTTTGATAAAGGTTTGTTGTTGCTACGTATGGAAAGTCAGGTTGAAGATGATGCATTTATTATATTTCAACTGTTGGGGAGCCGAACTTGTAGTAGTTGCAACCGCACGTATTATAAACAGTTTCCGGTAGCCTTCGCCCTAAGTTTAAAAATATTAACTTTGTAATTAAACTGTTTCTTTAAATATTTAATATTTATGTTTACCTCGGCTGCATCAGTGTTTATTTTAGACACATGGATATCTTGGCAGGGTTGTGATGCGACAAGAATATAGGCTTACACAGATTATAATTTTACTTCACTCCTTTTATTAATACTTGATATGATTTAAATAACACTTCACTGATATAGAGAGTTGTGAGATTCTTTTTATTAATAAATTACACTTTTTTAACACGTAAACTTATTTTTCGTCTCACACGAATACATATATTTCTTGAGGACACTTTTTGCGTCTGATTAGTAACTCTGTCTGCAGGCAACGGAATTGATTTCAACCGTCTAAACTTGTAAATTTCTGTATTTCAAGTCTCTGATTGGCTAATCCTACTCTAATAGAATACCTTCATTTAACTAAAGCTTTTTCTGGTTGTTGATTGGCTATTTTATAAACTGTCACTAAATTTACATTATTGTTACTCCAAGAACCACAAGTAGTACTGTTAAACGTTCTTACTCATTATTGATTCAAGGCTAGCTCATTGTTAGCAACTTTTAACTTATTATTGTCACAGCTCCTACATTATTAAATTACGTAATATATTCACATAACATTATTACACATGGATTACACATATTGCTTCAAGGCGGGCTGTTATTGAATTTACATATTATATAGTTTGACTAAAATCATTTAAGTGTTAAAAGCACTGCCTCAACTTAAACAACAGAGTGTATCAGAACAACCCCCATACAACTGAGGATAAATATCACATAACAAATTGCTGCTATTACACTTCAGGAGCTGATGGAAGTGAATAGGAATTTCATCCACAGATATCAAAAATTAAACTGAGTTTTATTTCTGAACGCTCTTTAACTGCTGTGGTCCTTAAAGAGTCCCATTCTGTATTGGGCGTGAAAGACCGGAAATTTTGCTCAGAGGCCTCTTTATCAGGCTTGAGGTTCTTTTACGTGCCTTAAATCTACGACACAAGACCACCGGCTTTACTTCTCTTCCGAAGGAAGCCAAGCTAAGGATTTTTACGCCCGAAAAAAATATCCATCGTCCTCCGCCAGGTTTGAACCCGCGACCTTGGGAATTAGTGGCTAACATGGTAACCACTACACCACACAGGACGATATACGCAGATGTCGATGTATTCCTGCTGGGAATACAAAATTTTTAACATCGTTTATAAGTTATATCACAGATTATTATTATTGCTGTTGTTTTGAGTAATGCGTTCAGTAGACATTTTATGCCCGTCGATTCTGGTCTTTCTCTCGCGTAAGCTACCGCGCTCTGCCAGTCATCCGGCCGGCCGCTCCGCCGTCACTAGTAATTTTAATCCTTATGTAACAGTGTGGCATATTATGTACTAAATGTTTATCCCGGTGCTATTTTCGCTACCACAGAAATTATACGACATGGTAAACTGGGATAGTCAAAGTGTTATCGTGCAGGATAACGACAATGGGTGTTAAGAATAAAATCAATTTCTTTACTATTTCAGTTTTTTATTTTCTCTAAAGGTTATCTGTATGTGAAATTTTATGTTATAATCCCAATGAAATAATTTAAGTAACAATTCTTAATTATTTTAGAATAAATTCAATATGTATGGTTTTTCCATACAGTCATGTAGCCTTTTTTTCGATAGTATGTCAAACCCATTTTGTTTTTTATGACTATATATACAAACACCTGTACTCTGTACTTTACCTGCGTTCTTTTGTACACCCTTTTTCATACGTATACCACGTATTTTCCCTTTATACTTTTTGGCATCCTTTTAGTTTTTAGCCATCTTATCTCACTTTTTTACTTTCTATTGATTCTTCATATGTAGCAACGGAGATATTAACGTTCCTATGTTCCATTAGTTCCATTCTTTTCAGACATGTTTACATTAATTTACATTTCATAATACTTATCATATTTAACATAGTCAATTTCATTAAAAATCGGTAAAATATTTCTTATCTATTGTAAATTATATACATAAAATAAAACACCAATTTATTTGTGTATGTTCAGAAAATAAGATTATTTACATTGTTTTTTATTTTGCATTTGTACTTTTTCTTCTTCTTTGATTATGCAGAAATTAATCAAACTTTATACAATTAAACATTATGAATTATTAATATGATGCTTTCTCTTGCATCTTTCCTTAAACATTTTGATAAATATTACGCGATATAATTCCCGCTACATGTAAAAGGACAATTATCAAAGATATACTCAACCTAATAGATGTTAATTATAACCCTCGGAAATAAAAATTACTAGGAGATATCGTATTTAGGAACTTGAATCAAATGAGAAGGTTTAATGTGTTGACGGGTCATCAATCCACATGTATGCCTTTGATAAATCTAACAAATATTCACAGAAATAAAGCGCCTGGGACAGGGGTATTTCCAACCCAAGTTGTGTAATCCGCTTCTTGTACAGGCTGCGCACAAAGTCCGTATACCCCTTCACTAAATTCAAACTAACGTGATATAAAATACCACTAACCCATTTATTATTCATTTTAAGGTTTTTCTTACAGCTTATGAATCGAAAGATCAGGGCTCCTTGGAGGCCAAGGAAGAGGAGCTAGATCACTGATCAAAGCTCCTGGTGGATGGTCATCCACTTCTCGGCGCATCGCGAACACTGCCTATCATAAAAATTTTCTTTTCCCACGCCAACAAGATCTTCTTTGTTGTGCCTTCTCAAAGCACACAACGAAATCGCTCATGACATTTTTCATTGATTTTCCATTAATTTGCCGCTTATGAACCCACACGGTGGCCACTAAGCGTTCCTCATTCATATAATCGCTTGTGTGAGCCATTCTTTCAACATGCCTTCTAGAAACAATCTGCAGACAGGAAGTCGAAAATAAACGATAGTTAGAAATAACAGGAGAATATGTATCAACCTCAGCAACAAAAACATAGCATGATTACTGATGTCAGTTTGAATTTAATGTAGGGGTATATCGACTTCGTTCTCATACTACAATTTGCTTGAGTAACTTGTTAATAGTTGGCATTATTTGCGTAGTCGTTTTACTGTATCATATATTTTTTTATTTTGTGCCTTGCTATTCAAATACCAATCCAGTGTTTGTCAGGCGACTCTTACAGATAGCTTAAGGGTTGGATATTCCTCAGAAGGTAAAATAAATGGAAAGAGTACAAAGCTGCCTTTTCTACTCACAACTATGCATCTGTGTTTCAGGGAGATTCTATAAGTTTATTTCTTAAGTCTGTAGGTCAAATTCTAGAAGTTAAGCAAAGACTTACTTTCTAAAAGTCCTAACAGCTTAAATTCAATCTTAATCCATCAATATCCGGTAAGGAAGGAAACGAATAAAAAAATTGATATAATGCATAAAGCTTTCTTTATCAATGACAAATTTGCATGTATTTATTGTAGGTATATTATACCATCCATAAAATCTTATGGGGTATAGTTTCACGTCTTTTTCTACCCTCTATGTTTACTAGTGGATATATGAACTATTCTTACTAAATATTATTTTTCTATTATTAATTTTAATCCAAATGAGCCTTTATAAAAATAGCTACATTACACATTTCATTATAGATACAAAGGGAACAGCGATAGTCAAATGTTTAAGAAGTGGAAATTGGACTTTAAAAGAATGACAAGTATTGAACTTTTAATAATGGACATCTCAGAAATGGCTTATGCCACAGAAAAAAACTTATTATGCGTAAAATGTGTGTTTTAAAGAGATCTACATTCTTTGTAAGGGTCTAATCACTTAACGTTTATCAGCTTATACCAGATTATACAAAATTCCTTCCGAATGAAGAGGTCTTCACAGGTATTCCCAGAAAATTCAATATACTTTTTATTTGTCTTGTAAATAATTTTAATATAGGGCATTTTGATCAAAATACTTAGTCATTTTTTAGAAAATCAACAATTTCGAAACTTGTCTTATGTAAAAGATACTGGGTGCGGGGATTTTCTTGAAAATCTTCGTTTCACATCTTCGTGAGCTACTTCGTAACACCAAGTTTGGTGTTGATCCGACTTTTCATTTTGAATTATGCTGTTCAGACAGACAGACAAGATAGAGAGACAGACAGACAGAAACACAGACACTCGGGCATTTCTTTTAAAAAAATGCTTTTCTTTTTGTACTCAGAAGGCCTCAAAACTTTATTTCCGGTGAAATCCTGGTATCAAATTTTTGGATGGAGTGCAATATCTTCTCTACCTATTAGGTACGTGGTAGAGAAAGTAAAAGATTGACACAAATTTATTATTTTATTGGTTCCTGCACTATTACTGTAGTGAGTTTTCGTCTATCTGTTTTCCTTGTCATACAAAACTAGGTATACAAAATCTAGCCAAATAAAGAGAAGCTTAGAGAATGTTCAGATAAAATTCAAAATACACATTTTATTTCTCATCTCAGTTTATTGAACATGTGCCTTTCTAATAAAATTTGTAATAGCCATGTTTGAGAAAATAAAAAATAAGAATTTTTCCATGTAAAGGGTATTATGGGTCGGGGGGAATTTTTTGAAAAGCTTCGTCGCATCCTTGGCAGATGCTAAGTCATACAAAGCGTCTCGTTCCTGAGTTACCCTGCGCGCGCACACACACACAAACACACATAGAGGAACCTTCTTTTTTTCCCTAAAAATGTCCTTTGTGATTGCAGGGAATCTCGAAACGTATATTTTCGGCTAAATTCGGATATGGAATTTCCAGAAGGAATCCAATACTTCCGCTTTTAACTACTGTTGATAGGTGTGGAGAAAGTTTTTTAAACCCAATCAAATTCAACCTGCGATCTCTAGAATGCGCGCCACCGCTCTCGGACGTTGCAGTAATATTTAACCAGATAGTTGTAAAAAACTTTCTCACATATAATGGGTATTAAAAAAGTATACTGAAGATGCCTTAAATCGTCAGGGATATCGACAAAGACAAAAATATGCTGCAAGAACGTTATTTCCAGTGTCTGATGAACATGCAAACCCACATATGTCCAAGCAGACATGCGTTTAAAGTATTTGGCATAAGCTAGATAATGACCTTCGTCCGTCTAGCTCGGGGCAGATGATATCATGATGGTGATACTATAGCTGTTACATATATTGCCATTGAATATACGGGCAGCCATGTGGTTAGATACTCGCCGCGAGTGGTGGAGTGTTGCACCCGCGTACCGCCTGCTCAATCGCCGCTTGTCCTCTCTAATCGTGTCGGACTGCCGACGTGGACCACACGCGCAGGCGTAGCTCAGTACAGCACGCTGCGAATAATTTAAGAGAGCGGAAGAAAACTAAAGGAGATTCCTTTCTGTGCGTTCGCTTGCCAACATATACTGTAGTCCATTGTGCTAATGAAATTCACGGTTATCCTGCTCCCATCTATCATACATAGAAGAACCTCGTTTATCCGATCCTAATTAATCAGGATTCCCAGATTATCCGGATTGATATTTTGCTTACTTTTGTTTTTTTTCTTTCTCTACTACGTATATTAAGTAGAGAAAGTATAGTATTCCACCTAAAAATTCGATACCGAAATTTCACCTCAAATGTGTTTTGAGGCCCCTTGAATAAAAAAACCTCCACATTTTTAAAAAAGGGTCTGTGTGTGTGTCTGTATTAGTGAACACTATAACTCAACAATGAAAAGAAGGATGAACACCAAACTTGGTATTTAGGTATTTACCATTAGTACCTTCCAAAGAATTTTCAAGGAAATTCTCCCACCCCAAACTACACCTTACATGAAACATTTTTTGATTGTTTTTGATTTTCTAAAAATGTCTTTAACGCTTTTGATTAAAGTACCATATATTAAAGACATGTACATGAAAAATGCAGATCTTGAATTTTGTGGAAATAGCCTTTGAAGACCTCTTCATTCATTTCCGGTAATACCTTTATGTGACGGAAACCATGGCAATGAGATTTGGCAGTCGTTCTTGTAGTGATAAAATAAACGTTCTTGAATACTTTCGAGATTTTCTGTTTCTTTTATTGTTCCATCTATACCTACCCCGCTTTTAACTACAATGGTCATGTCGGCAGGTTTTTACCTTTGGCCTATCGGCCGTGGTGTTAACTTGTGTACCATAATCATTGGATTTCTGATTTTTCTTTGGGTTTTATACATTAGTTCACGCACACATTCACACTTCTCATTCATACTTCCAGATTCTGGAGAGGTTAGGGAATACTCTTGGCTAGAGGAAAAACTCCCACTCCCTAGCCGGGAATCGAACCCAGGACCCTCGCACAGCAGACAGGTACTCTACCGATTGAGCTACGAGGCCAACCCAATGAGGATTCTTGGGTACACTGTCGTGCATAAAAATTGGCCCATTCCCCTAGATCTAGAAAGTGTTTTTCTATCCATAAGGCTTCCTTCCAACTTTTGACTCCACCTAGCCGTTATCAGTTCTCTACGTGGCTAGCCTGAAAAAACAATTCAGGGATATAAAAACTAACCAATGAACGATGTTTATAATCTGTATGAAATGAAGGGGTGGTTGGGATACCCCTCTAAGAAACAATTTCGTTATGATTGCTACACAAGGAAAGGCTAAACCTATTAGAATATGATTCGACCTTCTAGAGGAAGGCGTGAAGAATTTTTTGCTTTTGAGGTTAAACTGAACAACAGCTACGACATTTACTAAATAATATGAAAGCTTTCGTTAGCGATTTGGAGACGAAGGTTAAGTTGTCACGACTAAACAGCAGTGAGAAAACGGTAGTGTAGTGCGAAAAATTAAGGTTTAAGTTATAGCAATTAGGTCATACTTTGGGGGAGGTAAGGTAACCTGCCAATCCAGTGGCTAGAATGTGTTCAAAATACAGAGGTGGTCACGGTGGTAAGGGGTGAGGTTAGATTTTGTCACTACCAACATAAACAGCTCTGTTACATTATGGAGCACATTTTATGCACGCCAGTGTACCTCTAATGGCTTCTATATAACGTAAATGTGAATTTGGCGTCGGCATTGCAGATATATTTGACTCTTATTGTGCGCTAGTCTCGAGCATTTTCAGGAGCTTTGTTTAGGAGGAATAAAAATCATCGTTCCAAATCCAATGGACTTACCTTATGAAGCCGGGAGTTGGTCGTCACTTTTGGAATCGCACTCTATGCTTCAACATCTGCCGTTGATTCTGCTGTCGGCTGCTATAATGGTTGACTATGAGGGTTTTCTCTCAGGATATGCGTGGGCGGGTGTGAAAGGATAACACTGGTTTAAATTGACTGAGAAATTTAATGTGCTATAATGCTTTTGATTGAGGGTATTGAAGCGAGATGCCGACCGCTTAAAAATAGAGAATGCAACTGATTATGAATCGTAGCATTCGAAACCATAACAAATGAATTATTATACCTGCTAACTTCTACAGTATCAATTTTACGGTTTGAAATAACTGTTTCCGCAATAAAAGAAACTAGAAGCGTAACTAAAGTCACTAAAATGTTAACCGCCAAACCCTCGCAAAAGCCGCTAATCTTACTCGCATAAGCGCGTCATTGGTCACTTAAAATAACACGTCGTCACAAGTATCCAGAGCGACGAATGTATGCACGAATGTGTGCACGAACGAATGTGTATCTGATTAGAATGCACGCCCTTATATCACTTTAAGCTCCACTTACTTGAGAACTACCCCACCAAGTCTCCTCCCCACTTGGGCCAATACTTAAAAAAACTATACGTCTGCCTCTCCTACCTTGTTACTATACGGTACATCCCCTAATCTCGGATTTCATTCCGTTTCTTTTTCACAGAATTCTGGTATGCGTGGCTGTTCAAACGTACTGAATTAACTCCTTAACTGCATTCACAGAACTTTTATACTAACGCGTTTCGGCTGTTGCTAATGACTAATGCTAATGTTGAATAACACAACTCGCTAATGACCTTTTCCTCCTTCCAACTTAAGTTTATTACATTACAAATTGTTGTAATACACGGAAATTATTTATTGTAATTATTTCCCCATCTTACTATTATTTCTTTCCTTAATTATTTATATTTTCCTGTCAATAATTATGTTATCAGTTATAATTCGTTATTCATATCTGATCGGTCCAATAGTATACAAAATATCCAACTGTTATATAGCAATAACTGTTAAGGTTAAGTTTTTGGTGTAATTGATCCGAATTAAAGACGTAAGAATGAAATAATGTTGAAAATAATCTTTACATATAATAAAACCGCAACAAAAAGTATCTGGTGATTTCCAATTTTGGATGAAAAACTCATATTAAAGTATGTAATGGAATACTGTACCACGACCTGGCATGCAGGTCTCCTTTACAAGCTTATTCAGCTGGAACTATCACCACACTACATCCACCTCCTACACTCATACTTCAGACACCGAACTTTTTCTGTTTCAGTTGCGGGGTACAAATCAACACACAGGCCAATACGAGGCGGAGTCCCCGAAGGTTCTGTATTATCCCCATACGCTTTTTAGCGTGTATGTGGCCGACATACCAGCAGAGCAGCACGTCAATATAGCCCAGTATGCTGATGACGTGCTGCTATACTGCACAGACAGACACCCCCGCAGAACCTTCAACCCAATTCAGCGACACCTCCGCCTCATCCAAGAGTGGTGTAGGCGTTGGCGATTGTCCATCAACCCGGAGAAAATCCACGCCATTCTATTTACACAGCGCCGCTTCCCCGCCAACTTCCCCATATTTACCTACCTCCGACGTAGGATAGAGTGGACGAATTCCATCTCCTATTTAGGTGTTCAGTTTGATAGACGTCTAACTTTCCGAGGTCACATCGAGGATCTCTCGCGTCGGGGCATGGCGGCTACGGCCTCCCTGTACCCCATGCTGGGATCCGTGATGCCGATACCGCTTAAGTTACGTCTCTTTAGAGCACTTATAATCCCCGTCTTGCTCTACGCCTGTAAAATCTGGGGCATGGCCGCAGACTCCAGTGCTGCGGGTACAGAATAGGAGCTTTCGAGCCATCTATTTTGTATGCCGCGCTTTCCCCGGGGCATGGCCGCAGACTCCAGTGCTGCGGGTACAGAATAGGAGCTTTCGAGCCATCTATTCTGTATGCCGCGCTTTCCCCGTGAGACTACTCCACGATGCCTTCCATACCTGGACGATGAAATTAGGCGCCGGGCTATAAAACTATACGACCAGTTGCCATTCCATCGGAGTGCCCTCGTTCGGTCTCTAGGGGACTATAACCCCAGAGAACGCCGCTTGAGGCGTCACCGGGTTCCCCGTATGGCATGCGGGCACCCCCGGTAACAAAGGAATTACTCCAACCAGCAGCAAAAACTGAACTCCTTATAGTCCTACCTTGAGTTGCTTGGTAAATTCAAAATTGAATCCAAAACAATTTCGATAACATCATCCACCAGCGGTGCACTAGGGCCGTTGCACCCTGGCTTGCAGTCGTCGAGAAGCTCAATGCTACCTCCTATCACCCCCACAACCTCAGTTTCAACTGCCATCCTGCAAAACCCTTTCCTAGCTACAAGTGTTTAAACCCTAGCAAGGGTAGGTGCACTTGATAACACTTCTTCGGGCTGCCCTCAGCCTGCCAACAACATCGTCGTCGTCAGTAACAATGCTTTTCTTAGCACTGAGGTTATATGAAAGTGAAAACACGCTAATGGCAGTCGGAGGTTTTTTTGACATCTCAAAACTTACAGCATACAGAACTATCAAAATTGTTTCACACCACTAATCAACCTTTCGTACTCTTAATATAACAATGTTTACCTACGTTTGTTTTTTTACCCCATAGTAGTTTGTCCGATTATTTATTACATGCTTATGCTGCTAGACAATTTCTAGGAGAATACTGACTTCTTGAGAAGTAAAGTTCTACGTCGTGACTAATTTTTCGGTCATTTTAACTTTATGTTAACGGACGAAATGACGCTGTATGGGGGTGGTGCAGGTCTCATCGTGACATTTTTAGTTATTAGGATACACTTATGTACGCAATGCTCTGCTTGCGTGATCGTGCCTTGCTCGTCAAACGTTATTACCAAAACCACAGCAATGCTTCCGTTGCGAAGAGGTTCCACGACCATTACTAATTTGCGAAAGATGGTGTCAAGCTTTGAACGTACTGTCCCTTTACAAGAGCAACCGTACGAGGACGCAAATCTGTATGCAAAGAAGACTTGGAAACTATTGCAACTGCTGCTACGTACTGCAGTGGACAATGCGATTCAGAGACAGTAGTTTGTCGAACATGTTCAAGGGCAGCATATTGAGCCCCATTTGTAATTGCCATCTGTAATATACGAATTAAAGTCTCCAGTAAGATTTTACTTACTTTCATTCCCCACAGAGTGCCATTTAATCCTTTGGTGGCGCTTTTTGGAATTATTTTGTTTCTCAGAATGGCATTTCCATTGTCTGAAACACTACGTACACCAATTTTAAATTTATTTGATCTCGCCGTTGTTTGCTTATGACACTCAAACACTTTTTTAGTTATGGCCACCTTGTAAATGCAAAGGCTTCCATGGCCGGTGTCAAAGTTTTGGTCTTGCGGTTTACACCACTTCTTATTTTATGTCCATTCTTTGACATTTCCCGAGAAGCTCGTCAAAGAGTGGGCGAAACGTCGGCTATGGAATAAAATAAGACGCGGTCTACACAGGAAGACACAGATCATATCCTTAAGTAAGATAGTGGCGCGCTGTACAGGCGCCTTACAAGCTATAAAAAGTGTTCCACTATTAGGTTGAGGCATATGGTATCTTCAAGACGAATTGGAGATATATAGAGCATATACCATAGCTGTTACTGCTGCTGCAGCAATTTCTTCCCTCACTCTTTGTTGAGGGCAAGTGCCTGTAATTGGTGCATTTACGATCCAAAAAAGGAAATAGAAATCTGCCCAAAGCGGAATTTTAAACTTTTATTGCTCCTTCAACTTTGTGATGTACGGTATCATTCAGATTTGCTTCATTATAAAATTACAAAGGAAAAGGTAGCCACGAGGTAAACAAATGCGTCTCGCCCGCGCAAAATGATACATACAGTACAACAATGGCGGAGTCGGCAGTACAACCGGTAGTTTCCACACATTTGGAATTCTGCGCGGTCGTATGGTGGGTGTTGAGCACATGTGGCTACATTCTAGCTTTTTTATGCTTTATAAAAATCTTATAGCTTATACCGTTCAAGTTTGAGGCAAGTCAGATCGTCTGGAATATTTACCTAAATTGTGACGTTTTGTTCTTCGCAATGTTTTGCAAACACGCTATAGTAGAACATCAGGTAGACCGAGGTCCATGAGCGTTAACTTTCTCCAGGTTTAAGAAATTAAAGTTTAGCGGGCAGTAAAATAAGGTCTGTTACATTCACATTTTTCTATCCTCTATTGTTTATTATGGCTATACAAATTATTCTTACATTTTATTTTTCTATCTACTTCATTATAATCTAAGTAAATCTTTGCAGAAACATTGCATATTTCGTTATAGTTACAAATGGAATAGCAATAGTCAAATGTTCGAATTGGACGCTATATGCTTATCTTAAAATGTCATACTCTTTCCATACAATCGCCAGAAATGTCTACAGGACTTTAAAGGAATGACAATGTATGGAACAAATCGAACTATTAATAATGATATCTTGGAAATGGTGGATGCCACAAATAAGTTATTTGAAATAGAGTGTGAGTTTTAAATAGATCTACATTTTTATGTAGTGCGTTTTAGTCTATCGCTTAACGTTTAACAGTTATACAAGATTATATAAAATTCCTTCCCAATGAAGAGGACTTCATAGACTATTCCCAGAAAATTAAAGATGTACGTTTTATTCATCATGTAAATATATTTAACGTGATATTTTAATCAAAATCGTTAACAGCTATTTTTCAGAAAATGAAAAGCTTCAAAAAAATATTCCATGTAAAGGGTAGTTTGGGTTGAGGAGATTTTCCTTCCTGTCACATTTTTGGAAGATAGTGAACTTAAATACCAAGTTTGGTATTTATCGGACCTTCCGTTTTTGAGTTATGCTGTTCACAGACACACGAACGCACACAGGTGGACCTTGTTCTAAAATGCTTTTCTTATTCGTGCATTTCCGGTGAAATATCGATATCAAATTTTTAGGGGGAATACAATACCTTCTCTATCTACTTACTATGTACTGGTAGAGAGTAACAAAATAAGTAGTGAACGGTTGTAGACACCTCAGTTGTGAGTTAAAACTTTGGTGCAATATTGTGTTCAGTTTTTTCAGTTATAGCGTTTATACTTCTCAATATCACTTAGCATTTACCATAAACGCAAAACATTCTGCCGAAGCGCAGTGAGGTAAAACAATTAGAATATACAGTAGAAATGTTTTGTATATATGTTATTGATCTTTTTCAATGTTATGAATATGAATTATGAGGCAGTATTTTTAACACTTAAATGATTTCAGTCTAATTATATAATATGTAAATTCAATAACAGCCCGCCTTAAAGCAATATGTGTATGTAATAATTTGTAAAATGTGTGTAACAGTCATTGCATATGCTTATATTATTATATACATGTTCAATAATGTTATGTGAATGTATTACGTAATTTAATAAGTAGGAGCTGTGAGAAATAGGTAACAAGTTGCTAACAATGAGATAACTTTGAGGCAATAATGAATTAGAAAGTTTAAATGTTACTTGTGATTCTTGGGAGCAATAATGTAATTTTAGTGACAGTTTATAAAAATAAGCAATCAACAACCAGAAACAGCTTTAGTTAAATGAAGGTGTTCTGTTGGATTAGGAATAGCCAATCAGAGACTTGTAAATTTCTGTATTTCAAGTTTAGGCGGTTGAAATCAATTCAGTTGCCTGCAAACAGTGTTCCTAACCGGACGCGAGACACGTCCTCGAGAAGTATAATACATATTCGTGTGAGACAAAAATAGTTTACGTATTAAAAAGTGAAGGTATGTAATAAAAACATCTCACAGCTCTCACTCTCTCTCTCTATCAGTGAAGTGTTATTTAAATCGTATCAAGCATTAATAAAAGGAGTGAAGTAAAATTATAATCTGTGTAAGCCTGCATTCTTAGTCGCACCTCAAACCTGCTAAGAGAAACGTGTCTCTAACAATAATACTAACGCAGCCGAGGCAAACATAGATATTAAATATTTAAAGAAACAGTTTAATTACAAAGTTAATATTTTTGAACTTAGGGCGAAGGCTACCGGAAAGCGGGTACTATACGTACGGTTGCAACTACTTCAAGTTTTCGGCTCCCCAACAGTTGAAATAAAGTACTACATTCTCAAACTGGCGCCCATACGTGGGGCAAATAACAACGTAAAATAATAATAATAATAATAATAATAATAATAATAATAATAATAATGTAAAGACAAACGAAATACATTCTCAATTAATCGGTCATATTGGATCGCAAGCACTCTGCTTATTATTTCGTTGCTTTGGAATGAATGATTCTGAGTACCTTGTTCTGAAAGTTGTAGAATCCATAAACTCTAACATTAAAAATAGAACTTTATCATATTTTAATTCTAATATGAACTACCAGGTGGCATCAATGATATATGTTAACAAAGGACGCATTAACTCACTTTTTCTTTTCAATTTTGTCAGAAAATGGGTATATATGGGAGAGATAGGGAAAACAACGTGAGATGCCCTTCAACCCCGACCCAGCCTAGAGTCTCGCCTCAGTTTCCCTATCTCTCGCATACAAACGCAAAAAATTGTTGTCGGTCTGTCTTTTCCTCTCTACTTCATAAGGTTGTCATTCCGAAGCAACGATTTGTTTAATAATTCTTTAGCAATTATGATCTATTTAATTTCTGAAATTCTCCTGAAAATGTCAAGCATGTAAATGGACAACTGTGGTAGGGACAGGATTCTAATAGTGAAAAATGCTGAAGAAAGAGTTAAGAAAAGTGGATGAGGCCTAAAGAGTACCTTACACAAGTGGCAATAGATATTTAAATTATTACAGTTTGAAGGTTTTAAAATTGCTCATATTATGCAAAAAGGTGTAGTATTTAGTAAAGTTAGTAAGAAAAAAGAAAAATATAAAAAAATCAACAGCGTTTGTCATTTTTTTTGTCAAATTTTGCTCCTGCATTTATCTTAAGAAATCAAAGTTTACTAGTTATGTAAGATTATACACAATTCCTTCGAATGAGCAGGACTTTACAGGCTATTCAAGATATACATTTTATTTGTCATGTAAATATCATTAATATATGTAGTATTTTAATCCAAATCGTTAGAGCACAAATATAGATTCCACGGAAGGCTACATTTTAAAATCAATAAACAAATCCCTACATATAACTGCTGTTTCCTTGCAATAAATTGAAACCCCAGTTTTTCATTAAAAATATGATTAACACTAGAAAATGATTCTCAGGGTTAATACCATATAGTAAATGACAATGGAAAAACCAAAATTGCACATTCTTAATAACTTCAAGGGATACGCAATACAAAAGTCTGAGAACATACAATATCTTGAACAATTTAGAACAAATGTAATCCACACAATCATTCCAAGATAGTTTTCGATATAAAATAAAATACAGCAGTTTAAACGTTTGAGGCAGAATTTTTAACACTTAAATGATTTCAGTCAAATTATATAATATGTAAATTCAATAACAGCCCGCCTTGAAGCAATATGTGTATGTAGTAATTTGTAAAATGTATATAACAGTCATTGCATATGCTTATATTATTGTATACATGTAATAATTTTATGTGAATGTATTACGTAATTTAATGATGTAGGAGCTGTGAGAATAATAAGTTAAAAATTGCTAACAATGAGGTAACAATGAGGTAACCTTGAGGCTATAATGATTTTGAGAGTTTAACAATACTACATGTGATTCTTGGAAGCAATAATGTAATTTTAGTTACAGTTTATAAAATAGCCAATCAACAATCAGAAAAAGCTTTAGTTAAGTGAAGGTATTATATTGGACTAGGATTAGCCAATCAGAAACTGAAATATAGCAAAATTTACAAATCTAGAAGTCAGTTGCCTGCAGACAGCGTTATTAACCAGACGTAAAAAAAGTGTCCTCAAGAAATATAATATGTATTCGTGTGAGACGAAAAGTAAGTTTACGTGTTAAAAAGTGTAATTAATTAATAAAAGGAATCTCACAGCTCTCTATATCAGTGAAGTGTTATTTAAATCGTATCAAGCATTAATAAAAAGAGTGAAGTAAAATTATGATCTGTGTAAGCCTACATTCTTGTCGCACCAAAACCCTGCTAAGAGAAACGTGTCTCTAAGAGATACTGACGCAGCCGAGGAAAACGTAAATATAATATGTAAAGAAACAGTTAAATTACAAAGTTAATATATTTCTTTAAACTTGGGGCAAAGGCCACCGGGTACCATACGTGCGGTTACAACTAATACAAGTTCGGCTCCCCAACAGTTGAGCTACAATACAAACTACTTAAAATTGACGCCCAAAGTTTGGTGCAAATAAATAACAAACCGCCATCTTCAAACTGGTTTCCATACTTGGTGCTAAAATAACAACGTAAAAAAATATTTTCTCAAGTTGAGAACGTATTATCAACATTTCTTAGAATAAGAATATTTTAATGTGTTACTTTTGTTAATTACTAACTCATCTTTATAAACTAATGTTCATCAGCTTTCATAATATAATAGTGCACCTAATTCAGTATCAGCATGTGCAATTAAAAAGGAGATAAGTATTATCAGCATAGTGGTATAGTGCATCACTCTCTCTCGCCCTCACACGCATACGCACTCTCTGTCTCTCTGTCGTTATTTAAATATTGCCAGCAACATAGAACGCAAATTATATGGCATTAAAGGTATTTATGAAATACTGAGGGGTTAACACTGAATTAAGTATCAATTCTTGTTGCACTCATATATTTTCTTAAGTTTATAATTACTTCATTCGATTCCTCTTCATTGTTTCACACGATAGTTATTCGTATTCATTATTTCATTTGCTGACAGTATTCCTTTCCTCAACTTTACTGATAATTTCTGTAAATTTCTCATAATTTCTATTTTACTTTAAGTAGTTTAAATATTCTTTTAATGCAATTTTGAAAATCGCTACTAAAATGTTAAGTATCCGATATGGTTGTACAAACTTACATCGTGAACTACAATTGCGCTAAAATCAATTGATTTCAAAATATTTTATAGTAAAAGACAAACAAAATTATCCGGTTTGGTACTGTTGAGTTTTCTATGGTGAAAATCAAACGTCTCTACTACTACATGACAGAGAAGTTTACAATTTACTTACCGACTGCCAGAAAGACATGCTACATATGGTTATGTATTTAACTGTAAAGTTTTGTGATAACGCATAAGAAACTCGTAGAATACTGCTCATTGTGTCTTGAAGTAGCAGTATACATCGCCACCTGCCGGAGCCGCTGGCTACATGCGGTGTATTTTTCAAATGGTTGAAAATTAAAAGCAATCATTCGCGCAACGAACGATCAACACTCCTTTAATCACAACTTCCAATTAGCTAAAAGTGTAATTTTTATCGAAATCGATTGGTCACGGTTGGTAAATATGGCCATGCTTATTTACTTGTGACATATTTCATCTTATAGTATTGGAATTTTCACTGCGTCAAAATGCTGAAGTAATTGCAAAGTACTCGTATTTACCTGACCAATTTGGTCTTTATATCGCAGAGTTGTCTTATCGAAATCATACTAGGGCGGATCGAAAAGTAACGCACAATGATTTTTTTCTGCCATGGTATTGCAGCTGGAATGTTGCAATTTCACACAGATATAGTTTGAAGTTTTTACTACAGAGGATATTTTTTGCTTCATGTGCAGCTCCTAGCGAGAGAAACGTGAACTGTGCAACAAAGATGGCGCGCACGTTACTGTCGTCCACGTGTGAAGAGCAGTGTGTTGTGGTTCGATATTTGTGGGCCAAAGGGAATAAACCGAGTGATATTCACAGGGACATGCCTGGCGTGTATGGGGATGATATTATGAACCGTAGCAATATCTCTAGGTGGTGTGCATTCATCCTAGAGGGCTGTGTGAGCCTTAGTGAATCGCCACGCACCGGGAGGCCGGTAACAGCTGCAACCCCGCAGAACGTCAGAGGCATGGAGGCGGCAATTTTGAACAACCGGCGTGTGCAACTGCGAACCTTATCGCAACAGTTCAACATTTCCTATGGTGCAGTGTACGATATTGTTCATGGCACGTTGAAATTTCGTAAAGTTAATGCTCGCTGGGTGACTAAGAACCTAATAGACAACCACAAGGGCCAGCGAATGATGACGAACTTGGATCACTTAACGTGGTACACCGCAGAATGGCATGGCTTTCTGAAAGGAATCGTCACTGGTGATGAGTCGTGGGCATACAACTACACGCCCGAAACCAAGCAGTCAAGCATGGAGTGGAAATGTGCTGGTTTCCCAGTGAAGAAAAAATTCAAAGTGACTCAATCTGCTAGGAAAGTGTTTGTGGCGGTGTTCTGGGATATGCATGGCGTTGTATTGGTGGACTTTGCTGAACACGGGACTACTGTGAATGCTGCAGCCTACATGAAAACTTTGGTGAAGTTGCGTCGAGCCCTTCGTGATAAACACCACAACATGAATGCTGACGATGTCAAAATTCCTCATGACAATGCTCGCCCGCATGTTGCTGCTGCTGTTCTCAGAAAATCACCAAATTTGGTTGGGAGGTGCTCCAGCATCCATCATACAGTCCGGACCTCACGCCGTCGGACTTTCATCTGTTTGGTCCCATGAAGAAATTCCTAGCCGACCAACGCTTTGCGACAGATGGGGAAGTGAAATCAGCAGTCCGCAGATGGATATACTCCAAGGAAACGGTCCTCTACAAACAGGGCATATTGAAACTGGTATCACGATGGGAAAAATGTGTTGAGAAACTTGGTGACTATGTCGAAAAGTAGGTAAAAGTGCAAGTTCATTTGTGATTTTTTTTTTTTATGTTTCAACTATTAAACTTTTTCTGTAAAAAATTATTGTGCGTTACTTTTCGATCCGCCCTCGTATAATGCTCTTCATAATGAATTTCTTAATGCATTTTGATGTTGAACTGTTTACTTATTATGCTACTCGCCTACCTCAACTTTGGGCATTAGTGCCTTTACCTGTCGTCCTCCGTGGTGTAGTGGTTACCATGTTAGCCTCTAGTTCCGGAGGTCGCGGGTTCAAAGCCGGCGGAGGGCGATGGATTTTTTCGGGCGTAAAAATCTTTAGCATGGCTTTCTTCAGAAGGGAAGTGAAGCCGGTGGTCCCGTGTCGTAGATTTACGGCACGTAAAAGAACCTCAAGCCTGATAAAGAGGTCTCTGAGCAAAATTACCGGTTTTTCATGCCCAATATAGAATGGGACACTAAGGACCACAGCAAGTAAAGAGCCTCCATAAATAAAATAAAAAAAGCTCAAACTCAACTTCTCTTATCTTAACTAAAAGTAAAATAATCCCTTTATTGAGTTTATTATCATAGGTTCGCGTTCGCATATTCTTGGTGCGCACTCCGTTCATCCCTGCCCACCCGTTTTATTACGCGATATGCACTACATGTTTGGTCGTCTCTCTCGTTTCTCTAGTTTAGCTGGGGGCTATAGATCGTTCTAGGGTCACTAAACTTGCTTTGATACAGGAGTTAGTAAGTGGTGGATTACCAACAATGTCATTGATAATTACAATATGCAAAAAGGCCCTGAGTTACGCCACAGTTTATAATAATGAAATCAGTAGATTTCTTATTATTGATAAACGAGTTAAACCAGAACAGTGAGCTATAAAGGAGATATAAGTTGAACTTAAAATCATCCCTAAAAGCGAACACAACTTGTCCAGTAGTGATTTACATTACAAGGATTGAAAATGAGGTTTTACAGATGACTTGATGTAACTGAGGTCGAAAGTTTAAAACGAATACGTAAAGCACTTTGTAACGTACAATATTCTATTTCATAGTTACTGTGTGGAATTTTTCAAGAAATAAGCGTTAATACGCGGAATTCTGAAATTGGTAAACGCACTATACTCCATGTCGGACTATCTGTGCGGGAGTAATTGATAGACAGAATTAACCAACTTTTTAAATCTGATAACAGTTTGAAAGTAAATAAGAAGGATTTGTCCATATAACTTCTGCTGCTAACTTCTTCGCTTTCTTGGTAACTAATTAATTTTGCCAAGGTTTATTCATATTTTGGTGAATAGGGCGTTCCTTTTGTAAATATTACAGTATTGTTTATAAGCCCTTGGAGTATCCAAATGAAACATAGTATGGAATAAAACGTATATAGCAAACTTGTTCTCTTTACAAAGATTTTGGTCTTACCAGTTGTTTCAGCAGAATTAGCAGGCTTCTGCTATTAATCTCATGTAAAATAAATGCAGTTTAGTGCACCATTACGCTAGTAGGAAAGTGGGCTTTAGGTTTTATGGGTCTACCCAGGTGGTCGGAAACAGAGACGTATGGGCTCAACACGAGAGGTGGCCTATGCCCTCGGAGCGCGAACAAAACAATTTGAAGGTACGGAACGAATGATGCACGCGCGCCAAATGCCCATTCACTCTTTTCTTTGTTACCTTTCCCTCATACATACAGTGCATCCAGCTTCAAGGAAAGCTGCACTACACTCGTCAAGAAAATCAGGTTACTGGACTATCGACTTTGACAGCTTATTATAAAATCAGTGATGTAAATAAACACTGCGTTGTACTTTTTAAAATTAACATTCAGTATCAAAAGAGGTATGCTCAGATTCTATGTATAATTACAAACATACCTTCGTGCCTTCAGAAACTAAAGTGACCAGAATATGTCGTTTTTATTGATTACCTAATTGAGCCCCATATTTCAAATGTGCTATATTTATTTACTGCATGGTTAACACGCAGGGCAAGAAATTGTTCAACTTGTTAAGGAGCACTCATTCTGGCAAGCAGCAGCAGAAACCTCAACTTTAGTCTTTCTGGTCCGAGAATATGCCCACACATAAATAATGCACATTGCATAACTCCGCGCTTGACATCCCATGAACGCTTGGAGGAACTTCCTCTCTTCCCCCAGCCGTTTACTTTCGGGAGCGCTCAAGAATCTACCATCGCTAACTCCCAATTTTATAATAACCACGTGCTATCTTTCATTGCATCAGCACTGAGTATTAAAGGAATACGTGCCCCTATACTTGGTAAACAAACTAAATGTACCACTTCAAGAATGAATGAAGAAATGTTGTGGAACACATTTTAATACTTTTACCGCAGAAAGCACTTTATCTATGGTTGAGGTTCAATGTTTAAGGAAAATCTGTACACCTTGAAGCATATGACACTTTTCACACAGTCGCCCACTTTGTCTAAAGGACTGCACGTCTATTCCATTTTCTTTTTATAGTTCCACCTCCTTCACTTCGCTTCCTTGCATTAAAAACCAGCATTCAAAGACACAACGGTTGCTTCCGATGTTAATGACATCCTTAACAACAAGAATATATTCATGTACAAACAAACAGTTGAATACATCTACAGCTATAGATGTTTTTTTTTCCCATTTTAAAGGTTTTGCCAATTCTATGTTTAATTAAGTTGCTCTGATCTGCTACGCACCCAGCAATGATCGTGGCATAAACAATATTGCATTAGCACGACCGTTGCTTCGTTCCAGTAAACGAGGGAATAGCGATGGCCGCCTGGCCATAATAAATAGAAGCTAATTATTTAATTTATGTTTAAATGGAAACCATTATTAAAATGCTATGCCGTTTGTTTTAATTGAAGTACATAAATGGCGATCAAACATTTGGCACAATAACGAAATATTTGAATTCGCTTGAAAGGTGTGCTCGGCGAAGGCGCTTGAGCTTGTTTGCACCAGGATCCTTTCTTGGGCTGGATTGAGTTCAGTAGCCGCTATTTCACTGCAGCTCCATCCACACTGACGAAACAGCGCCGTCCAATCTTTGTCACCGCCGCTCGTCCACCAGCACTTCCCTTCCCAGCAAAACCCCAGCTGAACGACAGCGATCCCTGGCCGTTTCAACACCTTCGTCTGCGACGTCCCTACTTGCTCGGTGTGCTCCAAGAATATCACAGAAGCGATTGCATTCATCCACAGGCCCCTCAGTTGTTGTCAGTCAAGAGAAGCAGCAGCAGCATCATCCCTCAGCTTGGGGTTTGCAGACCCGATAGACCTTTTAGGGTGACCTCTGCACATCGAGACCACTCGCCTACACCTAATCAATGCTGCTGTGTCTTTGAGCTTCACATGGTGGAACTAACCAGTCTTCATGGAACTGTGCACCAAGAGACATGTCATTTGTATACCGAATTTTATTGTTGACTTAGATTGGTACGACTTAAACTATTGTCTCAAACTGAAAATGAATTATTTCTGGAGTTTATATTTTGATGTTAGCCTCACGCTTGGGAAGCCAACTTGAGAAAGAGTTTTGTTGTTGATGGAGTTTTTACTGTTGTTTTTGCACCACGTATGGACGTTGTTACGTAATATGCTGCTACGCATGAGAAGCCGATTTGAAGATGATGTATTTATTGTTACGCTCCAAGTTTAAAAATAATATATTAACTTTGTTATTAAACTGCTTCTATAGAGATTATTTATGCTTATGTTTGCCTGGGCTGCGTCAGTATTGTTTTTAGGGACACGTTTCTCTTAGGCAGGGTGCGGTGCGACAAGAATGTAGGCTTACACAGATTTTAAGTTTAAATTCACTTCTTTTTATTAATCCTTGACACAAATTAAATGGCACTACACTGATATCAAGAGCTGTGAGATTCTTTAATTTAATACTTGCACTTTGTTAACGCGTATACTTAATTTTCGTTTTACACAAATACGTAATATTTATTTAGAAAACACATCTTCCTTCCGGTCACTACCAAGGTCTGCAGGCAACTGAACATATTTCAACCGTCCAAAACTGTAAACTTCTGTATTTCAAGTCTCTGATTGGCTAATCCTAGTCCAATAGAATACCTGCATTTGATTAAAGCTTTTTCTGGCTGTTGATTGGCTAATTTTAAACTGTCACAAAAGTTACATTATCGTTGCTCTAATTATGACTAGTAGTATTCAAACCCTCAAACTCATTATTGTCTCAAGGTACCTCATTGTTACCAACTTTAAACTTATTATTCTCACAGCAGTTACATTATTAAATTACCTAATGCATTCACATACATTTATTGAACATGTTTACAATAATATAAGCATTTGCAATGACTGTTAGGCATATTTTTATAAATTATTACATACATATTGCTTCAAGGCGGGCTGTTATTGAATTTACATATTATATAATTTAATTGAAATTATTCAAGTGTTAAAAATACTGCCTCAAAACAGAGTTAATAATCACAGGAGTTTAGTTAAGGAAAGTAATTGCCAGAGACCTCACATGCTGCTTCTCATTTCGAGTCTTTCAACAAAACCTTCAAGCCAATACTTATTGATTCCCTAAAGTCTTCAGCTCCAGACAGCACATTGGCTATAAAAGCTCATATATTTTGGAATTTTAAATTGAGTTAATTACTCAATGCATCTTCTAAACCATTAAGTTTTATGCATATTTTCAAATTCAGTGGTTGAACCTCTTCGCTGCTGAATGGTTTGGTATGGTCTGCCTCTCGAAGTTGATTGCTCTGACGAACTGATCAATAATAACGTGTTGTTTTCCTCTTCTTCCTCCGGTATGCTGCACGTTAGAGTTGTTAGGCTTCATTCACTGGTTCTCTAAAGTGAGGGTATTCCTTACATTCCGAGTTAAATTTTTAGTTGGTATAAACAGTATGCAATATCCACACCAATATAATTCCTTCAGATTTAGTCCTGAAGGAAGTAATTCGACCGAAATTTAGTCTGTACTTGTTTTCACTTACAGAACACAGGAGCACACTATCCTAATTAGAATAGAAGTTACGATAGCAACCTGATTTCCTTCCGTCTGCATTATTATTCCATACAGGCGCGCCTCCAATTTTACCGAACAGGCAACCCAGCTCATACAAAATGGATGAGTATGTCTGTTGGTACAAGGACTTTAAACCCCTTCAAAAATATGCAATATGACACGTTACCATTTGCGAATGTGAGAACGTGGTATGGAGACATGAACGATGATTCTGATACACATATAAGAAACTGACTTATTAGAGATCAAAAAGAAAGTTTAGTCGTAGGGCAGCGATGATTGTCCACCGTCATTGTTTGTTTTTACTTTCTCTACTGTTTACCTATAGTGTGTAAAAGTGTTGTATTGAACCCAAACATTCGGTACGAAAATTTCACTGGCTCTACACTTTTTGGGTCTCTGAATATAAGACGAAAACAACATTTTTAGAAAAAGGCTGTGTGTGTGTGTGTGTGTGTGTGTGTGTGTGTGTCTGCGAACAGCATAGCTCAAAAACGTAACGTCAGTTAAACGCCTAATTTGGTACTTAACTTCCGCCCCAAAGTATCCTTTACATGGAAAACTTTAGTTACTTTGAATTTTCTCAACATTTGTTCCAACGATTTTGATTAAAAGTTACTTTGGATGTTCTCAACATTTGTTCCAACGATTTTGATTAAAAGTTACTTTGGATTTTCTCAACATTTGTTCCAACAATTTTGATTAAAAGTTACTTTGGATTTTCTCAACATTTGTTCCAACGATTTTGATTAAAAGTTACTTTGGATTTTCTCAACATTTGTTCCAACGATTTTGATTAAAAGTTACTTTGGATTTTCTCAACATTTGTTCCAACGATTTTGATTAAAAGTTACTTTGGATTTTCTCAACATTTGTTCCAACGATTTTGATTAAAAGTTACTTTGGATTTTGTCAACATTTGTTCCAACGATTTTGATTAAATGTTACTTTGGATTTTCTCAACATTTGTTCCAACGATTTTGATTAAAATTTACTTTGGATTTTCTCAACATTGTTCCAACGATTTTGATTAAAAGTTACTTTGGATTTTCTCAACATTTGTTCCAACGATTTTGATTAAAAGTTACTTTGGATTTTCTCAACATTTGTTCCAACGATTTTGATTAAAAGTTACTTTGGATTTTCTCAACATTTGTTCCAACGATTTTGATTAAAAGTTACTTTGGATTTTCTCAACATTTGTTCCAACGATTTTGATTAAAATTTACTTTGGATTTTCTCAACATTTGTTCCAACGATTTTCATTAAAAGTTACTTTGGATTTTCTCAAAATTTGTTCCAACGATTTTGACTAAAATTTACTTTGGATTTTCTCAACATTTGTTCCAACGATTTTGATTAAAATATCACACGTTTAAGATATTTATATGACAAAATGTACGAGGGCTGATCAATGAAGACTGGGATTGATTTTTTTTCACAGTATTGATTACTCCATTTTAATGTTGACATGGTCTTTTTCAAAGTAGTCCCCTCCTACTTGAATGCACTTTTTATAGCGCTTCTGCCAGTCCTCGAACACATGGTGCAGGCCATTCTTTGTCAGGTCTTTGAGAATCGCCTCACCTTTCCTCAGCACGCCTCAGTGCTCTCAAATCGAATGCCCCAGAGCTTTGCCTTTAGTGATTGGGAATAAAAAAATCTGATGTGTTGCACTCACATGACTTTCTCTACTCTTGTACAAACTATTTTTACAAACGCTTAATCTCCATATGCTTCATGTTAATCGAGATATCGAGATGTCAATCTTATTGATAATTTTCTTGTAGATGCAAGGGGAATATGGTAGATTTTAAGCGATAGTCAAATATTTTATCGCTGGTTGCTATGTGGCGCATTCCATTCTCTTTGTATGTCCAGGACATAAAAAAAATGAATAACGAATTTGAGAAAAAGTATAAGTATTGGAAAATTTAAGGTAATAACAAGCAATATCTCGCAAACGATTCACTCAACAAAAGAAATGTATATGACATAAATTGTGTATTTTAACGCGATCTACATTTTTCGTGTAGTAAACTTTTGTCTATCTCTTATGGTTTACCAGTTATGAAAAAGTCGTTCATAATGAAGAACACTTTTGGAGAAATTGCCAGAAAATTCGAGATATACATTTTATTTGTCATGACAATATCTTAAACATAAGATAGTTTAATCAAAATCGTTAGAGCCGTTTTTGAGAAAATTAAAATTTTCGAAAAATGTTCCATGTAAAGGGTAGTCTGGGGTGGGGGGATTTTCTTGAAAACCTTCGTGTCGCATCTCTGGAAGATACTGAACCTAAATACCAAGTTTGGTGTTTATCCCACTGTTCGTTTCTGAGTTATGCTGTTCACAGACACACAGACACACACACAGACAGACACACAGACAGACACACACACGGACATGTTTCCAAAAATGCTCTTTTTGGATTCAGGGGGTCTCAAAACATATATTTCCGGTGAAATCTCGCTATCGAATTTTTGGGTGGAATACAATACTTCCCCTACTTACTATACGTAGTAGAGAAAGTAAAAGAAATCACAGGGGGCAAGATTGGGGTTATAAGGCGGATGCAGTACGCAGGTGATGTTGAATTCCTGGACTTGATTTGCGACGTGAGGCCATGCGTTGTTGTGATGAAGTCGCCACCCATTCTGATGAAGTTCTGGACGTTTCCTTGCAATGTGCTCCCTCAGTGTAGCCAATACTGGCGTGTAGTACGCTGTTGTAGCTGTAGTGTGAGGAAGAACAACAATCACAGCAGCTGTGTTGATGTCTTCAGTCATAGCAGAAGCCGAAGCACCAGGCCCACCTTGCTTAGCACAGAGGACTCGCCCTTCTTTGAAGTCCTTGAACCACCTAAACACTGTTGCACGAGATAGTGCATCTTCACCATATGCTTGCTTAAGCTTTTCCAAAGTTTCAGACGCTGTATGATTTAAACGAAAACAAAATTTTATTGCTCCTCTCGTGTCGAGTGGTATGCGAAATTCAAGTAGGGTCAACAATATACAGCATTACTACCAACCTACCGATACAAGAATGCTGCTGTTTATGGACATTATACATGAAACCCCGCTATTTTCAAATATTCATGGAAGAGACAGGAAACAATCAAGGAAGCTACAGGAAAAAATCAGTCTCAGTCGTTATTGATCAGCCTTCGTATATCATGAATTTTCTGAGATATCCCGTGAAGTTCTTCATTCTGAATGACATATTTCGTATAATTGGTAAACCGAACACAAAATGTGTAAGTATTGCTAAGTACGCAATTTATCTGAAATAAAAATTAATGTGGCATTAACCATTTTTGAATTTTCTTATTATTAGTCTGAATTTTCAAATACTTATACGAGGGTCGTCCAATAAGTAAGTTTCTCTATTTTATAAAAAAACATTACGCAAAATTGATCGTGTTGAATTAATTCTAGTTATATTGTACAATCCTTCTGTTACTTTTCTACATAGTCAACATGTTTTTTCAAGCATTTTTGGGGACGTGACGCAAGCTTTCCAAGCCAGTGTTGTACAGGTAGGAACATCACAGGTATTGACTTCATCATCAGTGTTAAAAGTGCTTACCTTTGAGTTGGAGGAACATGTGAAAATCACTTGGGGCAAGCTCCGGTGAATACGGAGGATATGGGAAAACTTCCAAGTTGAATCTTGACCCAGGCGGAGCTCAGAAGATTCAATTGGGAAGTTTTCTCACATCCCCCATATTCACCAGATCTTTTCCCAAGTGATTTTTACATGTTCCCATGTCCCAAAAATTATCATGGAGGTGATAACGCCGTGACAAAGATCAATCAGAAGTGAACAGCTGGTTACGAGCACAGGACCCGATCTGGTACAACACTGGCTTGAAAAAACTTGTGTCACGTCCCCAAAAATGCTTGGAAAAACATGTTGACTATGTATAAAAGTAACAGAAGGATTGTACAATCTAACTAAAACTAATTCAATATGATCAATTGTGTGTAATGTGTTTTATAAAATAGAGAAACTTACTTATTGGACGACCCTCGTACTTTTCTCACTTAGTAAGTCGATATACCTTTTTTTTCTCGCGATAATGCAAGGAGCATGGGACTTCAAAGATATCACACAAGAGAGAGGTATTTTAAAAAGCAGACTACTCCTTTAACCTACTCTATCCTCCTTATACCTATAACGAAATGGTAATGAAAATTTATCTCGGCTATCAGGACGTAGATAGAACAGTAAGATTTTGTAAGAATAGTTTGTAGAAAGGCGAGTAGAAAAATCCATATGAATGCAATACATCAGATGTTTCAACAAGTTTTTATTGACAAAGATTTTATCTGTAAACCTCTGAAAGCCGCAGTTAGGTTGGCAAGCTTCCAAGCGTGGAAAGCGTCATCAGAAGGCATGAATCACGGTGAGAGGTTTCACTCTCTTCATGTCATCGCCAGAACAAATTTTTTTATTATTCCTTGCTTTCATTACGAGTCGGAACACCAAGACAGCGGGTGGATTTGATTATAGAGCAGTGGCACATACATATTCATGGGGCAACCGCGAGAATTCCCCTGCTTTTCCGTGCCCTCGGGCCCCAACGCGTTCTTCCAGCCACTCTGGCTCCACTCTGCAGCCAACGGATTTGCAGCAAATTGTGTGCTTACATGTGCTGCATAAGAAATCTCTCGGTTTGTTTCAGTTTAGTACTTTACAAAATATGCGTGACTAAGCCATTCCGGCTTGACATTCATGACAAGCACGAATTTGTGATACCACTTGTGTTCGACGGTAACCGCAGAGGGGATAAAGCCATGTGCAACCTGAAAGAAATAACGTCTTTCGTAATTTTGCTCATGTTCAGAACTGTGTTATTTATTTATACAAATAGAGCCTCGTGGAACATTTTTATGGATTGCGACTCATTTTTACTTTCTCTGCCACTTACTTATAAGCCTGCTGAACTATTATATTCCAGCCAAAAATTTGATATCGAGCTTTGACAAGAAATGCATATATTGGGTAACTTGAAACCTCCCAAAACAGTTTTAGAAGGTCCGCGCGCGGTTTTGTTTATGAATAGATAACCGAAACAAAAATTGGGATAAATGCCAAAGCTAATATCGAAGTCCGACATTGCAAGTGGTGGCAGGAGAAGATTTTAAGGAAAATTTCCCCAAACCAAACTATTCCTTACATATAGCATTTTCGTTATTTTTAATTTTCGCAAAAAATAGTGTCGATGAATTTGATTAAAAAGTCACAAGTATAAATGAGCGGGATGGCTCAGGCAGTAACGTCTGTGGCCCGCATTCAGAAGGTCCCAGGTTCAAACCCCCGGGGCTGATCAATTTGACCAAAGGTTTTCTTGCGGTCGCTAGGCAAATGTTGGTTCATAATTTGATCCGTAAATTTTCCTATCATCCTTTCATCATAACATTTAATTTCATTTTCTTCTTCACCGCCATTCCAGGCATTGGGCTGATCAGCCATGATATGAACCAGAGTTTGCTTGCTCCTCGACAGGCTACTGACACAAACCATTGGCTTGTAAGTCCTTGGTGGTGCAAGTCCTATAAACAGGAGGGTAATCTGTTAAATAAGAAGAGTATACGGAATTTGTATGGGGAATATGTGTATGTTTAATTCTCTCTGAAGAGCTTATGAGGTCCTCTTGTGAATGAATTTTATATAATTGGTAAACCATAAAAGATAGAACATCACTTTACAAAATTGTGGAGTTAATTAATATATATATTATATATATTTATATTTTGTCAGATACTTTTTGTAGCATTGACCGTTTTCGAAATATTTGTTGTTGCAGTTTTAAGTTTTCCCAGTTTTGACTGGCATGCGGATCTGCAAAACTTCAACCCAGGGAGGTAGTTCTGTGGTTCGTCTTCGGGTAGTCGCAGATTCTAAACCCATGTACCGATCAATCTAAGTGTTTTTTTCTTTTTTTCTTGTTTTTTTGTGGTTTCCAACATTGCCAGGTAAATCCGGATTAGATGTTTAATAGCACGACCCAAAGTTCTATATATGAAGCAACAGTAATATAAATACAAAATCTGATTCGATACATTCACATGATTTTCTCTGCCCTCTATCGTTTATTAGTGGGTATACAGACTATTCTTACTAAAGCTGTTTTCTCTGTCTATTAAATTTTAATCCAAATAACCCTTTGCAGAAATAGCTACATTACACATTTCGTTAAACATTCAAAGGAAACAGCGATAGTCAAATGTTTTAAGATCTGGACGCTTACTCTGACCTTAAAATTCCATACAGTTTCCATGCAACCGCAAGAAACATCTCAATGCTGAAAGGAATTTAAACAATGACCAAGAAATGAACAATTCGAGTCTTTAATAATGGATATCCCAGAAATGCCTCATACCACAAAAAACTTATTTGAAGAAAACTTGTGTTTAAGAGAGATCTACATTTTTTGTGTAGTACGTTTTAGTCTATCGCTTAACGTTTAGCAGTGGTACAAGATTGTACAAAACTTCTAACTGAAGTGGGCTTCATAGGCCATTTCCAGAAAATTCAAAACATACATTTTATTTGTCATGTAAATATCTGTAATATATTGTATTTTAATCAAAATCGTTATGATCCATTTTTTGGAAAACAAAAAATTTCGAAAAATGTTACATGTAAAGAGTAGTTTGGGGTGGGGAAGTTTCTTGAAAATCTTCTTGTTGCATCCTTGGAATATGCTTAACCTAAATACCAAGTTTGGTATTTATCCGACTATTCGTTTTTTTAGTTATGCTGATCACAGACAGACAGTCACACACAGAGACACGCACACGCACGCGCATACATCTTTTCTAAAAATGCTTTTTTCGGATTCAGGTGCCTCAAAACATGCATTTCCGGTGAAATCTCGGTACCTAATTCTTGGGTGGAATACAATACCTCCCCTACTTATACGTACTAGAGAAAGAAATAGATGGTACAGGCGCATTTATAGTAAAATTTGTTTTTCTCTTGTGGCTTCTCAGGCATATAAATTAATTGAGAATAAGGAGTCACCATTTCGTGGTAACCTATATTACACAGGAAACAATAGCAAACGAAGACGACTTAGTAGAAATTAAGAATCTTACTCAGCATTGCACAGAGGCCTTTTTAAAACCAGAATGAGTATTCAGTTGATTGCGTTTACCTCCCCGTATTATTTATCGAAATGTGGTACATTAATCTAAAATATGTTTATCCCAAATTTTTTACATAACCTGTTATAACTGTTTTGTAAGTTCACCTGATTATTCACCGAAATGAGTGTTCAACGGATTCTGATTCTCTTTACCACTCCCCAACAGGCTTCCGAGTTCTGAAAATGTTACAACCGAGACATATTTTGCAACTTATATAAACGAACATTTGACGGCAAGAGCACAAGACCGTGTCAGAAGGCTAGTCCGAGTCCTAAGGCGAGCACGAGCACGAGCACGATTACGAATGTGAACCGTCACGCGAGCACGTTAGCGAGCATGTTAGCGAGTTCCAAATCGAAAATTAACCAAACTCGGAACGCGAACCGGAGAACTAATGTCCTAGCGTAAGCATAAAGTGCGAGAGATTATGCAGAGCACAGCTCGATATTGAGCGCGAGCCCGTACAGGCAAGTGATCGGTCAACCGCCCAAAGATAGCGTCAACGGAGAAAAGTTGCGGACTTAAAAAGACCGACAATTTTGCCCAGGAATCTTCTTTAAAGGTATGAGGCGCTTTTACGTGCAAATAAACATTACATGGGACTAATGCCATGCTAAAGATTCTTACGCCTGAAAAGATCCATCTTTCGCCGGCTTTAAACCCGCGAAATCCTACATAACACAAAGTTGTATAATTAAAACAAAATATGTAAAAGAACAATTCTGTTTCACCAGAAGCAATGAAATGTTATGCTTCAGGCTGTTTTCCATTTTAGTGGCAGCCACTGAAAACAAAGCAATTAGAAAAAGAATATTATTTTAACTGAAGAGTTCTTTGTGAGAAAACAAACGATAACAGAATTTATTCACGATTATGTTTTCTTTTTGATACACAGGCACTATAAAAATAGTGCCTCGTGAGGAAGTGAGGAAATGCGCTCTGTTATTTACGACCAGTAAAGAAACGAATTAGCAACTTAAACAATTGAGCTGCGTGAAAGAACTTCAAGATAACTATATGCTAAATGAATTTATGTAATACTTCATCAAATTAGAGAAGGTTTATTCCCGATTAATTTATGCATACATCTATTTACAGAAATTGATTGTCACTTCGAACTTTTTAACTGAAATTTATAGCAGAAAAGGCTAAGTTGAAAGCGGCGAAAACATTATCGGAATGTTGGAACAATTTTTATAATTAATATATTGAATAATTTAAGCGTTCGTATCTTCTCTTTGGTCCCGCATTATTTAATCATATAAAGGTTGCACAGTTTTCACACAATATCGAAACTTCTAATATCTATATTCAACGAAATAGGGGCGGTGCTTGTGGATTTGAAGATTACATACACCCAGAACCACCAGGTTAAATAATTATATTGTAAATGTTTCTATCGTACATGCGAATAATAAATTTCTGTTGGTCATGTTATACGAAACCAATTTTATATTCTTACCTTTATTTATTTACGTCTCCTGCACTTGCATAATTACAGAGATGTAATTTTAGATTACGTTAAATCTAGAAACCAAGCAAATTAAACAGAAATTGTTTTTCGTATAATTTCTTAATGCAAATTATCCGACATTAACAGAAAAAATATTTTTACATTCACATGACTATCTCAATCCACTATCGTTTATTTTTATAGGACTTTGTAGTGGGTGAAGTGTTATCTCACGTAGATGTCTTGGATCTTCGAACTTCCTTGAAGTTCTCTGCTAGGCTACTTGTCGTAGAGCTGAGGAGAAATTCCTATCCTAGCTAGCTAACTTGATATTTCTCAGGATTTTACGTAGATGAAGGCAAATAATAAACTGAATTTCCCTTAAGCAGCTTAATTTATTCACAATATAATGCTCATTGAGGCGGCTAGCAACTTTCCTTTGCTTGACACTAAATGATAAAAGAGCTGTACATTTAACCTTCCCACTACTATGAATTCTTTACGTGGACCTATCTAGCTGTGTCACACGATATTTTTCCACCCACCCACGTACATACACACAATCTTCCGCCTGAGTCACATGTGTTATATCGGAGCTAAATCAGAGAGAGAAAGAGAGAAACTTGTGGCCTCCTCCCCTTTTTATACCTTCCTACTATGACGCTACTATTCGCGCCTTTCTATGTATTAACTATTCTCATTGGTTATCTACTTAGCGGTTATGAAAATAAAATGTTTCAAATTTGTCAGTCACGCTTCCCTTTGAATTCTCTGGTAAAACCGACTATCCCCGTCTCGCTTTACAACTCTTGTTTCTCTTTCTGTTTTTCCAACTCCCTTGTCTTCCAGGAATTGGACCATTATCTTTGTCTCACTCTAATCTAGGACCCTCTATTTTCTTCGACTTTACCTAAATCCTGTGCGCATTAGCGTGTATGTGCGTGTGGATTTGTTGCTCGCTCGCCTAGTAGTTAATAATTACACTGTTCCTTACATGCTTGCTTTCACATTAATTACATTCAATTATTATTTTATTATTCAATATTCTTTACATTATTAGTTACTCCTATTATTTCAATACTCTATTCTATTTGATATATGTCCCCTTACAACCTCAAAAAACTATTCTTTGAAAAACTTATTTTTCTATCTACTCTGTATTAATCGAGATAAACGTTTGCAGTCATAGTTTCATTACACTTTTCGTTGTAGGAGAGCGAAGTAATATTCAAATGTTAGCTGGGGATCGTTCGCTATATATTGACCTTGAAATTTCATTCTCTCTGACTCGCGAAAAACAACTGAATGATGGACTGGACTGGTGAACGGAGGTGGACACCTAGCACTGCTACCCTCAAGGGATCTATTGTGCTACATCCGGGAGGAACAGATAAGATGAAGGACTGCAGGAGACACGCGGGTTGCAGAGCGAAGGCAGGGCAAGTGGACAGAAGTGTGCAGAGTTCCCTAACAGTTCCAGGCTTGGCCACCCGGCCGCTCGTAGACGTCCTCTCCAGTGAGCGCAAGCCTCTGCGCCATCTGCTCGACGCCACAGAACAAAAGTCCCGGAGTCTACCTGAAATATGAAAGGGAAATTAAATTAGAGGACATGTGAGAGAGAGGAGAGCCATAGTAAAACACACCACTCCAGCATTTGTAGGGAAAACCACCGCCGGAAATCAAACCCGGAACCTCCCAAATGCGAGTTCACGCATTTACTGAGTAGCCATCTCGTGCGGTAACTGAATGATGACAGCACTTCCCCCCCCAAAAAAAGAGAAAAATTCAAATTAATGGAAAATTCAAACCAATAACAACGGATATCTCGAAAATGACCGATGCCACAAAAAAGTTATTTGTAATACATAGTGGGTTTTAAAGACATCTACATTTTTTGTGGATAAATTTTTGCCCATTATGGTGTACCAGTTATAGAAAATTATATAACTCTTTGCGAATAAAGAAGACTTCAGACTGCTCCCAGGAAATTCAATATATACATTTTATTTGACAATATCTTAAATAATACGGCGTTTTAATCAAAACCGTTAGCTATTTTGGGGCAATCAGAAATAATGAAAAAGGTCCATGTGAGGGACATGTTAAGCTACGCTGTTCTCTCTCTCTCTCTCTCACGCGCGCGCGCGCACACACACACACACACACACACACACACACCTTTTTCTAAAAATACTGTTTTGTTATTCTGGGGGCTTCAAATCGTGCATTTCGTTGAAACCTCAAGATGGAATATTTGGGTGGAGTGCAGTACTTCCTCTATCTGCTATAGGTACGTGGTAGAGAAACAGAAAAGCAATCCAGCATGTTCACGTACATTTTAAGCTAGGTAAGTATGTTCTTTGTCACAAAAATAGTATTAGTCTCACCGGCTTCAAATTATTCAATAAAAGTAGACATCTAGTAATAACTGTATAAGGGGTTCGCTGTGCGTCACGGGTTATCAAACTGCACTTCCAAATAACTCTATTCGTAACATTAATTTGCTCATACACCTTACACTTTGGACGACTCACAATCATTACTCTTTCTCCCGCGTGAGACGGGAATTAATTGTCAAAGAGTGACTATATAAATTCACACCAAGAGAAGAACAGAAAGTAAATGATTTTAAATTATTAATATTTAAACATTGTAATATACTGAATGTAATAATGTAAAATCCAAACAAAATATCCAAAATACATGCCGGATGAGGTCAACAATAAGTTTTCCATTATCAAAGAAGAGAACAAATCGAGGCAGTATTTTTAACACTTAAATTATTTCAGTCTAATTATATAAAATATAAATTCAATACAGCAATACGTGTGTGTAACATATATAAAAAGTGTATATTATAGTCATTGTATATTTTATATTATTGTATCCATGTGTAATAATGTTATGTGAATATATTGCGTAATTTAATAATGTAGGAGCTGTGAGAGTGATAGTTTAAAGGCTGCTAACAATGAGGTAACCTTGAGGCAATAATGAGTAAGATAGTTTAATAATGCTATTAGTTCATTATTGGAGCAGCAATAATGTAATTTTAGTGACAGTTTATAAAATAGCCAATCAACAACCAGAAAAAGCTTTAGTTAAATGAAGGTATTCTATTGGAGTAGTATTAGCCAATCAGAAATCGAAAAGGAGAAACTTTACAAATTCAGAAGTCAGTTGCCTGCAGACAGCGTTACTAACCAGACGCAAAGAGTGTCCTCAAGAAATATAATATGTATTCGTGTGAGACGAAAAGTAAGTTTACGTGTTAAAAAGTGTAATTAATTAATTAAAAGAATCTCACAGCTCTATATATCAGTGAAGCGTTATTTAAATCGTGTCAAGCATTAAAAGCAGTGAAGTAAAATTATAATCTGTGTAAGCCTACATTCTTGTCACACCACAAACCTGCTAAGAGAAACGTGTCTAACAAGAATACTGACGCAGCCGAGGCAAACATAAATATTTAATACTTAAAGAAACAGTCAAATTACAAAGTTAATATTTTTAAAAATTGGGGCAAAGGCTACCAGGTACTATACGTGCGGTTGCAACTACTTCAAGTTCGGATCCCCAACAGTTGAACTACAATAAATCCTACTGCAAATTGACGCCCAAAGCGTGGTGCAAATAACGTAACAAACTTGGTAACAAACAATCTTCTTCAAAATCAACAAGCTAGAAAAAGGGCACCATTGTGGCTTTTGTGTAGAAGTCCCGTTATCGGCGCAGAAGAGAATTAATTGCCGAAGATAAAGAAGAGAGAAGAAATAATGAGAATATATTTGGTGGAAAGTTGAACATTAGTTCATGGTATCTGTACCTCCTAAATGGGAAAAGGTCCGTGACGAGGCATTTAAATACATAGAAAGCTCCGCGACACGCCGTAGAGAAATAGCAAATTATCTGCATGTAGAGAAGTACCTGGACTTAGATTTTGTATAATAAATATATAGTAATTAGCTCCCCACAAATATATAAGAAGAACTGAAAGATGATTAAATATATAAAATTCGCGCCACACAAAAAGAACATAACATATCAGAAATCACATAACAGAATCCGGAACGTAGTAATACTTACAAAGTCGTTCTTGAGATTTTATTAGGTAATAATCAATTAAAGGAAAGAGGAAATCAAAATTATAATAAACAATTATGTAAAATTGAAAATAATCTCATTTCCAAAGAAATATAAAAGGAGAAGCCTAATAGCTTTTGGGCAAAGGCAAGCAAAATAAAGAATAAATAAGTGATTTTCCAAACGTAAAGCTGTTTATTGTGGATAGAAAATCACAAGTAGCAAGCCCTGAATTCCCGGAGCGTCACCTAAATCAAACCAGAATATCAATCCTGTTTCACACAGAGAAAAGTGCCCCTTGCATTAAGTCTCTATGATCACTGAACTAAAACTGCTGATATACTAAAGAGATCCAGTTAAAGATAGGGCTCTTATGGTTAGACTTGAAAGAGAGGCTTTTTCAATGAGTACTTGCCTTCAGAGCACGAATAAGTCAAAGCATTTCTTCATATTATTACGAAAATACTATTAGAACATTCCTTTACCTGTTAATTTTTAGATCCGTTGTGATTATTCCTGAAAAGCCAAGATGCTAATACTCGTATTTACGATTTAGCACTAATCAAGGAATTATAATTTATTACAGCCCTCCTAGCCAGATAAGAGAGATGACGAAGAGAAAGAACTGCCTTTTTGGTTTGTCACATGTCCGTTTTGCTTGTTAACTCGCTGAGATATAGATGGCCATGTTTCACTCATTCTTAATCAGAAATCATCACCATCTTAGTAACTCTCTCCTCCAGTATGTTCATGCGCTTAACCTTCAGACCTTCTAAACAATTTTTAATAGTTTAGAAGTTGAAATTAAAAATTGTAAAGTACAGTCATAGGTTCTCGACTAAAAGTTCCTGTACGTTCGAATTTTTTCAACCTGATAGGTTTCAATCGTGTAGCTGTGTATAGCGAAAAAACCTATAGGTACGTGTGTGTGTGTGTGTGTGTGTGTGTGTGAGAGAGAGAGAGAGAGAGGGAAATTAAATTGAGTTTTATTTATGGACACTCTTTAACTGCTGTGCTTCTTAGCGTCCCATTCTATATTGGGCGTGAAAGACCGGTAATTTTGCTAAGAGGCCTCTTTATCAGACTTGAGGTTCTTTTACGTGCCATAAATCTACGACACGTGACCACCGGCTTCACTTCCCTTCCGAAGGAAGTCATGCTAAGGATTTTTGCGCCCGAAAATATCCATCGCCCTCCGCCAGGTTTGAACCCACGACCTCGGGAACTAGAGGCTAACATGGTAACCACTACACCACGAGAGAGAGCGATGGAGAGAGAGAGAGAGAGACTTCGGCAATGGCAGTTGTATTTGACTCGAAGAACAGATCTTAAATGTCAAATAACTTCGCATATTTCACATTAAAACATTAAGAATTAAGCATTTAAGCTTTACCCGCCAGAGAGCTATATCAATTTATTTTAAAAGAATGCAATATTTCAAATTACTCTACCAAAAAAGGAAACCAACGCTCACATGACGAAGCCACAATTCACTTCATAATTTCACTCTGACAACTGTTTATTAATTCTGATCTCTTTATCCCTGACTTCTTCACAGAAAGCGGGCAAAAACTCCGTTACTCACACACACAAGGTCCTAATTCTTTGTATGCAGGAAAGTCCAAACACTGTTATCAACGCAGTGGAGCAGAGCCATTCTTGCAGTAATCGACAAAGTTTTGCAGCAGAACATCGTCTAATTTCCAGAGCAACCATCAAGGAACATTAGAACATAATCTGACATGCCTTGTGTAAAACTCTTAAGAGGTATGGCGTGTAATACCTTGACGAATACATGTTATGACGTAAACATATATTAACTAAATGGCGTCAAGCTGTAACGCGGCTAATAACCCTTGCTCGTGGTACATACGAGTCGTGGATGGCGTAGGTTACGTTATTATCTTGGCTGTAAAACATCTGCTGTGGTGAGATTTAAGTTTACTTGTTTCTGTTGTTTCAAATGCGAATAAGAATGTGCAAGATCTCTCTGTGGTCTGGTGGTTAGCATATTACCTTCAAGAGGTCCCGGAGGTGCAGAGGTTCCGGGTCCTATTTTCGGCTGGAGGGTAGAAAGTTTTCTTTAGCCAGGATTATTCCCTGTCCTTCCTAGAACCTGGAAGTATAAATTAGAGCATAAATGTGTGTGCTTTAATGTTTAAAAGTAAGATCAAACACGACACATAACCCAAAGATTAAACACTGACTGTAAATAAATGGCATCCGTTATGATCTCGGATTTTTTATGTTGAGAGAGAGAATGGGTTTAAAGTTCTTTAACCGACGGGGAATTACTGAAATGGCTAAAGTGATGGTCAATTGAGCCCTGAGTCTATAGAGCTTAAGAGTTATTGGACATTCATTTTCTGAGAATAAGAGGGAACCTCGGAAAAGGCCACCCGGGTCATCTATTTGGGGCCTCTTGACCAACATTTGTGGACGACTTGACTTTCTGAACATCGAAATGAAATGAAATTAAATGATATGGAACACCAAAATTTAGTTTCGGCCGGCTGATTAGAACCATCCCAAATAATTTTCACCGCTTTCATTGGTCGCATAGTTTATCATATGTGTCTACATCCGATGTTTTGTTTTCGGTATTATTGTGGGTACTTATTAGAATTGTTACCTCCGCTTGCTTCTCGGTATACAGCGTGTTGCAAGTAGAATACATTTCAGAACTGTGCACCAAAACATTTTCGAAAATAATTCAGAGTTTACCATATACGGTGCACTTTTGATGTATGAGCTACTTCAGCGTGCGTTGCCGAGATCCGTGATCTCGCCTGCAGACTGACTACTTCTTTGTTGATAGGTATCCTTCAAGCAATTGTCATCTCAAGAGCATATCTTGGTTTTAATGTAGAACAGTGCAACTGTGCAAAATACAAATTTATTTCTGGCCTATTGAATAACTGATTTAAATGTACGCTTATTAATAGGAAATATTCAAATAGAAGCGTTATGCAAGCAACAATCGTCATAAACAGAAACGAAAACAAACACAATATTCGTTCTTCAATGATGTAATATATTCATTTTATTGTCATTACCAGACGTAGCATTATTGGGTCTCCTTGATTAAATTTCGGTTTGACGGTCTTTCCTTTTGGCGCGGACCACACCAAAGGGAGAGATCTGTTTGAAATTGTCATGTGCCGTCAGCTCTGTCTGGCTTTGGCTAGACACGGTTGGTGGGGGGAAAAAGATAGCGTCACTCGAGAGTAAGTTGGAACCAGCCGTGTATCGCCGGTCTACGGTCTGTGGCATCTCCCTCCATCCTGTTTCCTTTGTTAATTATGTAGTGTCGCCAAACGTTTTTGTGAATTAATCCCAGGTAATGTGTGTTATGTAACCTTTCAATGTAATATAAAAACCCGCCCTTCCTCTTAATTTTACACACCAAGGTTCCGGACTTATTGCTGCCAAAGAGTTTCGCCCCCATGTGCGTGTTGGGGTGTCCTAAATTAATCATTTTCTGGTAAAAGTTTCGTCCTTCACCCCAACATGTAACAATATTTCAATTGCAGTGATTCGTAGATAGTGTAATATGCTCATTAAGATAAATGAAAATTGAAAATTGAAAGCAAAACTAGACAATCACTGTTCGAATAATCAGGCAGCTGAAGAAATAGGAGTTCTTAAAGCTTTAGAAGTGATATCACCTCTAGATAAAATCAATTGTGAAGAAAGAGTAGTCACTGTGTACACAGATAGTCAAGTTACTTTCGATCTATTAAAAACGGCTTTAATCAAGGATACACAATATCAGATATAAGAAATATACCAAAAAAAACCCGTCGAAAATAAAATTTGATAATACATTTTGGATTGACAAAAGCCCACATTGGTAATCAGGGCAATGAATGCAGACAGATTAGTATAGGAAGCTGCCACAGAAACCAATGGAACTGTAGTGTACCTAAAATTTCAGCTATTACTGAGATAAAAGCAGAAGGAACTATAAAATGCCAGAACGAGTGGAACAGCATAGCAAAAGGAACCACCTGTAAGAAATTCTTACCATCTGTTAGACATAGAACAAAACTTAAAATTAATATAACTTCAGAATTTACCGAAATAGTAACCGGACACAGAAAAAATAAAGCACATCTTCATAGAATAGGAATCATAAACGATCCAAACTGCCAATGTCGGAAAGCAATGCAGACACTACATCTTCTCCTCTACGACTGCGAAATCCAACAAGCAAGAAATATTTTGAAGAGTGAAATACACAGAAGAGGAGGAAAATGGCCAGTATCACTGACTGGCATGACTTTATCCAAAATTATAGAAAGACTTTATAGAAAAGTACGCAAAATATTTTATAAAATACATAAAACAATCATATGGATTAATATGTACAATGTATCATGTAAATAATTCAAGATTAATGCTATATAAGGTAAGTACGTTAAGTAATGCATGTAATATTATAGCTGTAATGGGACATGTTGGAAAAAAGAGTAACGCTTGTCTAAAAGAAGAGGTACATAATGCTAATACATTCATTTTCTTCTTTATCATATGCATTACTCGGAAGAGGAACAGAAGACCGGACTCTAGCTCCTGCATGGATTTATTAAGCTAGGATTGCTGTCTGTTGCATCATGCAGTGCGGTCTATATATTGCCGGGCCGCGGATCGCGTGTATGCATGCTACGCGCGCTGCTGCTACACCGGAGGTTTTCCATTCTAAAACTCCCGCGTTACTTACTCATGGAATGGTAGTAGCATACACTATAATGACTCCTAACCTTGTAATAAGTGGTGTTATAAGGAATGTCCATCTGCATTGGGAAATTTCTGGTATTCCTCGTCGTCACCAGGTTGTAGGTTTTTGACACCCATTTGCTATGCAACAGGCCTTGGAGACTTCTTTTGACATCATTTGAATGATGCACCAGTTTCGTCAATTTTTGGCTCCATTAGAACATTTCGTTTTTGCTACTTAGGTTTAGGCGATCCCGTTGTCCTAAACTATTAAACCGGACATCTAACAGTTTATCTATCTAGATCTGGAATACTAGGAAATTTCTCCGGAAGTTATCTACACACCTGTGTACATGATTCGGTTTTCACGTAGTATCATACATAAAAATTCTTTGTTAAAGCGTGATGTTTTCGGTAGGCGTTTCAGTGAAAATTCACACACAACATATATGTCTTGAATAAAATTTCATCTTTAAGATGCACAATGGATCGAACTGAAAGCAGCAACTGAGTTAGTATAACACAGCGGTTAAACGTAGTTTCGAGTGGGCCATTCGCCGCCAGTGCGCTGCGGAAAAGTACCGAGGTCACTGTAGTGCTAACGAGATACGCATATACGCGATCTATGGCCCACTATAAGTGAAACGAATGGTATAAGACGATAAACCATAATATACATGCTATAACTGATGCTGATCATTCCAAATCCTAGAATTAATGACAGCTTTTATGGTGAATGCAATTAATTAATCAGGTGAGAATGACAATATTTATACCGGGATATGGGATTAGCAGTGTAAATGTTTTATATAGGATTTCGAAAAGTCAATACAACACAATATCTTATGTATTTATTTTGTGCTGCTTTTTAGAGCAGAAGGGCCCACGTCTAGAACCTAAAGTATTGTGAACAGCAATTTCAATTCTCAAAGACAACCCAGTAGCACAAGTAATCGCTGGGTGATAATTTATTGTTCCAACACCACATATTTTTGTCTCTTAAGTACGTCTGTGAAAAATACTAGATTTATGTAGTGTAAATGATCAGTAAGTTTCTCTAAAAACGCTTTTCTTCTCGGTTCGGGGTGCATCAAAACATGTATATGAAACCTCTACATGATCATTTTTGGGTGGTATTTTTTTATTTTGACTTTCGGACTTCGATACAAGTTTGCCATGGCTACACAGAATACCATAATATGAATTTAAGAGTATATAAAAATGTGTAATAAGCCATTTATCTGCACAGACGTTATTTTAAAATATAGTATTTATAATTAGATTAGCTTACAAAAGGATAAAGGATTAACAATGCAGATGTGTTTACAAATTATGAGTGCCATATAAATGGTTCCTTAAAATTGCTACATATGTTGTTATACTAGTTGTGATTTCCACTTGGACACTTTTTTCTATTCTGTGTCTTGTAAGCCAGTTTACGAAAAAAAATTAACGGTTCCTCTAGCACCAAACATAATTCCAGTGATAGTGATTTTATTCAAATTATATTTATTAAGAAAATCTGATGTTGGTTAATATATTTTCTGTTTCTCTGCATCAACTTCGCGGTTTGGAGGTTATGGCGATTATATCCATTCTTCGGTTGCTGTCATTTGACACTACACAGTGAACCTCTTCGTATACCTCGCAAGTTTTGGGATTTTAAAGCATTTGCTAATTGTGATCTTATAGTATTGTGAAGTTTTATTCGTTGGGGAACATTTTATCATCGTGTCTACAATGACTTTTGTCGGGAGAACGTCCAGGGAGGGATCGTTCACTTTAAGCATGTCTCGCCATTCACTACTAGGAAGATTCTTCTTGGTAAGTATCCATTTGTAGGCGGATGCGACTTCTTTAAAAAATCAACACCTTACTTTATGAGGATAAGAGCACCATTCAGTATATTCCATATCTTGCAACTCTCGTAATTGTTAAACTTTCAGAGTACTGTGGCTTAGATCGAGCTTGAGTTCAACAAGGCAGCGATTTCTTATTTTGTTGTAGTCACGGAAAAAATTTATATGGGGTGGTTAGCAGTTTCAAAAGTTATGTTAATATTATTGCAAAAATGCTTCTCAAGATGTCCTTAGAATTTGAAGCTCTTTATATTTATAACGGGTGTAGAGCATACGGTTGGGAGTATCGTTTAGTATTTGCTTAACAGCACTTCGAATCATGTTGTCTGCTTTAAGGAGAAACTGCTTAGGTATATTTTCTAATCAGTTGTTTGTAGTAGATAAATAAGTGCGAGTCCAATCAGTTGATGGATCACCATTAATTTCTGTTGAGGCTATAGTAGAGGTGAAGTAGCAATGATGTCAAGGTTTTTGTGTAATTTTGATAAGATTTCAGTGCAATTGCAAACTAGAGCTTGATTGAAAGTTCCACAGAAATATTTTATTTCATCCTCGGGAGAAATACTTGAAATGCATCCAAATGTTGTTATAAGATCTGTGTGTATTAGTTTGCCTTTAAGAATAGCTATATCTTTATATTTAGATTTGTTACTGTTGATTTATAAACCAACTTGTTGGAGAAGAAGAATAATCATAGTAAAGCATTTTTTCCAATGATTACAATATCATCTGCAAAACAATGATTACAATATCATCTGTATTGTAATTGGTTATTATCAGGAGATATCCTTTATCATAAGATTCAGGAATGGTATTCTCTGCAAGTTCATTAAAGGTGTGGTTAATGCTTAAATTAAATAGGAATGGAGATATTAGGTGTTCCTCCATAACTCTCCGGTGTATGTTTATCTTTTCAGTTTGTTTTCCACTAATTTGTGTTCTTGTGGAATTCTTTGTGAGCGTATTTGTAAATTTGGTGGTAATTGTGAATGTTCAACAGTAGAAATTAGATGGTCATGACCTATGCTGTCAAATGCTTAAGAGATATCTAGAAATACTAGGCATGCGAATTCTTTCTTTGTGACAGCTGTACGAAGAATTCCTTCATCGAAGAAATGTACTTTTTATACTAAATAAATTATCTTACTCATCTATAAATGGATACATATAAGAAGAATCAGATGGTTATGATTGTGCTGGGATCACGAGGAATCCTCTCTGGCAACTAATTAATTCGATTGTGTTCCTAGCGATATTATCTAATGTTTTCGAAATTATTCGAAGTAGAATAAACGTTATAGTAATTGGTCGCCATTTGTATAGCCCTATGGAATCGTCATCTTTGTATTAGAATTGTTCTTTCTTATCAGGATGAGCTTTGCTTATGTGGATGCGAAGACCTGAATATAATTTACCACAATAGGGGCAGATTAGTTTCGTTTTGTCTTCTGTCACTTATTATTATTATTACTTGTAGATTCACCAACGCTATACTAACCTAGTTTGTGTCTAAACTGTATAATCTTAGGAAGAGTTGTAGCTTCTTACGAAGTGGATGTTAATTCCTCTTCTGGTAAACCGTTTACCGCAGAGAAGACACTCTACGGATTCGTGTGCTTGAAAGGATGAAGTTGAAGGTTGTAGATTCATAACAAATTTATGAATCAATACATTAATATGTAAGCAAGAAATTTTTTATTTCAATTAGAAGTTACTTAAAATTTGAGTTACTAAGGAAATAAACTGAAGAAGTTTTTGTATTGATGGAGTTGTATTGTAGTTCGATTGTTGGGGAGCCGAACTTGAAGTAGTTGCAACCGCACGTATGGTAAAAAGTTTTCGGTAGCCTTCGCCCCAAATGTACTTTCAGGTGGCCTTTGCCCCAAATGTTTTAAAACAAATATTAACTTTGTAATTTTGACTGTTTATTTAAATACTATATATTTATGTTTGCCTCGGCTGTGTCAGTATTTATATTTTGTTAGAGACATGAATGTCTTAGCAGGGAGTGGTGCGACGAAGAATGTAGACTTACACAGATTATAATTTTACTTAATTCCTTTTATTAATGCTTGACATGATTTAAATCACACTTCACTGATATATATATATATATATATATATATATATAGTGAGAGAGAGAGTGCTGTGAGATTTGGTTTTCTATTAAATACTTGCACTTTTTAACACGTAAACTATTTTGTCTCACACAAAATACGTATTAAATTTCTCGAGGACGCATCTCGCGTCCGGTTAGGAACACTGTCTACAAGCAACTGACTTCTGAATTTGTAAATTTTGCTCCATTTTAGATTCTGATTGGCTGATCCTAGTCCAATAGAATACCTTCATTTAACTAAAGGTTTTTCTTGTTGTTGATTGACTATTTTATAAACTGTCACATAAATTACATTATTGTTTCCAAGAATTACCAGTAGCATTTAAGCTTTCTAATTTACTATTGCCTCAAGGTTACCTCATTGTTAGCAACTTTTAACCTATTATTCTCACAGCTCCTACATTATTAAATTAAGTAATACATTCACATAACATTATTACACATGTATACAATAGTATAAACATATATAATGACTGTAATATACACTTTTACATCATGTTATATACACATATTGCTTTAAGGCGGGATGTTATTGAATTTTTATATTATATAATTAGACTGAAATCATTTAAGTGTTAAAAATGATGTCTCAAAACAAGTCCAAGAGGATATAATTAACCTTTATTTAACATAACAGTCTAATGTTTGGTAATATCTACATGTCTGTAGAACACTTAGAATATTGAATTATTATTGATTGATACTTCTTGGTTGAGAAGATTAATCAGAGTGCGAAAAATTGTTATGCTTAGGAATTCAGACACAAATCTCATGGTTTTCCTAGCACAATACAATAGTAGAGCAGTAAAAGAAGTAGAAACATGTTGAATATTAATGGTAAATGAAAATTTCTGTGATCACAGGTTCTTCATAATTAAACTACTTTAAACTATATTCAGCGTTTAAGTCGCATGTAAACTACTAGTTTTGAAGGAACGCTGTGAGCACAAACTCGATAATATCATCTTGTCATCTAAATAATTTAGCCATCGATGGTTAACCAAGTTCCAAACCAGTGCACTTAATATATCGGGGCTTGCTCATTTAGAAGGCGTACGTTATTTTAATTCATAGTTTTTTGCATAATTATATAAAATGTCCACATAACCTTTCAAAAATATGATTTGCCAAAACATTTCCTTTTAAGCTGCAAAATGTTTGTCTTTAACACTCGTGCTGTTGCTGTATATTGCCTATATTGCTAAGCTATAATATTTTTACTTTCTCTACTACGTATAGTAAGTAGATGAAGTATTGTATTCCACTCAAAAATTCGATACCGAGATTTCACCGGAAATATGTTTTGAGACCCCCTGAATCCAAAAAAAGCATTTTTTGGAAACATGTCCATGTGTGTGTGTGTGTGTGTCTTTGAACAGCATAACTCAGAAACGAACAGTCAGATAAACACCAAACTTGGTATTTAGGTTCAGTATCTTCCAGAGATGCGACACGAAGGTTTTCAAGAAAATTCCCCACCCCAGATTACCCTTTACATGGAACAGTTTTCGTAAATTTTAATTTTTTCCAAAATGGCTAACGATTTTGTTTAAAATATCATATATTGAAGATACTTTCATGACAAATAAAATGTATATCTTGAATTTTCTGGGAATGTCTCCAAAAGTATTCTTCATTGTGAACGACTTTATGATAACTGGTAAACGATAAGAGATAGACAAAATTTTACTACACAAAAATGTAGATCGCTTTAAAATACACAATTTATATCATATACTTTTTTGTTGCGTGAACCATTTTCAAGATATTGTTGTTATTCCCTTAAATTTTTCATTACTTATTTTCTCAAATGGTAATTCGTTATTCATTTTTATGTGCTGTGGATGAAGCCATGCAAAGAGAATGGAATGCGCCACATAGCAACCAGCTCTTAAAATATTTGACTATCGCTTAAAGCCTACCAATTCCTCTTGCATCTACAAGAAAATTAGCAATAAGATTAACATCTCGATATCTCGATTAACATGAAGCATATGGAGAATAAGCGTTTGTAAGAATAGCTTGTACAAGCGTAGAGAAAGTCATGTGAGTGTAACACATCAGATTTTTACAATTAATAAATTTATTTAGAATACTTGTAACCGCTATAAGCACATTCATACTCGATGCCATTCCAATTTCCTATTAACTTGTAAACTTGTAACAACCCTCTTTTGATTTCCTCTCTTTCAAGATTGAAATGATAGAAACAGCGACGCATTGTATCACCGACCCAAAATTTTGCTTCGGCTTTTATATAAGATTGTTTGGAAAACAAAAGCTTAATTTTTCCGTGCATTCTCTGTGGGGGAAGAAAAAGAAAGAAAAAACAAAAACGACGACGAAAAGTCAAACCCTTCTTAGGAGTATCCTTTACACCGGTTTCTATGACTTCAACAGATCGTAATCGACTGCCTCTGTTGTCTGGTGGCTAGCATGCTAGCTTCCAAATACAGAAGTTTGGAAGCTAGGTACCGTGCTGGAGGATGGTAGTTTTTCGTTAGCTAGGATTGTTCCCTATCCTCCTTAGAGTTTGAAGCATGAGTGAGAGAGTAAATGTGTGTGTGTGTGTGTGTGCTCGCGCGCGCGTTGATATAATTATTGACGAAGAAATATAAATAATTAAACAAAAAATTTCAGTAAAACAAAGAAATACCAAGCGGAATGGCTCAGGCGGTAAAGTCTGTGGCCCGCATTCGGGAGGTCTCGGGTTCAAATCCCGTGGGCAGACCAATCTGTCTTGAGGTTTTGTCGTGCTTTTCCTCAGTCGCCAAGGTAAATACCGCATTGGATATTTAATACCACGACCCAGAGTTCCATCTTAAGTCTAAAACAATAGTAAAATGAAAAATAAGTGGTAATAGCGAATGCTATGCCATCTATCTACAGACAATATAAGTAGTTAAACTGGACGGCACACTAATGCCATTGCACGGCATGAAGCAGGGGTTACAGGAATGAGACCTTGAAGGTTAACTGTCCATCACATATTGTTCTAAGAAATATCCACCAACAGATCCGTCGCAATATGACCAAGGAGTTAAAGCGACGTTTAAAGAAAAATAAATACAAAATAAAGAAATAATTGCAATAAATAATTTCCGAATATTAATTCAATCTATAATGTATCAAGCTTCAGTTGAAAAGATTAGCCACAAGAAGGTAATTAGCGAGCCATGTGACGAAAGTCATTAGTATCAGCCCAATAGAGAACACATTAGCTTAAGGATTTCTGGGAACGCAGTTAGGTTAAAAGTTCAGTACGCTTACACAGTCGCGTAGGCCAAACTGAAACAGAAAGTGAAAGGTATTTCCAAGATTTTGGCCAGCCCCCGAATAACAAAGTTGGAGACGCGCATGAAGAGAGATGAATATTGGCCCTTGCATGAAATAATTTTGGGTGGAATAATATGTAGGCGGAGCTAAAAGTAATAAAGGCGTGCAATTTTAGAACAGAGAGTTACTCACACTGGTACTTACATTCGTTCGTGTACACAATTTTGCATACATTCATTACTCAAGTATCGTTTTCGGTACATACTGATCGTGTGATATTTAAGCGCATAGTGACGCGCTTGTGTGAGTAAGATTTCGCGGCTATTGCGAGAGGTTTTGCCGATAAGCAATTTAGCGACTCACGGCAAGTTATGCTTTTAGTTTCTTTTATTGCGGAAACAGTTATTTCATACCGTAACTTTGATACTGCAGAAGTTAGTAGGTACAATAATTCAGTTGTTACAATTTCGAGTGCTACGATTCATAATCAGTTTCATTCTTTATCATCAAACGGTCGGCAATTCACTTCAATAACTCAAATATTAGTTCACAACAAATTTCTCAGTAAATTTAAGCTGGTATGTTCTTTAACAATACGCCCACGCATACCCTAAGGGAAAGTACTGATAGTTCTGCCACTGGAGCAGCCGTAGCAGAATCAACAGCAGATATTGGAGACTACGATAAAAGGTGGCAACTACATACATTTTCAGAGTGCCTGTGTATGTGAATTTAATAAAAATATGAACATCCTGATGGCTAATTGGCATTTGACGACCAAAGAACACACACACACAACTGAATAGAGGCCTTGCAAATTTATGTTTAGTCTTCTATCTATTTGGGAGTCAATAATTTCGTTTTGGATTTTTTGTGCTATATAGAGCTAAACCCCATAATTAAGAACCTTCAGAATTCCCATTTAACATACACAAGATGGACTTCCGGTTTTAAATACAAGATTTTTGCCTCAAAACTAAAACTTGAAGGTGGATATCATTGCTTTTGTTATGTTTTAGTGGAAGTGCTGTAAGAGACTTTGCTTATTTATTACCTCAAAAATACCCTAAAATTTGTAAACAAATGTGAGAACTAGAATAATTTTAATAAATTTGTATTAATTTTAAAAGCAACAAATTTAAATTCATAGACACAATATCCAAGATAGCATAATACACTGTGTGGATTTAGAAGAATAAAATCATATAAAAATAATTGCCCACGTCAGCTCTTAGTTTTTCTCTACCTCCTATAACCGGAGTAAGTTATGCACTAACCCAGTTCCTACCAAATTTTACTTTACCTACATCCTAACCTATTCATGGAGCGAGTAGGAGGGACTCGTGTGCAGTAGGTATAGTGAAGGCAACCCTCTTAGGGGAAGGTACCCCAAACCCGACACCTTAGGTAGGAGGTTGTTGCGTCGGGTCAGCACCCGGCACACGTAAAATAATTTGTAATGCTAGTAAGCCCGACAGGAAAAACTAGATGGCGATAACCAGAGGTGGCGAACACCAGAGGTGGCGAAAACCATAGGTGGCGAAAACGGGACTCGCCGTTCTCTCTTCTGCCAGTATCCACTTGTTTTTCACATGCTGCTGAGCGATGCAGTGCGTGTTGCATATTTGGTGACTCACGGAAGGAAACGTTTTTGCTACCCGTGGCGTAAGCTTTGCAAACGGACTTTGAATATTGGTACTTGGAATTGCCAAGGAACCAGAAACAGAAAATATGTGGTAATAGAAATGGAAAGAATGAAAATGGGTATAACAGTACTAAAAGAGACAAAGAAAAAGCGTCAAAGTTCAGAAGTTTCAAAGTCGTTTATACATTTTTATGGGAAGGTGGTGCTAAAAGAAGGTAAGAGTTAAATGTGGAGTTTCCATTTTAATACGCAAGAGACAAAGAAAACGCATTCAGAATTGGAAAGCAATTATAAAAGATTGATAAGCGGGAATATTGACTGTTTGGAATGAACATAACTGTACTTGGGGTGTACGCTTCTAATAATGAAGCCTATTATACTTTTAAAGAATAATTTTATGATATAATTTAACAGGGTTTAGAAAGTATAAGCAATAAAAGGGAAATTTTGTTACTGGATGATTTTAATGGAAGAGTAATAACAAAAAGTAATAACAAAAAGTAAAGATGCTTTTCAACAACATGGAGGGACAAATCTTAATCAAAGTGGAGAATTTTTACTAGAAAGGTGTCAGTCAAATCGTTTTATCGTAACAAATGGGCACTTTAATCACAAAGATATACATACATAATTATATCTGGACTCAACAAACAAAACAGTTATGTTCAATAATAGATGTGACAGTAAAGCAGAAATATAAATTAAAAATAGATGATGTCATAGTGTATAGTGTAGTATTATTATTTGTTTATGTTTGTATTTGTTAGCCCCACATTTGGGAGCCAATTTGAAGTGGTTATTATTAATGTTATTTATTTAACATTAATTGTAGCCCCACGTTGTGGTAGCCAATTTGTGGTGGGATTATTTGTTACATTATTTATTTATTGAGCCCCACATTTGGGAGCCAATTTGCGATGGTAAATTTATAATGTTATTTGTGTATGTGTGTTTACTTCATGTGGTGAAGCCATTTTGTGACGTGATTCATTTGTTAGGTTTGTTAGCTCCATCTGGTGTTAGCAATTTGCGGCAGTATTAGTTTTTGTTTGAAAGAATGCTACTGTTATTTTATTTAATTTTTGGTTCTCTGTCCTCCGGCTAGCTATGATCTTTTGGTCAAGCACTTCTCTTTATACAGGTTGTGTAAACGGAAAGGAATCTTTTATCCAAAGATAACACTGATGAAGGAATTTGTTTTACACTTTTATTGTCGAAACACAGTCACTATCACATTTACACATTGATCTAGACACTCGCCAAACTGAAACTGTTATAACAACGTATTTACTGATCACTTTTAATTCAAGTACTTCAACCTTTTGTATAATTAACTTTACCATACTTGAGATTTTTCATAACTCTTATACGCGTAACTTGCGAATCGATAGCCGACGTGTAATATTTCTGCTGGACTGAAGGACTGAAGGCGACGTGTATCATACAAATATTTTCGACGAACTGACGGGAATGCGACGTGTAGTGTACAAAGAATTTTGATGAACTGGGGGGTCTTTACCTCTAACCTACCTTTTATACTCCTACACCCAGATATGCCTAAAGATTATAACTGAGCTCCAATTGGCTAATAAAACGCGCCAACATTAGCGTCTATTTTTATATCCAATGAAAATTATGAATACATATGCTCTAGGGAAATGTTCCAGCAAATTCTAAAAGAAAAACGCGCCAATATTACGTAACTTCCTCGTTTCCAATAATGATAAACAGCTCACCCCCTCGCTGCATTATTGCACGCTATTATTGTCAGTTTCAGTAAGGCAGTATAAACTTACTTCTCAACAATAATTACAATCAACAAACATCTCAAATCAATGTCACATAAAAATGCATATTCATATTACAATCATTCTTTACATTTAAGTAATTTGTGATACAAATTACTGCATCAATAGAAAGGTTGAATATGGAAGTGACAATTATCTGCTAGGAGCAAAAGTTTTGTTTAATCACATGAAACCAACATACACACAATCAATGATATGTGATTGTAAAAACTTGGGACAAATAGTTTAACACTAAAATGTTGGAATTTGATAGGATTATTTACTTAAAGTAGAAAAGACTAGATAAGAACCTGGAAAAAATTAAAGGAGAAGGAATTACAAATATGCATGAACAAAGAAAACATGAAATACAAGCAGCAGCAAGAAAAGTTTTGAAAGTATTAGAAGTATTAAAATGGTTAAATACAAAAGAAAAAAATCTGTGTTACACTCACATGATTTGCTCTACTCTTGTACAAACTATTTTTACAAACTCTTATTCTCCATCTATTTCATATTAATCGAGATAAACATTTGCAGAAACGATCTTCTGACATGCAAAAGAGAATTACATTTTACACATAGCGACAGTTCTAAAAATATTTGACTATCGCTTAAGGCCTACCATGTTCCCCTTGTTTTGTGTTTGCAAGGGCCCTATAGAAATGCAGTAGCCTTTAAGCATAGACACATCTCACAGCTGGTTGCTATGTGCAGCACCATTCTCTTTGCCACAGATTAATACTCTTTGCATATCCAAGGCAAAAAAAAAATGAATAACGAATTCCCATTTGAGAAAATAACTATTGAAACGTTTAAGGGAATAACAAGCAATATCTTGAAAGTGGTTCCTCAACAAAAAATGTATATGACATAAATTGTGTATTTTAAGGCGATCTACATTGTTTGTGTAGTAAAATTTTGTCTATCTCTTATGGTTTACCAGTTATGCAAAAGACGTTCACAGTAAAGAATACGTTTGGAGACATTCTCAGAAAATTCAAGATATACATTTTATTTGTCATGAAAATATCTTAAACATATGATATTTTAATCAAAATCGTTAGAGCCATTTTTGAGAAAATTAAAAATTTCGAAAAATGTTCCATGTAAAGGGTAATCTGGGGTGGGGGGATTTTCTTGAAAACCTTTCTGTCGTATCTCTGGAAGATACCGAACCTAAATACCAAGTTTGGTGTTTATCCGACTGTTCGTTTCTGAGTTATGCTGTTCACAGACAGACACACACCCGCCAATGTTTCCAAAAATACCTTTTTTTGGATTCAGGGGGTCTCAAAACAAGTATTTCCGGTGAAATATCGGTATCGAATTTTTGAGTGAAGTGCAATACTTTCCCTACTTACTATACGTAGTAGAGAAAGTAATAATTGAAATGATGTATAAAGAAAAATCAGCTAAAATAAGAAAACTGATAATAAAAACAGAGTGAAATGTGGGAAAGAATGCCAAAGGATAGGAAGAGCCAGGGCATCGGAAGCATGGGGGTCGGCCAAAACAATTACTAAGAGACAATAAATAGACATTGTAATTTCAAATAATAAATACATCCAAATGAATTGGCTATTATAAAACATCACTAACAGAACATAGATAAGAACTTGTGCATTCGGTGCAACAATGGTGATGCTGCAATAAAGCAATCAGAAACGCTAATGCCCTTATAGATGAGCCCTTTAAAAATAAATAAATAAGCAATCAGGGGAGAAAAGTGAACTTTACTTATAAGAAATTGTTGGGGCAATGAAGGAACGGCAGAGCATGTGGTCCTGGTGAAATACCTTTAGAACTGCTAAAGAAGGAAACTAGAAAACTTTTGAAATGTTAAAACAATAATTTATTTCAAGCATGTACTGATGATGATATTGACATACCATAAGACTGGATGTTAAGTATCCTATACTTCTATTTATAAGAATAAAGGGGTAAAAATAATGTTGACAACTACAGAGGAATATCTATAACGAATCTATTTAACAGAATGTATGTAAAAATAACTAATAATAGGATCAGAGAAGAAATAAGCGCGTATAACTGCCCTTCAATGTATTTTGTCTTATTCAACTGAGGGAAAAGAAAAGTGCCACCAGTGGAAGTTTACATCTTGAAGATGCTATTTTGTTGTATTGTTATTTTTACGTTGTTATTTTGCCCCACGCTTTGGGAGCCAATTTGAAGATGTATTATATTTCGACTGTTGGGGAGCCGAACTTGAAGTAGTTGCAACCGCACGTATGGTAAAAGGTTTCCGGTAGCCTTCGCCCCAAATGTAGTTTCCGGTGGCCTTTGCCCCAAATTTAAAAATATTAACTTTGTAATTTGAGTGTTTCATTAAATATTATATATTTATCTTTGCCTCGGCTGCGTCAGTATTTATATTTTTTTAGAGACATGAATGTCTTAGCAGGGTGGTGGTGCGAGAATGTAGGCTTACACAAATTATAATTTTTAATTCACTCCTCTTTATTAATTTTTGACACGATTTTAATAACACTTCACTGATATAGAGAGCTGCAAGATTCTTTTATTAAATACTTGCACTTTTTAAACACGTAAACTATTTTCTCACACAAAATTTGTATTACATTTCTCGAGGACACATCTCGCGTCCGGTTAGGAACACTGTCTGCAAGCAACGCGTCCAGTTATGAGCGCTGTCTACAAGCAAATGACTTCAAAAATTTGTAAATTCTGTTATATTTCAGTTTCTTATTGGCTAATCCTAGTCCAATAGAATACCTTCATTTAACTAAAGCTTTTTCTGGTTGATGATTGGCTATTTTATAAACTGTCACAAAAATTACATTATTGCTTCCAAGAATTACAAGTAGTATTGTTAAACTTTCAAATTCATTATTGTCTCAAGGTTACCTCATTGTTAGCAACTTTTAACCTATTATTCTCACAGCTCCTACATTATTAAATTACGTAATACATTCAGATAACATTATTACACATGTATACAATAATATAAACATATACATTGACTGTAATATACACTTTTTATATATTGTTACATACACATATTGGTTTAAGGCGGGCTGTTATTATATTTTATGTTAGATAATTAGACTGAAATCATTTAAGTGTTAAAATTACTGCCTCAATCTGATGAAATTGTGGAATATCCTAGACAGACAAGTATAAATGAAAACGCACTTGGCGATGATTGTATTGCTTCATTTTTTAACCTTTTAATCTCCTGATTAAACCCGAAATATTAACATTTTTATTGCTTGACTTTGCATGTTTTATCTTTCACTCAGAACAATTTTTTTTCTTCATCACATACACAGTTACTCAAAGTATTCGTCTGCACTTTAAAAAATTCTAGCAGTCAAATTAATGGAGGAAACAATCTAGTTTCCTTTTGGACATAAAGAATAAATTGTAATACAGTTTACGTGTTTTGGTGGTTTTTCAGATCATTCATTTTATCGGTTTTATACATTTTTGAAAAATATGCCAAAATTGCAACTTTTTTGTACGTGGTGTTATCAAAATTATCTTACATGTTTTGAGTAGAGTAATTTTTTGTGTAGTACTTGATTTTGTGGTGAAAATAGGATTTTATTTGATGGAGGAATAAAATGTTAAAAGTTGGGAATTTTCAACGTTTTTGCCTTAATTACTCATTTTGATTTATTTCTTCCACCAGTTTGTCACATGTCGATAAAAGTGTGTAAATGTACGCACAAAAAATGTTCTATCCAATGCATGAAAGATAATTTTGAAAACACCACGAACCAAAAGTTGCAATTTTGGCAATATGCTTCAAAACTTTATATACTGATAAAGTGAACGATCTGAAAATCTGGCAAAACACGTAAACTGTATAACCATTTAATCCTTCTATCCAAAAAATACTTTTTTGCCTCCATTAATTTTGCTGCTGGAATTTGTTAACGTGCAGACGAATACTTTCTTGAGTAACTGTATGTTTTCTTGAGTTTCTATTTATTGATGATGCATAAAAGTGTGTGTGTGTGTGTGTGTTTGTGTATAATTATTTATATGATCACCTTAAATATCTAAGAAACCATACTCGTACGATTAAGTTAGATATGTTCTTTTCCCTTAGTTATTTTTATCGTGGCTTACAGCAGTGTTCTATTATACTTCATAAACATCTGCCAGCTTTCACCTTGAGGTTTCTCTCTGTAAATATCGTTTTAGACATTAAATAAATGAAGGGGTAGATTTAACATTTTGTAAAAATAAAAGGTTGCCTGAACGTTTACTTGCAGTAAGTTAATTATAATTATACAGGGAGTGAGCAAATTGAAGCAGGCGCACCAGGATAGCCCACCTACTCACACGACCTCTGACCTCTTTTCTAGGTAAGGTTGCGCATTAAGCTGCGCGATAAGTAAACTTCAATTATAGAACCAAACATACACGCACCCACACTGGTAGTTAACTCTAATATTCTCTCATCTTTGGACCTGCTTATCTCCGTAACCCATTTCAATTAATTTTCTACTTTATGAGGCATGCAAACAGAAGTATGCAGCTTTTCAAACCCAAGGGAGGATTTTAATTGCATAAGTTTGTACATAACACACTAAAACAACAATGTAGCTTGTAACCATAAAATGTTAACAGATTTATGGATGATATTTTCAGTTACTAAGCGAAACTGACATGACAATACAATGAAAATCTTGAAAGAAGTTAAAAAATTTAGACAAGTTCTTTATGGTGTTTACCCCTACAATTCATTTGTTATTTTTGCCAATATTTAAATGTCTGTGCGGCTATTTAAGTTCCCCTGAGCATACTACTGTAATGAACATTTCAATTTAAATGTGTTTCTCTGAAAATGCTCCACAAATACCAACAAAAAAAATTACCAATTAACTTGTAATTTTCAGTGAAACTTCAGAAATGATTACTGAAAGGACTTGTTTGCACGTTTGTAAAGTGCATAATTACATTAGCTTTCATTAAATATGTGCATAAAATGGAAAATATGTCCTTGAAAAGTTAATTAATATTTTAAAAAAACCCAGTGTGCCTTTCCTCATAATGGGCTACTGTCAAAATAAAATGTTGGGTAAGATGCAACAAAACATTTGTCCTGTCGAACTTAGTAAACATGTAACATTTATTATATAAAGAACAAACATTAATAACATCCATGAAATAAATGCATATAGTTGATAGAAACTGTGCATGCTCCGTTATATTACTTTGCTATGTCACTCAAATGAAGATTGTGAAGGCTTTTTACGTGTGAATTACCTTAAGAGGAGAGATCAGTAGGTTGAACCGTTTGTACAAGCACTTGCTTGTCTGAAAATATGACGTGGCACATTTTCACGACTTTATCCTATTACCTATTACTATTTTTCAGGTATTCCTGATTAATTATATTATTCTTATAAGAGTAATTATTATATGCATTTTACCTTGATCACGACAGAGCTGACTTCAAATATCTTATGTGCACTTGATTAGATGTACGATGCGAAGAAGAAAGAAAACAACTAGGTGGTTCTCCCAATTTGTAAATCCCTCTCCCCCTTTCATTTCTTTAGTCATGTTTTGGGCTTTGACTTGAGAAAAAAACTATTGTTGTTTTGTAACTCGAGCTGTAGCTCTTCGCTATGAAACATCTTCATGTTGGCTTCCATATTCATACTTCTTGTTCTGCCGAGTGGCAGGAAATAATTCTGATTAAAGAAGTATATCTGCTGGCGCCTCAAGCTTCTCTTGGTTGAGAAGCCAGAACGGTGACCACTGGTACACAGAGACGGTAAAAAACATTGCCGTATAAAGGATGGTCTGGAGTGAGGGGACTATTTTGAAAATCTTCATGTCACATCCTTGGGAGATGCTGGACTTTAAAAAAATACATTTTCGTTTTCGAGTTATATTGGCTCCTTTAATACGTCCAATTTATTTAGTATCCGATTACCTACCTCTGTTGTACAATTTCTTTTTTAACGTCGCTTAACATCTAGCTCATCTCACGACGGCAATCTGCAGGTTCTTGGATACATATGGCTCAGTGAATGCCGGATATATGACCGTAGATATGCAGTCGTCTTCTGCTTCACTTGCTTCAGTAAATTACTGCTAAATGGCTTCATTCTGTGCCATCTATTTGTTGCTATTGATTTTATCCGAGGTAGACTTTCATTGTTATTGCTGTTGTTTGGGTGTACACATGTAGACGGCCTTAATTGTATAGTCTCCATCTTGTACCATCTGCTTGGATATGTTTTATATACAGAGAGAGCCAAAAAACTACGAACCGGATGTGCGGTGTTTTTCATGTCCTCGGCGCTCGTTGACGTCTGCTGCAATTATAGAAAGCGCAGATGAAACCATATAACATTTTTAAAACTACTTTTAAAGGTTTTACTTACCAATTTTATGAAAGGAGATGCTGAAACTGGCCACCATGTTGCCCATACATTTTTGGCACCTATTTAGGAAACTATCCATCACTCGCAGTAGTTAAGGATGAGAAATTCTGGCAATTTCCTGGCGAATATTTTGTTTTAATTCTTCCAGGGTGTGTGGGTTTGTCTTGTACATTTTGTTTTAAGTTACCCCAGAGATAAAAATCGCAGGGGGTTAGGTCGGGGGACCAAGGGGGCTACAAATCTCTAATAATAATTCTGTCCTCAAACATACGGGCGTCAACTGTGACTCGAAAAAATTGGCCCTATAACTCTTTTTCCGCACCATACACCAATTTTTTCGTCTTGAAGGGGTACTTTATGAACAATATTACCGGCTACGCAGTGTTTTTCCACTAGGCGTGATAAGCACTGCTGCTATAAACAAGGTCACGCTGTTGACGTGGTTTTGCTCTGCAGTGTGAAGTGCAGTATTGATTTCACGGTAATGTAATGTAGTTAGTTATTACGAGTTATTTATTATTTTGTCCTGTACTAAGTCACAAAGTATATTATTGCTCAGTATATGTTTTCTACTGCACAGCGTGTGTTTATTTATGATTCGTATGTGTCAACTCAGTTAGCTCAAGTGAAAGTACGATTTTTAGAAAGATTTCCAGGTCTAAAAGTTCCGGACGTACAACAATTCATGAACTTTACAATAAATTTCAGGCCACAGGAAGTGTTCAGGCTAAGAAATCTAAAATACGGCGAAAGAGCTATAGGGCCAATTTTTTTGGAGTCAATAGTTGAAGCCTATGCATACGTGAATACAATTTTACCCCCTGTTTTTAGAGAATTAACAGACAGGGAGTGTGATTTTGACTTTTTTTCAAGAAGACTCTGCAACAGTTCATAGCCAATATTTCGATGATAATTGAAAGAATTATTAGTAGAGATTTGTGGCCCACTCGGTCCTCCGACCTAACACTCCGCGATTTATATCTCTGGGGTAGCTTAAAGGGTACAAGACAAATCCACACACTCTGGAAGAATTAAAACAAACTATTCGCCAGGATATTGCCAGCGCCAAGGGCGCGGACAGGAAAAACACCGCGCAGCTGGTTCGTAGTTTTTTGGCTCTCTCTGTAAACGACCTAGTTACGTATTTATCTAATTGTATAATTTATTTCTTATTTTGTTCATTTATTGTTGTGTAAGTGGAACTTTCGGTCGTGGTAGTGAATAACCGTTGTACCTGGGGAAATCATGAAACGCAGGATTTGAATCCACGACCTTCCGAATCCACGCTACCGTCTGAGCCATTTCCGTTGGTATTTTTGAGTAAACCATTAAGAGAATAATCACGAACATTAACTTCTGAAGCAAAGAAGTCTTCATACGGAACCAATACGTTTGGTATGTCAAGGAAGGTTTACACAATTTACAAGGACGTCTATGATGGACATGTAGGGGATAACTTCTTGCTTTGATTTGATATGGCCCAACCACCATCACTGTCCGATGCCGGATAATACAAAACCGCGCTCGAAAGGAAATTTTTCTGAAACCGCGTGACTATGTTTGAGACTAAATTATGGGCTTTCGAGAGCTCGAGGCGAGGTCTTAACTCATCTCGCAAGCTTATACATCGAAAAGGTTGCGCCATAGAATCTTAGAAACGCACCTACATCGCCACGTGTCAGCAAGATCAGCGCTGACTTCATATGGCGCACACAGTATGCATAAATCATAAGTTGCAATTATCGTACTCGGGTAGGTCAAATCGTTGTTTTGCTCAGATCACTCCGGTGCTGGCATGATGAATAACGCGCCTGTCAGTGGATCAAAGGAAGTTCACGGGGTTATTCTTGGAGGTGGTCAGCTTCGTAGACTGGTCAGCTTTGTTCTACCGGCGCCATCTGTCATCGACTCTAGCAGATTTTGATAGGTGGTCTCAGATCATAATCAGTTTGGATGAAGTTTCGTCACTCGAAAGAGTTGTCAAAATACCTCAAGAGTATCTGCTCCATCGGGTCCACTATCCCCAACAAGCATTCAAATGAAAAACGATAATCCGACATATCCATGCTACTCTAAATGCAGCTCTGTTCAAGTTGATGAATTTCTCGATCAGAACAACATCAAAATTTCCCTTTCTTGTTTTCCTGCGAATTTCAGAAAACATACATCTTCAATACGACATTGTCAATCTCAAGAAGTCATTCAAGAGAAAACCAGCAATTACTTGCCAATTGCTGACTACTACAAACAAATGAAAATTACCTCATCTGCTTAATGTCACAGTACATCAGCATGCTAGAAGTGTTTCCTGAAAAAGGGCGCATCCTGTTTGGCTCAATTTGCTCTAATTAGTCCGTTTGGACCAGGAAGAGGCAACGCTTTTGAACCATCTTAAAGCTGTTCAAGGCTTGATAAAAACACATTTTTACCAAACTTTTAAGCCTTAAACTTTATTAAACGTGAGATAAAATGTCAATACCACTCTTGTTTAATCATGCCACAACATTTATCTGCTATAATTTAGTCGAGTCATTTTTTGTGCTTATATTTCAATAAGACTATACTTACCATGAATCATTCTCAGCGGCGATCAGGACATGCCAGTCTGACTCAAGTTAAAAGGTAACTGTAAATTTGCAGCGTTTCTCTTCAAAGAAAGGATGATAATGGTAGTAATAAACAGGATACCTACGTAATAGAAACTTAACATACATTATTTTCCAGCTTCTTTGCAGATCCTGCAATCAAACTTCCTGCTTTCATAATTAGCCACTCATTTATTTGCAAATACATGTTTTTCTGGTCTGAGGGCCAATAACCGGGTAAGATATCAGTTTTTTGGGTTCAGGGTTTACTCATATACTCGTCCCGTGCCGTTTCATAGTTTTAAAGCCCTCAGTTACATTAGTATTCGCTGATTGCGTGGTTGATCTGTATTATTTATTTGAACTGGATTCCACAATTTTAATTTCTTAGATACAAGAGAGCATGTAAAATAGTTCGTGACTCGCGTAATAAGTTTAAAGAAAACACGTTTGCAAATGATAAATGCACACACAACGTTGCCTCTCAACAGCGACGATATCGCAACTGTCGCAAGACAGGAAAGTCCAAAAATCGAAATGTAATGAGCCACCTGAACATTTCTACAATTCAAGAACACCTTAGACACGTAGAAACATACAAATAATACAAATTATTTATTTAAAATTCAGTTTTAAAAGAAGGAATAATTTTCTTATATTTTGTTTGTAGATCCTAAATGTTAAGAGACATATCCCCTGTAGTTCCCCCAGAAAACAAGTCCTGGCTCTGACTAAAAGTTTTTCTATTATTAAACACTGTTTTCTCTGCTTCGTTTTGATGGTGGCTTTTATTCGTATATTGATATTTATGTAGAAGTTCTGAGCTCTATTGAGTAGTTCACACTGAATTGCTGTGATATATCCCAGGTGATTACATCTCAAGTTGCACACATCGCCTGCTTCCCTAATACTGGCGGAGTAGAGGAGTAGATAATGTTTACGTCAGGCATATTTGCGACTGGTCCAAACGTACTGTAGACAAACTCATCCTGTAGTACAAAAATAGTCCCTACTCAGTATTCCAGGTATGCATTGCTTGAACAAATAGTCTTTTATTTGTATTTTTACTTTCTCTACTACGTATAGTAAGTAGGGGAAGTATTTTATTCCACCCAAAAATTCGATACCGAGATTTCACCGGAAATACATGTTTTGAGACCCCCTGAATCCAAAAAAAAGAATTTTTGGAAACATGTCCGTGTGTGTGTCTGTCTGTCTGTGAACAGCATAACTCAGAAACGAACAGTCGGATAAACACCAAACTTGGTATTTAGGTTCAGTATATTCCAGAGATGCGACACGAACGTTTTCAAGAAAATCCTCCCACACCAAACCACCCTTGACATGGAACATTTTTCGAAAATTTTAATTTTCTCAAAAACGGCTCTAACGATTTTGGTTAAAATATCATATGTTTAAGATATTTTCATGACAAATAAAATGTATGTCTTGAATTTTCTGGGAATGTCTGCAAAATCATTCTTCATTGTGAACGACTTTTGCATAACTGGTAAATCATAAGAGATAGACAAAATTTTACTGCACAAAAATGTAGATTGCGTTAAAATACACAATTTATGTCATATACATTTTTGTTGTTGAGTGAACCATTTACGAGATATTGCTTGTTATTCCCTTAAATTTTTCAATACTTATTTTCTCAAATGGGAATTCGTTATTCATTTTTACTTTCTCTACTACGTATAGTAAGTAGGGGAAGTATTGCATTCCACCCAAAAATTCGATACCGAGATTTCACCGGAAATACATGTTTTGAGACCCCCTGAATCCAAAAAAAGCATTTTTGGAAACATGTCCGTGTGTGTGTGTGTGTCTGTGAACAGCATAACTCAAACACGAACAGTCGGATAAACACCAAACTTGGTATTTAGGTTCAGTATCTTCCAGAGATGCGACACGAAGGTTTTCAAGAAAATCCCCCCATCCCAGACTACCCTTTACATGGAACATTTTTCGAAAATTTTAATTTTCTCAAAATGGCTCTAACGATTTTGATTAAAATAACATATGTTTAAGATAATGTCATGAGAAATGAAATGTATATCTCGAATTTTCTGGGAATGTCTCCAAAAGTATTCTTCATTGTGAACGACTTTTGCATAACTGGTAAACCTAAGAGATAGAAAAAATGTTACTACACAAAAAATCTGATGTGTTACACTCACATGACTTTCTCTACTCTTGTACAATCTATTTTTACAAACGCCTATTCTCCATATGCTTCATATTAATCGAGATATCGAGATGTCAGTCTTATTTGTAATTTTCTTGTAGATGCAAGGGGAATATGGTAGCTTTTAAGCGATAGTCAAATATTTTATCGCTGGTTGCTATGTGGCGCATTCCATTCTCTTTGCAAGTCCAGGACATAAAAAAATGAATAACGAATTTGAGAAAAAGTATAAGTACCTTTACATGGAACATTTTTCGAAAATTTTAATTTTCTCAAAAATTGCTCTAACGATTTTGATTAAAATAGCATATGTTTAAGATATGTTCATGACAAATGAAATGTATATCTCGAATTTTCTGGGAATGTCTCCAAAAGTGTTCTTCATTCTGAACGACTTTTGCATAACTGGTAAACCATAAGAGATAGACAAAATTTTACTGCACAAAAAATGTAGATCGCGTTACAATACACAATTTATGTCATATACATTTTTTTTGTTGAGTGAACCGTTTTCGAGATATTGCTTGTTATTCCCTTAAATTTTCCAATACTTATACTTTTTCTCAAATTCGTTACTCATTTTTACTTTCTCTACTACGTATAGTAAGTAGGGGAAGTATTGCATTCCACCCAAAAATTCGATACCGAGATTTCACCGGAAATACATGTTTTGAGACCTCCTGAATCCAAAAAAAGCATTTTTGGAAACATGTCCGTGTGTGTGTCGTGTGTGTGTGTGTGTGTGTGTGTGTGTGTGTGTGTGTCTGTGTGTCTTTGAGCAGTATAACTCAAAAACGAACAGTCGGATAAACACCAAACTTGGTATTTAGATTCAGTATCTTCCAGAGATGCGACACGAAGGTTTTCAAGAAAATCCCCCCACCCCAGACTACCCTTTACATGGAACAATTTTCGAAGATTTTAATTTTCTCAAAAATGGGTCTAACGATTTTGATGAAAATATCATATGTTTAAGATAATGTCATGAGAAATGAAATGTATATCTCGAATTTTCTGGGAATGTCTCCAAAAGTATTCTTCATTGTGAACGACTTTTGTATAACTGGTAAACTGTAAGAGATAGACAGAATTTTACTACACAAAAAATGTAGATCGCGTTAAAATACACAACTTATGTCATATGCATTTCTTTTGTTGAGTGAACCGTTTTGGAGATATTTCTTGTTATTTCCTTAAATTTTCCAATACTTTTTCTCAAATTCGTTATTCATTTTTTTTATGTCCTGGACATGCAAAGAGAATGAAATGCGCCACATAGCAACCAGCGTTAAAATATTTGACTATCGCTTAAAACCTACCATATTCCCCTTGCATCTACAAGAAAATTACCAATAAGATGACATCTCGATATCTCGATTACCATGAAGCATATGGAGAATAGGCGTTTGTAAAAATAGATTGTACAAGAGTAGAGAAAGTCGTGTGAGTGTAACACATCACATTTTTTTATGTCCTGGACATGCAAAGAGAATGGAATGCGCCACATAGCAACGAGCGTTAAAATATTTGACTATCGCTTAAAAGCTACCATATTCCCCTTGCATCTACAAGAAAATTACCAATAAGATTGACATCTCGATATCTCGATTAACATGAAGCATATGGAGAATAGGCGTTTGTAAAAATAGATTGTACAAGAGTAGAGAAAGTCATGTGAGTGTAACACATCGGATTTTTTCTATATTGCCCTTGTAAATATATATTCCCCTTACATCTACAAGAAAATTAGCAATAAGATTGACATCTCGATATCTCGATTAACATGAAGCATATGCAGAATAAACGTTTATAAAAATAGTTTTACAAGAGTAGAGAGTGTAGCACTTCAGATATTTTTACTTTCTCTACTACGTATAGTAAGTAGGGGAAGCATTGTATTCCACCCAAAAATTCGATACCGAGATTTCACCGGAAATATATGTTTTGAGACCCCCTGAATCCAAAAAAAGCATTTTTGGAAATATGTCCGTGTGTTTGTGTGTGTGTGTCTGTGTGTGTGTGTGTGTGTGTGTGTGTCTGTGAACAGCATAACTCAGAAACGAACAGTCGGATAAACACCAAATTTGGTATTTTGGTTCAGTATGTTCCAAGGATGCGACACGAAGGTTTTCAAGAAAATGCCCCCCACCCCAGATTACACTTTACATGGAAGATTTTTCGAAAATTTTAACTTTCTCAAAAATGGCTCTAACGATTTTGATTAAAATATCATATGTTTAAGATGTTTTCATGACATAAAATGTATATCTTGAATTTTCTGGGAATGTCTCCAAAAGTGTTCTTCATTGTGGACGACTTTTGCATAACTGGTAAACCATAAGAGATAGGCAAACTTTTACTACACAAAAAATGTAGATCGCGTTAAAATACACAATTTATGTTATATACAGTTTTTTTGTTGAGTGAACCATTTTCGAGATATTGCTTGTTATTCCCTTAATTTTACTTTCTCTACTACGTATAGTAAGTAGGGGAAGCATTGTATTCCACCCAAAAATTCGATACCGAGATTTCACCGGAAATACATGTTTTGAGACCCCCTGAATTAAAAAAAAGCATTTTTGGAAACATGTCCGTGTGTGTCTGTCTGTGTGTGTGGCTGTGAACAGCATAACTCAGAAACGAACAGTCGGATAAACACCAAACTTGGTATTTAGGTTCAGTATCTTCCAAGGATGCGACACGAAGGTTTTCAAGAAAATCCCCCACCTCAGAGTACCCTTTACATGGAACATTTTTCGAAAATTTTAATTTTCTCAAAAATGGCTCTAACGATTTTGATTAAAATATCATATGTTTAAGATATTTGTATGACAAATAAAATGCATATCTTGAATTTTCTGGTAATGTCTCCAAAAGTATTCTTCATTGTTAACGCCTTTTGCATAACTGGTAAACCATAAGAGATAGACAAAATTTTACTACACAAAAATGTAGAGCGAGTTAAAATACACAATATATGTCATATACATTTTTGTTGTTGAGTGAACCATTTTCGAGATATTGCTTGTCATTCCCTTAAATTTTTCAATAATTTCTTAAATGGGAATTCGTTATTCATTTTTTTGTCTTGGATATGCAAAGAGTATTAATCTGTGGGTAAGGGAATGGTGCTGCACCTAGTAGCCAGCTATTAAGAGATATGTATGTCCTTAAAGGCTACTGTATTTCTATATTGCCGTTGTAAATATATATTCCCCTTACATCTAGAAGAAAATTAGCAATAAGATAGGGTCTGCAAAGTTTATCTCGATTAACATGAAGTAGTTGGAGAATAAGCGTTTGTAAAAATAGTTTGTACAAGAATAGAGAAAGTCATGTGAGTGTAACACATCAGAGTTTTTTCAATACTGTTTCTCAAATGGAATTCGTTATTCATTTTTTTGTCTTGGATATGCAAAGAATATTAATCTGCGGCAAAGGGAATGGTGCTGCACCTAGCAAACAGCTTTTAAGAGATATGTATGTGCTTAAAGGCTATTGTATTTCTATATTGCCCTTGTAAATATATTATCCCCTTAGATCTACAAGAAAATTAGCAATAAGATAGAGTCTGCAAATGTTTATCTCGATTAACATGAAATAGATGGAGAATAAGCGTTTGTAAAAATAGTTTGTACAAGAGTAGTGAAAGTCATGTGAGTGTAACACATCAGATTTTTTTATACAATAACACCATTCACATTCATATTGAATTTAAAGTTAACGTTCTGTCCATTATCATTACACTTGTTAGAAACACGTACACTAGACGCTAAATAATTTCCTACTATAAAAGGTGCTCTTGTGTGTCTAATACTAACAAACATGATCGCAGAATAAACAGAGTATATCCACATGGTGCAACCAGAACTCTTTTTCCGAGGAAAGACTGAGAAAAGAGTAATCTTAACGTTTTAAACCTCCAAAGAAGGAAACGTAATTTTATTCTCTGAATAATACAATCTTTAAAATTCCATCAGACTTGTATAATGATGACACTAATGATAATAATTATTATTATCATTATTATTGCTTATTTATTTACATACGAGTTTAATTTTATTCAAAGTTTCTGGTTGAAGCAAAACGTCACCTTTGAAGCACTTTACTTTACCTGCTTTGTTGTTGATTCTGCTTCTGTGATCTCTTAGCTCATTCTGTTGTCTCGTGCGCCAGCTTCTTCAGTGGTAATCTATGAGATCTTTCTCTCAGGGTATGCGTGGGCGTATTGTTAAATGATAACACCAGTTTGACCAAGAAATTTATTGCGAACTAATATTTCAGTTATTGGAGTGAGTTTCGGAACGTTTGAGATGAAGAAATAGACTTGCTCTGAATTGTAGCACTCGAAATTGTAACAACTTAATTATTATGTCTGCTAACTTCTGTAGTATCAAAGTTATGGTTGGAAATATCTGTTTCCGCAATAAATGGAACTAGTAGCGTAACTTGCCGCGAGACGTTAAAATGCTTATCGGCGAGACCTCTCGCAATAGCCGCGAAATCTTGCTCACACAAGCGCGTTACTAGGCGCTTGAAATTTCACACGAACAGTATGTACCGGTGACGGTACCAGAGAGAGTAAGGAATGCACAAATGTGTGCACGAAGGTGTACACCAATGAATGAAAGTATCAATGCCGGTACCAGAGACAGAGTAACTCTCCAATATAAATTGAACGCCTTTATTACTTTTAGCTTCGCCTATTTCATTACTCCCAACCAAAGATTGTTTTTTCATGCGCAACCAATACTCAAAACCCTACGTGTGCCTCTTAACATTGTTACCATAGGGCTTGGCTAAAATCGCAGAATCCAAATACTTTTCTCATTTCCGGAATTCTGGCCTACGTGACTGCAAACCTACTAAGCTTATAACCCAACTGAATTCCCAGAATCTTAAGCTAATATGTTTGCTACTTCGGCTGTCACTAATGACTTTAGTTAACACGACTTCCTAATTACCTATCCTGGCAAACATTTCAACTCAAGCTTATTACATTATACATTGGTTTAATATACGAAAATTATTTATTGCAATTATTTCTTTATCTCCTGTCATTTCTTAATTTAATTATTTACATCTTCCCGTCCATAATAACAGTATCATGGTAGTGACTTAAGGGGCGAGTATACTTAAAACTGATTTAAAACTCACTTTTTATTTATTGTACTTTTGCCCTTAAACAGCTCCTTGATGTAGTATAAATTGATATGAAACATTTAAAGCTCTCATCTCGGCAACACCTCGTAAGGTGACCATTTTATTTAATAATGTTTTTCACTATCCAAATACAGCTGTTTTCCTCTCATATAATTTTCAGCTTCAGAAAATATTAAGTTACAAGCATGGTCTTGTATGTGAATGTTCTTAAAACCATAAGGATTATTTTCTATAACTTTTCTGTAACTTAATGAAGTTGAAAAATGACTTGAAAAAAATGTAATTGTCAGCACTTCAAAACTAATAATGAGTTTATTCAACAATTCAATTTTTCTACATGTATAAATATTTTGAAATCTATAATAATAGAAACTAAATAATCAGATAAAGTATATGCACTAAAACATTTGAATTGACATCTTTAAAACTAAACGGACTGAAACATCTGAATGTAAGTGAGTAAAATAACTATAACAAGGGCATATCTGCCAAACAGTGAGAAATGCTGTTGCGAAATCGCAAAGAAATAGTATAACTTAATAAATTCCAACATGCCTTGCACATTATATTTGTAGCTTTAGTAGTTAAAAATTGGTATATTTATGTATACTTTCTCCTTAAGAACAAGGCAATTTCAACCTCTTTGTAAGCACAAAGAGTGACTCCAAGCATTGAGAGCGAAGAGCGTGAATATGAATTTTCTCAAACGAATCTGTTTATCATCACACCCACAAGGCCTGAAATACACCTTTCTACTGTCACTAATCTTTTATTTATTAAGTTGTTTGTCCTTGCATTGCAGTTATTTAGTCCTACGGTTCATGTAAACTCACGGGCATTTGAAAGGAAGCCAGTTTCAAACTAGGGCTAAGGAGGGAAGGCATTATGACCACAGTAGTGACAAATTTATGCAAAATTTGGAATTTTATTCTTCTTCCACCTCATAAAATTAGGCCTTAGAGCTATTGCATCAAGTAATAATTAGTGAATTGTTTCATCTGTCGAATGGACGCCCAACTTTTCTTCTGCCGCTGGACTTACTGTCAGAGGCCAATGTTTATAAACTTTCATGCCAGTGTTTCCATGAATTTTGTATATTTTCAAACAAATTAAATGTGTGTTGGTCTCTTCTTATGGAATCGTTAGCTTTTTTACTTTCTCTACTGCACTGTATTTCACAAAAATACGATATTTCACTGTAAGTACATTTTTGAGGCACCTGGACTAAAAAAAGTTGTTTATAAAAGGGTCCGTGTGTGTGTGTGTGTGTGTGTGTGTGTGTGTGTGTGTGTGTGTGTGTATTGTCTGTCTATATTTGTGGGCGCTCTTTTAACTGCTATGGTCCTTAGCGTCCCATTCTATACTGGGCGTGAAAGGCCGGTAATTTTGCTCAGAGGCCTCTTTATCAAGCTTGAGGTTCTTTTACGGACCATCGGCTTTACTTCCCTTCCAAAGGAAGCCATTCCCTAAAAAAATCCATCGCCCTCCGCCGGGTTTGAACCCGCGACCTCGGAAACATCTGTCTGTGTATGTGTGGGTCTGAACAGCTCAAAAAACGGAAGTCCCATAAATATCAAACGCATTTTTAGTTCTGTATCCTCTAAAGATGAACACGAAGATTTTGAAGAAAATCCCCCAACTCAAACTACCGTTTCCATGGAATATTTTTCGTTATTTTCTCAAAAATGTTTAAAGATTTTGATTGAAGTACCATATGTTTAAGATATTTTAATGACAAAACGTGTATCTTGAATTTCCTGGGAATAGCCTGTAAAGTCCTCGTCATTCTGAATGATTTTTGTATAATGGGTAAACCGTAAGAAATAGACAAAATCTTACTACATACAAACTGTATATCTTGATAAAGCACACGATTTATGGCAAATAAATGTTTTAGATAGCATGGCCTAAGAGTAGAATTTTAGCACAGTGCACAAGAACTAAAAGGTTTACATTTATCGCATTAGTGCGATACAATTTTTATACCACTCCATTGTGACCAACTTGGTTTTAAGTCCGGTCACTTGGCAATTATCCTTAATATTTGCATATGTTTAATAATTCAACTTGGTTTGATTAGGTTTTACTTTTCATTATGTCTTTTTACATGATTAATTTCTCATGGCAGTCGCCATGCTTCTGTTTATTGCAATTCGTTGTGGACTTAACCTATACCTTAAATTGAGAGTCTTGTGATTTCTTTGATCTAAAACGTTAGTTTTGTTTTGTTATAACCTAAATAAAGATTAAATGGCAGCAATTATAAATTTAGAAGAAACTGAAATGAAACTGACAGGTTAAATTACAGAATCAATAGACAAAGTAACACTAAAATTACTTACCCAAAATATCCAGAAAACACTATGATTTAGCATTTAATCCTTCATTGCGTGGTGTAAGACAAAACATGTTGAAAATACTTTCATTGAAAATTACTGTTGACGAATCAGTAACACAACAAAACACCTGAAATATCGCTGCATACAAGAATTTATCTCGTGTTTAACGTCATTTCCCCTTTTTTTTCAAGAACCTCGCTGTACACGTCAGTTGATCTCGTTCTAAATGTGTTTCCCCTTAGTTTCAACATACACTGCCGCTGACACTGTCCAATTTTATTCTCCACTTTTTCTTCCTAACATCTTAACTGACTGAACTGCCTGTCCAGGTAAGAACAGCCCCTTATATAGAACCCGCATACATTGTTTTATTGTTCCGCACTGGTTATTATTCCGATAACCATTGGAAGCCCTCCCTCCAGTGCCGGGTCGAGAGGCGCTTACCGGCGGCTCGCAGGTAGCTTCGCGCACGCGATCACAGTATGTAACATAATTTTGGATGCACCACACACGAAAAAGCTGAAAACGGGTGCAATTTCAAAATAAAATAAAATCTTAAAATGAAAAATCATGTAAAACGCCAGATCACGTAAGCTGTAAGCTTACAAATTTTCACCAGCATAACCTGTTTATAACATCGAATGTCAAGTCCAATGCATTAAACAAACGTCGCAAAAACCTCTCCACTATTTTGAGTCTTTAACTCAGTAGGTTGTATTGAATACGTAGCAAACCAAATTTATAGTAATAAAAGAAAATGGGACATCATCTCGAAACTTTGGCGTATTAATAATTTGGGTGTTTCATTGTCATTACCAGGCATATTGTTGCTCTGCATTGTCATTATCAGACATGTTTTCCTTTTATGTTGACTGGGATGACTTCACTCCTGGCTGGGAGTTTTTGCTAGCCAGGAGTGGTGGGTCTGTCTGTCTTAGGATTTCCAGAGAAGCGGATCGCGCGTGCAAGCCGACTTTTGGATCGGTGGACATCTCCCCTCAACTTTCATATTTAGTGATGTAGAAACCACAAACGGTTGGGAAATAAATCTAGGAATGTGTAAGTAGACTTGTATTATGGATTTTGTACAGTGAAAATCCGCGCCTTCCTCTTAACCTCCACAACACATTTCGGTCCTCTTTAGCCAAGTGAGTATACAGCCCCTCAATGAACGTACTGGGTACTAAAAATTAATTTAATTTTTCATATGAACCTTTAGGCCTCTACCCAGCATGTAGCATTTTAGTACAGTTATAGTCCCTAAAAGGTTGTTAACCATATGACGTAAACTCTCTGCGTGAGTGGTTCACTTCACAATTTAAATCTTAATTTAACTCCTCTATGGCGCGACTCGAGGCAGTATTTTTAACACTTAAATGATATCAGTCTGATTATATAATATAAAATTAAATAACCGCCCGCCTTAAAGCAATATATGTATAATATAATATATAAAGTGTATGTAACAGTCATTGTATTATGTTTGTATTATTATGTACATGTATAATAATGTTATGTGAATGTATTACGCAGTTTTAACAATGTAGGAGCTGTGAGAATAGAAGCCGAAAGTTGCTAACAATGAGGTAACCTTGAGACAATAAATTAGAAAGTTTAATAATGCTACTAATAATTCTTGGAACAATATGTAATATTTCAAACAGTTTAAAAATAGCCAATCAAAAACTAGAAAATAGCTTAAGTTAAATAGAGGTATTCTACTGGAGTGGAATTATCCAATCAGAGACTTGAAATATAGTAAATGTACAGATTTAAGCGGTAGACGCAAAACGCAGAAGGCAGCGTTCCCGAGCAGTTCGCTCGGTATGTATTCAGTGTGAGACATAAAAAATTCATTACGGCGTGAATAATATAAGGTTTACGTGTTAAATAGTACAAGTAACAATAATCTCACAGCTCTACGGTAGGATATATCGTGAAGTATTATTTAATCGTTTGAAGGATTAATAAAAGGAGTGCAGTAAAAACTATAATTGTGTATGAGTTTCTGCAAATTACTACTGACGCAGCCGAGGCATACATACATATATAATATTTAAATAAACATTAAAATACAAAGTTGAATTTTAAACTTTGGGGCGAAGGCCACCGGAAGAGTAAATTGGGGCGAAGGCCACCATTTTTTTGTATCGTACGTGGGGCTGCAAACACCTCAAGTTTGGTGCCCAAAGCGTGGTGCTAATAACGTAAAGATATTCTATCTCAGACAATATTTCTTTTGAGTACACGCGTTTTTGTAATTGGTTGTGACGTATTACTTCTCTAATTGTATCTACTTATCTTTTTTGACTGATTTTGATATTAGATCCATTGGTAAGAGAACTATTTATTACTCCTAATAGTTTATAATATAAAAGAGAACTGGTGTAACCCTCATTTGAAGGGACTACACTTTTGAGCTGGATTCCAATTTAAGAAACTTGTGTCATTTAAGCCACTTCTTTGCTGAGTTGTTCAAAGCCCTCGTTTATCTGAATACCTAGATGGGTCCTAAGTCAATGATGAAGAAGGGCCAAAGCAACATCTTCTGGGGAAAAAACTTAGGCGACGATACACCTGCAAATTCTAAATCGGAGAGTGCACTAGACCTAAATGAACTACCTCATTTCGGGCTACATCTTAAGGGACACTGGGACTGAATTTTCTGATTTTTATTTTCCCTACTACGTATAGTATGCAGGGGAAGTATTGCATTCCACCCAAAAATTCGATTCCGATATTTCACGGGAAATACATATTTAGAGGACCCTGAATCCAAATAAGTCATTTTTGGAAAATGTCCGCCCGCGCGCGTGTTTGTGTGTCTGTGTGACTGTGAACAGCACACTCAAAAACTTGCTATAAAAATACCAAACTTGGTATTTATCTTCAATATCTTCCAAATATGCGACACGAAGATGTTCAACAAAATCTCCCCACCCAAAACTACCCTTTGCATAGAAAATGTTTAGAAATTTTTGATTTTCTAAAAAATGAATCTTAACGATTTTTACTAAAATACCATACATGAAACATATTTACATGACAAATAAAATGTATATCTTGAATTTTCTGGAAATAGCCTAGGAAGTGCTCTTCATTCGGAAGTAATTTTGTATAATCTTGTATAACCCGCAAATCTTAAGCGATGGACGAAAATGTACCACATAAAATATGTAGATCTCTTTAAAACATACAGTTTACTTAAAATAAGTTTCTTTTGTGGCATATACCGTTTCTGAGATGTCCGTTATTAAAGGTTCGAATTGCTCAATACTTGTCATTATTTTAGTCCCATCGATTTTCAGTTGTTTCTCGCGATTGCATGGAAACAGTGTGGATTTTAAGGCCAGCATATAGCGCCCACTTCTTAAACATTTGACAATCGCTGTTCGCTTTGTATTTATAATGAAATGAGTAATGCAGCTATTTTTGCAAAGGTTTATTTGGAGTAAACGTAGTAGATAGAAAAATAAGCTTCAGTAAGAATAGTTTGTATACTACTAATAAGGTTAAAGGGTAGAGGAAGTCATGTGAATATATCATATCATATCTTTTTAATTTTAAAGCTATTTGCTTGAAAACTGGCACACATAATATGAGGAAATATACAAATGACTGTGTAAAGCTCAAAGCAATAGCACGAATAGTTTCTCAGATAATACAATTAAATATTTTTAATTAACAAAATAAATAAATAAATAAAATTTTTCTAAGACGGCCTTGCGCATTCACATTTGACATAGGAGTATGTCAATGACATTTTCTGATACTTTGCTACAGTGAAAATAAACTGATTAAACTTTTGTTTTTATGAAGTTGCTGGTGTTAACATTTTCCCTTGTTTTTCAGTATAAATTAATTTTTTGTGAGCCTAAACAATCGTAAAACTCTTGCTTGAATCTTCAGATAGCAAATTTTCATACAAATCAGAGCAAAACTGAAATGTAAGGAATAAATTTCATGGTAAAACTGGAACCTCGTAAAAAAAAAAAAGTAACAAAATAAAAAAAACCACACACACACATACAGTGGGGTTAAAAGGGAGTGCAATGGTGATTTAAAAATATTGCTTGGCTTTTAAAAATGGCGGATCGTAAAAATGTATGACCATATTGATCCACACATGTCAATGTGATATAATTAAAAAATCGAAAATTTTATCATTTTCACCTAAAAACGCAGTCCCAGTGTCCTTTAAATAATCAAAATACTAAAAAGAGAAGCCAGAGGTTTTAAAATAAGGAAGGGAGGATAAGTAATGTTCCAGCACGGTCTTCGAGAAATGAAGTAATGTTTGACGAAATCCATGTTGTAATACAGCTTAGATTAGTGAGCCTGCAGGCAATTTAGCTGAGTGGGTGCACCATAACTGACACAAGAACTGGGTATGACCAAGGTCTCTGTTTCACCATGGATATCCACCTGTAACCGTCAAACTTCATGGCCATTCATATCCACCTGTCTCTACCCCACATATTTCTTCCTGGTTTCAATATGAACATATTTTGATCGGGACTTTAAAGAATTGGTAGGTTTCAAAAATAACTAAACATTTTATGTAATACAACTTTTACTGTTACTTTCTCTACTACTTACCTATAGTAAGTAGAGGAAGTATTATATTACACCCAAAATTCGATATCAAAGTTTCAACGAAACTCCACCCTGAATAGAAAAAAAATAGTGTTCGTGCGTGTGTGTGTGTGTGTGTGTGTGTGTGTGTGTGAACACCATAGCTCAGAAAGGAAATGTCGGATAAATACCAATTTAGCCATTTAAATTCAGTATCTTTCAAAGATAGAACACAAAGAAGTTTAAGAAAATCCTCCCACCTCAAAACTACACTTCACATGAAATTTCTTTCAGAATTTTTAACTTTCTCAAAAATGGCTCTAATGATTTGATTAAAATGCCGTTAATTTAAGATATTTTCATGACAAATTGCATATCTTGAACTTTCTGGGAATAGTCTCCTCTTCATTCGAAAAGAAACTTTTATAACTGGTAAACCATAATAAATATGTAAAAATGTAGATCCCTTTAAAACAATTTATTTCAAATAAGTTTTTATTGTGGCTTCAGCCATTTCTGAGATATACATTGTCTGGATTTGAATTTTCATTATTTTTGTTATTTTTTGAAGTGCTTCTCATTCAGTACTTTCGCGCGATGTCGTGGAAAATGTAGTTGAATTTCCAGGTCAGCATGTAGTGACACGTTTTAGAACATTTGACTATCACATCTCCTTTTCCTCTTTGTGCCTACAATGAAATGTGAAATGAAACCATTCCTGCAAACGATTATCCCGATTAAACTAAAGTATATGGAAAAATAAAGTTTCTGTAACAATAGGTTGCAGAAGAGATATAAAACTACGAATTATAGTGGGTATATATAGTCATACAAATATAATACAGCCGAGTTTTTAAAATCAAACTCATGAGCGGCACATTGCACCAATAGTCACTCTGCTGGTGTTTCAATGTTCAGATGTATCTATGTTTGTAGGTAAATTGAACATTTGCTATGTGTGATAGGTTTAGCAGGATGGCCAATGTGCTATGAATGAAATTGCAGTTTTTTGATATGTTTAAGGGGATATGACAGCATATTAAATATTGGAATAGGATTAAGAATCAATGTTAAAATACTGGGAGTAATTTAAATTGTCTAAAACCAACTTGTAACAGCCGTAATTAGAACAGGTGAGCTAGCGAACGAGCGGTAAAAGTCCATCAACACACGCGCTAATGCGCACAGGGATAAAGAAATAAAAAATATAGCAGAGAATAGAAAGAGACAGAAATAGTGGTCCATTTCCCGGAACTCGAGGGAGCTGGTATACTAGAAAGGCAAACATGTACTTCAGAGAAGGACAGAGACATTGGGTTTGCCGGATATGTCAGCAGGACGCGTGACTTCAGAAATTTGACACCTTTTATTGTTATAGCATGTTATGTAACACTACTTAAGAACAAATGGGAATTGTAACAAATAAAGGCGAGAACTCTGGCGTCACAGGAGAACAGATAAAAAGGTAGTAAGGTCCTAAGTTTAGACGATTCTCTGAGATAATCTCTTGGCATGCATTAGTTTGCGTGTTACTACCGTAGCAACTGAAATTAGAATCAGTGGTGCAATTAAATTGTATGTGGGTGGGAAGAACATACGAATTAACTAGGTCCACAGAATAACATAAAATGATAGCGAGAAGGTTTAAGCTATAACATTTAAAAAGCAGTTCATAAGGGAAAATTGCTAGCCGCCTGAATAGACAATTCTCTTCAATAAATCAAGGTTATGGGAAAATCAGTTTATTATTTTGTCTCCACCCAGAAAATCCCAGAGTTATTATCCAACTAGATAGGATAATAATTCTTTCCTCAGCTCTTCGACTGGCAGCCGGCAAAAACATCTAGAAAATAACGGAGATCTAGGAGGTTTATGAGCCAACGTGTGTCATAACTAGGGCTGCGACATTGGAGTCGTTACGTTTGTTTAGAGGCGTCCTGTAATCGACTATTTACAACCAGAGGATTACCTGTACAGTTGAGTCAAGTGTATCGCCGCACAGTGCTCACGTAAACGAAATGCCAACGGAAAGGTTAAGAAAGTCAACAACGTTGCAAAACTATATATTGGAGTATGGGGAAAACGTTTTCTCTATTATTAATAAAAACCTTTATTGCAAACCGTGTAATAGCAAAATTTGTTCAGGACATAGTAGGTGGAGTAATGTGCGAAGACATGTCAGCACAGAAATATACAAGCGTTGTATTGCAAAATGTGAGGATAAACTGCTACAGCAGAGTTACCTCTATCAAATAAAACATTTAATGAACTATGCGCAACATTTATTACTGCGGATATTCCGTTATATAAACTACAGGATACGAAGTTGCGGTTGTAATTCATTGCAGTAAAATTACATAGAATCTTATTCATGTGCACATTGTGACGTAGCCTATGCATTAATTATTTAATGAAGGTGTTTCAGTTCTATGAGTCAGCTGTATATGTTATAATAAGTATTGCAGAAATAAAGTAAATGTTCGCGAGGCATGCGCAATTCTTCTTGTATGTCAGCCCTTATCGCTACATCCTTACCTTCTTATTCTATACCCTTTACTCCACGTAGCGACTCCGATGTCGAAACCCTAGTCATAACATATTTCTCTGTTTTGGTTATGTATAAGCACGCAATTTCCTCTTTTATTGCATTAGTACGGTAAAACTTTTAAGCACTAACTGACACATTTTATCGAATGCAGTGCAGAAAGCTTAGTAAAGTGTTGACAGATCTAATCGACTTTCAAATACAGGCAGAAATCACAGACAGAATACCACTTTTATTTTTTTAAGTTTAATTTTGTGTAATATGTTATCTTATTGCAGTACTTCAGTGTCAGCCAACTGATAGCTCTGTAACGTCAGCGACGAAATCTGTTCTTGCTCCCGGCTCTCAGCTTCTGGTTTTGAATATCTTTCTATTCATTCGTTCTAATTGCATAGCTATAAAATATTCGATATTTTATGGATATATATACACACATATATATATGTATATATATGTAGATATATTTTTATGAGTCAAGGAGTATTGTTCATGTACGTGCTGAATGAATGCAAGTTGTTTCGGCCTTTTCAATATTTAGGAACGTAATAACGGAAGAACCATTCCGTATCGTAACCATAGTTGCAAGGAATGAGATACCAGACGAGTCCACTAGTATCTTATAATATCGTTTTATGAAACACTATGTTTAGCAGAACCATACACTTGGCACGATGCTCTAGAAAAAGGAGGTATTCGTTACCGTGCTCAAAAGTTCAATGTTGGAAATTAATTTACTCTCCAAATTGTCACAAGGTGAGCAAATATAATTTATTGTGATACACAAGGGCTAAGAACACGTTTTAGAAGCTGTAAACCACACTACATATCTTGGGCTAGGCAATAGCTTACTTTAAAGCACGTGAAAGTTCACATGCCAAAGTTCGCCAATCTTCCAATGTCAGGTCAAAACTCAAGTTCGTATGCTTTTATGTCTCCATTTCTCTACCGCTTACATATGTCAAGTAGTTTAATTATTGTATTCAGTATTAAGAATTCGCCAAAATACACGTTTTAAAGTGCCTTGAACAAAAACTATTTTCAAAATAAGCTCCGCGCTCGTGTGTATGTGTGCGTGTTGTGTATGAGAGAGAGAGAGAGAGAGAGAGAGAGAGAGAGAGAATACCACAACAGCTGAATTAAAACTAGATGCACACTCCATTTAAACATGCCAGAAAAAGGTTTCAAGAAAACTGCTGCACACCAAACTACCCTTCTCATTTTCTCAAAAACGGTCTTAACTATTTTAATTAAAATATAATACATTTGAGATATTAATGTGACACATTAAATGTATATATTGAACTGTCTGTGAATATCCTATGAAGTTCTTTCATATTAATTGAATTTTGTAAAAGTTAGTATTTATAACTGGGAAATCAAGTGAAAGAGAGGGAGAGAGAGAGAGAGAGAGAGAGAGAGAGAGAGAGAGAGAGAGGGAGGTTGAGATGAATACCCAATGATTAATACTATAACATCTTTCATGGATGAATATGAAGATTTTCATTAAATTCCGCTCCCCTAGCCACCCTGAGAAAATAAACACAAAGCACATATTTATATCTGAATTTTTACTGGGCAGCATCGTCTCTGTGCAAACCTCAATTTCTGGCTTGTGAGCATTTTGTGGAAAAATAGCACAAACTCTGTTCCAATGCAAAAATTATCACTATATCATTTTTGGTTAGTGATAGCAGGATTTTATTGCAAATGCATATTTCTTCTCTGCTGTCAGAAATTAGCTCACTTGGTATGTGAGTTAGTTCCTAAATCTCCAACAATTTAAACAATATTTTATGTTGCATATAATGCATATTTTGTCTGTTTTGTTAATAAGCACAATATTTCAACAATTGACAAATTATGCTGTATATTTGCTTGTTTTACATGAATATTTTATTAATATATTTTTGTTTTATTTATTTTATCTGAATACGATATTTCCGAATAGTGTGTGTCATTGAACCAGTCTGAAACTTGGCTACCCTGGGTAGCTCACACGCAACACAATCAATAGCTCACATTACATCAGTGAATTCCCATTTATCTGGTCGTAGCCGTTCACCGATGGTATGAAGGTGGCTATTAAGTATTTCGAATTAAGCCCAAGTACGGTGGTTATTTTTATACGTAATATTAAATTCAGTTTAAATATTATTGTTTAGTATTTCTTAAGATTTATAGAAGTATTATATGCTGATTTACACTAAGGAAACCATTTCAAAATGTTTAACCGTCAATTCAAAACGTTCCTATTGGTTTGTAATTGTGTATATAGAAAAGTACACTTTCGTAAGAATAATATGTAAGTCCACTAATAAGCGATTGAGGATGGGAAAGTCATGTGGATGTAACATTTTTTTACCATTACAGGCATGGAATGCAGGATGTATCTTTATTGGTGTCATATATTTGGGGGACGTGTTCCAGACATCAAAACAGTAAAAAATGTTCATATGAACATGTGTCTGAAAATCATTTATTTCAGAGTTACAACACAAAATCGAAAGTTACAAAAATTGCTCGTAGTGGCTTCCTCTTGCTTCGATGTGCAGTAAGCCTGCGTTCCATGCTTTGGCGTACTCTGTTGAAAATTCCTGGTGTGTTTCGTATTTGGTCAAATCCAGTCTGGATACGTCCTCTCAAAATGTCTACATGAGTTACAGGGATCGCATAAACCAAGGACTTCAAATGTCCCCAGACGAAGAAATCCATTGGATTCAAATCAGACGATCGAGCAGGCCATGCAATGGGTCCCCCTCGTCCTATCCATCTTTGCGGAAATCGATCATTCAAAAACTTACGAACTATCATACTGAAATGGGCACCATCGTGTAAAAACCACATTCGTTGGATGATGTTCAGAGGCACATTATCAATTAAGTGATACAAATCATTTCTGAGAAACTGGAGATAGGTTTGTCCATTAAGACGCGGAGGAAGAAGTAGGGACCAATAAGGTGATCATGAATGATGCCACCCCAAGCGTTGAGAGAGAACCTCTGTTGATGGTTGTCCTGTCGTACTTCTTAGGATTTTCAAATGCCCAGTTATGAGTGTTATGAAAATTGAAGATGCCATCGCGAGTAAAACCAGCCTCATCCGTGAATAAGATACAGGCTAGGAAATTGATGAACACAGCGCACTGCTGTAACATGCGTTAACAGAAACGTCTTCTTGGCTCAAAGTCCGCCTCATTTAATCTTTGCATACGTTGAAGGTGATACGGGTACAGAAGATTTTCATGCAGAATTCTCCAGATAGTCGTATGACCAACTCATTCCCTTACAACCATACGTCTTGTGCTTTGTGATGGGTCTACATCCACAGCACGAAGAACCCGTTCTTCAAGCTTAATGCCTTGCACTGCTCTTGGTCTCCCAACATCCCTAGTACTCCACTCAAATGCGCCATTCTCTCTCAAGCGTTGGTGAATTCGTGCGAATGTTTTTGCACACGGTAACGGCCTGTCAGGGTACCTTTCTGCATAAAGTTCACGTGCTCGTGCTGCATTGCCGTCTGCACGGTCATACCTGTAGTGCATATCGGTCTATTCACTCATGGAATACGCCTTCTTTGACCTATAACAACGAAATGGTTGATTTTCAGACCCATGTACATATGAAACTTTTTGGTTTTGATGTCCGGAAACGTCCCCCAAATATGATACCAATAAAGATACATCTTGTATAGTCGTGTTTTAGTCAAATGTTTACCATTTGGTTTTCCTCTGGCTTTACTTATTGTTTTATTTCTTAATACGCATTTAATTCGCACATCATGTTGATTTTTTTCATTAGCTTACTAGGCAAAACTAGACGAATGACTCGTTCTTCTCATCTAACCACGTTTTGAGTACAGCATACGTTCTTCTGCTCCTTTGTTTGGATTTATTAGGAACCAATCTTCACATCGTATTTTTTATACCTCTTCAATTTCCTACTCAAAGTTCCTCCAGGATGGCAACTTTGTAATGTTTTCCTAAATCCAGGAAAAAGTAATTGATCGCTATTAAGTTTTGTGGCTCGATTTCAATCGATCTGAGGTTTAAAAACAATGTTGATCATGGACAAGACATTCATATACAGTATTTTAAGGCTAGCTCTGGCCAGCTGTTTTGAAACTTAAACCAGCTGTTAATGAGCAGCTAAGTAGGTAACATTACAATTAACATAATTATTGATTGCCAAAATAATATGAAATTTACATGTGTTGAATGCAAAACATAATATCGGAAGCAGAAAATACGAGACAAAGTCTACCTTCTAAGCTTTCTTCGACTTTTTTTTATAAACCACTTACTGTTTTTCTATTTAGAAGAAAAATACATGAGCATCTAAGCAAGGATATGGCAGGAGTTTTAAAAATTCTGGGTTATATGTTCAACAGAAGAAAGAACAGAAAAAAAGAATGTTTACTAGCACGAGTTACACTTGCAAAGATGTATAACAACTAGCTATTTAATGTTACCTGACAAGATTACTGTGCTGTCTCATTATAACACACACATTAGCAAGTCTCTTGTTTAATGTCATGCTTTTGCATGGCCTACTCTGTCATGCTCACTTGCCTGATGAAGCAGGTCTCATTTGACGCCTTGACGAAGTAATACACGGATTTCGTCATCGAAATCAAAGAAGCGCATGCCATCATAATAGCCCTAGAGAAAAAAGAAAAGAAATTAAAACAATCGCCCGGTATTTGTGTACATACACATCATTATCCTTCTCTCTTTCGTTTCTTAAACGGTGATGATGTCATTGAAAAACATTGAAGATGTTTCGAGTTTGTGTATGACGTATTGTTCCCTGCTATTTCACGTGGTGACGAATTCTGCTCCTTTGCACATAATTACCCACTTCTCGCACAGCCTACCAAGTTTTACGTTTACACCTCTTACGGTCATTTCTTGTAAAAACGGACATCGTGATCCAAAACTGAAGTTCACAGTTTTGTTTCAATTAATCTACAGAGCAAATACGGGCTTTAGTTTGCACCTCCCTAAGGGATTATTTTATATAATTTATGTTTCTGTAGACCATCAAGTTCGTCAAAGTTTAGAATAATCTGATGTATTAAATTCGCATGGCTTCCACTATCCTTTTTTATAACTCTTATGTAATCTGTTCTTAAAAAAGCTTATATTTCTGTTTACTTCATGTTAATCAAGATAAACATTTCGTTTATATATAAAGGGAATACAGGTAAGCGGCTGTAGCGATAGTCAAATATTTAAAAAGCGGGTGCCTTTGAAGTTCTAATCTTTGCAGGACATCACGAGGAACACAAGAATGATGCCTTAACACATAAAAGTATTGGGGCATTCATGCCAATAGCAACTAATGTCTTAGAAAATTTTAAGGACACAAAAAATAATTTGACATAATTCGTGTATTTAGATCTATATATGTTTGTGTTGATGTTTATCTATCTCTTGTGGTTTGGCAATTAAACAAAATTATGTAAAATTAATTCAGGATGAAAAGAACTTCACACACTGCTCGTAGAAAATTAAAAAAATAAAATGTTTAGTTATGCATAAGATATTTTAATCAAAATTGCTGGAGGAATTTTTGAGGAAACAAAACCATCTAAAATCATCCAAGTAAAGGGGAGTTTGAGAAACATTTTGTTGAAAAAACATCTAAAATCATCCACATAGAGGGGAATTTGGCGTGGGAGTGTTTTGTTGATCTTCGCCTCCCATTTTGCAAGTTGCCAAACTTTATTCCAAGTTTGGTTATTAATCAGACATTTTGTTTTTGAATTATGCTGCTCGCACATACATACACAAGCAAACGCACACCTTGATGTGTATAGCTAGCTATAAAAACCAAACCTGGAAAATAACAAATGCTGATCCAGAACGATCACAATAAACAGCCGACACACACAATAAAAACAGACACGACACATATGTCTGACTATAAAGCCTTTCTTCAGGCTAAGAGAAACGCAAACACACTAACTTGACAAGGATAGGTGGCCGGAGTAATGCCAACCTGCCATTATAATAACCAAATTACGTTATTGGAAAGGTAGAATCAGACAACTGAAAAATTCAATGCCATAGCCGGTATTTGATCCACGGATCTCGTGATCCGTGTTCGCATTGTGATCTTCTTGTAGTTTACCGGGAAAATGCGAATCGGTTGGGGAATTTAATGCCGTACGGCATGTTGCCATGGCAGCTCAGTTGTTAGAGCAACCGGACGGAGACCGGGAGATGGGAGATGCATGGTTCAAATCTCGGCTATGGCATTGAATTTTTCAGTCGTCTGATTCTACCTTTCCAACCTTGTGGAAGAACGATTAATTCCATAAATTACTTATGTAGTACATTTTAGAATATTGGCTTAACTAAATTAACATTTCCAACTGAAATATTTTAACAAATTTTACCTACATTGTATAGTAAATTTTACAATATTTTGTCATATAATTTGGTGTATTTGAAAAACTGTGTAAGTCTACTGCATGAACATGAAACCTTCATTGACAGGTTTAAATTGCCTGGAATCTTAAGTTTCTCCTGTAAAGATCGTACAAGTGGCAGTTCTTGATTATGTGCTGAATACTGTTCCTTGTGTTGCTGGTTGTGCATTGAGGTGGCCCTTCTTTAGAGAGGATGTGGGAGTGTGTAAGCTTCGTATGTTCAACTCGGGTTCTGGTTATAAGTATCTGCTCACGGACTTAGGAACTTGACTGAAAAGGGTATTGTAGAATTATTTCTTGCGTCGTGGAGATCACTTTTGATAGAAGTGACCCAAGAACTTTTCTATGTATCACGAAGATGCTTTTTAAAATGAGCGTTGACGCTTTGATATATAATTTTAACATTTGCATTGAGGCAGTGTTTTAACACTTAAATGATTTCAGTGTAATTATATAATATAAAATATAATAACAGCCCGTCTTAAAGCAATATGTGTATGTAACAATATATAAAAAGTGTATATTACAGTCATTGTATTAATGTTTATATTTTTGTATATATGTTTAATAATGGTATGTAAATGTATTACATAATTTAATAATGTAGGAGCTGTGAGAATAATAGGTTAAAAGTTGCTAACAATGAGGTAACCTTGAGGCAATAATGAATTAGAAAGTTTAACAATGCTACTGGTAATTCTTGGAGCAGCACTAATGTAATTTTTGAAACAGTTTATAAATAGCCAATCAACAACCAGAAAAAAACTTAAGTTAAATAAAAATATTCTATTCGAGTAGAATTAGCCAATCAGAAACTGAAATGGAGCACAATTTACAAATTCAGAAGTCAGTTGCTTGTAGACAGTGTTCTTAACCGGACGCGAGACGCGTCTTCGAGAAGTTTAATACGTATTCAGCGTGAGACAAAAATAGTTTACGTGTTATAAAGTGCAAGTAATTAATAAATAATCTCACAGCTCTCTATATATCACTGAAGTGTTATTTAAATCGTGTCAAGGATTAATAAATGGAGTGAAGAGTGTTAAGAAATTCATGTCTCTAAAAATAATACTGACGCAGCCGAGGCAAACATAAATATATAATATTTAAAGAAACAGTGAAATTACAAAGTTAATATTTTTAAACTTGGGGCGTAGGCTACCGGAAACATTTTAGCATACGTGGGGCGGAAACTACCTTCCTCAGCATTTATACTTGGAAGACTTGTTGCATCTTTGGTTGCGTTGCCGGCTAAATCATTCCCATGTATGTTGGTATGTGAAGCTATCCAGAATAACACTGCGATTCTTTTATTCATGAAGTTGCAATGATGAACTTCATTAATGAGAGGTTGAGTTGAAGTATCTTGAATGCCTAAAGAGCACTTCTAGAGTCAGTAAGTACAACAAAACGTGTTTCACTATCCAGGTCATTAATATAAGACAGAACTTCCTTAATAGCAAACAATTCACACGTGAAAATGGTACATAGGTGTGGTAGTTTGTGAATCATCTCAGAGTCAATCATGCGCAGCCACAGCCGTTATTAGTCTTCGATCCATCAGTGTATATTTGTCTGTAATAATCTTAAATGTATTGGTTATATACACCTCGTGTAACCTGTTCTAAGGGGTGGGCATAGCCTTCCATATTTAAAATGAACCAATAAGTAAATTTATCTAAAATGTCATACATCAACTAGCTTCGAACACTTACCTTCGTTTCCTATGGATGCGGACCATTCAGACGAAGAAATTGCTTAAGTTGGTATCTTAACTTCTGCAGTTAATATTCCTGTTTTAATTTTGTTTCATGCTTTAAAGAATAACTTTAATATCCTATCGCCTAGATCAGAATTTGCTTTCTAATAGTACAACGACAGCTGTATCTTAAAATTACTAGCAGAACTAGGGTTATTTGAAAGGTGGTAACTTTGTTTTTTCATTCCACTAGATATTTTTGGTAAACTTTTGAAGTAAAACATCTGATGTGTTACACTCACATGACTTTCTCTACTCTTGTACAAAATATTTTTACAAACTCTTATTCTCCATCTATTTCATATTAATCGAGATAAACATTTGCAGAAACGATCTTTTGAAATGCAAAGAGAATTACATTTTACACATAGCGACCAGTTCTAAAAATATTTGACTACCGCTTAAGCCCTACTATGCTCCCCTTGTTTTGTATTTGCAAGGGCAATATAAGCACAGACATACCTCTTAACAGCTGGTTGCTATGTGCAGCACCATTGTCTTTGCCACAGATTAATGCTCTTTGCATATCCAAGACAAAAAAATGAATAACGAATTCCCATTTGCGAAAATAAGTATTGAAAAATTTAAGGAAAAAACAAGCAATATCTCGAAAATGGTTCACTCAACAACAAAAATGTATATGACATAAATTGTGTATTTTAACGCGATCTACATTTTTTGTGTAGTAAAAGTTTGTCTATCTGTTATGGTTCACCAGTTATGCAAAAGTCGTTCACAATGAAGAATACTTTTGGAGACATTCCCAGAAAATTCAAGATATACATTTTATTTGTCATGAAAATATCTCGAACATATGATATTTTAATCAAAATCGTTAGCCATTTTTGAGAAAATTAAAATTTTCGAAAAGTGTTCCATGTAAAGGCAAATCTGTGGTGGGGGAATTTTCTTGAAAACCTTCGTGTCGCATCTCTGGAAGATACTGAACCTAAATACCAGGTTTGGTGTTTGTCTGACTGTTCGTTTCTGAGCTATGCTGTTGACAGACAGACACAGAGAGAGAGAGAGAGAGAGAGAGAGAGAGAAAGAGAGAGAGAGAGAGAGAGAGAGAGAGACGCACACGGACATGTTTACAAAAATGCTTTTTTTGGATTCAGGGGGTCTCAAAACATATATATTTCCGGTGAAATCTCGGTATCGAATTTTTGGGTGGAATACAATACTTTCCCTACTTACTATACGTAGTAGAGAAAGTAAAAAAGAAACAAAGTTGTTCCGAGTAACGGATTAGTGATGAAGTCTGAAATAGTGAAATATAACCACTCTACAATTTGCAAACTCCATATGGATATGCGTCCACGGTTTGTATTTCTGTATATATTGCTTCATTTGTATAGCCCGTCTAACTTCTATGGACATATCGAGGTTTTGATTTGAGAAATAATTAATGTTATTAGTATCTCATTCACTGTAGGTTTTTGGTAGTTCCACTTTATTCGTGTATTAGGAAAAACACCCTTGCACACTGCGGAGATGGAATGATTCTAACTAAAGAAAAGCCCCTGCCCCGAGCGTAAATGAAACTTGGGACCTCTGGGTTAAGAAGCCAGATCGCTGACCACTCGACCATAGGGCAGTCATGATTTGTTTTGTCACTTCTTCATTTCTGACGAAAGAGCGAAAAATATTCTCGGTACTGAAATATCCCACAGGAGAAGAATTCTATTTCCGGGACTCTGCACTATCAATCATACTGTTCTGTCTGACAGCCAGCCAACCCAGAGCTTATCCTGACTTGAATTCTTGATTCTGGAGACAATGACGAGTTCTGTGTTACGTATGTGTTCATAGCCAGCTTTCAAACAGTTCATAAACACGGTGATTTAGAGTCGCTGGGCCAGAGGGCTTTGAACCAGCAATTTTTACTGTCAGGTTCCTATTAATATTTCTTTTCCGTGCATTGGAAGAGCATATTGATGTTCTCTTCCACGAAACTGTCGTGACGTTGTTCTCCCAAGTTACTCTGCATTCACAGCTCAGGAACTTATACGTGTTGCAAATAAAACTCGTAAAGATTGGAAGAATATTTGGGGAGATTAAATGGTGGAAATTGCAAAAAAATAACATTTTTACTACCTACCATATACCTACGAGTATAGCAAATAATGAAAGTATTGTATTCCACCTAAAAAATTCGTTGTTGAGATTTCACCCAAAATACACATTGTTTATTCCCCCGGATAAAAAATAATTTTAAGAAAACCATGTGTGTAAATTCAGCATATTTCAAGCATTCTAGACGAACTTTTAAGATTAATTAGAAAATCTCCCACTCCGAACAACCTTTTACATTGAAATCTTCCGTTATATTCAATTTACTTTAAAATGCCTCCAACGATTTTGAATAAAATACCACATTTTAAGATATTTGTATGACTAACAAAATGTATATCTTGAATTTTCTTAGAATAGTCTGAGAGATTCTCTTCATTCTGAGTGAATTTTGTATACTTTTGTATAACTGGTAAATCATAAGAGATATACACTACGTGATCAAAAGTATCCGGACACCTGACTGAAAATGATGTACAAGTTCGGGCGCCCTCCATCAGTAATGCTGGAAGTCAATATGGTGTTGGCCCACCCTTAGCCTTGATGACAGCGTTCACTCTCGCAGGCATACTTTCGATCAGGTGCTGGAAGGTTTCTTGGGGAATGGCAGCCCATTCTTCACGGTGCGCGGAATTGAAGAGAGGTATCGATGTAGGACGGTGAGGCCTGGTACGAAGTCGGCGTTCCAAAACATTCCAAAGGTGTTCAAATCAGGGCTCTGTGCAGGCCAGTCCATTACAGGTATGTTATTGTCGTGTAACCACTCCGCCACAGCCCGTATGAACAGCTGCACGATCGTGTTGAAAGATGCAATCGCCATCCCCGAATTGCTCTTCAAGAGTGTGAAGCAAGAAAGTGCTTAAAATATCAATGTAGGTCTGCGCCGTACAAGGGGTGCAAGCCCCCTCCAGGAAAAACACGACTACACCATAACACCACCACCTCCGAATTTCACTTTTGGCACTACACACGCTGGCAGATGACGTTCACCGGGCATTCGCCATATTCACACCCTGCCATCGGATCGCCATATTGTGTACCGTGATTTGTCACTCCACACAACGTTTTGGCACTGTTCAGGCGTGTAATGTTGACATTCCTTACACCAAGCGAGGTGTCGTATGGCATTTTCCTGCATGATGTGTGGCTTATGAGCAGCCGCTCGACCATGGAATCCAAGGTTTCTCACTTCACGTCTGTCATAGTACTTGGAGTGGATCCTGATGCAGTTTGGAATTCCTGCGATTCCTGATAGATGTCTGCCTATTACTCTTTACGACCCTCTTCAAATGTCGGCGGTCTCTGTCAGTCAATAGACGAGGTCGGCCTGTACGCATTTGCGCTGTGCGTGTCCCTTCACGTTTCCACTTCAGCATCACATCAGAAATAGTGGATCTAGGGATGTTTAGGAGTGTGGAAATCTCTCGTACAGACTTCTTACAAGTGATACCCAATCACCTGACCACGTTCGAAGTCCGTGAGTTCCACGGAGCGTCTCATTCTGCCGTTTCACGATGTTTAATGACTACTGAGGTTGCGGATAATGAGTACCAGACAGTAGGTGACAGCACAATGCACCTAAGTTGAAAAACGTATGTTTGTGGGGTGTCCGGATACTTTTGATCACATAGTGTATAACGCTTAGCACACGATAAACAAACATCCCATTAAATCACAATGTTTGTCAATTTTGTTATAACTTTGCATTGACGGTTTTCGAGATATTGGTGGTTGTTGGTTTGAATTTTGCAATATTTAATCATACATTAGTTGTAAATGCCCAATCACCATTCATTTGTTTCTCGCAATGTCATACGGAGGGTACTTCATAGTTCTTTAAAAATTTGATTATCTCTTTAGCCTTCTGTATCCTCCTTATACCTACAACTAAAAGTTTAATGAAACTATTTCTGCAATTATGTTTTCTTTTAACACGAAGTACGAGATTGAAAAAAGAAACTTTAGTACGTATAGCTTGTGGTTGGGTGGTTAAAGTCATGCTATCATATCATCTTATGAAAGTTTTAGATTTTTTGATTATATATTCCTTATTTTCGCTTCAACTCTAAAGTCATATTGCGAATACTTTAGAATACAGAAGATGATTACAATGAAAATACAATATTATAAACAGTAATAGTACATGCAACATTAAGTTCTCTAGATAGGTGTGCTACACATTGTTATACAATTTTATCGCTTTCATAAACTTTAAAAGTTCTTTGTTGTGCTGAATTTAGAGCGTCTGGTAGGCTGTTGGGGATATCACATCTTTCTCTGTGTTGTGCATAGCGACGGCAGGCTGTAACAGATGATGAACTGTGAGGTTGGATCGCAGAGGTCGCACCAGGAGGAATGTCACGGTTGAGATGTTTGTGCGTTATAGAAGTATGTCCAATACGTAGTCGAGTTAATACGACTTGGTGTTTGCGGTTGAAATGATAGTGTTGAAGTTTGGACTCGGAAATGTAGACATCGTGTATGTAACTTGCTTCTAGATGTGGCTTTCCATGTTTGTCTCCATTGATTGATGCAAGTCTTTTTGATGAAGTCTGTGTGTGGGATCTTGATGTCTTGAAGGGGATGTTGGTGGCTTTGTTGGCTGCCTGATCAGCTGATTCATTTCCCAGAATTCCTATATGAGAAGGAGTTCAGGCGAATGATACTGATTTACCTGAGATTAGTATCTGGTTGTACGGTTTCTGAAGTTCTTTAACGATGTTTTGGTGCATCCTATAATTTAGAATTTTCTCTTACAACGTCGTATTTAAAAATTATTTATATTCAGTATCTGAATTCTTCGTTGCTGTCATTTACATTAAGTGTTCATCGATATTTGTCGATTAAAAAAATATTAGTTTAAAATGATACGCAACCTTTACCGCACTTAGAGAGCGGATGATCACACCTTTACTATTTCGTACATTACTAATTTCTTCACGTTATTAATGAAGTAATAATTATGAGAACTTTGCACATTACGCACAATTTAGGTATAGTTGTTTTACGCGAGACAATAATTGTTAATGCACGTTGGTTATAGAAGAGCTCGACTTAATTTTGAATTTGGAGGATTTCATATTTTGTTACGCACGGAGTTAGTTAACATCACCACAAATAGTTGAGCAGCGAGCCCAGCGATGGCATCTTACGTGCCCGCACGTAGTGCTACGCCGAGTTCCAGTGCAAACAATCACGATACCAGGAAACTTAAAGCAGAAGAACTGCTTCGCTAGCTGGAGCTGTGTTGTGCGGAGTTAATGTTATTACTTCTTAAAAGCTAAGAATGGTACAATCTTCATAAAACCTCTGTTTTTTTTTGGGTGGGTTCTGACATAAGCACACAATCGCGACAATAAGTAAACGCGGCATGTCCATTGATATGGTAACGACCGCCATGTCGCTAGTGTTACCGACGCCACATTACCACATGGTCATTCATTGCTTGTATTCACTCTTGGCTTAAGTTGCAGTCACTATGCTCTTTTTGGTTCATCTTGAGAAAAGGGCTGATTTGTAGTATTACATGTTCCTATCTGCGTTATATGACGTGTTACTTATTATTTGCGTGTAATGTTTAAAACCACTGAATTATGAAGTCGTTATGTTGGCGTAAGCTCCCCCAACATGGCGGCGTGTAGTATCGATAAAGCTATTTTGTGAGAAAATAAAAAATAACGATTTTTTAATGTGAAGAGTAGTTTGGGGCCGGAGTATTTTCTTGAAAAATCTTCATTTCGATTCCTTGAAAGATGCTGAACCTATATAGAAAGTTTGGTATTTATCCTATTTTTCCTTTTTGAATTATGCTGTACTATGACACACACATACACGTACACGTGCTGCTTTTTTAAAAACTCTTTGTGTCAGGGCACCTTGAAACATGCATTTTCAGTAAACTTTCTACACCGTATTTTAGAATAGAATACATTATTTTCCCTACATACTATAAGTAGGTGCTAGAGAAAATAAAATCAATGTCTGATACATTAAAAACTTAACATTTTGTGCAGAATGTTCCAAGGATGCGACACCAAGATTTTCGCGGGATTGTCTTCATTATTATCACTTACATGAACAATTTCAGTTATCTTTTCTTTTCTCAAAAACGATGTAAAGATATTAAAATAGCATACGTCTGAGATATTGAAATGAAGAATAATTTTGAATTGACTATTAATAGACTGTGAAGTCATATACATTCTGATTGAATATGGTATAATTTTGAATAATGGGACGCGTTAAGTGGCACATAATTATTTACTGCAGCAATAATACAGATATCATTAATTACGAGGGCAGTCCCAGAAGTACCCGACCTGATGTATATATAACGGTTGTTGTTTCAAACAAATGACTATGATAGAAAGTACCACCCTTATAAAACTTAAGTTTAAAGTTCGATGATGCTACGTTGTTTAGTAATTGTTTGGCAGCCATTAATAGTGAACGCTTTCAGCGAATTTGTAACCATGGATAACTCTGGCCATCGTTATGTGATACAATACTTTCATTTGAAAGGTCTTAGTCCAACTAATGTTAAAGCTGAGCTAGATTCTACTCTGGGGGAGTCTGCTCCTTCGTTTACATCAGTAAAATATTGGTGGCAGAGTTTAAGCGAGCTGCCAAGACGAACATCGCAGTGGTCGACCAAATGAGGTGACCACGCCACAAATTGAGAAGAAAATCCACAAAATGGTATTGCATAACAGTCGACTGAAAGTGCGCGAGCTAGCATAGTAGGCATTTCAAAAAGTGCTGTACATCGCACACTAACTGAAAATTTAGACATGAGAAAGCTGTGCGCAAGGTGGATGCCGCGTTTACTCACAATGGAACAAAAGCAGCATCGAGAGGAAGTTTCAGTCGAGTGTTTGGCGATGTTTCGCTGCAATAAAGCCGATTTTTTGCGTCGATTCATAACCATGGATAAATCATAGGTCCATCACTTCACACCTGAGACGAAGAAACAGTCAAAACAGTGGATTGAAAGGGGAGAATCGGCTACAAAGAAGGCTAAGACAGTTCCATCTGCAGGCAAGGTCATGGAGTCAGTTTTTTGGAATACACGTGGGACGATTTTCATTGATTATCTTCAAAAAGGAAAAGCAATCAATGGCGAGTATTATGCAAACTTATTGCAGCGTTTGAATGATGAAATCAAGCAAAATCGGCCGCATTTAACGAGAAAGGAAGTTGTTTCATCAAGACAATGCATCATTTCACACATCCATTATCGCCGTGGCCAAAATCAATGAGTTGAAGTTCGAATTGCTTCCTTATGCACCCTATTCGCCGGACTTAGCCCCCTCTGATTATTTTCTGTTTCCAAAGTTGAAGAAAGGCTTGGTGGTAAAAGATTGACCAACAATGAAGGGGTGGAGTTTGCAGTTGACTATTTTGCAGAACTCGACGGTTCTCACTGTAAACAGAGTATCGAAGCTATTGAACATCGCTGAGAAAAGTGTATCGAGCTAAAAGGAGACTATGTAGAGAAATAAAGATGTTTTTTCCCAAAAGTTTTGTGTTTTCTTTGTTATGTCGGGTACTTCTGCGACAGACATCGTACTTCTATGTCATCATTCTGTTAATCTCGTGTTTTGAGTAAGATGTATGAAGTTTCTAAGGCAACATTGAGGAACCGCTATTTAATGATTTGACTATCCCTTTAGCCTCCTGTACCCTCGTTCCTACAATGAAATTTGGAGTGAAACTATTTCTATAAACAACAGATAGAGAGAAAAACAATGCTTAAAAATAATTTGTAGAACACCTTTTGACTATATTAGCAACTTTGATTTCTGAAACAAGTCTAGTGTTTAGTAACTAGTTTTCACTGGGTTTCTATGATTGAGATTTCTCTTACTTTTAAATACTTTATAACACGTTCACTCTTTCTGACGTTCGTGCTTTCCAGGTTGTAGGAGGACTGGAATGATCCAGTTGCCAACTGAATCCAGACATATAAACCAGCATTCGGGCCGCCTATCTCAAAGGGAGGCTTTAACAGAGCTGTTGCCGTTAAAAATACGACGCAATGCTACTGCCGCGATATTACCAATTGGAACAAGGATTTTTCGGTATTCCTGAATCATGGTAAAGTAACTCCTTCATTTTAAAATGTTCAGCATTTATCCAACATTTTGACTAAACGTACATGATGCTTGCACAATATATACCTTCAAAAGATTACTTTAGCATTAGCTTTGCTGTGTCATAAAAATATCGTAGTTTGCTTAGTTTCCGTGATGTAAGGCTGCACAGGATTGCTGTTGCCAGCCATTGGGGGAGTCCTGCTCAGTATTTACATTTTAGGCATTAAGCTCCAAATTTATGGACAATTTCCTGTGCTGGAGTTCATTGGACCAGAGATTTTGATGGCACACTCATGATAACGTGATATGACAGTCGAGATGCTGTGGAAACCTGTTCTAGATGCGTAGGCTTTTACGGCCTTTCCACGAACCTAGAAACTACTGCTTGACCAAACTATGTTGTAAATTATTCCTGGCTTGGAAGTAAAAACACTTTTATCTGATATTAGAAATCTCAAAGCTGTCCCTCACATCTCAGATGACAAGCAGTGAATCAAGTGATTGAGCTGTTAATGCAGAGTAGTACATATACACTTCTCCCAGTTTAGTACAGAACATGCTCTTATCAGTCCATGACTATTGGACCAGCGTAGTGAGAAATAACAACCTCTTTATTTATGTCTGGGGAAATTTATACACATAAAATTTTCCTTCAGAAAACTTTCCTATCGTAAATAAAGTAATTTCCATCTTTTGCTCATTTGCGAGTTGTACCAGTTACTTTTTAGAATACCATTTACACCCTTTGCAGACACCATCGTTGTAATAGTTAAATTAAGGCACGGATATTTCAAAAAATGAATGTAGTTAATGTCGAAACAAGAAATTGAGGCACGCAGTTAAGGTTCAGGAGAGGTCATGTAGATATACATATAGGAATTGCGTATTCTCTGGGAACTGACTAGCTTTAATGCAGAACTTAACTCTCTTGGTATTTCTGTTGAGCTTCAAAACGAAGCACTTAATCACAGCTCGTGTTTCGGTGTTATCCATTTTGTAGAGAATGTTATTGCCAGTTTATTTACACGATTGTCGCAAAAAATGACTACACTTCCTATGAAACTTGACAGGGCCTATCTAAAGGATGATCTTTAACTATCGTAGTAATCTGCTATCTTCATGATGTCTGAGTCCAGCCGAGAACTTTTAGAACGCCCATCGTAAATTGTGACGTAAATATGCAAAACAGAGGATGTCCGAAAGGGCTATTACATTCTAGGAAAATTACTAACCAGGAATAGGTCTGCGGATGGACAATTTCGAATAGTACAATAAAACCAAAAAATGTTAAAGTAAAATGCAGTCCTTACAATAAGGAATTTACCCAAATAAATATAAATAATTACATTCTAAATATTTTAGCGTTACCTATATTTTCCACACACAGTGACTCCAGAAAGTATTTATTTCCACTTTGCAAAATTCTAGAGCCATAAACGGAGGTAAAATTACAATGTTTAATATGCAGAAAGAAAAACAAATAAGTTTGTTTAAATATGGTGCTTACAACATTATTTTATATCCATTTAGTATAATAATTTTCTTATTGAACCTGAAATTACGGTAAAATGGTTTTATCTGTCGAAGGAAAGAACTGTAAATGTCAGCAATTATTCGCATTATTCTGAATTTCCTCATTAACACTTCCGTTATTACGACTTCATATATTTCTGTCTTGTTTAATGTCGGTAACATTGTCAGGTATATAAAATGCTCCACTAAATGCATCTAAAATAATTTGTTGAACACTACTATTTAACACGTTGCAAAAAAGATGCAAACATATACACTTATAAAATGAAAACTCTGAAAAATGCCAGAACATTTAAACTGGTTTATCGTTTCTTTCTTCTATAACGATATTACAATTTTTACTTTCTCTACTACGTATAGTAAGTAGGGGAAGTATTCTATTCCACCCAAAAATTCGATACCTAGATTTCACCGGAAATACATGTTTTGAGGCCTCCTGAATCCAAAAAAAGATTTTTGGAAACATGCCCCGTGTGTCTGTGAACAGCATAACTCAGAAACGAACAGTCGGATAAACACCAAACTTGGTATTTAGGCTCAGTATCTTCCAAAGATGCGACACGAAGGTTAGAAAATCCTCCACCCCAGATTACCCTTTACATGGAACGTTTTTCGAAAATTTTAATTTTCTCAAAAATGCCTCTAACGATTTTGATTAAAATATCATATGTTTAAGATATTTTCATGACAAATAAAATGTATATCTTGAATTTTCTGGGAATTTCTCCAAAAGTATTCTTCGTTGTGAACGACTTTTGCATAATGGTAAACCATAAGAGATAGACAAAATTTTACTACACAAAAATTTTAGATCGCGTTAAAACACACAATTTATGTCATATACCTTTTTTTGAGTGAAACATTTTCGAGATATTGCTGGCTATTCCCTTAAATTTTTCAATACTTATTTTCTCAAATGGGAATTCGTTATTCATTTTTTGTCTTGGATATGCAAAGAGTATTAATCTGTGGCAAAGAGAATGGTGCTGCACATAGCAACCAGCTATTAAGAGATTTGTCTGTGCTTATATTGCCCTTGCAAATACTAAACAAGGGGAACATAGTAGGCCTTAAGCGATAGTCAAATATTTTTAGAACTGGTCGCTATGTGTAAAATGTAATTCTCTTTGCATGTCAAAAGATCTTTCTGCAAATGTTTATCTCGATTAATATGAAATAGATGGAGAATAAGATTTTGTAAAAATAGTTTGTACAAGAGTAGACAAAGTCATGTGAGTGTAACAAGTCAGATTTTTTTAACAACCTTCAAGAGAATGCCACGAATAAGTATTTTCAAAATATTTATTTCGAATTTTTCTGCCCCGCCCATTTCGCTATCATGTGATTTCTATCTTCTTTCCTATTGCTTGTTTACTTTGTTTCCACATATACTCGTACGCCTGCGGCTATCAGCGCACTGACCTTCGTTTCTATGTACCTGTTTTTCAGGCGACCTGACGGTACATAAACCAAAGCGTCTTCTGCCCTTACTCGGTTACAATGGGGAAAAACCAACCCCGTTGCCTGTCTGCTGCTTTCACTGCCTCTCCAAGCCTTATCCATATTTACAAGTAATATTCATTTTCCAGTCTCATTTAATAATATTATTCCTACTGCTGCTAATATTTACTTTCATATTATTATGGCTATCATTTTATATTTGTAGCTGCGCAGAACGTACTGTATCACTTCGCACATTACTCGTTCTACTATGCGCAGAATCAATTATGCTATTGCACGGTTTACAATAAAGGTTTTCATTAATAACAGAGAAAACATTTTCCACATTCTCCAATATATAGTTTTGCAACGTTGTGGACTTTCGTACCCTTTAACATTTCGTCTACGTGAACTCTGTACGGCGATACACTTGACTCCACTGTGCAGGTAACCCTCTCGCTGTAAACAGTCGACTACAGGACGCCTATAAATAAACGTAACGACTCCTATGTCGGATTACATGCTTTCTGTTTACCTGTTTGTTTAATCATATGTGTATTGATACAATAAACAATACTGGTGAAGATAACCTAATATTATTTTATAATAAATGAGTATAGTATTCTCTGAGTTAACAGCAACATATTGCGATTAATAGTGTTGCATGCCTCACAAAGAGCGGTTGTTCAGGGAAGTAAGGTTCGGAACTTGAGAACCAGTGTGCCCTGCGGTCAACTGGGGTTGCAGGTAAAACGTAAACAAAACTAACGCAACGTATAATCAGTGACAGGTTCCAAGTTCCGAGTCTTACTTCTAGGCTAAGGATCTGGGGCAATTAAGGATGAGGTAGAGTTTACTGCGCATCGAGTAGGGTGGAGTGAGGTGGCGCATCGGGGTGTTGTTCACCTGTGAGGCCGTGTACAGTCTGCTTTGTGACTATACCTTTTCCACTATAAGCTGAAAGGAGAAGTAAACAAAACAATGTATCACTCCGCCAAGCACACGGCAGCACCACGTGGAGGATGACGGAAACTAAGACCTGTGAGAGGAAATTGCTTCATACAGAATGCGAATACAGTATGTTGCGCAGCTTGGGAATCATTAGCTTTTAAACATTGTATGTCTTATTCCTATATTTTGCCTTACATTCCTAAACTTCTAACACATAATACTAAAGTTTCCCTGAACAGTTTTGCATCTATGATTAAAGGTACTGAATTAAACTGTTCTTAATTCAGGCTTTAGAAATCATTCATTTAATTAATAATATCAGTATACCACCTTTGTTTAGCCTTTTACATGAGTCAACGAGGTAAATAACGATTAGCACTATATAGGTTAAAACCAATAGAAAACAAACGCGACGCAAACTATCCGAGCAACAATTCTGCATTACTAACAAAGAAGTACAATTATTGCTAAACAATGGCCAACCATAATCATTGTCGACTAAAGGTGGGTACTTTTCACAGAATTTGTTAAAAGCATTTAACACAATTGTCTCCTTTCCATTTCCCGCGTTTATGTTTTCCACAGTGGCAGAAGATTCTGCGCATAGCCTCTTATACCTACTGCTGTAACGGTTTATTTAGTTACAGGTGAATCTGAACAAACACATTTAGTTTCATAAATTGAACTGTTACAATAATGAGTTTTTTAAATTTCTCTGCACGAGAATAACCACAAAATGTTACGATCTGAAGCGAACTGTTTCTTTTATAGAAGAAGAGACGACATGCTAACGGGAAAGGTTGTAGTTTGCCCACCAGCCAATGAGGTGCTGTCTTGTCCCGTGGTTTTGTTTACTTCTCCTTTCAGCTTATAGTGAAAAAGGTTTAGAGATACAATACACTTTCTTATTCCGATGTACAGAGGCGGCCAAAAGTATTCGTATATAGTTTTAAAAATTCTATTAAGCAAATTAATGGAGATAAAATTCTCGTTTTTAATAGACAGAAAGAACAAATGGTATTGCAGTTTAATTGTTTTGGCAGCTTTCTACATCTTGTATATTATTAGCCGATTTTTCAACCTTTTTTAGTGTTTACAGAGTTATTTTCATGCATTAAATAGAGCGAAGTTTTTTGTGCGATAGCTGCTTTTGCAGTGAGAATAGATTTTTATTTGTAGGAGGAATAGAATGTTCAAAGTTAGGGATTTTCAACGTTTTTTCTGAACTTCTTCATTAACGCCTCATATTTTATAGCTTCGCAAATTTATTTCTCCACCAGTTTATATGATACGTCGATGAAACTATCGGGTAATATACACAAAAAATTACACTACTAAGTGCATATAAAATTCCTTTGGAACACCACAAATGAAAAGTTTGAACATCGGTGCAATTATCAAAACATGATAAAAGTAAAAAATTGATTTTGAAACATTCGACAACACGTGTAATGTAATACCGTTGTTCTTTTTGTGTACTGTAAAGAGAATTTTATGTCCATTAAATTGGTTGCTAGAATTTTTTAAAGTAAGACGAATACTTTTGTCCAGCCATGTATGTGTCTCACTTCTTTTTCCACCATCCTAGACTGTACTCTTTACAGTAACAAATAAAGCAGTGCATTGACGTTTTTGTTTACTGTGTTTACGGAACTCTATAGTAAGTTTGCACATACATTGGTTGCTAACTTGTCCCGGATTCTTAGCCCGCATAACCAGGCGTATGTTTGCAAGAGAGTAAGCTGCGTCCGCAAGACAGCTTTCAAATCAGGCGGTATACCCCAGTAGTGTGTGATCTTACACAGGAGGAGAGTGTTCCTGCGCACGGGGGCACTATGATGCTCATCAGAAAATTAAAAATTGAGTTTCATTTACGGACGCTCTTTAACTAGTATAGTTCTTAGGCGTCCCATTTCATATTGGACGTGAAAGACGGGACATTTTGTTCAGAGGCTTGAGATTCTTTAACATGCCGTAAATCTACAACATGGGACCACCGGTTTTAGTTCCCTTCCGAAGGAAGCCATGCTGGGGATTTTTACGCCCGAAAAAATCCATCGACATTCGCCGGGTTTGAACCTGCGACTTCAGGAACCAGAAGCTAACATGCTACCCCTAGACTACGGAGGACGACGATGCTAATCAGAGATGATGTATTCGTGGAGTCTGTATCCATACAGGGTGGCGTATAGTCAGTCGCTGTAAGGATTAAACTGCTGTCCATCCGATTTACTATTTGTAATATTAGCTGTCTGCATCTGACGACCTCTCGCTCACTGATGTAGAAAATATAGTTTTCTAGTTACCAACAACACCTTTTCTGTTGGGTAGACGTCAATGCCCCTCACCCACTTTGGGGCTCATCCCGGTACTGCGTGAGGGGCAAATTGATTGTGTTTAATTGCAATGAGCACGACCCTTGAGGCAGTATTTTTAACACTTGAATAATTTAAATTAAATTATATAATATGTAAATTCAATAACAGCCCGCCTTGAAGCAATATGTATGTAATAATTTGTAAAATGTATTTAACAGTCATTGCAAATGCTTATATTATTGTAAACATGTGAATGCATTACGTAATTTAATAATGTAAGAGCTGTAAGAATAATAAGTTTAACGTTGCTAACAATGAGGTAACCTTGAAGCAATAATGAGTTTGAGAGTTTAAATACTACTAGTCATGATTAGGGCAGCAATAATGTAAATTTTGTGACAGTTTAAAAATAGCCAATCAACAGCCAGAAAAAGTTTTAGCAAAATGCAGGTATTCTATTGGACTAGGATAGCCAATCAAAGACTTAAAATACAGACGTTTACGGGTTTGGACGGTTGAAATATGTTCAGTTGCCTGCAGACCTTGGTAGTAAAGGGATGGAAGATGTGTTCTCTAAATAAATATTACGTATTCGTGTGAAACGAAAATTAAGTATACGCGTTAACAAAGTGCAAGTATTAAATAAAAGAATCTCAGCTCTTGATATCAGTGTAGTGCTATTTAATTTGTGTCAAGGATTAATAAAAAGAAGTGAGTTTAAACTTGGAATCTGTGTAAACCTACACGCCCTGATTAAGAGAAACGTGTCTCTAAAACAAAACTGACGCAGCCGAGGCAAACATAAACATAAATAATGTCTATAGAAGCAGTTTAATAACAAAGTTAAGTAAATTTATTTTTAAACTTGGAGCGTAAAACAAAAATATATCTTCAAATAGGCTTGACATACGTAGTTGCATATTACGTAACAAACAATCTTCTTCAAATTGACGCCCAAAGCGTGGTGCAAACTTCAAAAACAAAACACTTTCTCAAAATGACGTCCATATGTGGAGCTAAATAGCTAAACAACGTAAAGAACAACACAATTCTCAAACTGGTTAACAAACGTGGGGCAGAAATAATACTACTTCAAACTGAGAATGTTTTAACCGAATATCTCGTACAGACGATTATTTATGCTACTGAGCAATCTATTTCTCGGTCGACTATCCACCCCCTATTTTTATTTTTCGGCAAAATAGTGCCAAAAGAGATAACTCTAGGAACACGAGTATTTTCAAAGGTTTTTCTAAATTATCGGTGTGCTTGTAAGCAATGAAGGCGGAATCTCATGTAATTTACAGAGAAAAGTATTTATAAACCTGTGTGCTACCGGAATAAACCATAGCAGAAGAAGATTACGATAATCCTGTTTATGCTGGCGGATATACTGTGGTGGTGTGTGCACCGGATTCCCCAGACAGTATGCCACCAGGATTCGCGCTCAAATCATCACTTGTTTTCCTTTCGGTTCCATGAACGGAAATAAATGTTTACGCGGGAAGGAAATCATGCTAACACGAGAGCAAAAAGACTGACTGCGGTGAAAGAAACACAAGGGCGGAAATTCCCCTTCATGATGAAGTCACTTCCGGAGCAAGCATTTTATCGCCGGCACGCGACTGAAGCCTTTAATTAAATTTTGCGGCTAGTCCCAAATTTGCTTGTTAGCGGCGATTGTAATCAAAGAGCAGTGATCCATGGGCCATTCTGATTTTATACTCCAACCCGTATCTCCGCTAGCAATTGAAAGAGATTTCCTCTGTTGAAAACCAACCTGTGAATCCTGACAGGCAGGTATGAGGTTCTTTTTTTGTTTGTTTTATGTTTTTTTTAACTTCAGCATGCTTTAACCGGTTAGGTTCTACCGGACGATAAATGTATGAAATTAGTGAAATGTTACTCAAATGAGACCGGGGTTCATAGAGCTTAAAGGTAAGCGACATTTAAGGAAAAGCCTTGAAAAAACCTTATCCGGGTAGCTCACATTTGAATGTGAGCCACACACTTATCCCCACGCCACAAAGGGGTTTAGGAAAGAGTTGATAAATAAAATGCTAAATTTCCTTGAAAAGCATATCTTACATGTTTTGTACGGTTAATGAACGAAATAAGTTCAGAGTGTCTAGATATCTCTTATACAAAGCAATTTCAGAGAGACAACCTATTGCACACCACTAAACGCAACGCAATTTTATGGTGTTATATAGTTTGGCATCAGATCCTGATAGGTCGGTGTTAAAACCAGACCGGTTGAAAAATTCTTTAAGCCCACTTCGCGAGCATAGAAATATCGATTTTCGGCATCTCGTTAGCGTCTTCAAGATTTAATGTCTATAAAGTCTCTCAAAACTCGAACTAATGATTTGACAGTGCGACACTGAACTTCGTTAACTGCTTTATTGCATTTTGTAACATACATACCTTAAAGGAACCTCTTTAACTGGTCATGTGATGTAATGCATAACGAAAAGTCTGATGTATCCGCACGTAATGTGTTCGATTCTTGTCGTGCAGATAATGTTTAATTTAATAATTGAAGTGCTTCGATGTGCATACTCAAGGACATGATTTTTATCGGCAAGTGCAATAACTACCACAATTTGCTTGTTTCGGCTCATTGCGATCACTCAGGTGAGATTGATGCAACATGGAGAACATTTACACCTCTGAATTTGTAAATATGCATCTTATTTATGATGAAACAAGAAATAATGATTTTAGCAGGTTTAATGATTTTACTGCACAGTAAAAGATGTTCGGATACTCGCCATCCATATCACTCCACATTCCAGTTCATCCATAGAAATTTGCGAGAGAGTGGAACCTTCAAGGTAAATAGGGGCGATACGGGCGATAGACAAGCGAAACTTAACTAATGGTTTCGCACCATCTTCTCTGTCCATTTCAACTTCATATAATCCTTTATACATACACAAACTAATCTCTTCACGTGACGTTATTCGATAAATTGTTGTCTAGAAATAATCCCAAACAAACAAAAAACCACAGCTGTGCATATGCTTATTACTAAAAGAGCCCATTGAGGAAAAGGAAGGACGTGATAATTTTAAATATGGGTTATAGGTGCCGTGTAGTTCAATTTAACAAAACTTAAATATGTAACAAGAATATTTAAAAAAATCTGATCTGTTACACTCACATAACTTTCTCTACTCTTGTACAACCTAATTTTACAAACGCCTATTCTCCATATGCTTCATGTTAATCGAGATATCGAGATGTCAATCTTATTGGTAATTTTCTTGTAGATGCAAGGAAAATATGGTAGCTTTTAAGCGATAGTCAAATATTTTAACGCTGGTTGCTATGTGACGCATTCCATTCTCTTTGCATGTCCAGGACATAAAAAAAACGAATAACGCATTTGAGAAAAAGTATAAGTATTGGAAAATTTAAGGAAATAACAAGCAATATCTCGAAAACGGTTCACTCAACAAAAGAAATGTACATGACATGAGTTGTATATTTTAACGCGATCTACATTTTTTGTGTAGTAAAATTTTGTCTATCTCTTATGGTTTACCAGTTATGCAAAAGTCGTTCACAATGAAGAATACTTTTGGAGACATTCCCAGAAAATTCGAGATATACATTTCATTTCTCATGACATTACCCTAAACATATGATATTTTCATCAAAATCGTTAGAGCAATTTTTGAGAAAATTAAAATTTTCGAAAAATGTTCCATGTAAAGGGTAGTCTGGGGTGGGGGGATTTTCTTGAAAACCTTAGTGTCGCATCTCTGGAAGATACTGAACCTAAATACCAAGTTTGGTGCTTATCCGTATGCTCGTTTTTGAGTTATGCTGTTCACAGACACACACACACACACACACACACACACACACACACACACACACACACACACAGACACACACACGGACATGTTTCCAAAAATGCTTTTTTTGGATTCAGGAGGTCTCAAAACATGTATTTCCGGTGAAATCTCGGTATCGAATTTTTGTGTGGAATGCAATACTTCCCCTACTTACTATACGTAGTAGAGAAAGTAAAAAACGACCAGTAGCACAAAAAATGTTTTTGCTATAAACTATACATTCCAGGAAAGTCTAAATTTTTTGTTTGGTAAGTTTTTATTTGTTATGGTTTACCAAATATAAAACATTACTTCGCAGGTTTTCACAGAAGGTTAAAAGATATGTTTTATTAGTCACTCAATATCTTGTTTTTACTTTCTCTACTACGTATAGTAAGTAGGCGAAGTATTGCATTCCACCCAAAAATTCGATACCGAGATTTCGCCGGAAATACATGTTTTGAGACCTCCTGAATCCAAAAAAAGCATTTTTGAAAACATGTCCGTGTGTGTGTGTGTGTGTGTGTGTGTCTGAGTGTGTGTCTGTGAACAGCATAACTCAAAAACGAACAGTCTAATAAGCACCAAACTTGGTATTTAAGTTCAGTATCTTCCAGAGATGCGACACGAAGGTTTTCAAGAAAATCCCCCCACCCCAGACTACCCTTTACATGGAAGATTTTTCGAAAATTTTAATTTTCTCAAAAATGGCTCTAACGATTTTGATGAAAATATCATATGTTTAAGATAATGTCATGAGAAATGAAATGTATATCTCGAATTTTCTGGGAATGTCTCCAAAAGTATTCTTCATTGTGAACGACTTTTGCATAACTGGTAAACAATAAGAGATAGACAAAAGTTTACAACACCAAAAATGTAGATCGGGTTAAAATACACAACTTATGTCATATACATTTCTTTTGTTGAGTGAACCGTTTTCGAGATATTGCTTGTTATTCCCTTAAATTTTCCAATACTTATACTTTTTCTCAAATGCGTTATTCATTTTTTACTTTCTCTACTACGTATAGTAAGTAGGCGAAGTATTGCATTCCACCCAAAAATTCGATACCGAGATTTCACCGGAAATACATGTTTTGAGACCTCCTGAATCCAAAAAAAGCATTTTTGGAAACATGTCCGTGTGTGTGTCTGTGTGTGTGTGTGTGTGTGTGTGTGTGTGTGTGTGAACAGCATAACTCAAAAACTAACAGTCGGATAAACACCAAACCTGGTATTTACGTTCAGTATCTTCCAGAGATGCGACACGAAGATTTTCAAGAAAATCCCCCCACCCCAGACTACCCTTTACATGGAACATTTTTCGAAAATTTTAATTTTCTCAAAAATGGCTCTAACGATTTTGATGAAAATATCATATGTTTAAGATAATGTCATGAGAAATGAAATGTATATCTCGAATTTTCTAGGAATGTCTCCAAAAGTATTCTTCATTGTGAACGACTTTTGCATAACTGGTAAACAATAAGAGATAGACAAAAGTTTACAACACCAAAAATGTAGATCGGGTTAAAATACACAACTTATGTCATATACATTTCTTTTGTTGAGTGAACCGTTTTCGAGATATTGCTTGTTATTCCCTTAAATTTTCCAATACTTATACTTTTTCTCAAATGCGTTATTCATTTTTTACTTTCTCTACTACGTATAGTAAGTAGGCGAAGTATTGCATTCCACCCAAAAATTCGATACCGAGATTTCACCGGAAATACATGTTTTGAGACCTCCTGAATCCAAAAAAAGCATTTTTGGAAACATGTCCGTGTGTGTGTCTGTGTGTGTGTGTGTGTGTGTGTGTGTGTGTGTGTGTGTGTGTGTGTGTGTGTGTGTGTGTGAACAGCATAACTCAAAAACTAACAGTCGGATAAACACCAAACCTGGTATTTACGTTCAGTATCTTCCAGAGATGCGACACGAAGATTTTCAAGAAAATCCCCCCACCCCAGACTACCCTTTACATGGAACATTTTTCGAAAATTTTAATTTTCTCAAAAATGGCTCTAACGATTTTGATTAAAATATCATATGTTTAAGATAATGTCATGAGAAATGAAATGTATATCTCGAAATTTCTGGGAATGTCTCCAATAGTATTCTTCATTATGAACGACTTTTGCATAACTGGTAAACCATAAGAGATAGACTAAATTTTACTACACAAAAAATGTAGATCGCGTTAAAATACACAACTTATATTATATACATTTTTGTTGTTGAGTGAACCGTTTTCGAGATATTGCTTGTTATTTCCTTAAATTTTCCAATACTTATACTTTTTCTCAAATTCGTTATTCATTTTTACTTTCTCTACTACGTATAGTAAGTAGGGGAAGTATTGCATTCCACCCAAAAATTCGATACCGAGATTTCACCGGAAATACATGTTTTGAGACCTCCTGAATCCAAAAAAAGCATTTTTGGAAACATGTCCGTGTGTGTGTGTCTGTGTGTGTGTGTGTGTGTCTGTGTGTGTGTCTGTGTGTGTGTCTGTGTGTCTGTGAACAGCATAACTCAAAAACGAACAGTCGGATAAACACCAAACTTGGTATTTAGGTTCAGTATCTTCCAGAGATGCGACACGAAGGTTTTCAAGAAAATCCCCCCACCCCAGACTACCCTTTACATGGAACATTTTTCGAAAATTTTAATTTTCTCAAAAATGGCTCTAACGATTTTGATTAAAATATCATATGTTTAAGATAATGTCATGAGAAATGAAATGTATATCTCGAATTTTCTGGGAATGTCTCCAAAAGTATTCTTCATTGTGAACGACTTTTGCATAAGTGGTAAACCATAAGAGATTGACAAAATGTTACTATACAAAAAATGTAGATCTCGTTAAAATACACAACTTATGTCATATACATTTCTTTTGTTGAGTGAACCGTTTTCGAGATATTGCTTGTTATTCCCTTAAATTTTCCAATACTTATACTTTTTCTCAAATTGGTTATTCATTTTTTTTATGTCCTGGACTTGCAAAGAGAATGGAATGCGCGCATAGCAACCAGCGTTAAAATATTTGACCATCGCTTAAAAGCTACTATATTCCCCTTGCATCTACAAGAAAATTAGCAATAAGATTGGCATCTCGATATCTCGATTAACATAAAGCATATGGAGAATAGGCGTTTGTAAAAATAGATTGTACAAGAGTAGAGAAAGTCATGTGAGTGTAACACATCAGATTTTTTTACTTTCTCTACTACGTATAGTAAGTAGGGGAAGTATTGCATTCCACCCAAAAATTCGATACCGAGATTTCACCGGAAATACATGTTTTGAGACCTCCTGAATCCAAAAAAAACTTTTTTGGAAACATGTCCGTGTGTGTGTCTGTGTGTGTGTCTGTGTGTCTGTGTGTGTGTCTGTGTGTGTGTGTGTCTGTGAACAGCATAACTCAAAAACTAACAGTCGGATAAACACTAAACTTGGTATTTACGTTCAGTATCTTCCAGAGATGCGACACGAAGATTTTCAAGAAAATCCCCCCACCCCAGACTACCCTTTACATGGAACATTTTTCGAAAATTTTAATTTTCTCAAAAATGGCTCTAACGATTTTGATGAAAATATCATATGTTTAAGATAATGTCATGAGAAATGAAATGTATATCTCGAAAGTTCTGGGAATGTCTCCAAAAGTATTCTTCATTATGAACGACTTTTGCATAACTGGTAAACCATAAGAGATAGACAAAATTTTACTACACAAAAAATGTAGATTGCGTTAAAATACACAACTTATATCATATACATTTTTTTTGTTGAGTGAACCGTTTTCGAGATATTGCTTGTTATTTCCTTAAATTTTCCAATACTTATACTTTTTCTCAAATTCGTTATTCATTTTTTTATGTCCTGGACATGCAAAGAGAATGGAATGCGCCACATAGCAACCAGCGATAAAATATTTGACTATCGCTTAAAAGCTACCATATTCCCCTTGCATCTACAAGAAAATTACAAATAAGATTGACATCTCGATATCTCGATTAATATGAAGCATATGGAGAATAGGCGTTTGTAAAAATAGATTGTACAAGAGTAGAGAAAGTCATGTGAGTGTAACACATCAGATTTTTTTCATACAAATCGTTTATCATTTTGAGAAAATAAAGAATAATAGGGTAGCATAGACTAAGGAAACTGTTGGAAATTTTTCTGTTGTCTCCTTGAAAGATCCCTTACTTAATTGCGAAATTTGGTATTCATCCAGCGTTTCTGAAACTTGTATTTGGGTTCACTACTTTTGTGGCAAATTTGCAACTTATATTGCCGAAACAAACACGGATTAGTTGCGGAACGATTTCTCTGAATTTAAACATAATGGTCATCACATAAAAATATCTTATCTTAAAAGGGAATTTGAAATATCAGACAGCCTGGTGTTCCTCAGCGGAAGCTCGGAGGATGTAATGCGGTCGGTCAGCATATCCTCCATTATTCTGTTCCTAAACATCACGTATGCATGGTGTATCCTCGCGGTTCGTGGAAATAGAAGTCTCATACGTATTTTTATGTTACATCGAAACCACACGTAAACTACTGCAGTGTTCGCAACTATAACAGAACTGAATGAAATATGACAAATATGTTGAGCGGCGCACTATTAAATGATGTAATATAAAGAAAGCAAGCATTTTATCATTTTTAGTCGTAATAATCATTAGTGTACATCGAAACCACTATTTTCTACTTTTTTGTCATTCACTGTACAGGAGATTTTTAAAATTGAATAATTTTATTTTCTCTACAGAAAGTATTGCATTTCATCCAAAATTTCAATACCGAGATTTCACTGAAATATACATTTTAAGGCTACCTGAGTCCAGAAAAAAAAAAGCATTTTTAGAAAATAGGATCGTGTGTTTGTGTCTCCTGTGTCTGTGAACAGCATAACTCAAAAACGAAAAGTCGGATAAATCCCTAACTTGGTATTTAAGTTCAGCATCTTCAAAGGATGCCTCAAATAGATTTTCAAGAAAATCCATCTAAACCAAACTAGCCTTTATATGGACAATTTTTCGTTATTTTGTTTTTCTCAAAAATGACAAGTATTGCATTCCACCCAAAAATTCGATACCAAGTCTAGTAAAAGATGAGTGAACGGAGTGGATGTCAACAGTTTCGAGATCTTAGTGGAATTGGATTTGTATCGTGTCTTTCCAACATTTACATTTGGAACTTCTTTTGTTTGCGACTCGTAAACTCGCAATATCAGCATGTATGCTGAGATTTAGGTTGTTAATTCACGTATGGAAAGCCAATTTGAAGAAGTTGTAATATATTTCCACTGTTGGGGAGCCAAACTTGATAAGCAAACTGCCCCACGTATGGTACAAAGTTTACGGTGGCCTTCGCCCCAAGTTTACTTTCCGATGGCCTTCGCCCCAACGTTTTCGAATCAGCTTTGTATTTTAATGTTTCGTTAAACATCATATATATTTAGGTTTGCCTCGGCTGCATCAGTATTAATTTGTAGAAACATGTGTATCTTGGCAGGGGGTGATGCGGCTAAAGAATGTAGGCTTACACAAATTATAATTTTTATTTCACTCCTTTTATTAATCCTTCACATGATTAAATAACACTTCACTGATATAGAGAGCTGTGAGATTATTTATTGATTACTTGCACTTTTTAACAGGTAAACTTTATAATATTCTCGCCGTAATGAGTTTTATATGTCTCACACTGAATACGTATTTAACTGCTCAGGAACGCGTATAGCATCCGGTTGGGAACGCCGTCTACTAGCGACTGGCGCCTGAATTTATACAACTTGCTCTATTTCAGCTTCTGATTGGCTAATCCTACTCCAATAGAATACATTTATTTAACTTTCAGCTTTTCTGGTTGTTGATTAGCTATTTATAAACTGTTTTAAAATATTACATTATTGTTCCAAGAACTACTAGTAGCATTATTAAACTTTCCAATTGATTATTGCAAGGTTACCTCATTGTTACCTCATTGTCAGCAACTTTCGGCCTCTATTGTCACAGCTCCAACATTATTAAATTACTTAATTCATTCACATAACATTATTATACGTGTACACAATAATATAAACATAATACAATGACTGTTACATACTTTTTATATATTATATTATGCATATATTGCTTTAAGGTGGGCTGTTATTTTTTATATTATATAATTTGACTGAAATCATTTTAGTGTTAAAAATACTGTCTCATTGCTGACAGATAACTCATAACTGTTTGGGCGGTTTTTGTAAATAGGGTGTCTAAGGTTTAACGGCAAAAGTTTTCCATTACCAAAAAAAAAAAAAAAAAAACTTTTAATACTCCTTACGACAAAATTAAATGTTATCATGCTTTTTACCATGTTTTTCTCGGGATGATGAAATTTGGGGCAAGGACGGAGAAAATCATTGACACAGCGGCCAATATCGTAAGGATAGGCTCCCCCTCGCATCTTTCCAGTTCGGAAGTAGCACTCAACCATGCAAATTCTCTGATCGGTAATAACTTCCGTCTCGCGTGCAAAGAACGTACAAAATTTCGTAGGAAAAATAGTTCTACACCGCCGCAGTACGTCAACCTGTTTACGAAGTCGGAAACTCGTACAGTTCGAGGTTCAATTCCACACCTCCCTTTTGAAACAAGGGATTCGTTGGACTAATAATTACGTCATTCATTTAAACCAACTGTTGGTAAAGGCCGAATGAATCTTAAGACCCGATATAAGCACGTGCAGTCTATCTGATACTTCCGATGTAAGAGTCTCCATATATAAAATATTTAAGACCAATAAATACATCATTCTACTCACTCTCTCTACGTTCTTTATACTTTTTAAGTGCTGGCTTTCGTTTTTTTCTTTTTCGTTTTGTTTTTCTCGTGGTCATACAAAAGAGTAGAATTTCAAAGTCATTACTCATAGCGACCCGCCTTTTAAAAATCTAACTGTCGCGTAAAACTACTTTATCCCTTTTGTGCCTACAACTAAATGACTAATAAAAACACTCCTGAAAACGTATAACTCGATTAACAAGATGTAGGTAAGAGGAAAAGCTTTTGTAAAAACAATCCGTAGAACAGTGAATTGAGAAGGTTATGTGAATCTAACCTATCAGTTTTTTTCATATACGTACAGAGCGTAACGGAGTGCGTTAAAACGTCAGAGGCACATATATAGAAGATGAACATGAATCCGGTAACATTTCATTCCTATCGTATTTACAGCCACAGCCGTTTCATTCTGCAATGCCCAAGTTCTTTTGTGCATTTATGTGCTATTGCTATTTTTCTTTCATGCAACAAGTCAGAATGGTAAGATTTCAAGTAGATGCTCCTAATTTTGGTTATGACGGAGCTACAAATAGTGGGGGAGTCGGATAATCTAACAATTCGTAGTTCTAGGCTCATTGCCAGAGTTATTTGTACTGTACTACTTAAGCATTTATGAGATTTAGTTATTACAATAATAATAATAATAATAATAATAATAATAATAATAATAATAACACGCTTGAATGTGAACAAGGCCCCCCACCAGCAGAAGGTTGCATTTTGCGTTAGCCATACAGGGTCTAGGACGGGAAAACAAGGTCTGCCCGGAAACGAAGCTCCTCTCTACGATAGATCCAGGGAGGGCGCCAAATGGGTGGTCTTTGAGAAAGGTATAGTTGTATTATTATTTGCCCCACGCTTTGGGAACCAATTTGAAGAAAGATATTTTGTTGTATTGAAGGAGTTGTATTATAGTTGAACTATTGGGGAGCCGAACACTTGAAGTAGTTGCAACCGCACGTATGGTACCCGGTAACCTTTGCCCCAATTTTTAAAAATATAAACTCTGTATTTTTTTTACTGTTTCTTTAAATATTATATTTATGCTTGCCTCGGCTGCGTCAGTATTTATTTTAGAGACATGGATGTCTTGGCAGGGTTGTGGTGCGACTTAAGAATGTAGGCTTACACAGATTATAATTTTTAATTCACTCCTATTATTAATGCTTGATACGATTTAAATAGCACTTCACTGATATAGAGAGCTGTTAGATTCTTTTGTTAATTACTTGCACTTTTTAACATGTAAAACTATTTTTGTCTCACACGAATACGTATTAAATTTCTTGAGGACATGTCACGCATCCAGTTGAAAACACTGTCTGCAGGCAACTGAACTGATCTTAACCGCCCAAAGTTGTAAATTTCTGTATTTCAAGTCTCTGATTGGCTATTCCTCATTGTTAGCAACTTTTAACCTATTATTCTCACAGCTCCTGCATTTTTAAATTACGTAATACATTCACATAACATTATTACACATGGATACAATAATACAAGCATATGCAATGGCTGTTACATACATTTTTTATATATTGTTACATACACATATTGAATTTATATATTTATAATTAGACTGAAATAATTTAAGTGTTAAAAATACTGCCTCATCCTCCCTCCGTACGGATTTCCATTAGGCCAATATTTAAACAGTAAAAAGCTTCCCTCCCTCCGTTTGGCGCAGGTACGTAAGTGGATAGGCCACTTACGCGCGTCAAACCAGAGGGAAGACCACCGAAAAACCTTCTCTTAGCTCGCCGTCTACCGGCTCTCCAAACTGGTACCGAGGACATTAGGGCGTCTCACAACCCCGCTCAAGTACTCCTTCCAGAGGTACCCAACAACCCATCGGATGTCGCCGAGACCAACCCAGTCCGAATAGCTCCTCAACGGGAGGGACTCAGGCGTTCGGCCCGAAGTGCATCTAGTAACGTCAGAAGTATGAGTGCAAGAGGTCCGCAGCGCCCATACCACGGCAACTGAAGGGGTCAGACCCTCCGCCCCTTTGGGTGGGGGCAGGCATGTATATCCTTACCTTTGTATTGCATATTCTTTGTCGCAGTTCACGAAAAATTATAGGTAACTTGAAAGTGCTTTGGTTAAAATAGTAGAAAATTCAAAAGAAGGACACAAATATTTTGGAAATGGCTCTTTCTACCAAAAAGTTATTTATCACAAATTCTGTGTATTTATTAATTTAGTTTATGGAGCAACTTATCCCTCTTTCTTTTATGGTTTCTAAGTTCAATAGAATTCAGAGAGTATGGAGAGCGTTCTATGTATTTTCAGAGAAAATTCAAAGATATAAATTTTATTCCTCATAAGTATCTGACACAAATAATACTTTAATCAAAAGCTTATATCTTATTTCTGAGAAAGTAAAATAAAACGTAACGAGACTGTTTACATGTAAAGGGCTATTTGGGTGGGAGGATTTCCTTGAAACCCTTCGGCTGGCATGCTTAAGCGGCGTCTGACTCTAGTATAAAGTGAGTATGCTGCACTCATATGACTTTCTACACTCTTGTACAAACTATTTTTGCAAACGATTGTTCTCCACCCACTTCATGTTAATCGACATTTGCAGAAACTATTTTATTGCTAATTTTCTTGTAGGTGCAAGGGGAATGTGGTAGGCTTTAAGCGGTAGTCAAATCTTTTAAGAGCTGTTTGCTATGTGGAGCATTTCATTCTCTTTGCATGTCCAGAACATAAAGAAAGGTACTGGAAAATTCAAACAAATAACGAGTAATATCTCGGAAATGCGTCACTTGACAAAAAAATGTATACGAGATAAGTTGTGTGCTTTAACAAGATCTACATTTTTTGTATTAAACACTTTTGTCTATCTCTTACTGTTTACCAGTTATGCGAAAGCCATTCAGAATGAAGAGGACTTTTAGGGACATTCCCAGAAAATTAAAGTTCAGTTTTCATAAACATATCTTAAAAATATGGTATTTTAATCAAAATCATCAGAGCCATTTTCGAGAAAATAAAAATTTTCGAAAAAATTTTCATATAAAGAGTAGCTTCGAGTAGGGGAATTTTTTTGAAAATCTTCGTGTCGTATCCTTGGAAGATACTAAACTCAAGCACCAAGTTTTGTATTTATACGACACTATTTGTTTTTGAATTATACTGTTCACAGATAGACGCACAGACAGGCACACACATGGACATCTTTATTTGGATTCAGGGCACCTTAAAGCATGTTATTTCCGGTGAAATCTCGGTATCGAATTTTTGGGTGGAATGCAATTCCTCCTCTACTTACTGTACGAAGTAGAGAAAGTAAAAATACCCCTTTTTTGGATCAAAGGAGACCTAAAGTGTGTACTTCTGGTGAAATCTTGATATTACATTTTTGGGTGGAATGCAATTCTTGATTACCTGATAGGTAATCTGTAAGGAAAGTAAAAATTACATAAAAAGAGGTAGCGACGTAGGTATTTCTGATAAATAACCTTGTAAGTTATTTAAGTATGTCTGTTCGTTTTCATGGGAGTTTGTACCTACAAATACGCAGTTTTCCGAACCAGTGTACCTAAATAACAAGAAAAATAAACAGACTCTAAGGCGTCACAATGTCGTAGTTCTCAATGGATAGTGTTATCTTATTTACTGGGCGCCTCTTGTTTTATTATTTTAAATTTGGGTTCTTTGTCCTCGGGCTAGCTATTATAACTCAGTCGAGCAAGTATCTCTAAGCAAGGTGTGTAAACGGAAAGGAATTGTTGCTAAAAGATAACACTGATAAAATAATTTGTTTCTACATTTTATTGCCGACAAATTTAACTAATAATTCACATATTTAATCTTTATACACGCCTGACTGAAACTGTGATATTTCCGAATGTAACTATAGTCGTTTTAGTTGCCGCGTACCAATTACTTCGCGTACTTCACATTTTATAACTAACTTTGCGACGTGCACCTCGTGAAAGATTCTTCAAAACTGCGCGAAACTTGCTTATGGCTTGAGAATATATACTCCGTCACCTCGAATTGCCTAAACATTATAATATAGCTGCTATGGTTACCAAATTGCGCCCACTTTAGCGTCTGTTTTGGTCAGACAATCACTACTACTGACATATATACTCTAGGGAAGATATTCCCTCCATTTCTAAAAAAGACACGCTACCCTGACGTCATTTGTTTGACTCTTCTTAGTAATAAAGAACTCACCCCCTCGGTTTATTGTTACCCACTTCTATTGTCAGTTTCAGTGAGGCCGTGTAAACTTATTTCCTAACAATACTTATGGCTAACAAACATCTAAATTCCTGTACATACAATAATATTAATTTACACTACAATCACTCTGGCATTCACAGCATGATATAAAATACTGCCTCAACAACAAGTGTGAGAATTCATTTGTTGGGATTCAAAACAAGGATATGGATAAATGCATGTTTAAGGTTGCTTTAAAATCATTAATAACTCATATGTTGCAAGTTAAGATTGGAGAATGCAGTTGCCCTTGAACCTGTTTTACCTACAGATCCGTTTTATTAAAAGCCTTATACCTATTTTCCGACCAGCAAGTAATGAGCTTGTTGTGCTATTGAAGGTGAAGCGATATGCAGAGAAAAACGTGGTATTTATGACTATTTCAGTGACCTCGAGGTACCACTCAGCGAATGCATTATAGATAGTGTCTTTCTGTGGCGAACTAAAATTCTTCAAAGTGGTGCTTAAAAATGCAAAATAGCCTATCTTCTGATTTCGTTTTACTTTCTCTACCGCCTACCAATGCTATGTAGAGAAGTATTGTATTCCACCCAAAAATTCGATATCAGTATTTCAGCGGAAATGCGCCTTTTAAGGTTTCCATAAATCCTAAAAGGCATCTTGGAAACCAGTTTTGTTTGTTGAAGTAGGACTGTTCTTTACGTTGTTTGCACCACGCTTTGGGCGTCAATTTGAAGTAGGTAGTTGCTGCTGCGTATGAAAAAGCCAATTTGAAGTAGCAGTTGTATTATATTTCAACTGTTGGGGAGCCGAACTTGTAGTAGCTGCAACCGCACGTATAGTACCCGGTAGCCTTTGCCCCAATTTTTAAAAATATTAACTTTGTAATTTGACTCTTTCTTTAAGTATAAAATATTTGTTTGCCTCGGCTGCATCAGTATTGTTGTTAGAGACATGGAAGTCTTGGCAGGGCGTGATGCGACAAGTAAGTAGGCTTATGCAGATTTTAAGTTTTAATTAACTCCTTTTTATTAATCCTTGACACCAATTAAATAGTACTTCACTGATATAGAGAGCCGTGAGATTCTTTTTATTAATTAATTACACTTTTTACCACGTAAAACTATTTTTCGTCTCACACGAATACATAGTAAATCTCTCGAGGACGCATCTTGCATCCGGTTACTATCACTGTCTGCAGGCAACTGACTAGACTTCAACCGTCTAAACTTGTAAATTTCTCTATTTCAAGTCTCTGATTGGCTATTTTTACTCCAATATAATACCTGCATTTAACTAAAGCTTTTTCTGGTTGTTGATTGGCTATTTTTTATAAACTGTCACTAAAATTACATTAATGCTTCCAAGAATCACAAATAAGATTTAAACTCTCAAACTCATTATTGCCTCAAGATTACCTCATTGTTACCTCATTGTTAGCAACGTTTAACTTATTATTCTCACAGCTCCTACATTATTAAATTACGTAATATATTCACATAACATTATTGAACATGTTTACAATAATATAGCATATGCAATGACGGTTACATACATTTTACAAATTATTATATACACATATTGCTTCAAGGCGGGCTGTTATTGAATTTACATATTATATAATTGGACTGAAATTATTTAAGTGTTAATAATACTGCCTCATTGTCTGACTGAGGAAAATTGATGAAGATTATTGAATTTGGTTCAAATCAGCACAAAATTAAAAGTAAATTATATGAAGACGCTCCTACAAATGTTGCAAGTTTAGGCAAATATTGCACTATGAACTTGAAAAGTTTATACTCAAGAGATTGAACACTATTTGTGGACATATTTCAAATATGGCTGAAATTGGTACAAAATTAACGAGAGTTAAGACAAAGAACAACAGAATATTTCCGAATCGAAGGTAAGGACTTTGAAAATTTGGTACCTAAAAGAAATGATGCAATAACATATTTACACAAATGACTGCAAACCAGCAGGAGGAAATGAATACGCTGGTTTTTGTTTTTATGTAATTTGTATTATCAGTAGAACCGATATATAACAATAATGGTATCCAGGGCGCCCAGGTAGCGCAGTGGTTTCATTTCCGGCTCCCGCACTGAGGGTCTGGGGTTCGATTCTTGGCTTTGGTGTAGCGATTTTAAGACGGCCCTATTCACGGCTTCACCTCTGACTTGTTCATTTGAAGTATCCCCAGAGTCCACGGTAAAAGCTGTGGGTCCTGTCATCCCACCGCCATCCTCATCGCCCTACCATCGGAAGCAACGGATTCCAACCGCTGGGTGCCTCCACCTCAGAAATGAGTCCAGTCTACGCTAGGTGACTGATCCCCTAAAATCATAGGCCATATGGGGAGCGTTAGAAACAATACGATAATAACGGTACTGACAGACTCGTTGTTAGCGTGTATATGGGTTCCTACTCCAAACAGTTGCTGATTAATGGTTTGTGTCTCACTTATCATGCACGTGACCGTGTTTCAATTTCAACGGATATTGAAACTTATTAAATATTAAATGGTTAAAACGTGTTTTTAATTATCTGCAATTCGACTGAATGACGTAACTAAGTTTTTTATTTTAAGTGTATTCACGTGATTTGATATTTTAATAATAATAATAATAATAATAATTATAATAATAATAATAATAATAATAATAATAATAATAATAATAAATTGAACGTGTTAGATTCATATGTGTTTTCTACCCTCCATCACTTATTAGTATGTATACGAATTACTTTTACAAAAGTTTATTTTCCAATCTGCTTCATTTTAAGGGCAATAAACCTCTCTGGAAATAGCAGCATTACACATTTCGTTATAGATATACAGAGAAAAACGATGGTCAGTGTTTTAGAGCTGGATGCTATACGCTGGCCTTAACATTTCATACTCCTTCAAGGGCATCGCGAGAAACATTTCAAAATTCACAGGACTCGAAAAGAATTACTATTGAACAATTGTAACCAAATGACTGGTGCAACAAAATTGTATTTCGAATAAATTTTGTGTTTTACATTTCATAGGCATGTTTTCGTCTACCAGTTATGCAAGATTATAGAAACTCCCTTCCGAATGAAGAGAACTTCACATGGTTTTCTCAGAAAATTCATGATATAAATTTTGTTTGTCGTGAAATATCTTTAATATATGGTATTGCAATCAAAATCAAAAGGTCTAAAAAAATTCTAAAGATATTCTATGTAAAGTGTTTCGGGTGGAGGGATTTTCTTGAAAATCTTTGTGTCGCATCTTTGAATCTCTGAACTTAAATATCAAGTTTGGTATTTATGTCACATTTCGTTTTTGAGTTATGCTGTTCACACACGCACACATACACAAGCAGACTTTTTCTAAAGATGATATTTTGCTCCAGGGGGGCCCAAAACAAGTATTTCAGGTGAAATCTCAACATAGAATTGTTGGTTTGAGTGCAATTACCTTCTCTGCAGACTATCTACATGGTAAAGAAAGTTAAAAAATACAGAAGCTAGCATTAAAGATAAACAAAACCTTGAGAGATATCAAATATTTACAAAACACATTTTCTCACAACGTAACGCCAAAACCCCACTCATATAGGTAATACAATAACATAACAGTAATATTATTACTACTATTAAAATTTCAAAGCAAAAATTGAAATCGTTAATTAAAGAATGATAACAATACTAAGCGAATATTCATTGATTTAATTTATCTGAAATCGGCAAAGATTTGAAAGCCTGCAAAAAATGGGACGATTTTTAAAATTGTTCCTAAAATGTCTACTGAATACTGGAAAAACAAGATAAAATATTGTGAAAGTGTTTTAAATATAAAGCTGAGTAGGCATTTAAGATGTTGCTTGCTTATATGCATCGATGTGAATAAACGAACATTTGGAAGGAGTTTGTTTATCGTATTCTTACTTTCTTGGTTACACTTTCATTATTTATTCAGCTATTGGTGCATAAATATTTTCCCTGCCTCCTTGTTACTTCACTTGGATTTACAATCTTTTGTGTATTTTTATTCAGTTATCGATTTTCTTACTTCATTATTATGCTTTCATTCTTTCCCTCTTTAGCATTAGGTATTCAAATGAGTTGCTTTCTGCGTTTTCACTTTCTATGTTTCTTTCGCTTTATTTTTCTTCCTGCTCTAAAGTTACTATTATTTCATAGCTTTGATATCTATTTTTCTTTATTTTCTACTTTCAGTTCATTCACTCTATTCCCCTTGGTATCTGATACAATTATTGCGATATCCTCATGTAGCTGTCGTTAAAACTCTAAAAGCATACAGTTGTTTTATGAAACATAGTTTCGATGTTGTTTCAGCTACTGCGTATATTTTGCAGAATTGTGAATTTACCTGATTGAAAACACTTCTACACAGACATTGTCGAAATTAACAACGGTAGAAGAATAAATTTTGAATGCATAGTTACTGGCGTAGTTACCAAGCGAGGTGGCTCCGTGGTAACGGGAGAGGCTCGCATTTGGGTTGTCCTGGGTTCTATCCCCGACCACTCAGATCATGGTACTCTCATGGGTTTTTTTTTGGCTGGAAAGGCGAAAGCTTTCCATTCCACCACTAGTTTCTTTTCCCTCATTTCCTAACATTCCGCTTCCCCTTTCATTTTTCAGACAGGCTTAGGGACAGTACAGTGTCGGGCGGTGTCGGACAGATGGCTCGGATGCTTACTCGTTATAAAGTTGTTCTTGGCACTGATAAATGGCAGCCTTCTGTTAGGCGACTTAGTGGGTGGACAAAACCAATTCATAATCTCCGACAAAACCAATTCTCCACCCGAAAACACTAATACACTATTCCTAAAGAAAGCAATACACCACCCCTGATAAATTAATACAACACCTCGACTAAACCAATACAGCACCCCTTACAAAACCAACACACCACACCTGACACAATTCCAATACATAATTCCTGAAGAAACCAATACAGACCACCCGACAAAATCAATACAGACCACCCGACAAAACCAATACAGACCACCCGACAAAACCAATACATCACCCCGACAAAACTAATACAGCACTTCTGACAAAACCAATACACCACCCACACAAAACCAACACACCACACCTGAGAATTCCAATACACCATTCCTGACTAAACCAATCTATCCCATGACATAAACCAATACACCACCCCGACAAAATCAGTACACCACACCTTACAACACCAATACACCTGGTACAAAACTAATAAACCACACTTGACAAAACCAGTACACCTCGAACAAAACCAGTACACCACCCCTGACAACACCAATACACCACGGACAAAATCATAACATCACAGTTGATAAAACATATACATCATCCCTGACAAAATTCGCACCTGACAAAACCAATACACCATCCCTGAAACAACCAATATACCACAGTTACAAAACCAAATACAACACGCCGACAAAACCAATTCACCACCCCTGATAAAAAAAATACACCACACTTGACAAAACTCGTACACCACACTTGACAAAACCAATACACTACCCCTGGCGAAATTAATACCCAAAAACCTGACCAAACCAGTTCACCACACCTGACAAAACCAGTACATCACATCGACAAAACCAATCCTCCTCCCGTGACCAGTCTACCACCTGTGATAAAACCAACCACCACCCCTGATGAAATCAGCACACCACGTACAAAATGACCACACACCACAATGCACCACACTTCACAAAACCAATACACCGCCCATGACAAAACCAATACACTACACCTGATAAAACCAATACACCACATCTGATAAAACCAATACAGCACACCTGACAAAACGAATACACCACACTTAACAAATCCACTACACCTCACTTCACAAAACCAATACACCACACCTGACAAAACGAATACACCACACCTGACAAGACGAATACACCACACTTAACAAATCCACTACACCACACTTCACAAAACCAATGCACCACACCTGACAAAACGAATACACCACACCTGACAAAACAAATACACCACACTTAACAAATCCACTACACCACATTTAAAAAAATCCACTACACCACACTTCACAAAACCAATACACCACACTTCACAAAACCAATACACCACACCTGACAAAACCAATACACCACACCTGACAAAACCAATACACCACACCTGACAAAACGAATACACCACACTTAACAAATCCACTATACCTCACTTCACAAAACCAATACACCACACCTGACAAAACGAATACACCACACTTAACAAATCCACTACACCACACTTCACAAAACCAATACACCACACCTGACTAAACCAATACACCACACCTGACAAAACGAATACACCACACTTAACAAATCCACTACACCTCACTTTACAAAACCATACACCACACTTAACAAATCTACTATACCACACTTCACAAAACCAATACACCACACTTAACAAATCCACTATACCACACTTCACAAACCAATACACCACACTTAACAAATCTACTACACCACACTTCACAAATCCACTACACCACACTTAACAAATCCACTACACCACACTTAACAAATCCACTACACCACACTTAACAAATCCACTACACCACACTTAACAAATCCACTACACCACACTTTACAAAACCAATACACTACACTTAACAAAACGAATACACCACACTTCACAAAACCAATACACCCCACTTCACAAAACCAATACACCACACATCACAAAACCATACACCACCCATGACAAAACCAATTTTCCGCCCATGACAAAACCAATTTTCCACCTGTGGCAAAACAAATGCACCACCCCATATGGCCTTGATTTTCTTTGGATTATGTACAGAAGATTAACAGACTTAATAATATGGTAACGAATAGAGGAAGTCGTATCACTGCAACGCATCAAGATTTTCCCTGTTGATTGCTTGTAAGTTCCAGTTTTTGTACAACTGGCAGCTCCGTTCGCATTGCAGTCACATAACGAAACAGCCATGCAAATGATTTCCCAGAACTCGCCGACTGATCCGGTCCCATGTTACGGTACCACTCGACAATCTACTAATTATCTCACATGCATCTTGTTATTTTCGTGTGATACTTGCGGCTCCAGCTTTCCGGGAAACCAACGTGATGAAATGAGAACGGCTCCACCGTGTCTGGCTTGGTCTTCTTCTGTGTTGTGCTGAAACAGATATACATTTCCTCAGTGAAACACGTTTAGTCACTTTATTAAGAAACTGCATAAATGAATTCGTGCTCGGAGGAGCTATTGATTCATTTGCGATGATTAATGCATTTTATATTCTACACAAGTAAGCAAAAATAAATAAATACACCTTTTGTCGGGGCTTGCTTCAAAATAAATAATATTTTTTTTAAGCGCTATGCTATTTCACCAAGCATTTGAAATTAGAACTCTTTATTAAGACTATAGAATTGCGTGTCATACAAAATGTCATTACGGCTTTTTAATTAATATTTTCCGTATTATATCTCGTTGGCACAACCCACAGGTCTGCTTGTGTTATTGCTTCAAATGTGGAGATTCTTCTGTCTCCTACCATCTCTCACTTTCCGGTAATGTCTCTTTCTCCTTACACCTCCATATCTCTATCCCTTTCTCCCCCTTTTTACTCTCTTCCACTCTCTCACTTTCTGCGCCTGCATCTTTCGTATCCTCTCTCCTCCATGTACGACATCATGCAATGTGATTTTTCAAAACCGGTAATAAAATACGTTTTCCTGGGAAGATGCTAAAATTGAAAACTACGTAAAAGGTTTAACGGTACACTGACTTATGCCTCTTTCTTATGCTTTTAATGGGATTAAATTAAATTGAGTTTTATTAATTGATGCACCTTAACTGATGTGGTCCTTAGCGTCGCATTTTACTTTGGGCGTGAAAAACCGGTGATTTTGCTTAGAGGCCTCTTTTTCGGGATTGAGATTCTTTTCCGTGCCGTAAATCTACGACACGGGACCACTTGCTTTACTTCCCTTCCGAAATTTAATGAGATTGAAATAATAGTAACAAATGTAGGTAAACTTCTTATTTACTCTCTGGAAATTTTGTAAACAAAGCTTACTAAAATAATTGTTCCTGCAGTTTGTTTGTGACTTTTTTATTATAAAAACAGAACGTAACGTTAGGTATTTCGATTTTTTATTTTGCGCCGAATTAGAATTTGGCATGTGGGTAAAAGTATTTAAGATACCGTATTGTCTCTTTTGTTGGGACTTGAGTATCTACAGTCGGCCACGATATGAGTGTGTGTAATGGGAAGAGGAACTAAGCGGTTACGAAACAAGTAGGTGGGCCATCGGAAGAACAGTCAGGTAAAGAAGACCTCCGCAGTACCAAGCTGCATTTACTAGCGAGGCTGAGACTTGCAAATGTAATATTGTTTTCATTGTACGACTGTACATTTCCCTATCGCCTTGCCGCTCACTCTCCTCTGATCTCTGGCCTTGATAGTCCCCCCCCCCCAAAAAAAACTGCTTCCTTCCTCCAAGCGCATTCATATCGTGGCCGAATAGTATGTTATATACAAGTTTCTTTACCAATATGATCGGCCATTCTTGTGTGAGGAGGTAAACGCGCGCGTACACACACACACACACACACACACACACACACACACACACACACACTACTTGGTTTCAGTGAAGCTCATTATGTCCATTAGAATAAATTATTCTTCCAAAATAAAAATATCACTCGAAAAAATTCAGTTTTATTATATGCATAGAGTATTGCTCGCTTCATAAGTGCTCCAGTGGAACAGTGTCAACCAACTGAAAGCTCTGTGACGTCAACGAGCAAGTCTCTTTTTGCTCCCGACTCTCGGCTACAGTAGTAGGAACTCGGTGAGAACTGTCGGGCAGGTGGGACAAAGGGAAAGGTGAAAATGCTGTTATAGCGAAATACCAACGGGTATGTAAGACGTATATATGGTGTACTTTGTGCACAGATGGCTGCATAAAGCTGTCTCTCTTCGCTCCGCACCCCTTATCCATGAATTCCTGAAGCGATGTTACGTCACACGACTGTGATGCATTATAGATAACTGAGTAGCTGACTGTCGTAGAAAGCATATGTTATTTCAAAATGTTGCTGTAGTATTTTGTTTTGCGGATTTGTTGTTGTAGATACAAAGTAACCAATCGATTTAGTGATGTAAAAGATACGCTACATATCGATGGTTTATTTCTTTCCTACTTAGTCTTACTAGAGTTTTAATTAATGTAGAGAAAATAAAAAAGAAGAGTGAAATAAAACGAATAGAATTTATTTGATTATGTAAATAATAACAGAAATAATACACCTTAACGATATTTCAGTTTTTCAATGTTTAATTCCACATTTGTTCTGAAAATACAATCAAAATCAGTAGCACGCGGAGAGTTTTGTGTATTGAAAAATACGGACAAGGGTTAACATTTGAGATTTTAATTGCTAGATATACTCTTATAACTATAATCACCTTTAATATTCCATCTCTGAAATCCGAAATTTTTTAACCTTGAATTTACATCTGGATTTAATAGTTTCATCAGGAAACACAATAAATAATAATAAGAAGAAGGAGAATAAGTTGTGTTCTTTAGTTTAATAGTATTAAATTTCTCAAATATAAATACATTTTTACTATCACAATAATTGTTAAACTTATTTTAAATATGTGAAAACGATCGCTAAAGATATTCAAATAGTTTCTAAAACTAAATATTTATGTTTCACATCTTAGGTTATTTTCACACACAAATACTCTGCGAAAGATGAGCGCATAATACATTTTCACAATTATTTTTCCGGTAGCTATTGGTCATGCTTCACGAAAGGTACACAAGTTATGTAGTAATATGCACAAATGATACATAAACGAAATAGTGAACATAGTAGTATTAAATCTTATAATTTCACCAAAACAGTGCCATTTTCCGATGCACTGCATCAAATATTCCCCTTATGATAAGGATTTTTTTCAGCTTCCCTTGTTAACCGAACTTTTAATTGTATAGTGTGTTCCAAATGTAACTAAATATCCAATGTTGGCCATTGATTGTACGAATGTATCGGCTATCAAGCATTCAGAGTGAAGATTCCGGCAAACTTATCGCTTTTTAATTATCGATTTCTTAGAAGCGATAATTTTGTAAAGCTAGCTCCTTTCTTTAAATCTAATCGGGTTGTAGGATATATTGTAGTTACTTTGAGCTGGTCGCTATACAAAGTCTACGATACACTTATATCTATCCTTATGATAACAATGGAAAATACAGTAAATGTTCACAATTATTGCAAAGTGTTAAGATTTGCCTTGTCGCTTGGTAAACTGAGGCAGTATTTTTGACACTTAAATGATTTCAGTCAAATTATGTAATATAAAATATAATAACAGGCCGCCTTAAAGCAATGTGTGTACGTAACAACATATAAAAAGTGTATATTACAGTCATTGTATATGTTTATATTGTTGTGTTCATGTGTAATAATGTTCTGTGAATGTATTACGTAATTTAATAATGTAGGGGCTGTGAGAAATAGGTCAAAAGTTGCTAACAATGAGGTAATCTTGAGGCAATAATGAGTTTGAGAGTTTAAATGTTACTTGTGATTCTTGGAAGCAATAATGTAATTTTAGTGACAGTTTATAAAACAAATAGCCAATCAACAACCAGAAAAAGCTTTAGTTAAATGAAGGTATTCTATTGGGTTAGGAATAGCCAATCAGAGACTTGAAATACAGAAATTTACAAGTTTAGGCGGTTGAAATCTATTCAGTTATTCAGTTGGATGCAGACAGCGTTACTAACCAGACGCAAAAAGTGTCCTGAAGAAATTTAATACGTATTCGTGTGATACGAAAATAGTTTTACGTATTAAAAAGTGCAAGTATTGAATAAAAACATATCACAGCTCGCTCTCGCTCGCTCTCTCTCTCTCTCTCTCTCTATATATATATATCTATATATATCAGTGAAGTGTTATTTAAATCGTATCAAGCATTAATAAAAGGAGTGAAGTAAAATTATAATCTGTGTAAGCCTACATTCTTAGTCGTACTACAACTGCTAAGAGAAACGTGTCTCTAACAATAATACTGACGCAGCCGAGGCAAACATAAATATATAATACTAAAAGAAACAGTCAAATTACATAGTTAATATTTTTAAAAATACAAGCAAAGCAACTACTTCAAGTGTTTGGCTCCCCAACAGTTGAACTATAATACAACTCTTTCAATACAACCTACTTCAAATTGACGCCCCAAAGCGTGGTGCAAACTCCTTCAATACAATATCTTCTTCAAAACGTACCGAACAGTAGGAAATAATTTTACATTTTCCAGCCTTTACGTAAATTGTTCATAAATATTGGCAAGTGTGCACATTTATCAGACAGCAATTTTATTCAGCCTTTGTTATAATAGTGTAAATTGCATTGTCACATTAACAAAAGATTAACATATATCAGTACTAAAGTACTCAAACTATAAAAATCATGTACATCCAGGCAGCCAATTTTTTTACTTTCCTATTAAACAAATTAATATTCAGTAATTTAACACCATCAGGTAACTTACATATAGCAATGACACCGATACCATAGCTATGCTTAGTTAAATTCAGCCTTGAAAAAGGTACAGTCAAGTTTTTTACACTTCTGGTATTGTAATCATGCGATGCATGTCAGCATTTCTTTTCATCTATAGTATTAAATTGAATCGAGTTTTATTTATGGACGCTCTGTAACTGCTGTGGTTCTTAGCGTCTCATTTTATATAGGGCGTGAAAAACGGAAATTTTTCTCAGAGGCCTTTATCAGTCTTGAGGTTCTTTTACGTGCCATAAATCTACGGGACCACTGGCTTTACTTCCCTTCTGAAGGAAACCATGCTAAGGATTTTTACGCCCGAAAAAAATCCATCGCCCTCCGCCGGATTTGAACCCGCAACCTCGGGAACTAGAGGCTAGCATGGTAACCATTTCACTACGGAGGACGACGTATAGTATTAGTTCACATAAATACAAATTATATTTGCCGTTAATATACGTTCTTTGATAAACAACGACTTGCAAGGAGTATATACAGGATACATAGCAATCTCACCAATGTTTTCTGTAATAAGAGGATATTATTAAAATATGTACTGCTACCATAAAGAACACATTGAAATAAGCCGGAAAAGTTAGGAACGTAATTTATTAAACATCTAAATAGATATTACTCTGGATAATCTTTTATAAATTAAACTAATGTTATCCTTTCAATTAGTTTAGTATCAACGTACATTCCTAACAGTTTAACTGATCCATTTTGTGGATTACTTGTAGCATTTTTAAGGCTAATAATTTTTTTTTGACTTTTCTATTTTTACAATCAAAAGGAAAGGTAATGTAGGAACATAATATAGTAAATTTTAAAGTAATTGGTAAATTTTAATTACGTAAATATTTGACCTATTTATAGTTTATTTTTAAGAAGTATGATGATTACATTTAAATGAAGAATTAAAAATCCTATAATTTTCAAGCAATGGAAAGTTTCGATCGTGGATTCGCGCAAATATTAAATTATCTTGTTTTCTATTTTGGTTGCTGCACTAGCTGCTATCATAATGCTAATTTTCAACCTTTTTACCGAAGTTAAATAGTTATTTATTCTGGACATTTACCTAAAAAGGTGGTAAGCTGAAAACATTTTTAACATTTATCTGTTTATTTGGATAATGTACACAATGTCGGCAATCGCTTACATAACGGATGATACCTATAGTTGCTTCAATTCTTTTGTATTTTAATTTTTTGCTGTAAAATGTTAGCCTCTGCTAATTTTGATATGGGAGATTCTTATTTCCTTCTGAAGACTACTACTATTATTATTATTATTATTATTATTATTATTATTATTATTATGCTATTATATTTACGTTGCATTTTTATGAATGCAATTCGTTCGGAAATTTATCGGCGACTTCAAAATCATTCGTTGCATTTATGACAGTTTGTATTGGTTAAGTAATGCCACTAAACGAAATTAATACGTAACATTTGTATTATACTCTTCTAAGACACTAATATTCGCGGCTCTAACCTTCATTGATAGGCATATTCCTCATATGGCTACGAGCTCACCTGTGGCCTCTAACTTAAACACCAGGTTTGCACCTCAGTACGTGCCTTACGAAGTGTTTACGTCATTGGTTCTCAAACGCTATAGTAAGGTCAGCGTTAATTATAAACTATATGACCTTTTTCTTTGCTTCCCCTCTGCTTTAAAGTGACGAAGAACACGGTTTTTATCTGCATAATTATACGCGAGGAAAATGGCGCTTTTTACATGAAAATATTTAATTAAATTATAAAGCGCGGTGGAAGTACGTGACCGAGGGATTTTCAATTTCCAAATCAATTTCTTGTAGGTGTTATTGTAAAGAAATTAAATATTAGGATATTGCGTGTTGAAGACAAACTCTGATAAAGGTTCTCAAGCACTTTAACAAACATGTTAGATCTTGGATGTGCTTTATTTATGATTATTTTGGCTTTTACATCTTTTTGTTTTTAGCCTTGTGCTTCATGTTTTAGGAACGTAGACTCTAGGATTTCTTTAGAATTGTTGGGCTATTATCAGTGTTTAAACTATAGTTAATTTTTTGGTAGAATTTTTATTTCTGCAACAGCACTAAGGGCATCCACCCTTTTTTACATTGCCAGTAGGTATATAAAGAATTGCGTGTAATAAGACAGCCATAAATAAAGTACAATAATAACGCTTCTACTACTACCACCACCACCGCCGCCGCTACTGCTACTACTACTATTGCTGCTGCATTTATAAACTACTTCAAATAAAAATGTTCCTGTATATTTAACTACAGGTATATTTAACATTTCCATTATTGGATACCCTCGATAATTGTGAAGATGCTTGTAAAATTTGAGGTACCTTATTTTATAATGCAACACGTATTTGAGATTTCGTTAAGAAGTTCTGGTTATAATTATAGCATGTCGTCAATGTTTTTTAAGATGACTAAAAAAATGATAATATTAGATTCCAAATTAATAGCATAGAATATTTATCTTAATAAGGTTAATTTTTAATCAAGTTAGGAAGAATGGTAACATAAAGGTTATAAAAAAGAAAGAAAAATAATAGAAAAAGAAAACACCAGCCTTTGTATTACCTCCTTACTGTGTATTGTTTCCTCTTGAAGAGGTTAATTAATGTTTAAAAGTTTGTCCTATGAGTTTAACTAAGCCACGAAACAAGGAATAGCCATATTTAACACTATAGCAGTATTGCCAACCCTGCTTAAGCCTTGCTTTAGCAGGATGGGTCACCCGCGCATTTTCTTAAGAAATGAAAGGGAATGTATCACTAATGCGCTCAGAACAAATGGGTTCGAAGAGTTTAACGGCGCCTCTCAAATTGCGAAGTCCCAATTGTCACACACAATGCTGGATGCAATATTATCAAAGTGCCAAATCTGAAGTGGCGATGAAATACAGGGTGAGCCAAAAAACTCCGTACCGCCTTGGCGGCGTTTTTCTCGTCCGCGCTCTCGGCGCTCGTTGCCGTCTGCCGCTATCATAGAAAGGCGCGGATGAAACCATAAAACATTTTTAAAACTACTTTTAAAAGCTTTACTTACCTACTTTATGAAAGGAAATGCTGAAACTGGCTTCCGTCGTTGTCCATACATTTTTGCTACCTCTTTAGGAAACTATCCATCACGGAATTTTTGGGGAAAATTTTCCAAACGATGACCGAGGACCCAGTGGAAAAATACCGCGCAGGAAGTAATATTGTTCATGAAATACCCCTCCGGGGTAACTTAAAACATAAAGTGTATGAGACAAACTCACACACTCTGGAAGGATTAAAGCAAAATATCCGCCAGGAAATTTCTCAACGTGAACTACGGCGGGTGATGGTTAGTTTCCTAAAGAGGTGCCAAAAAGGTATGGACAACGACGGTGGCCAATTTCAGCATCTCCTTTCGTAAAGTTGGTAAGTAAAGCCATTAAAAGTAGTTTTAAAAATGTTGTATGGTTTCAACCGCGCCTTTCTATAATAGCGGCAGATGGCAACGAGCGCCGAGGACGCGGACAGGAAAAACACCGCGCAGGCGGTTCGGAGCCTTTTGGCTCACTCTGTATATATTTATTGTAAATATATTACGTACGTAATTTTAGTGAGGAGTTTTGTTAGTGATAAAGAAGTCGACTCATAACGATGTGCTTTAGTGCAAAGTTAATGCATTTGCTTTTGAATGGTTGAGATTTCTAAAACGTCGTAATTTTATGCAATTTACATACAGTAAAAGCTAATGTTACAAAGTTTTTTTAAAGCAGGAATATTAGTAATTTGTTGTGCATAGTTTTAAACGAATCGTACATATCATTCCTTTAATGATGAACTCTTGCTGCGCTTTAAGCATCAACGTAAAATACCTCACTGCTTGTTTAACCAAAAACCCAGGCATTGAGAAGCAGCCGACTATCTCGTTATTTTCTCTACTACGTATAGTAAGTAGGGGAAGTATTGCATTCCACCCAAAAATTCGATACCGAGATTTCACCGGAAATACATGTTTTGAGACCTCCTGAATCCAAAAAAAGCATTTTTGGAAACATGTCCGTGTGTGTGTCTGTGTGTGTGTGTGTCTGTGTGTGTGTCTGTGTGTGTGTGTGTGTGTGTCTGTGAACAGCATAACTCAAAAACGAACAGTCGGATAAACACCAAACTTGGTATTTAGGTTCAGTATCTTCCAGAGATGCGACACGAAGGTTCTCAAGAAAATCCCCCCACCCCAGACTACCCTTTACATGGAACATTTTTCGAAAATTTTAATTTTCTCAAAAATGGCTCTAACGATTTTGTTTAAAATATCATATGTTTAAGATAATGTCATGAGAAATGAAATGTATATCTCGAATTTTCTGGGAATGTCTCCAAAAGTATTCTTCATTGTGAACGACTTTTGCATAACTGGTAAACCATAAGAGATAGACAAACTTTTACTACACAAAAAATGTAGATCTCGTTAAAATACACAACTTATGTTATATACATTTCTTTTGTTGAGTGAACCGTTTTCGAGATATTGCTTGTTATTTCCTTAAATTTTCCAATACTTATACTTTTTCTCAAATTCGTTATTCATTTTTTTATGTCCTGGACTTGCAAAGAGAATGGAATGCGACACATAACAACCAGCGTTAAAATATTTGACCATCGCTTAAAAGCTACCATATTCCCCTTGCATCTACAAGAAAATTAGCAATAAGGTTGACATCTCGATATCTCGATTAACATAAAGCATATGGAGAATAGGCGTTTGTAAAACTAGATTGTACAAGAGTAGAGAAAGTCATGTGAGTGTAACACATCAGATTTTTTTTGTTTATATTGAGACACACTCGATGACGATGACTGCACACATATCCCTTTTGAATCTCCGTAAAACTAAGTCTCCATTAGTCGGATTCCTATGCCACAGATGCCTTCTGCTGAATTTAGATGTTCAACAATAAACAGGAACAACTAATAGCTGATTTAAAGTTATGACGCATGGTCTGGTGAAACGCGCCTCAGCGGCCAGAGTAGGCACCAGTCTTGCAATAAGTTCTGATCCTCATCAGTTCTCGATTTTTGGTTTAGTTTATATGTAGTTGTAGCTCAAATATTACTAAAATGAAGCAGAATGATGTGAAGCTAATTTTCGAAAACAAAGTTATGCTGTTTTTTAATGTCAAGTGTAATTACCTGTATAAATGTCCAACAGGTAGAAAAAAACTGCATTTTCACAATACTGTGTGTGTTTCACGTCACATGTAAGCAAGCATGTGTGTATGTGGACTTATATATATATATATATATATATATATATATATATATATATATGCATGCAATGTGTACACTTTGAACAAATTCTATGTTCATAGGTTGAGGCAATATTTTATATCATAACATGCTGTGAATGCTAAAGTGATTGTAGTGTAAATTAATACTATTGTATGTACAGGATTTTAGATGTTCGTTAACTATAAGTATTGTTAGGAAATAAGTTTACACGGCCTAACTGAAACTAACCATAGAAGCGGGTAACAATAAACCGAGGAGGTGAGTTGTTTATTACTAAGAAGAGACAAACAAATACGTCAGGGTAGTGCGCCTTTTTTTTTTTTTTTTTGAAATGGAGGGAATATCTTCCCTAGAGTATATATGTTAGTAGTAGTGATTGGCTGACCAAAACAGACGCTAAAGTGGGCGCGATTTGGTAACCAATAGGAGCTATACTATAATGTTTAGGCAACTCGAGCTGAAGGAGTATATATTCTCGAGCCTAAGCAAGTGTCGCGCAGATTTGAAGAATCTCTCACGAGGTGCACGTAACACAGTTTGGAAGAATCTCTCACGAGATGCACGTCGCAGTGTTAGTTACAAAAATGTAAAGTACGCAAAATAATTGTTGCGCGGCAACGAATACGACTTTAATTAAATTCGAAAATATCACAGTTTCAGTCAGGCGTGTATAAATATTAAATATGTCAATTATTAATTATGTGTGTCGGCAATAAAATTGTAGAAACAATTTTTCTTCCATCAGTGTTATCTTTTAGCAACAACTCCTTTCCGTATACACACCCTGCTTAGAGACACGTGTTCGACTGAGGTATAATAGCTAGCCGGAGGACAAAAAACACCAAATTTAAAATAATTAAACAATAAGCGCCCAACAAATAAAATAACACGAGCTATGAGAACTGCGACAAGGTATCCAAAGTTGCGCATTACCTATTAAAGTGTACATGTACGTTACGTTTAAGCCAGTTCTTAAGGATTGATGAAATTAAATCTATAGCTTCGAAGGCATTTCAACCTTCCTTGTATCGCCTGACTGTCGAGTGTCGAAGGCTTTTGAAAATGCTTTTGCACAGAGGGAGGAAGCAGTGGGAGAGAAGAAACCTGTTCAAATTTATCCCACTATTGTCATCTAAGGCAGATGTTACTACTTCCCTTTCCTGTACGGGTGTCAACAGGGCAATCCACATGTTACTCAAGCATAATGATGTATGTTAAAGATGTCGATAGTCTCCCGGATTAGGCATTGTTTGTATTTATTTTTGTGGTCAGTACACTGATATTGTCACAATCTATATGGTGTTTAAAGACCAGGTTGACTGTAAACTTCAAGTTTTCTCCTCCCGTGTGTGTTCAGTTACTTGGTACTTAACGCTGCGTTTAGTCTGCCCTATGTACAGCTTGCTGCAGAGGAAAGGATGTTAGACCGCGGGAAGATGCGTGCCGATTTTATTCAGGTACTTGAAACACGTTGCAACACCTTATCTTCTGAGATATCGTGCAATTCTGTCCGTGTCTTGTTGGGTGTTTCGGATCTTTCTTTGACTATTATATTTTCTTTATCTCCAAAATCGCAATTAAACCTATTGATCATCATTGAGCATACATTATAGTACAAAAGTAATTGAGCAACCGGAAAGGGCCGACCTATGTTATTGAAATACCTTTACCAAAGAAGGGAATTAGAAATCATGTCCTCCAGCTACTTACGAGGCTTTCCTACCCGGAAACTGATGGGGTAAGTAGACTGCAGTTGTGAATGTGGAAGGAATACGGAACCATGCAAATGTTAAAGCAGCACAGGAAACAAAAATTCCTACTCAATGTTATCACCTGTTGTACACTTGTCTGCAACAAGGAGCAGGCGACCGCGACTGCTAGAAAGTGGAACAAAGTAACTCTTTCCGTCTTTCCCAATGGCCTCCCCTTGTAGTTGTAGATACCATCTTTGTGGTAGTGCATCCATAGCGGGGCGAATCATCTGGTGAATACAAACATCTCACCACCTGCTTCTTGCTCTACCCGTACTGTGGTTGCATGTACAGAAATGCCTATATATCTATAATGACAGTGGTCCTTAATAGGATTAGTTATTAGAAGGCTAAATTATTTCTGATAAAACTTCAATTCTGAGAATAAGGACAATGAATATAAATACACTTCACTTTTAAATAAATTCTGATCGAGATAGTGAACCACTAACGAAGATATTGAATGAGCGTCATCTGGATGACTGATGTCTTTCACTTGATACTGCTAACTATGCTCATCTTTCAATTTCTGATTGAAGGATACGGCAGTAAATAGCATTAAGACATGGTCTTGGAAGAAAATTGGCACTCTAAATGAAAAAATAACCTCCCTTTCATTCCAGGGTCCATTTCAAACATATTTTGATTCTCTTCCAATTCAGGCAGATCAAGCTTACAGTGAATAATTTGAGTGCGTCGCCTCATGTCATGCTGAAATTTAACATGTAATGGCAGTGAAGTGGATGGAGAACACTTGATAATAATAACATTACATTTTTAAAAGTAAATCAAGTGATTTGTGATGTACATAGATAATAATAATATAAATAAATGCACCTGATGAGGCATTAAGTTTTAGTTCATTCTTTGCGTATTCACTTATAGTTTTTTTGTTTTTCGGCCAGACTTCTAGATGATATCTCTCACATTATAAGTTCCACTGATCACATACACAACTGCACATGATTCATGGTAGTTCTATGTCTTACAAATCTGTCGTGAATACCATGCATCGCAAAACGGGTTATTATGTGTTTTGAGACTGGTTCGCTTTTATCCAGTTTCTGACCATCATGACGTTCGTGGCGTAGAAGTCAAGATCTATTTCTTGGCGCTTCTTTTACTTTTCACTATAAGTTCTTCGTATGACTATGTTAGTTGCAGGGATGTGTGCATAGACAATGTGAAGCTATAAACTAGATTCCATTTGAATTTGGAAGCTCTTTAAAAGCAAATTTGGAAAAAATAAAATACTTCATCATAAACATATTAATACTTGAATATCCGAATTTGTTTTTCTCTGTCGTTTACCTATGATAGGTAGATGAATTTCATTCTACCTAAAAATTCTCTGTCCAGATATTACTGCAAATACCTCTTCATGTAACCCGCCCCCCAAAGATTTAAGAAAACCTGTGTGTGTGAGAGAGCAGCAGCATAAGAAAAATGAAAAAGCGGATACATACCAAACTTCATATTAAAGCACGACATCTTTCAAGAATGCAGCCAGAGGAATTCACAAAGTTCCTTCACGTTCTAAACAATACTTTACATGGAAAAATATATCCTGTTTTATTTTCTCAAAAAACCTCTTAATAATTTTATGAAAATGTCATAAATTTGAGACATCCACATGATAAATTTTTTTAATTTTCTGTAAATAGTAAAGACCTTCATTCCTTTGAGTTTTATGCAACTGGGAAACCACAGATATAGTCAAAAAGCTTATTGTGTCGTCCTCCGTTGTCTAGGAGTACCATGCTAGGCTCTAATTCCCGAGGTCGCGGGTTCAAACTGGCGGAGGGCGATGGATTTTTTCGGACGTAAAAATCCTTAGCATGGCTTCCTTCGGAAGGGAAGTAAAGCCGGTGGTCCCGTGTCGTAGACTTACGGCACGTAAAAAAACTCAAGCCTGATAGATACCGCTGAGCAAAATTTCCAGTCTTTCACGCCCAATAGAATAGAATGGGACGCTAAGGACCTTAGCAGTTAAAGAGCGTCCATAAATAAAACTCAATTTCGTTTAATTAAAACTTACTGAAAGATTAATGTATCTAAAGTACACACTTCTATAAAACATCTTTTTTAGCTTGATCGTGTTCGAGATGTTTAATATTTTTTGTCAAGTTTTCCAATATTTCAATCAACACATGTCTTATATGTTGTTTCCCTTCATTACCCATGGAAACAGTATGCGTTATCAAGTTTTACATATCTGACTTGCAACAGTAGACTGCCCAGCTTGTGTATCTTACCGCACGCCTTTAATAGCATATAGAAACCATTTCTAGCGAATGTATATCATGGTTACCAGGAGATGCATTGCAATAAGTAAGCTTTGTATCTCTCTTAGAACGACTAAGGAAGTAAATCGCAACTATTGTTGTGATTGTTACAAATTACACTATTACTTTCTCCACTACGTATAGTAAGTAGGGGAAGTATTGCATTCCACCCAAAAATTCTATACCAAGATTTCACCGGAAATATATGTTTTGAGGCCCCCTGAATCCAAAAAAAAGCATTTTTGGAAACATGTTCGTGTGTGTGTCTTTGAACAGCATAACTCAGAAACGAACAGTCGGATAAACACCAAACTTGGTATTTAGGTTCAGTATCTTCCAGAGATGCAACACAAAGGTTTTCAAGAAAATTCTCACACCTCAGATTACCTTTACGTGGAACATTTTTAGAAAAGTTTAATTTTCTCAAAAATGACTCTTAACGACTTTGATTAAAATATCATATATTTAAGATACTTTCATGGCAAATGAAATGTATATCTTGAACTTTCTGGGAATGTCTCCAAAAGCATTCTTCATTGTGAACGACTTTTGCATAACTGGTAAACCATAAGAGATAGAAAAAATTTTACTACACAAAAAATGTAGATCGCGTTAAAATACACAATTTATTTCATATACATTTTTTTTATTGAGTGAACCATTTTCGAGATATTGCTTGTAATTCCCTTAAATTTTCCAATACTATACTTTTTCTCAAATGGGAATTCGTTATTCATTTTTTATGTCCTGGACATGCAAAGAGAATGGAATGCGCCACATAGCAACCAGCTCTTAAAATATTTGATTATCGCTTAAAGCCTACCATATTCCCCTTGCACCTACAAGAAAATTAGCAATAAGATTAACATCTCGATTAACATGAAGTATATGGAGAATAAGCGTTTGTAAAAATAGTTACAAGAGTAGAGAAAGCCATGTGAGTGTAATACATCAGATGTTTTTTTCTTGTTTCATTTGCACAGCCCCCTTAAATTCCATAGTCGTATCGGCTGCTTTGTCTTGAAAACAAAACTTTTTGGCAATCCTTGTGCTACTTTTATATAGTTGTGCTTATTATGATGCTAAATGCTTCATTTGGAATGAATTTGGAACATATATTTAAGCAACTACTGCCCTTATATGGACACGCAACACATTTACATTCACATTTATCTTACTTTGCTTTTTTATTTTTAAAACTGTTTCCCCTCTCAAGGGTTGTCTTCTACTACCTTCCTCCAAACTCCTCTGTCCTGCCAATCACCTAAATGATGCCTTGGCTACTCCTGTCCAGGTGCTGCGAGGCCTCTGCCTTTTCCTCCTCCCATATGGCGACCATAACAAGATCTGCTTAGGCCTGTATCTTTTGACAGCCTCTGGACATGGCCATTTCATTTCAGCGTTCGCTTTTTAAGCCCTTCCACTAGCGTTTCTCCTTGTTCCATTCTTCCCCTTGTTGTTTTATTAAGAACTCTTACACTAGAGACACAACTCCTACGTAGTGCATCTATCTCTATTACATTTAACATTAATTGTGTTTGTCTGCTCAAAGTCCATACTTCACCTCCATAAGTGAGGATACTTCAACAATACCATTTATTTTTTTTTCGTTCTATGATGGACTTCTCTACTCCGGAAAACTATATTCCATGCTCGAAGGCCCCTCTTTCCTAACATATATGATAAGTCACATATTCCTAACAAGTGATTTTCCAATAATGGAGCCTAGCTGTCTACTATTTTTATCTTCCCCAGACCATGTACATTCATCTTATGCATTTCCTCCAACAATAAGATATTCTGTTTTTTTACGTTTATTTTTAAACCCCTTCATTATGCAGGGTGGACTATTTAAGTTGAGACTACAATATCTCCAAAACTAAGCGTTGTAGAAAGAAATGTCTTTAATAAAAGTTGCTTGGTATTATGGGGGTAAGTAAATACCATTAGCCGTGTTTTGTTCGGAACGCGTTACGATAGCCATATTAGCGACAATTTAATATTTTTTAATGGGAACTTATAATTAGTCAAATTAAATTGATCCTAAAATGAACCTCACAACGTCCTCCAAATAAAACACGACGTTTAAATTCCCCCATAATATCAAAGAACTTTTGTTAAAGACATTTCTTTCTACGACACTTTTTGGAGATATTGTACAATCTCAACTTAAATTTCCATTCTATATACTTCAATTAATTTCTTAACCATGTACTCTCCTGTTGTGTTTTATTGCTGCTTCAGACCTTTCACTTTCTCTACCACTGACGTATTGTGAGTAGAGGCAGTATTGTATTCCATAAAAAAAATTTGATATTGAGATTTCACTGGAAATACACGGTTTGAGTCCTCTGAATAAAACTAAAAAAAAAAAAAAAAGAAGCGTTTTAAGCAGACGGTGTGTGTAGGAGATGAATGGATAGATGCGATGAGAGAGAACAGTATAACTCATAAACATAAATTAGGATAAATACCAATCTTGGTATAAATGTATGTTCAGTATTTTGCAAAGATGCGAGAAACTTGCAAGAAACTCTACAACCTACACCATCCTTTACGTGGACATTTTTTTTTTCTCAAAAATGCTTCTAATGATTTTGATTAAAATATTACATGTTCAAGATATTTGCATTACAAATAAAACGTATATCTTGAATTTTCTGCGAAATCTTCTACATTCTAACGGAATTTTGCACACTACTTCTGTTTAACTGGTAAACAGCAAGAGAGAAGCAAAAGTACACAAAACATATGCATCGGTTAAAACACACAACTTACCAAATACCTACAACTTTTAGGATTAACATTTCCAAGATAATCTTTGTTATTGGCTTGAATTTTCAAATACTTTATATTTTTAAGTACTAAGTGATTAATTTTGTTAGTGGTCATGCAAGGAGTATGAAATTTTAAAAGCGATCACATAGCGAATCGCATTTAGAACATTTGACTATCCCTTCCTAGTGTATATTTCCTGTACCTACAATGAAATGTGTAATAAAATCATTTTTGCAAACGTTTATCTCGATTAACATGAAGTAGGTATAAGACTACGATTTTTTAAGAATATGTTAGAAGAATGGAGAGAGAAAGTCATATGAATATAACATATACGATTTTGTTTTGTTTGACTACTTTTCTTTTACTCGCATGCATTTAGAATCTTTTGAAAACAAGTTCTTGAAGTATTCTTCATTCTGTAGATAGCTCTGCAGCACTTTCCAATTATTGACAATGTTTTATTTTTACTTTCTCTACTACGTATACTAAGTAGGGAAGTACCTATTGTATTCCACCCAAAAATTCGATACCGAAATTTCACCGGAAATATATGTTTTGAGGCCCCCTGAATCCAAAAAAAGCATTTTTAGAAACATGTCCGTGTGTGTGTCTGTGAACAGCATAACTCAGAAACGAACAGTCGGATAAACACCAAACTTGGTATCTAGGTTCAGTATTTTCCAGAGATGCGACACGAAGGTTTTGTAAGAAAATCCCCACCATCCCAGATTACCCTTTACATGGAGCGTATTTCGAAAATTTTAATTTTCTCAAAAATGGCTCTAACAATTTTGATTAAAATATCATATGTTTAAGATATTTTTATTATAAATGAAATGTATATCTGGAATTTTCTGGGAATGTCTCCAAAAGTATTCTTCATTGTGAACGACTTTTGCATAATTGGTAAACCATAAGAGATAGACAAAATTTTATTACCAAAAAATGTGAATCGCGTTAAAATACACAATTTATGTCATTTAGGTTTTTGTTGTTGCATGAGCCATTTTCAAGATATTGCTTGTTATTCCCTTAAATATTTCAATACTTATAGTTTTTCTCAAATGGGAATTCGTTATTTTTTGTCCTGGTAATGCAAAGAGAATGGAATACTCGACATACCAACCATCTCTTGAAATATTTGACTATCGCTTAAAGCTTACCAATTCCTCTTGCATCTACAAGAAAATGAACAATAAGATTAACATCTCGATATTTCGATTAACATGAAGCATATGGAGAATAGGCGTTTGTAAAAATAGTTTGTACAAGAGTAGAGAAAGTCATGTGAGTGTAACACATCAGATTCTTTCTTGCCTTATTAAATGCTCTAGTTAATTCATAAACCAAAATGTTCATCATAAATGTTAAGATTGGAGCAAAGAGTGTTTTTAAGAAATTTTTCGTATCGGAATGCAATCTTCTGTTGGTACTTGGAGTATCCGGCAAGTCTTCATTAGTTTCACTATCACGATAACTTGCCAGATATTTCACAACGATAAATAAAACAAAAGGTCTTCAAAGTGCCGCGCTGATGTCAAGAGGCAAAAATAACGTGTGTTTACAAGCGAGACACGTGGTCGGGATGACGGTGCTGGAGTAACACAGTGACCAGCTGGAGAGATGTCGTCAGTTCGTTGAGTCATTCTCGGCATCCCTCCGGGTATCTGCTCTGGTTTTCTCGACATCAGATGAAATTATGATAATGTCACCCTACCCATCTCCATAACTGCTAATTTGCTGAAAGCGTCAGAGAGCTGCTTCTGGTTTGGAATATGTTACTCATCCTTCGTCATGCTGAACTCATGAATGCGTATCAAAAGTGTAAACACATCAGTGACTCCAGACAAATTAACGAAGAGAAAATCCAAATTTAAGCATGCGGAAGGAACAATTGATTTCATAGTTTACTTATTATGATGTTTGTACACAATTTTCAGTTTGTTACTTTTATAAGTTTTTGAAAACTTACTAACTATAAAACTCCTTCGTGGGCCGTCTTTAAAAAATTATTTTACATGTAACTATAGAGGCAATATTTTTAATATTTAAATGACTTCAGTCTAATTATATAATATAAATTCAATAAGAGCCCGCCTTAAAGCAATATGTGTATAAATAACATATAAAATGTATGCAATAGTCATCGTATTAATGTTTATATTATTGTATACATGTATAATAATGTTATGTGAATGTATTACATAATTTAATAATGTAGGAACTGTGAGAATATAGGTCTAAAGTTGCTAACAATGAGGTATCCTTCTGACAATAATGAATTAGAAAGTTTAATAATGCTACTAGTAATTCATGGAAACAATAATGTAATATTTTTAAAACAGTTTATAATTAGCCAATCAACAACTAGAAAGGCTAAAAGTTAAATAAAAGTACTCTATTCGAGTAGGATTAGCCAAATAGAGACTTGAAATACAGAAATTTACAAATTCAGGCGGTAGAAGTCAGTTGCTTGTAGACAGCGTTCCTAACTGGACGGGAGACGCGTCCTCGAGAAGTTTAATACGTATTCAGTGTGAGACGAAAATTCATTACGGAGAATATATTATAAAGTTTACGTGTTGAAAGGTGCAAGTAATTACTAAATAATCTACAGCTGTCTTATCAGTGAAGTGTTATTTAATCGTGTGAGGGATTAATAAATGGAGTGAAGTAAAAATTATATTTGTGTAAGCCTACATTCTTTAGCCGCATCATCCCGTGCAAAGAGACACATGTTTCTACAAATTAATACCGACGTAGCCGAGGCTAACATAAATATATATATATATATATAATAATTTAAGAAACATTAAAATACAAAGTTGATTCCTAAACTTTGGGGCGAAGACCACCGGAAAAGTGAACATTGGGGGCGAAGGCCACCGGAAAGTAAACTTGGACGAAGACCACCGGAAAGTGAACTTGGGGCGAAGACCACCGGAAACTTTGTACCATACGTGGGGCAGTTACTTTATCAAGTTTGGCTCTCCAACTGCAGCAATACAATAAAACTCCTAAAATAAAACTTCCTTCACTATTTAGTAGAGCAAATATGTTGATATAACACATGAAATTTCTGTAAAATGGATTTTAATGTGACGGAGGAAATAAAAGGTTTCGAAGCCAGGATTTATAAAAGCTTTTACCGAACTTCCTCCTTAACGCCACACTTTTTAATTTACAATTTTATTTCTCTTTCAGTTTTTAATTATATATGGTGACATCAGTACTGTATAAATAAGCTGATCTGTTAAGTTCACATAACTTTCTCTTGCCACTGTAGTTTATTCCTATATCTATAAACCAATATTGCAAAAGCTTATTTTTCTAACTATTTGCTAATTGAGATAAACATTTGCAGAAATAGTTTTACTTCACATTTTTGTGGATACAAGGGGTATAACCGGTTGTTATATCCTGGCCTTGAAATGCCACACTATTTCCATGACATCGCGAGAGGCAACCGAATGAGAGCACTTAAAATTAATGAAAAATTCAAACCAATAACAATGGATATCTTGGCAATACTTGATTCTACAAAAAATATTTGAAATAAATTGTCTGTTTTAAAGATATCTACATTTTTTTGTGCAACAAGTTTTGTCTACTTCCTATGGTTTTAGAGAATTATGCAAAATTCTTTCAGAACGAAGAGGGCTCCCACTGTCTTTCTTAGATATAGAAAATATCTTAAACTTATGCTATTTTAATCAAAATCTTAGATACATTTTTGAGAAAATGAAAAAAAATAAGGAACAGTTTTCCCTGTAAAAGATAGTTTATAATGTGAGGGTATTTAGTTGAAAATCTTCATGGAAGATGCTTAACTGAAATACAAGTTTGGTATTTATCGGACTTTTCTTTTTGAGTTATGTTGTACACACACACACACACACACACGCACACACACATGCACACCACATGAAACTTTTCCTTTTTTGCTTCAGTGAAATCTCGGTTTATTTCAATTTCCAAATTTTTGGGTACAATGAAATACTTCCCCTTTCTAATACGAGGGCCGTCCAGAAAGTAACCTCCGTTTTGAAATGAACATGAAACCGGTATACATACAAAAGTTTTATTATATACATCTGAAAACTACAGCCATTTCTATTTTTCTGCATAGTCTCCAAAAGATTCAAGCACTTGTCATATCTTTTTAGTCCTTGAAATATCCTCTGCATAAACTTCTGCCACCTGTGAACTAAGCCAACATGTCACGGCGATTTGAAGCTCTTCGTCATTGCTAAAGCACTGAGCTACAAGCCACTTTTTCATGTACGGGAACAGATGGAAACCGCTAGGGACCAAGTCCAGATTGTACAGGAAATGATCAAAAACGTCCCATTTGAACTTGGCCAATAGTTCATTTGTGTTGTTTGCTGTGCGAGGGCGAAGTTGTCGTGCAAAAAAGCAATACCAGAAGACCACGACGCTTATTTTGGATTGCTCTTCTTAGCCTTTTCACACTTCGCACGCCTTTCACACTTGGCAGGATTTGTTATTTCGGCGCCCGTGTTGCTAGCGTGTTGCGGCGCTACCCCCACTACTTCTCGTGCATGAACGGAGGTTACTTTCTGAACAGCCCTCGTATAAGTAAGCCCTAGGGAAAATAAAACTTTATCCTATAAAATAAAAATAGTTTTTGTAAACACCACATATGAAAACATCGAAAAGTCGCCACAAATTTAAAAAAATTATAAAGCTGATGAATGAAAAATCTCGAGAAATACCAGAACATGTAAAGTGTAATAACATGTGTTTCCTCTGCATGTTAAAACTGGGAATTTTATCTGAGCTGCTAGAATTTTTAAAGTAGATATGAATACTTTCTGGAGTTATTGTATATAACTCCAAATTTTACTGTATATAACTGTGAATATAAACATCTACAAACCTCTGCCTTTATGGTAAACAAGTACTAAATATAAGTTTCGCCAAAGATAACCGAAAACAAGCGTTATGAAAGGTCAGGTTCAGTGAATGCTGGCGGGTATGGAATATGACTGCATTACTTTTAAAAAACTGATTGTGGTTATAACCGTTCCTCATGTGTTTAGAGCTATCTTTCCAGTCCAATACAAAGACCTGTGGCGCTAGGTGTTAATATTCGTGTTAACGGATGAGTGCTTTGATTTTTGACATGTAAAGGAATCAACGCATTAATAGCCAATCGTAAATTAATATCATGATGGTACAACAGTGGGCTATGCAAATGTTAGAAACATTTTATTGCAGGAAGCTTTGCTATGCAAACGCAGCTTAGTAGCAATTCACTTTGTGAACTGCTAATAAACCATACATTAACTCATTGAGGCCACAAATATCCATTTCATTTTCATTTAAGTACTCACTTTCATACACTAAAGTATATTTGTGTTCTCTTTATCAGTTCTAAGGCATCATTTATAACATAATAGGCATTTCATATTTTGATTAATGTGATTCCCTCTATAGTCTACTTCCTTATTTCCTTTTTAAATCACAGCACTGTATTTTTAATTGAGTCTATAAACTTATTTGTATTATACTCAATTGATATCATATATGTATGTATATTTCCTAACGATTTTGTAAAACATGTTTTGTTGCAACAATAGCCCTAACTCTGGAAAACAGAGCAATAGCTCTATAATATAGGAGATGTCAAATAGTTGTTTTTATTCGATAACTATATCGCAAATAAGGAGGCAATGGTAGCTGGATGCATAAATTATTATTGATTCAATTCTACAAATTATTCTGAAAATGGTTTATACACATAGACCCAGTCACTGATTTTCAACACAACTTTGTAAGGCATAATGTATAGAGAGATAAATAACATCAAAAGTTTAACAAGGCAACTGATTATTATTGTTATTAAAAGCTAGAGATGCCAAAAGGTGTAAAAAAACTTTGTGTTACAATTGTAGGACTACAACTAACGTTCAGGCCTATTCTACAAATTATTCATACAAAAGCTTCCTTTTCTATTTCTTCCTCTTAATCTTGAAGTTCTGGCGGGAATGAATACAATGCATACTTTGTGTTGGGTAGATAAGAGCACATAGGAGATTGATGCAAGAATCAGTGTCGTATATTTCTGGCTTGGTATTACGTACTATTTCCATTGATTCAGAAAACTAAAGAAAATTGAAAATGTATTATTCAAAATACTGGAAAACTCGGAGGAATGACGGCTAACATTTCGGAAATGGCTAACGCTATGAAAGAAACTTACATAATGCAATTTATTTATTTATTTATCCCAGCTCGATATTTTTTTAAACAATAAGTTTTTCTTCTGTCTCTTATAGTTTCCCAGTTATATGTGTACTATTATATAAAATGCAATAAGAATGAAAAGGACTTAACAGAAAATTCAGAGAGCATTCTGCTTGATATGTTAATATCTAATGAACAAAATTGGTTTGCTAAGTCGGGCCATTTGGCTGTTGTTATTTCACATGCATCATGTGATACATCAATTCTTATGTATTTTTGGATGTAAAATTCAAATCCGTCTTTAGAATTGCTGTATCACGTCAGGTTTTTAAGTAATTTTGAATTTTCGGGTATTCTTAACTTTTTACTTTCTCTACTACATATAGTAAGTAGGGGAAGTATTGTAATCCAACCGAAAATTGATACCGAGATTTCACCGGAAATATATGTTTTAACACCCCCTGAATCTAAAAAAAGCATTTTTGGAAACGTGTGTGTGTGTGTGTGTGTGTGAGTGTGTGTGTGAGTGTGTGTGTGTCTGTCTGTCTGTGTATGTGTGTGTCTGGCTGTGTGTCTATGAACAGCATAACTCGGAAACGAACAGTCGGATAAACACCAAACTTGGTATTTAGGTTCAGTATCTTCCAGAGATGTGACACGAGGGATATCAAGAAATTCCCCACCCCAGATTACCCTTTACATGAAACATTTTTTGAAAAATTTAATTTTCTCAAAAATGGCTCTAACGATTTTGATTAAAGTATCACATGTTTAAGATATTTTCATGACAAATAAAATGTATATCTTGAATTTTCTGGGAATGTCTCCAAAAATATTCTTCATTGTGAACGACTTTTGCATAACTGGTAAACCATAAGAGATAGACAAAATTCTACTACACAAAAAATGCAGATCACGTTAAATTACACAATTTATGCCATATACATTTTATTTTGAGTGAATCATTTTCGAGATGTTGCTTCTTATTCCCTTAAATTTTTTACTTTCTCTACTATGCATAGTAAGTAGGGGAAGTATTGTATTCCACCCAAAAATTCGATACCGAGATTTCACCGGAAATATATGTTTTGAGACCCCCTGAATCCAAAAAAAGCATTTTTGGAAACATGTCCGTGTGTCTTGCTGTGTGTGTGTCTGTCTGTGAACAGCATAACTCAGAAACGAACAGTCGGATAAACACCAAGCTTGGTATTTAGGTTCAGTATCTTCCAGAGATGCGACACGAAGGTTTTCAAGAAAATACCCCCACCCCAGATTACCCTTTACATGGAATATTTTTCGAAAAGTTTAATTTTCTAAAAAATGGCTCTAACGATTTTGATTAAAATATCATATGTTTAAGATATTTTCATGACAAATAAAATGTATATCTTGAATTTTCTGGGAATGTCTCCAAAAGTATTCTTCATTGTGAACGACTTTTGCATAACTGGTAAACCATAAGAGATGGACAAAATTTTACTACACAAAAATGTAGATCGCGTTAAAATACACAATTTATGTCATATGCATTTTTTTTTGTTGAGTGAACCATTTTCGAGATATTGCTTGTTATTCCCTTAAATTTTTCAATACTTATTTTCTAAAATGGGAATTCGTAATCATTTTTGTGTCTTGGATATGCAAAGAGTTATAATCTGTGGCAAAGGGAATGGTACTGCACCGAGCAACCAACTATTAAGAGATATGTATGTGCTTAAAGGCTACTGTTTATCTATATTGCCCTTGTAAATATATTTTCCCCTTACATCTACAAGAAAATTAGCAATAAGATAGAGTCTACAAATGTTTATCTCGATTAACATGAAGTAGATGGAGAATAAGCGTTTGTAAAAATAGTTTGTACAAGAGTAGAGAAAGTCATGTGAGTTTAACACATCAGATTTTTAATACTTATTTTCTCAAATGGGAATTCGTTATTCATTTTTTGTCTTAGATATGCAAAGAGTATTGATCTGTAGCACAGAGAATGGTGCTCACATAGCAACCAGCTATTAAGAGATATGTCTGTGCTTATATTGCCCTTGCAAATACAAAACAGGGGGATCATAGTACGCCTTAAGCGATAGTCAAATATTTTTAGAACTGGTCGCTATGTGTAAAATGTAATTCTCTTTGCACGTCAAAAGATCGTTTCTGCAAATGTTTAGCTCGATTAATATGAAATAGATGGAGAATAAGAGTTTGTAAAAATACTTTGTACAAGAGTAGAGAAGGTCATGTGACGTTACACATCAGAATTTTTACTTTCTCTACTACGTATAGTAAGTAGTGGAAGTATTGTATTCCACCCAAAAATTCGATACCGAGATTTCACCGGAAATACATGTTTTGAGACCACCTGAATCCAAAAGAAGCATTTTTGGAAACATGCCCGTGTGTGTGTCTGTGAACAGCATAACTCAGAAACGAACAGTCGGATAAACACCAAACTTGGTATTTAGGTTCAGTATCTTCCAGAGATGCAACACGAAGGTTTTCAAGAAAATCCCCACCCAAGATTACCCTTTACATGGAACATTTTTTGAAAATTTTAATTTTCTCAAAAATGGCTTTAACGATTTTGATTAAAATATCATATATTTAAGATATTTTTATGACAAATGAAATGTATATGTAGAATATTCTGGGAATGTCTCCAAAAGTATTCTTCATTGTGAACGACTTTTGCATATCTGGTAAACCATAAGTGATGACAACATTTTACTACACAAAAAATTTAGATCGCGTTAAAATGCACAATTTATGCCATATACATTTTCTTTGTTGGGTGAAGCATTTTCGAGATATTGCTTGTTATTCCCTTAAATTTTCCGATACTTATACGTTTTCTCAAATGGGAATTTGTTATTTATTTTTTTTTTGTCCTGGTAATGCAAAGAGAATGGAATACTCCACATAGCAACCAGCTCTTAAAATATTTGACTATCGCTTAAAGCCTACCAATTCCCCTTGCATCTACAAGAAAATTAGCAATAAGATTAACATCACGATATCTCGATTAACATGAAGCATATGGAGAATAAGCGTTTGTAAAAATATTTTTACAAGAGTAGAGAAAGTCATGTGAGTGTAACACATCAGAATTTTTGGATTCAGGGGGTCTCTAAACATATATTTCCCGTGAAATTTTGGTATTGAATTTTTGGGTGGAATACAATACTTCCCCTACTTTCTATACGTAGTAGAGAAAGTAAAAAAAAAAAAAGACGAAAATGAAAATTACGTTGTCTGTTAGCAATTTCTGAAAAGTTCAGTACAACCCAGACGTCCCAGGATTAATTCCCGACCAGGGACGGAGATTTATCTGTACCAAAATTATTCCATGTTCTCCGTATAGAATTTGTTTGTGTGAATGTAAAAGTTAATGAAAAACATTGTTGAAAGCTCTACATTCCAGAGGTAGAAACACATGGTAAGTAGTTTCTCAAACCTCGTGATATGACCATAGAAGTTGAGGAGGCTATATAAATTAAACAATTAAAAAGTTTAATTGTTGATGTTTTAACTTCCGTTTAAACTACGTTACAGTCTTGCTGTGTCTGATTCTATGAGGAGAATTTCAAATTTGGGGAAGGGACACGATTGATAACGAAGACACGTTTGTTTGGTAGTGAGAAACAGGTGGTTCTTAAGGGCATGTTCCGGGTTCAGTTAGTTAAATGCATTGGAATTTTCGATCGGAATCCAGGGCATAGAATCCTATTCTGTGCTATTCTGGATGCAGCACAATCCTAGATGGTATGGAACAGAATCCTTACAAATGTTTGTCCTCCATTCTCCCAAATGCCTACTGAATTTTTGAAAGTGGAGAACGGTCCCAGTCTTGCCATAGAGAAGAATTCCTAATTTACAAGCTCGGTACATGATAATATGGAACTCTTATCACTGGTTATCATGACAGCTTTCAGTCCCAAATAGACAGTCAAGAAATGGAAGTATAAGGAACGCAGCATAACTCAGGTTACTACAACAAAAAAAGCTGATGCCGAATGTTATGGCGGTCAAGTTCTAACTTGAGTCGCTAAATATACAGGTTGCTGCACAAGTAGCTTGACACTTAGAGACTATTGTTCTAATTAACAAATTAAATTAGAGTATTTTTACTTTTTCATTTACACATATTATTGTTTTCGTTTTTTACATGTTCAAAGTGTCCTCCCTCAACATTGACACAGAACTATAAATGGTCTGCCACATTCAGACACGCATTCTGACATAATAGGTCTATTTCCTGAAGTGCTTGTGTAATGTGCTGGCACATCATTGGAACAGTGACTGGTTTTCTCTTTCACAAATCCCCAGAAGAAAAAGTCTATTGTGGTGAGGTCAGGAGGAGGCCACTGAAATTTGCCCACGCCGGCCAATCCATGTATTCGGGAATCTCTGATCCAGGTACCCGTGGACAGGCGGCTTACCATCCTGATGGAAAACCACATCTTGAGCGTACCTCGTCCATAGATCTGTGGCACGACTGTATCTCGTAACATCTGCAAGTAATTTTCACCTCTGAAGTTGTGTCAAAAGAAAATAGGACCGATAACTCCGTCACATAATAATCCCCCCAGACTGTGACACGAGGCTGGTTCAATGCAATCTCCACGACTGTCCACTATAATCGCTTATTACCTTTAACCTGGATGTACCTTAAGTATTAAATTAAGCACTGAACCGTGCTATGGCCTTAATTCGCATAACATGCGTATGTTATTAAACGTTGGAAATTACTGTACTGTAATAGTATGAAGATCAACTTATAGTTACATTTTAATACGATTTCGGTGTACTTACGTAAACCGAACAATTAAATTTCTTGTTTTGTTTTCTACGCAGATTTCTTCCTGTAAAAATAAAACTCCACACAAGCGGACAACGCTTACGTACATACTGCCGCTTTCACGGCTGCGTCACGTTTCGCCAAGTACAGCGTTTGGCATCTTCAGGGTGAAGTGATTCGTTGTCTGCGGTGGTCGAAGCCTACAAGCCCGGATAGTAGTAATTCAATTATTAATTGTGACGCCGGCTGTGAAAGCCAGAGTATGTACATTAGCATCCTCTACGGGGAGGAATTGAAACAGAAGGTGAAACGCTTTGAGAAACAACGCAAGAAGAAGGGTAAACTTCAATCTTCACTCACATTTCTTCTCAGATGCAGAGACACAGGAACGATTCATAAATTTATTAGGATGAAGAGACCATTAAATTCTATGATTCAGGCTCTGACCACCGCAGACAACACTTCACCCTAAAAATGCCAAGCGCTGTACTTGGCGAAACGTCGGTATCTACGATGCCTTCTAGACCACGTCCTACAAGCCCGGATAATAGTAATTCAATTATTAGAAAACGCTTACACCAAAAGTTGCAAAAACAATTCAAATTTCTAGTTAACTGCAAAGATAAGACCAAATAATTAATAAGCTAACCTAATAATAATTAAATGCTCGTATAATTAGCCTAATTAATATAATTACAACTAATCAAATAGAAATTGTACAACAGTAACATGTAATGTAATTAATATTGAAATCAATGTGTCAGTTGGTGACTAAATGATCGGCATGTAAGGTTTGAACACCTGCAAAGGGCACCAACGTAACAGATACAATCTCGTATAACTAACCCTCCCAATACACGTAACAGTGTGTATTTGCAGAGGAGTTGCCGGTTGCAAGTGGAACCTCAACTGGAATCTCACCAGATTCTAGTGACATCCCATAGTGGTGGACAAATACAAAGGTGCACTTTACTAACCTCTCGTATATTGTAACCTCTTGACAGGTAAGAAAGTTACCGTGATCTATTGCCGAAGTGCGCAACCTTCCCCTGACTTATGATGAAAGGAAAACAGTGATTTTTGTCGTGCAGGTCTAGAGTGCCGAACTGTGAAAAGCGAATCGTGACCTTTTGAAGGAATCTCATGATCTAAGAGAGCCGTCTTGTTTATTTGTGGTCGGAGTTGGGCTGTAACGACTCGCAGATTTCATAATTTTTGGCTGAACTCTTGAGCAGTCCGTACTAGTCACTCTGTGGCACATGGTCGAGTAATGAATTTACTGCTTTTCTGGACTGGTGTGCAGCCTCACGACCTCGGAGACTATGCGAAACTAAAGATAAAAAAGCAGTCACGCTGCCTTTGATGAGACTCTTCTAGCTAAACCTCGGAAAATAAATTAAATAGAAAATATGGTTTTCTGGATGATAAGAAATGGATTATTTACTGCACTAAGTCAATAAATGCTTTTAGATCTTTCTCGCCAATGTTTATTTTGCTTATTCATGCCCGTTGCGGCAACAATAGTTACTCAATCACTTTGTGATAGCTTTAATATACATTTATAAAGATGACCTATATCCGCCAAACTGTTTGCAATACGGTCGAACGAATCTACAGTATTCGTCAGCATTTTAAAATATAACCATGCTGAGGCTAAAAAAGAATCCGTGAAAATCGGAACCCTTCCCTTGTTAACAACTTGCATAAATCTGAATTAATTTGTTTGCAAGTCAAGTCCAACCGAGGATAACAGTGTCAAAGAAAGCTGTTAATAGAAACATCATTGTAGTGTTAAATGTGACATATGTTTAGAAAACTGGACGCTAGAACTAAGTAAGGAAACACGATTAGAAGCAAAGGAACGTAGGAAATGTAGAACGGACTTTGTTAATCTTTTATCTGACATACGTATCAATTATTCTTTTCAATTATTCTGCTTCTGTTTTAACTTGCGGTTATTTTCTATGTTGTAATTTATTATCTATTAATTAAAGTATAATTTGCAACATGGGGCAGTATTTTTAACACTTAAATGATTTCAGTCTAATTATATAATATAAAATATAATAACAGCCCCCTTAAAGCAATATGTGTGTTTAACAATATATAAAAATGCATGTAACAGTCATTGTATTAATGTTTATATTATGTATACATGTTCAATAATGTTTTACGTAATTTAATAATGTAGGAGCTGTGAGAATAATAGGTTAAAAGTTGCTAACAATGAGGTAACAATGAGGTAACCTGGAGGCAATAATGAATTAGAAAGTTTAGTAATGCTATTAGTCATTCTTGGAGCAACAATGATGTAATTTTTGCGACAGTTTATTAAATAGCCAATCAACAACCAGAAAAAAGCTTAAGTTAAATAAAAGTATTCTATTTGAGTAGGATTAGCCAATCAGAAATTGAAATGGAGCAAAATTTACAAATTCAGAAGTTAGTTGCTAGCAGACAGCGTTCCTAACCGGACGCGAGACACGTCCTTGAGAAGTTTAATACGTAACCAGTGTGAGAAAAAAAATACTTTACGTGTTAAAAAGTGCTAGTAATTAATAAATAATCTCACAGCTCTCTCTCTCTATCAGTGAAGTGTTATTTAAATCGTGTCAGGAATTAATAAATGGAGTGAAGTACCACACCTTGTTCATGTCTAACAATAGTACTGACGCAGCCGAGGCAAACATAAATATATAATATTTAAAGAAACAGTCAAATTACAAAGTTAATATTTTTAAACTTGGGGCGAAAGCTACCGCAAACTGTATTTATTATTTTTTTTTTTTTACCATACGTGAGGTTGCAACTACTTCATCAAGTTAGGCTCCCCAACAGTCGAACTACAATACAACTCCTCCTAACATAACCTTCTTCAAACAACACAAGAACTTAATTTATATTAGATTATGCTATTTCTCTGCGACTGTCTAAAGCCAATTTGGTGATGAATAGGCTACGCTTAAGTTTGGTTTGCTTGTGTGAGAAGATTTTCTGAGAATAAAACTTCATTAGCTTTCCTGTTATCAACATTAACAACAATGTAATGTATTTAATATTTTAGTAATTGGTATGATATTATGGATTTAAAACTTTTATTTTGGGTTGAGCCATAATCAGCAATAGCTCAAAGGAGATCCCCTATTTAAAGTTGGTTTAAAATTATTTTACACTTTCTGCAATAAACACCTATTAATTCCGTACAAGCAGTTATTTGTTTAATAAGCGTATAATAAATAATGCCACGGGTGAACTTGAGAGTGGGTAACAAAGTTTATGCACAGTTGTATATAATGTTTTATCCAATCCTAGCATTATAAATATAGCACGCTTATAGTATAATTTTTAATGAATATTGCATACATACATCTGATGTCCATGTTCCTAATGCAGATGAATGGTTACCGTCAATGAAATGCGAAATTGAAGAGATTTAAATTCGGTATTAAGTAAGCATTTTCCAGTAGCTTTCAATTAATTCCTCAACAAACGAAAAGATTGTACAAGAAAGTACTGAAAATCTATTTTAATAATTTGACTGAGCTTTAAACTAACAACAACTATGATGTTGATGTACTAAAATGAAGGAAAACTTCCATTATTGCCATATACAGGGAAATATATTGTCATTTGGGCATTACATCGTATCCAAGTTTTATTATTTTAAACACCAGAAACAGAATTGAATAAGTGTTCCAAGGATGATATACTGTAATTATTTTCTTTTTAATGCTGTTTAAAATCAGATGTTTCATCGCCTTACAATAATTATTATCAACGATAGTAGCGTTAATGCTGATAGTTTTACGACAATTTAATTGGGGTTAACGAATGGAAAAAATTAAATTGAGTTTTATTTATTGACGCTCTTTAACTGCTGTGTTCCTTAGCGTCCCATTCTATATTGGTCGTGAAAAACCGGTAATTTTGCTCAGAAGCCTCTTTATCAGGCTTGAAGTTCTTTTATGTGCCGTAAATCTACATCGGGACCACCGCTTTACTTACCTTCTGAAGGAAGTCATGCTAAGGATTTTTATGCCCGAAAAAAGTTAACGAATGGGCAGCTTCTTTTCATGATAATTATTTCGAGACCGAAGGTGTTATGAAAAGATGCATGAGTTTGAAACCGAAATTAAATTGTCATGTAAAACTAGCAGCACGAGTGCCACTCAGCTAGATAACCATACGAAAAACTAATTATGAACTTACCTAGTTTGGCGCCAACTATGTTTGATAGTCCTGTAGAATAGAAGCAATCTCTTTGACGCTAGCTGAGCCCGTCAATTTCATAATTTATCTTCCTACCCCACACTTTTATTCTTCTTTGTGCTTTCTGGCGTTAAATTACCTCAGATGCTTTTATATTACCAATATTTTGACTTCCAAAGCTCGGCATCTTCAGTTGCTATTATTGTAGTCACAGCCTACGTGATCTCACTTACAGCATTCATACAAATTAAAAACAAGTGCACCACCATGAAATACTATCATTGTAGTACGGCTTTGATTGGCCAACTGACTAGCATACTCTACCTGTCATTGTCTAATGGCATATTGATTGCGGTTATCAACACAGTTACTAAGCATAATGTCTCACATAAAATCACTGCCATCTATCTAATTGGCTTTTTCAATGCATCAGAAGAGTACAACTCCATAGAAAGTGTCAATTTCTGAGCAAAAGTATTGTACTGTTACTAGTTTAGTGGTGTACATAATATGAACCACATTTGTTTCATTCAGTTTGTCACACAGTTCAGAGAAGTTGTTAAAATCTCCGGTGAGGCTAATATTCCCTAAATTTGAGCTGCAGCCACATTCAATGCATTGCTATGTCCTTGCTCTTGATGTGCCCTGGGATTCTCTTTGTGACAATGAAAGGTTATTTATTCATAAGCTTATTGACTAACCTTGAACAAAAATCGCCAAGGGCTGCGGAAATCTCTGTGTCGGATGATGTGGGTATACCATATGGTCTTGTTGATATGCAAACTGCATAATTCTATTTCAGTTTAAATACTTCCAGGTGTCTGCTTGGATATTAGCCTTGATGCTAGACCATCATTACAGCCACCTCTGCACCTGTATCCCTGGTAATTATGAATGATACGATTGAACCATTAATCTCCATCTGGACTCGAGGAACGCCCGAGGAATCAACGTGTAATCTTTCCTCGTCTGTTTTACCAATTAATTTTGCGTTATCGTATGGTTTTTGTTTCCCCTCAATTATTTAATGCTGTGCAAGTTGGCACCACTGATGAGTGGCCTGGTTATCGTAACTAAAGCAGATCGGTGGCGGTAATCGCCTCAGCATTATTTCCGCTCGGGGCGCTTCAATTACTGTTCGCTGAACTCGATTCGTTGTGGTCACTCGTGATTTCACGACTTGACTCACGCTATCTGAGTTGCTTTCGTAATTATCAGTTACTCAAGCCCTTCAAACTTCTCAATGGATCCGCATGCACCTCAAAAGAATAAGTCATAACGGTGTTAACATTCCTTGGTAGTACATATTTGGAGCACAAAGTTCCGACTTTCAATCAGAATTTTTATTTCGCACAGAAGGCAATTTGTTTTCGATTTTTTATGCCTTGACTTCAAGCGTTAGTTTTCTTTTTCATTCCTCAGATAATTTCAAAATTCTTATGTGCACGTGTTTCATTTACAAATACCTGAAAGAAACCCCCACTGATACCTAGATCAAATTCTTTTGGTCCAAAGAGTACATCCATCGCGTTCATTTGTGTCAGTTTGTACACGTAGAATTATTTATGTAAATATTAATTCGTAGAAGCAATTGAAAACGAGCAGTTACGGCCAAGAGCGAGCATCAGTGAACACGTTTAATGTTAGCTAAAGATTTCTCAACATATCTGATATCTCTTCATCAGTTACTACACTTCTCTTTAGCGTGTCTACACTGGGTAGAGACTTATGGTTTCTTAAATAACATGCGATAACCTTACTCCTGTGAATGTCATTCTATCGCATCGCCTGGGTAACTGGGTTACCCACATATCCCAGTAACTTTTTGGGCTATTTCTTATTTAAAGACTTGTCTTCTCTAGATCATACGTAAAGAATATTTCGCAGTCTCCTGTGTACTTTGCTATCCAGAACCGTAAAATTTATTGCCATCAGTATTAGTTTTCTCTCCAAGGGCACTTTTTTCGCTACAAACGCAGTCTCCTCCTTTCTTCCCCCTCTTTCGCGATTTCTTCTCCCACATTTATCTTAATATTGTCTATCATCTGGTGTTCTGTTCTGCCTAGACTTTTTGTATTTACCAATCCTCCATGCGCATCTCTCAGGAAACAATTGCTACTCATTCACTTTCTCAGCCAACCATTCTTCCTCTGTCAGATAAATTTTAGTATTGTTGTTCCATTCCCCACTTTTTCTAAAACAGATACATCAAACATTTTCTCTGTTTATTTCGTTCTGTTCTTCTTCAAATCTTCTGAAATGTTACCAATAGTTTTTCCTCAATTCACTACACTATACCAGTTTGTACACTATACCAACGTGAGTCAGCCGCCTAATGTCTAATATGGAAGATATAGTATTACTTTTAATGCATTTGTAATTCACAGCTAACGCTAAGGGAACATTTTCACAACTGAAAATGTGTACTATGACAAGCACATACCTACCGCATATTATGTAACTGGTTAGCAAACTCCCGTGCTTCTAAATAGTTCATTTGGAAGAAATGTATAGTCGTAAAACACCTATTTGTGGTAAAGATGGTTCGAATAACTTGGATGAACTTATTTTTAATATGTTGTAATATTCATAAATCACCTTAGTTTAAACTAATATTCTGTTTCAATTGTTAATATCATTTTAATTCGCAATTCTGATTTATTTTTATTGAATACTTTATTATTGTTTAGGGTTTCTTTTTGGTAAACTGGAGTTAAGCTAGTGTTTAAACGTGACATAGGTATGTACTGCATTTAATGTTGATGGAATAATGATTTTTCATATTCATCTCGGACAATAAGCAATTACGTATCACATAGTGTTTAGTATGGAGGTTGTAATATAGAGTGCTTTCATGCAGTGCACAGAAATGTATCATTAAATATCACCTCCGGTTGGTATGTTATGGTGGACCTGAAAGGACCATTTTGTAACAAAGTTCTGTTTGTTTGAAAACACTGGTGATTACCAATGCTCGAATACGGCTCGTTTAACAAATTAAGTGCTCAAACTGATGTCCTTGTTGGCTAATACACACCAGAGCAGCTGCTGCATGGAAATTCCGACTCGATGTAACATGGCGGGTGTGATTGTCTGCAGGCCACATAACATTCAGTTGTTTGGATCTTCTGGCTCCTCTGCATAAACTTGTTGATTTAAATAACACCGGAGGCTTTAGATCAAGTAATCTGGCTGGCCATGAGACTGGTTCTTGTCTTCCTATTCAATGACCAGGATGTGCCGCATGTAGATGATTGCAGACGATCATCGAGCTGTGCGGTGGAGCACCATCGTGTTGTAATCACATCCTTAATCGCGCTTGCAGGGTATATTTTCTAGTAACAAGGAGAGCTCATTAGGAAGAATTTCCAGGTAGCTGCTCCTGATAGATGTCCCTCGAAGAAAACTGGTCCAATAAGATGGTCACCCAGGATTCCGCACCAGACTTCATTCTTTGCTCTTGGAAAGCTGCCTCCCTTACCCAGTGAGGATTGTCAACGCTCCTATAATGGATGTTGTGGCGATTTACGGTCCCGTTGTTGTGGAATGTTGTTCCTGTACCATTCATTGATTCATTTCTTGCTGTGGAGAAGAATTCTTTGCAGCCTGTTGGCTCTTACTTTGTTATTACAGCAAAGCGCTCCTCAGAATTCCATAACATTTCTTTGAATACTTTGCAGATTGTTTCAATGTTGATCACACAGCACATTTCGTTCGCATTTTGCCAACAGATGACGTAGTTAACACACATTCAGCAAATTCCTGACTCTTCCTGATTCACCATATAATCCTAATTTGATTACATATGGAATTATGAATGTAAGCATAATATTTTTCTCAATAAATTGTTCAGGATAACACGTACGGAGTTCTAGAATGAGAGCAGTTGGCCAGACTGTCTATTTATCAGACGTGATCGAGAATGTGGAAGCATTCACCACAATATTTCCAGGTAAGGAGTCATCTTCAACATGGAATTACGCAAATTGTTAGTTGGAGGATGGCTAAGCATTACGTAAAGCATTATTTTCCGTATATGTCACGGATGATGTCGCGAGATCTATGTTTAACAGATTACAATCGCTAACACGGTTATTTAACTCCGCACGGATATTCCGAAGACACGCGCCTAAAGCGGGGGAGAAAGGCCCACTCAGGGGGGTAATGAGGATTACCACATTTGTTTCGGATTATGCATGAAATAACCAGCGCAAACTGCCTACCTCCACCACAATGCACAAAAACTGTGGTTCATTCCAGATAATACAGCACTGGTGTGCAGGAGGCTTTACCAGGATCGTGTTGTACATTCACTTTGAAACAACATAACAATAGCCACGGACAAACTAATACAATAACTCATTAATGTAATAAGATATCTAATTCACAGCTTCTCAGCATCAACACATTAATAATTTCTTTCTTTAATATTTTGTTCCAAGTTTTACGTGTTATGTATTTTATTTGTTAATATTGTATGTATAATAATTAAGAGGATGTTAAAAACACATATTCATAATGTCCACATAGTAGAGAATAAGTATATAGCGTTATAACATATAAAATATAATATAAGAGGGAAAGGACACTGTTAGCTGTATAACCAGTAATATAAAATAACGAGAAATGCAATAGTATCTACGTAAGCATGTAAGGAACCTTGGATCCATAATTAAGACGATGGAAGTCTGTAATAAAAGATATATATATATATATATATATATATATATATATATATACCAGGTGAGTCAGCTGTGCCTATTTATTTTTGAATTTGTGCAACGTGCTAAGCGACATATTTCACTTACGCCTTTCTTGAATGCCTTCTAATGGCTGATTTGCCTAACAGTTTATAGAGGTAGGACAGATAAATCAGTGCATAGGTGTTTTACGGGACAGAATACGATCGCTATGTGTGTCGATTCCAAAAACATCCCACCCTGACACTGGGAGCACTTTTAGCTGATTTTACAAACTTTTATTCTTTAGCGTACATTCATGCACCCCTTTGAAAACGCCCCTGAAGGAACAGCTTATCACATTAATCTGTTGACAAAACCATTTGAAAACAAAATGGCAGATCCACGTGGTGCGACCAATTGGATTTAAGCCGTTTGTCAATGTTGTACAGCCTTGTCAAAAAATGCTAAGTATTAGGTAGATAATTTCTCTTCTGTCACAAACTATGCATATTTCAGTTCATACGGTAACTGTAATGACTGATGCAGTTTATATGTTTGAATTAAAACTACCAAACCGAGCTCAAAACACAGTATAACGCTGCAAAAAGCGTGTAAAGATTCGATGTGGGGTCTACTTCTGCGATTACTAATTCGTATAGGAACCTAACATCTCAAGGTAGCATTAGCCGAATGGTATTATTATGGTTGCTTTAACACTGTGTCATTTCAGTTCGGGTTCAAATCCTTCGGGTTAAGTTCTAACTTTTTATTACTTTTAGTTTATCTCTTTGGGCCCATAATTTGATATTATGATACAAATAACATTTTTGATAACATTATGTGTGTCCAAAATAGAATAATCATGCTTTCCACCGCAAAGCCCAAATCATATACGGGCACACTCATACGTGAAGAATGCAGGCAGATTACACCGCGCATGTTACAGCGTGCAAGGTCTCTCCGGCAACGTACGAAATGTGCATTGATGAAGGTGGTCGTCATTTTGAACATTTACTTTCTTGATGAAATCCACGCTCTTTAACAATTTATTATTCTGTTTATCCGTGAACTTAGCACATTTACAACTCCTTTGTCAATAGAAGAAGTGAAACATAAGGGTTAAACATGAAAGCTAACTACGTAACACGGTTTACAACACAAGATACTATACAGATTATTACGGTAAACATGGTATCCAATTATCTGCTTGTAATTGTTGTGTCTTTGGCTCACAGGAGAGCAAATAACAAAAATAAATAAATTAGTATACTAAAATACAGAAAATAAACACAAGGAGAAAAAAAAAGAATACAAACACTTGATGCTTGTATTAGATTCGAACCTCTGAAGCTAACCTTTGCTTCACCATATTCCGGCAGCTAACCATTTAGCTAAATCGCTCTCTCTCACACTCTTTGGGAGAACACTCCTCTATCTCCTTGCAAGCATTATATCCATGAAGAGCCGCCTATTTAAGGCTTTTTGCAGCTCCTTGGTTCTCAGTCAGGCCTTTTAATCATTAATGCTAGTTGCGTATAGTACCGAATAGAACAGAAGAGCTACAACAACAGTTTGTTTGCTAAATGGGTCGATGTTTTCACATTAGACTATAAACTGCGGGTTGCATAGATACGAATACTTTGGGGCAGCTGACTCACCTGGTATATGTAACATAAACTGTTATTGGATAGTAGCACCAATCGGGTACATTGATACATGCCTATAATTCAAATACGTACGTTAAGTAAAACGGTTGAAGGGAACGCTAACAGAAGCTTGTCAGTCTTCGAGCAGGAAGGCCGTGTATAAGCTCGTCTCTAAATAGACGTTAAACTACGTATTTAAAGTCTACCAGTTATATGTATTTTAACATGACAGAGGTAATAGTGAATTGTGAATATGTATATGTGGTTTATCTAAAATACAAGTGAAATAATTAACAGAATACGTGTGTGCAAAATGTTTTAACCTTCTACATACGTAACCCTGACAAGACGCAAGTGCTCTCCGACATAAATACAGCAGCCGTGGCACAATTATAAAACAATAATTGCAACATACTAACAGACACAAGAATACAGATACACGATCATCAGATTCCAGTCTACTAGATGCGTCACGAGAGTGCGGGCATCAACACGACCTACAGGTACGTAATATAGCATCCATCATCATCATCATCATCATCATCAACAACGTAGTGGGGTCCTACCAAGGGAACCGCTACAACTTTGTCATAAAAATATGCTGTTGTTTAACCTGTTTATTCTCAGTTGACTTTGAGGAGTATCTAATTATATAAAATTATATGTAATGGATACATATTACTTTCCCTACCATGTACATAGTAGAAAGAGAAGGTATTGCATTCCACCCAAAAATTCGATACCGAAATTTCTTTGGAAGTACATGTTTTGAGGCACATTGAATAAACAAAACTTTTTTTTAGAAAAAGGCACGTGTGGTGTGTCTGTGAACAGCATAACTCAAAAACGAAAAGTCGGATAAATGCCAAACTGGGTATTTAAGTTCAGTATCTTCCAAGAATGGGACATAAAAATTTTCAAGAAATCTCCTCAGCCCTAACTATCCTTTACATAGAACATTTTTCGAAATTTTTATTTTTTTAAAACGTCTAACACAATACCATATATTAAAGATATTTAGAAGACAAATAAAATGTATACCTTGAATTTTCTGGGAATAGCCTATGAAATTCTCTTCATTCGGAAGGAATTTTGTATAATCTTGTATAACTGGTAAAGGTTATGTGATAGACGAAAATGCACTACACAGAACGTATAGACGTCTCTAAAACACATAAATTATTTCTTATAAGTATTCTTGTGGCATAAGCCATTTCCGGTATATCCGCTATTAATGTTTCGAATTGTTCAATACTTTTCATTCTTTTGAAGTCCTATCAATATTCCGTGTTTCTCGCAATTGCATGGAAACTATGGAATTTTAAGGCCAGCGTATAGCGCCCACTTCTTAAACATTGGGATGTCGCTGTTCCCTTTGATCTATAAGGAAACGTGAATTGGAACTATTTCTGCAAATTAATTCAGATTAAAATTAAGTAGATAGAAAAATCAGCTTTATTAGGCATCACTTATACAGGTTAGACCATTTAAGTTCAGGCTGTACAATGGGTGGTATAAATAAAAGCAAGCATTAGCTCATTTCTCACTAATTCCAAGCTTTTGCTAGGTTTCGTATAAATAAAACTTTTCTGCTCAACCTCCTCGCGAGCAAAAGCTTCCTGACCTTGATCGCTGAGCTTTTGCTCGCGATATGGTATAAATAAAAACAAGTCCTGCTCGCCTTTAGTAAGCTTTTGCTTGCTATTTTTTGAGGTACCTCCGTAGGTACCTCAGCTTGCTCAACTGCATTTTAATACATTGGTGGAGTTCATGATCAAGGTTCCAGAGAGGAAAATAAAAATCACACGACTTTCTCTATCACTCTTTCTACAAACAATTCTTACAAAACTTTATTCTTGGTAGCTACTTCTTGCTAATCGAGATAAATTATCATTGTAGGAATAGAAGAATGCAGTAAACTAAAGGGATAGTCAAATATTTTAAATGTGGGTCGCTATTTGATGGATTTGAAATTCCGTTCTTTTCAAATGATCGCGGAAAAAAGAAAAAAAAATCCTGACATTCTACATTCACATGGCTGTCTCTAATCATTCTTCTACAAACTATACTTACAAGAGCTTATTATTCCAGCTTCTTCTTGTTAATCCAGATAAACGTTCAATTTACATTTACAATTTTGTTATACGATACAGTAGGCAAAGTGAGTCAGCTTTTTAAAGAGCGCCTGACTATATGAGGGCTTTGAAATTCGACGCTCTTTGCATGATGACCACGAGAAAATATCGAATACCGACTTTCCATTTGAGAGAATTATAAGTAGTTATTTGAAAGTTTAAACCAATAACATGGAATATCTCAGGAATGATTAAGTTAAAAAAAGAAAGTAAAAAAAATCTGATGTTTTACACTCACATGACTTTCTCTACTCTTGTACTAACTATTTTTACAAACTCTTATTTTCTATTTCATATTAATCGAGATAAACATTTGCAGAAACGATCTTTTGACATGCAAAGAGAATTACATTTTATACATAGTGACCAGTTCTAAAAATATTTGACTGTCGCTTAAGGCCTACTATGTTCCCCTTGTTTTGTATTTGCAAGGGCAATGTAGAAATACAGTAGCATTTAAGCATAGACATATCTCTTAATAGCTGGTTGCTAGGTGCAGCACCATTCTCTTTGCTTATTCAAGACAAAAAATGAATAATGAATTCCCATTTGCGAAAATAAGTATTGAAAAATTTAAGGGAATAACAAGCAATATCTCAAAAATGGTTCACTAAACAAAAAAAAATGTATATGACATAAATTGTGTATTTTACCGCGATCTACATTTTTTGTGTAGTAAAATTTTGTCCATCTCTTATGGTTTACCAATTATGCAAAAATCGTTCACAATGAAGAATACTTTTGGAGACATTCCCAGAAAATTCAAAATATACATTTTGTTTGTCATCAAAATATCTTAAACATGTGATATTTTAATCAAAATCGCTAGAGCCATTTTTGAGAAAATTAAACTTTTCGAAAAATCTTCCAGTAAAGGGTAATCTGGGGTGGGGGGATTTTCTTGAAAACCTTCGTGTCGCATCTCTGGAAGACACTGAACCTAAATACCAAGTTTGGTGTTTATCCGTCTATTCGTTTTTGAGTTATGCTGTTCACAGACACACACAGACACACACACACGGACATATTTCCAAAAATGCTTTTTTTGGATTTAAGGGTCTCAAAACATTTATTTCGGTGAAATCTTGGTATCGAATTTTTGGGTGGAATACAATACTTCACCTACTTACTATACGTAGTAGAGAAAGTGAAAAGAAATGCTTTGACATAAAATGTGTGCTTAACGAGAACAATTTTCTTTTTGTAGTAAGATTCTTTGTAGATAGATTTGTCTAATTTATGGTTTACCAATTGTGCAAAAGTTACTGAGAAAGAAGAGGACTTCGGAGGATATTCCCAGGAAATGCAATACATGCATTTAACATGAAAACATTTTAAACATGTCGTGTTTAATCAAAATCGTTAAATCATTTTTGAGAAAATAAAGCCTTTGGAAAAAGTTTCCATGCTAAGGGCAGTTTGGGGACGGGGAACTTTCTTGAAAATCTTCCTGAAGCATGTTTGGAAGGTGCTGAACTTAAATACCACACTTGTTGTTTAACGGCTTTGCCTTTCTGAGTTTGCTGTTCAGACACAGATGCGTAGTAGGACTCTTGTAGTAGAATCTCTTACAGCTTAGCATTACATAAAGGCCATTCAGATTGAAGAGCACTTCACTGGCTATTCCCAGAAAATTCGAGATATACCTAATTATATTTGCCATGCAAATATATTAAACAATAGCGGATTTTAATCAAAATTGTTGGAGCCATTTTTAAGTAAAGTGATTGTTTAGGGGTAGAGGAATTTTCTTGAAAATCTTATCACATTTTGGAAGATACTAAGTTTGAACTAGTTTTCTACTTTCTCTACTACGTATAGTAAGTAGGGGAAGTATTGTATTCCAACCAAAAATTCGATACCGATATTTCACCGGAAATACATGTTTTGAGATCCCCTGAATCCAAAAAAAAGCATTTTTGGAAACACGTCCGTGTGTGTGTCTGTGTGTCTTTCTGTCTTTAAACAGCATAACTCAGAAATGAACAGTCGGAGACACAACAAACTTGGTATAGGTTCAGTATCTTCCAGAGATGCGACACGAAGGTTTTCAAGAAAATTCCCCCATCCCAGAGCACCCTTTAGATGGAACATTTTTCGAAAATTTTAATTTTCTCAAAAATGGCTCTAACGATTTTGATTAAAATATCATATGTTTAAGATATTTTCATTACAAATAAAATGTATATCTGAATTTTCTGGGAATGTCTCCAAAAGTATTCTTCATTGTGAACGACTTTTGGTAAACTGGTAAACCATAAGAGATAGACAAAATTTTACTACACAAAAGATGTAGATCGCGTTAAAATACACAATTTATGTCATATACAGTTTTGTTGTTGAGTGAACCATTTTCGAGATATTGCTTGTTATTCTCTTAAATTTTTCAATACTTATTTTCTAAAATGGGAGTTCGTTATTCATTTTTACTTTATCTACTACGTATAGTAAGTAGGGAAAGTATTGTATTCCACCCAAAAATTCGATACCGAGATTTCACCGGAAATACATGTTTTGAGACCCCCTGAATCCAAAAAAAGGCATTTTTGGAAACATGTCCGTCTGTGTGTGTGTCTGTCTGTGAACAGCATAACTCAGAAACGAACAGTCGGATAAACACCAAACTTGGTATTTGGGTTCAGCATCTTCCAAGGATGCGACACGAAGGTTTTCAAGAAAATCCCCCCACCCCAGAGTACCCTTTACATGGAAGATTTTTCGAAAATTTTAATTTTCTCAAAATGGCTCTAAGGATTTTGATTGAAATATCATATGTTTAAGATATTTTATGACAAATAAAATGTATATCTAGAATTTCCTGGGAATGTCTCCAAAAGTATTCTTTATTGTGAACGACTTTTGCATAACTGGTAAACCATAAGAGATAGACAAACTTTTACTACACAAAAAATGTAGATCGCGTTAAAATACACAATTTATGTCATATCAATTTGTGTTGTTGAGTGAACCATTTTCGAGATATTGCTTGTTATTCCCTTAAATTTTTCAATAATTATTTTCTAAAATGGGAATTCGTTATTCATTTTTTTGTCTTGGATATGCAAAGAGTTATAATCTGTGGCAAAGGGAATGGTGCTACACCTAGCAACCAGCTATTAAGAGATATGTATGTGCTTAAAGGCTACTGTATTTCGATACTGCCCTTGTAAATATATATTCCCCTTACATCTACAAGAAACTTAGCAATAAGATAGTTTGCAAATGTTTATCTCGATTAACATGAAGTAGATGGAGAATAAGCGTTTGTAAAAATAGTTTGTACAAGAGTAGAGAAAGTCATGTGAGTGTAAAACATATTTTTTATTTATGCTGTTCACACACACATTTGCTAAAGATGTTTCTTTTTAATTCAGGCACTCTCAAAACGTGTATCTCTGATCAAATCTCGGTATCGAATTTTTGCCTAGAGTGCAATACTTCCTCTACTTGCTATACGTAAGTGATAGTGAAATTAAAAATTGTTTCAAGACGCAAGGACTCGGATGTGTGCTAATATAAACAGTTATTTATAACAGAAAATGTGAAAGGTTGCGCAACATTTTCTTCCAGAGGCAAATGAAAAACACGAGGTGGACCTTCTAACAATGCTTAAATGATCCTTGACGTGTTGTCATCTGGGTACTATAATGCTAAACAGAATGTTAGCGAGGTCATAGCGAGCCGCTCTTATTACCGGAAGACTGGTAATATAATCAAAGCGATATACAAATAAACACTTACATAGAGCAGAATGTTCCCACAAATCATAACCGGATTATAACTAAAGAATTTCAATTAAAACCAAACTTAAATTTAATTTTCAAATGAAACTCTTTAATCCAGTTTAACTAATTCATGATAACATCTAATAAATTCTTGGAATTACGTAGTGATATTTTATATAGATGCAGAGGATATCAATATAAAGGTGCAAAAACAGAAGTACAAATAATCTACTTTTAGTTGGTGACACGTTTGTAATACTATCAAATGAGGAAATGAGGGATTGGATTTAGAAAGGGGATGAGCCTTATCTGTTAAAAGTTGGGTGAATCCCAATGTCTGTTTCATTTGCGATATCTTTAATTATAATTGTGTTATTTAAAATTTTCATGTCTATTAGATTTCATAAATGAGAGTATGGTTAACATGAATGAGTATATGTATATTTAGGTGCAGTAAATATTTAAATCGCCTCCTGACAAAGAATGGGCGTGTTTGTTTGCTCAGATGATATGTCGTGGTGAAGGTCACTGAGCAAAAGCTTCGTAGCTGATAGCAATAGCTCAACGAAGAGGGGAAATTTTTATTTATACCAAACCACGACCTGTTGCTCGTTTCTCAACTTACTTGGAGCTAAAGCTCACAAGCTTTTGCTTGTTTTTATTTATATCACCCAATATCTTCAGAAGTAAGCGTTGTAGAAAGAAATGTCTTTAATAAAAGTTGCTTGATATTATGGGGGAAAGTAAATGACATTAGTTGTGTTTTATAGGACGTTGTGATGATCATTTTAGAGTCAATTTAATTTGACCCTAATTGTAGGTTCCCATTTAAAACATTAAATTGACTATAAAATGACCATCACAACGTCTTCCAAATAAAACACGACTAATGGCATTTACTTTCCCCATAATATCGAGCAAGTTTATATTCAAGACAATTCGTTCTACAACACTTACTGCTGGAGATATTGTACAGCCTCAACTTAAATGGGTAGAGAAAGTCATGTGAATGTATTACATCAGAAACTTTTTAATGTTCCAATTATGTGCCTCTTTTAATATCCAAGGTTATATCGGTTTTGAGTTCGAACCTATTTCCAAAAACGATCCTTCGGGCGATAAAGTAAAATGAGATCATTATTTGAAAAAAAAATCTGATGTGTTACACTCACATGACTTTCTCTACTCTTGTACAAACTATTTTTACAAACGCTTAATCTCCATATGCTTCATGTTAATCGAGATATCGAGATGTCGATCTTATTGATAATTTTCTTGTTAATGCAAGGGGAATATGGTAAGTTTTAAGCGATAGTCAAATATTTTAACGCTGGTTGCTGTGTGGCGCATTCCATTCTCTTTGCATGTCCAGGACATAAAAAAATCTGATGTGTTACACTCACATGACTTTCTCTACTCTTGTACAAACTATTTTCACAAACGCTTATTCTCCATATGCTTCATGTTAATGGAGATATCGAGATGTCAATCTTATTGATAATTTTCTTGTAGATGCAAGGGGAATATGGTAGGTTTTAAGCAATAGTCAAATATTTTATCGCTGGTTGCTATGTGGCGCATTCCATTCTCTTTGCATGTCCAGGACATAAAAAAATGAATAACGAATTTGAGAAAAAGTATAAGTATTGGAAAATTTAAGGAAATAACAAGCAATATCTCGAAAACGGTTCACTCAACAAAAGAAATGTATATGATATAAGTTGTGTATTTTAACGCGATCTACATTTTTTGTGTAGTGAAATTTTGTCTATCTCTTATGGTTTACCAGTTATGCAAAAGTCGTTCATAATGAAGAATACTTTTGGAGACATTCCCAGAAATTTCGAGATATACATTTCATTTCTCATGACATTATCTTAAACATATGATATTTTCATCAAAATCGTTAGAGCCATTTTTGAGAAAATTAAAATTTTCGAAAAATGTTCCATGTAAAGGGTAGTCTGGGGTGGGGGGATTTTCTTGAAAATCTTCAGGGTCGCATCTCTGGAAGATACTGAACGTAAATACCAAGTTTGGTGTTTATCCGACTGTTAGTTTTTGAGTTATACTGTTCACAGACACACAGACACACAGACAGACACACACACGGACATGTTTCCAAAAATGCTTTTTTTGGATTCAGTGAGTCTCAAAACATGTATTTCCGGTGAAATCTCGGTATCGAAATTTTGGGTGGAATGCAATACTTCCCCTACTTACTATACGTAGTAGAGAAAGTAAAAATCTGATGTGTTACACTCACATGACTTTCCCTACTCTTGTACAATCTATTTTTACACACACTATTCTCCATATGCTTCATATTAATCGAGATATCGAGATGTCAATCTTATTTGTAATTTTCTTGTAGATGCAAGGGGAATATGGTAGCTTTTAAGCGATAGTCAAATATTTTATCGCTGGTTGCTATGTGGCGCATTCCATTCTCTTTGCATGTCCAGGACATAAAAAAATGAATAACGAATTTGAGAAAAAGTATAAGTATTGGAAAATTTAAGGAAATAACAAGCAATATCTCGAAAACGGTTCACTCAACAAAAGAAATGTATATGATATAAGTTGTGTATTTTAACGCGATCTACATTTTTTGTGTAGTGAAATTTTGTCTATCTCTTATGGTTTACCAGTTATGCAAAAGTCGTTCATAATGAAGAATACTTTTGGAGACATTCCCAGAAATTTCGAGATATACATTTCATTTCTCATGACATTATCTTAAACATATGATATTTTCATCAAAATCGTTAGAGCCATTTTTGAGAAAATTAAAATTTTCGAAAAATGTTCCATGTAAAGGGTAGTCTGGGGTGGGGGGATTTTCTTGAAAATCTTCGTGTCGCATTTCTGGAAGATACTGAACGTAAATACCAAGTTTGGTGTTTATCCGACTGTTAGTTTTTGAGTTATACTGTTCACAGACACACAGACACACAGACACACACACACACACACACACACACACACACACACACACACACACACAGACACACACACGGACATGTTTCCAAAAATGCTTTTTTTGGATTCAGGAGGTCTCAAAACATGTATTTCCGGTGAAATCTCGGTATCGAGTTTTTGGGTGGAATGCAATACTTCCCCTACTTACTATACGTAGTAGAGAAAGTAAAAATGAATAACGAATTTGAGAAAAAGTATAAGTATTGGAAAATTTAAGGGAATAACAAGCAATATCTCGAAAACGGTTTACTCAACAAAAGAAATGTATATGACATAAATTGTGTATTTTAACGCGATCTACATTTTTTGTGTAGTAAAATTTTGTCTATTTCTTATGGTTTACCAGTTATGAAAAAGTCGTTCATAATGAAGAATACTTTTGGAGACATTCCCAGAAAATTCGAGATATACATTTTAATTATCATGACAATATCTTAAACATATGATATTTTAATCAAAATTGTTAGCCATTTTTGAGAAAATTAAAATTTTCGAAAAATGTTCCATGTAAAGGGTAGTCTGGGGTGGGGTGATTTTCTTGAAAACCTTCGTGTCGCATCTGTGGAAGATACTCAACCTAAATACCAAGTTTGGTGTTTATCCGACTCTTCGTTTTTGAGTTATGCTGTTCACAGACACACAGACACACAGACACACAGACAGACACACACACGGACATGTTTCTAAAAATGCTTTTTTTGGATTCAGTGAGTCTCAAAACATGTATTTCCGGTGAAATCTCGGTATGAAATTTTGGGTGGAATACAATATTTCCCCTACTTACTATACGTAGTAGAGAAAGTAAAAATGAATAACGAATTTGAGAAAAAGTATAAGTATTGGAAAATTTAAGGTAATAACAAGCAATATCTCGCAAACGGTTCACTCAACAAAAGAAATGTATATGACATAAATTGTGTATTTTAACGCGATCTACATTTTTCGTGTAGTAAACTTTGTCTATCTCTTATGGTTTACCAGTTATGAAAAAGTCGTTCATAATGAAGAACACTTCTGGAGACATTGCCAGAAAATTCGAGATATACATTTTATTTGTCATGACAATATCTTAAACATATGATAGTTTAATCAAAATCGTTAGAGCCGTTTTTGAGAAAATTAAAATTTTCGAAAAATGTTCCATGTAAAGGGTAGTCTGGGGTGGGGGGATTTTCTTGAAAACCTTCGTGTCGCATCTCTGGAAGATACTGAACCTAAATACCAAGTTTGGTGTTTATCCCACTGTTCGTTTCTGAGTTATGCTGTTCACAGACACACAGACACACAGAAACACAGACAGACACACACACGGACATGTTTCCAAAAATGCTCTTTTTGGACTCAGGGGGTCTCAAAACATATATTTCCGGTGAAATCTCGGTATCGAATTTTTGGGTGGAATACAATACTTCCCCTACTTACTATACGTAGTAGAGAAAGTAAAAATGTCATATCAAATTAATATGTACATCTGTTTAAGGAAGCTATTTTACCTCTCTCTCTCTCTCTCTCTCTCTCTCTCTCTCTCTCTCTCACACACACACACACACACACACACACACACACACACACACACACAACAACGCCACACACAAGAATATTTTATCAAATATATAAATGGAAGCATCAAGTACGCAATACTTTGTAGGGCAAATGTCCTCCAACACTGGTCAATAATAATTGATCGCCTGGGTATTATTTCTTTCTAGAAAATTATTAATGCGTGTGTGTCTTACCTTCGAATATAAACAGCTGAGTGAAACGTGATTTAACTGCTATAATTTCTCGTTTCTCACCTTCAAAGAGTCAGATTTATCAAAACGTGGTTTATTAAAAGTGAAACCTTTGTAAAAGTTTTCTATCTCTTGTTTCAACATTGTTTGCCAGGATTTGCAATAACCTGGCACACAGATTACTATCGTTTTCCACGGTGTGAGGTGTTGCAGACTGTGTTGCATTTATTTCTGTTAGACATGTTTTTGCTTAAGATTCTATTATAGATACTGGAACCAGAGTCCGGGTGTTGAACTACAGTCCCTTTTTGCTAAATGTATACAAGCTCTGTGTTGTAAATATCATTGGTGTAAGTGCATATCTAGATGTCAGTTATATCTGCTTTTACCTTCTCTACGGCTTACCTAGATAAAGTATTGCATTCCACCCAAGGTTAATATCCAGATCCCAGCAGAACTGCACGTTTTGAGCCTCCCCAAATACAAAGTAGCATTTTTAGAAAAATGTTCGCTAGTGTGTGCTTTTCCATGTGTATTGCTTGTGTGTGAACAGCATAATTAAAAAACAAAGACGGTTAAATTGAAGAAGGTGTATTATATTTCGACTGTTGGGGAACCGAACTTGAAGTAGTTGCAACCGCACATATGCTAAAAAGTTTCCGGTAGCCTTCGTCCTAAATGTATTTTCCGGTGGTCTTTGCCCCAAATGTAGAATGTAGCCTTACACAGATTATAATTTTACTTCACTCCTTTTATTAATGCTTGATACGACTTAAATAACACTTCAATGATAGAGAGAGAGAGAGAGAGCTGTGAGATTTTTTTTATTAATTACTTGCACTTTTTAATACGTAAACTATTTTTGTCTCACACAAATACGTATTAAATTTCTCGAGGACGCATCTCGCGTCCGGTTAGGAACACTGACTACAACCAACTGACTTCTGAATTTGTAAATTTTGCTATATTTCAGTTTCTGATTGGGTAATCCTACTCCAATAGAATACCTTCATTTAACTAAAGCTTTTTCTGGTTGTTGATTGGCTATTTATAAACTGTCTCAAAATTTACAATAATGCTCCAATAATGACTAGTAGCATTGTTAAACGTTCTTACTCATTATTGCCTCAAGGTTCTCATTGTTAGCAACTTTTAACCTATTATTCACACAGCTCCTACATTATTAAATTACGTAGTATATTCAGAAACATTATTACATGTTATAAAGATACACAATGACTGTAATATACACTTTTTATATATTGTTACATACACGTATTGCTTTAAGGTGGGCTGTTATTATATTTTTTAATATATAATGTGACTGAAATCATTTAAGTAGTTAAAAATACTGCCTCAAAATATCAAACTTGTATTTAAAATTGGCATCTTTCACAAATGCTACACGCAGAATTTCAAAACATTTCCCACCCCAAACTGCTCTTCACGTGGAAAGCTTTCCTTAGCTTTGATTTTCTCAAAAAATGCTCTATTGATTTTGATTGCAACACCACATGTTTAAAATATTTGCTAGACAAATAAGGTGTATATACTTAATTTTCTGGGAATAGAATAGGAGGTCCTCTTTAATCTAATCGAATTTTGTATTATTGATAAACCGTAAGAGATGACAAAATTTAGTACAAAAAAAATGTAGATCTCGTTAAGACACACAATTCGTGTAAAAAAGTATTGTATTAATCATTTTGAAGATATTTTTGTAATTGCTTTGAATTTTCAAATGCTACTTTCTCAAGTAGAAAGTCACCATTCGTCTTTTCTCGTGGTCATGCAAAGAGCATGGAGTTTCAAAGCCATCACATAGCCACAAGCTTTTTAAAAATCTGACTATTGCTGTACCTACGAGGCGTGTTAAATATTTAAATATTTTGCCGCTGCAGCCCTGCAGTCGCGATTTTGAGCATGCGCCATCACTTCCACCATTCACTAGGAGGCCAGGCACAGCTGTGAGCGATCGTCACTATGTGTTTTCCTGTTGTTAGAGCGTTTCGAAATATTCAAAACAATCGAACGACCCGCCGACTGCGAAGACAGATCAGTTATTCGTTTTTTGAATGCGAGAAATGTTCGCCAGCAAATATTTATCACCAGTTGTGTGGGGTTTTGGTGAAACAATGAGTGACAATGCCCGGCCACACACACATCCAAACAAACTCAAGATCTGATCCAATTATTCGGTTGGTAACAATTTGACCAACCTCCCTACAGTCCTACAGTCCGGATTTGGCACCAAGCAATTTTCGTCTGTTTCTTCAATTGAAGAAATGCCTTGGTAGAAAGCATTTCAACGACGATGATATGACACAAGAACTGCAGACCTGCCTTTAATCACAGGCGGCATCATTCTTTGGCAAAGCCATTTAAAAACGTTTTCCCGTTGCGACAAGTGCCTGAATAACGCGGTGACTATGTGGAGAAGTAGTGTGAGGTAGTGAGTTATAAAGTTTATGGAAAATAATATTTCGTTATTTTCTTTAAAACGCTATCGGTATTTACTTTAAAAAACACGCCTTGTACGTGTAAATGTGTAATGAAGTTTATCTCTCTCAGCAAGAAGTAGATAAAAGAGTAAGCTTTTGTAAGCATAGTTTGTAGAAGAGTGAGTAGAGAAAGTGATGTGTATGCAACACAGCAGATGTTTTGCTTGGAGGAAATACACAATGGATTCTTTCCAAAAATGTAATATTGTTTGGCTGACTTAAACAAAAAATTCTGATGTGATACATTCACATGACTTTCTCTAACCTCTATCTTTATAAGTGAATGTACAAACTATTCTTACTTATTTTTCTATCTACTACATTTAAATCCAAACAAACCTTTGCAGAAACAGCTACATTACACATTTCCTTATAGATACAAACAGAACAGCGATAGTCAAATGTTTAAGGACTGGACGCTATATGCTGGCCTTAAAATTCCATACTGCTTCCATTTAATCGCGAGAAACAACTGAATATTCAACAGCCTTAAAGATAATGACCAAGTAATCAACAATTCGAACCATTAATGGCGGATATTTCAGAAATGGTTTATAATATAAAAAAACTTATTTGAAATAAATTGTGGTTTAAAAAACGATACGTTTTTTGTAAAGTGCGTTTTCGGCTATCGTTTAAGTTTACCAGTTATACAAGGTTATATAAAGTTCCTCCCGAAAGAAGACTTCATAGGCTATTCCCAGAAAATTCAAGATATACATTTTATTTGTAATGTAAATATCTTTAATATATGGTGTTTTAATGAAAATCGTTAGCCATTCTTTTAGAAAATAAAAACTTTCTAAAAATGCTCGATGTAGAGGTGTGTTTGGGGTGGGGATTATCTTGAAATTCTTGGTGCTGCATCTTTGGAAGTTACTATACCTAAATACTAAGTTTATCCAACATTTCAATTTTGAGTTGTGTTCTTCACACAGACTTTTTTCTATTTTTTTATTTAGGGGACCCCAAAACATGTATTTCCGGTGAAATCTCGGCGTATAATTTTTGGGTGGAATGCAATACCTTCTCTACCTGCTAGTTACGTGGTAGAGAAAGTAAAAGAATTGTGTGAATATTCTGTTAAGTCTTCTTCATATGATTAAAGTTTGTTTGTACAGTTTTGTGTAACTGGTAAATTATAGCAGATAGATAAAATCTCATTATAGGACAAATGTGGAGCTAATTAAAACATCCATTTTGTGTCTATTTTTGTAGTGTTATACGTTTTCAAAATGTTCCATGTTCATATTTACACCTTCCCTCTAACGGAAATACTTGAAAGTTAGTGATTCTTCTTTTTCCTTTCCATTGCAAGAGCTCCTTAACACTGCTAAGCATTGAAATGCTATTTCCAAATGTTGTATATAAGTAAGCACTTATTGCTTAATTTGAAATGGAGAAACCAATTTTTGATAACAGTGCTGTAATACTTAAAGGGCCGTTTGTCAATTTGTCATGAGTAGAGAAAGTGGTGTGGACGTGTGTTTACGTTGAACTTATTTCAAATGAAACCTCAGTAGATTCACTGCTATTCAATGATTTTCTGCACATTGTTATTCTGAAAACATAACATATTTTCTTCCAAATGCACCTGCATTCCTGGAATTGCTGAATTTATGAACAACCTCACACGCTAACGTCGGACGCATTGTAAAATACTTCTGCATAAATACAGTTGCATGCTGGGTGGATGTTCACATGAAAATTAAAATAATTTATAATACCCAGCAAGCACATTGAGGGGACGTATACTTACTTGGCTGCGCAGGACCGAAACATGGTGTGGAGGTTCTGAGGAAGGCGTGGGTTTTTACTGACAAAATCCATAACACAAATCTACTCACACATTCCTAGATTTATTTCCCAACTGTTTGGGGTTCCTACATTATTAAAAATGGAAGGTGGGAGATGTCCACCGATCCAAAGACTGGCTTACACACGCGGTCCGTTACCCACGGAATCCTAACTGAGAGTGACGCTATCCCCCACTACTCGTGGCTAGCAAAGCTACCTGCCAAGAGTGACGTAAAGAACAATGTGTCTGGTAATGACAATGTAGAACAATAATATAACCCTCCAAATTATCAATACGCTACAATACATGTAGATGCGATGATAATCACTGGCTTTTCTTCGGAGCTCGAGTTACTAGAGCACATATATTTGTGAAGTGGCGTAAAAGGTACGGAGTTAAGAAATGTGTTTAATATGAAATAACAGCTGTAATAATTAAGTTCAGAGTGACTTTTTAAAGAAATTATTGGTGCTGTAATGGTAATTATAGATTTTCTTAACGTTTCATTTGTAGTTACTTTTAAGTTACTATGTTCCAGTTATTGTAATTTTAAAACACATATGTATGTCTTGGTCCTATGTAGTTTAGAGCCTTCTTTAGACGGTTTGTCAGCCCTCATATCGCGGCTCCAATAGCATTGAAACTGAATTATGATCCTCCAGTTCATTAAGGCAATGTTAGCATTCAAGGACTGCGACTTAATTACCTGTGACTCAAGGGCTTTTAATGCCGCCTGACTGTCTGAAAGTATCAGGTTGTGGCTGCTATGAATGACCTCTCATAATATTTTCTCACTCAATCTTTACTTCAGTCTTTAGTGTTGATATTTTCACATTACACCTGCAGTTCCTGGCGCAATATACGACATTCAGGTGTTCTGGGCAGATAGCCATGACCTTGTGTTTACATCGGAATCGGTTGAACTTAAAGATAAATTAGCCAAAATATTTATTCTAAACTAAGGGTGCTAGCTCTAGGGCACGAGTATTTTCACGATTTATAGTGTGAAGAATTCAGTTCGAGTTGAAAAGTTAATGTTTCATAGCATTTACCTACTTCATTGAAATCTGAATATTGGTTTAAAACCACATTCTGTGTTCATATTTTGGATACTTGTTTCCCTCTAATACTTCCATTAGCAATGATTCCTGCCGTCCAGATACTGCATCGAGTTAGCTTTCCAGAAAAATAAATTGCAATCAGCACTCCGATATATAGAAGGTCTGAGTAAAGAATTGGGTGAAGTTTCAGAGATGTTTCTACCAAGCTTCATTTACTGCTGCAAATAATTCCAAAACTCTATTAAGTTAATACGATACTTGAAGATAAGGGTAGTAAACTGCTACTAAATATTCAACCATAAAATGTAGCACGATACATTGTGTTCCCGTTATATCATGAGATGTGGAGCAATCTTTTTCCTTGTACAAAACAACACTGTTTTACAGCGGATGTGACTTGTTTGTTTATTGTTTTAACGTCCCTTAAGCAGGTAGGTCATACCGGACGATGTAACCTAGTATTACATGCAGTCAAAGTAACCAGTAATTTATTAGCTTTCTCAGTATGACCTTCATTATCCGCAGCCAGAGTCCCTGAAGTGGCCTAAATGCCACTCTAGGACCCCTGGAGTAGCCTAACAGCCCGCAGGCCCTTAAAGCTGGACCTTGAGTGAGTACTGGACGCGTCGGCAGGTGGTGGATAGACGGGACCTGAGCAGCGTTGTCAGCTGACAGGCCTGTTCTCTGAAAAACCAATACGAGACCGCGAACCAACTCTCCAACTCCCAGGTGTTAAGCGACCTGTGAAGAAAAGGTCGTGGTACATGGGAGATGTGTCGCTAACGGAGCCTCTGAAATATTTGACGACCTCTCAAAGTATTTCGTCTTATCCAGGCATGCGGAGATCTGCCTGAGCGGACCTGAGATATCCCCAGCTAAAATAAGGGAAGTATAGTATGTTTTAGTTCCATTTAACTGGAGGACTCCTCTTCAGGGGACTCCAGAGAATTCATAATAAAGGTGAGGTAGCTGGGGCCTCGAAAGGGGACCCGAATACCAAAACTATACAATGGAGACAGGATCTGTGTCTCCTGGAGATGTGGAGAAGCTGGCTCTGTCTCTAAAGTAGGGGGACCTATATCCCTTAATTATACAAGAAGGGGACCAGGTTCTCTAAGAGGACTGGACTCTGAAACGGAAAGGGTTTAAATGGAGTAGGGTAGGCTATGGTGATTTCATTAATTCAGGGTAAACTGCAATATAGTAATACCGCCTCGTGAGTTCTATGTTGTAACGTAACGAGGCATTACTCAGATGTCGCCATAATTCAAAATCCTTGACTTCGGCAGGTTCTTATTGTGGGGCTAAACACAAAGGGTTTTGCAATTTTAAGCAATTTGGCTGATGAAAAACCCAGAGCATACGTCTTGATAACACTACGTAACACCTGGCTCTGCGGGGCTTAGTATTCACGACAATACCCACTTACTCTTCTATAAATACCAGAATAATACATACCACGTTGACTATACGGATATAAATTAGTGCACCTTCACAAACTGCAAATGATAAAAAAAATATTGTTATATACAATTCCCCAATTTCAAAATTTGACGGCAGTCTTAGTGAGGTATCAGGAGGGGGAGTGCCACATCAAATAGTAGTCTGCTCGCTCCATTTCCCATACGACTCTGAGGAATCTCCTCCTCCTCCTCGTCAGGAGTTCAGAAACCTCGTGCGTCATTGCAGATATGTAAACCTCAATCTGTTGATTGGCTGTGACTCCAACGCTCATTATAGCGGACATCAACGGGAGGGAAGAGATGTTACTCGAGTATTTGAGCTCAGCAGATCTCGAGAGCTTGAACCAAGGGGACATTCTGACTTTTGTGAATTCTCAAAAGGGGAAGGTCCTAGATTTGTCACTAGCGTCCTTGGGATTCTAGAGGAAATTAAGCCCTGGAGGGTTTGTCTGGAACCTTCACTGTCTAAACATAGGCATATTCGCTTTGGACCTGAGGGAACGGGAAAGGACCGCCTGTACAGGAATCCTTCTAGGAGCAATTGGTATTCTGTTATAAGGAACCTGGATGGTGGGCTTAAGAATACACCTCGTCGTTCTCCGTGGTGTAGTGGTTACCATGCTAGCCTCCAGTTTCCGAGGTCGCGGGTTCAAAGCTGGTGGAGGGCGATGTATTTTGTGGGGGGTAAAACTCCTTAGCATGGCTTCATTCGGAAGGGAATTAAAGCCGGTGGTCCCGTGTGGTACATTTACGGCAAGTAAAAGAACCCCAAGTCTGATAGAGGCCTTTGAGTAAAATTACCGGTCTTTCGCGCCCAATATAGAATGGGAAGCTAAGGATCGCAGCAGTTATAGAGCGCCCATAAACAAAAAGAATACACCTCAGATAAAACTAACAAATGCGGAGGACCTGGATTGGTATGTGGGGTTTTTCACGAACATTCTAGTGTTCTCCCATGAAAGACATTGCCCCCCTCGTTCATGAGGTTCGGGATAGAGATAAAGTTGGACGGAATTGTTTTTTAAGGTCCACCAATAAAAAAACAAGCAGGCTACATAATGCATATATGGTTAATAAGTGGAGGCAGGATTCATATAAGGAATCTCAAAGAATGTATAAAAAGGAAATGAGAAAGGCCTCCGAGGAACCTTGGGGGCATTTCAGTGATATTATACAGAAGCAGTTGAGTGTTGATCGCTCACCCTATCAGTTTCCTTTCCTTTCACCCTATCCTTTCTATTGAAGGCTCTGGAAAGAAGGGTAGATATTTGAAGGATGGGGTACTGACTACAGACCTATACACCCTTATAAGTATGCCTGATAGCCGGATAAATCCAGACACGGCACTCCATTAGCTCTTGGTGAGACTGGATAGGATGCTGGACTATAGAGAATTCGCCATGGCAGTGTTCCTGGACATTGAAGCTACCTTTAATCATATAAACAGGAACTATTAGGATATGCCTGGAGAGTAGGGAAGTCATGTGGGTTGTCACGTACTGGATTGTGACCTCTTTGAAATGCCATTAAGTAATGATCCTGGGGAGTGAGTCCTTGAGGCAACATTGTCCCAGGGTTTCCCATAAGGGGGAGTATTGCCACTTACCCTGTGGTGTTTGGTGGTGGATATACTGCTGAACACACTCGACAGGAAGGTATTCATGCTCAAGGTTATACGATGACATATGCCTTGTAACAAGTGGAAAATTACAATCTGAGTACTGTTTCGGAGCTCATACAGATATAAAAAACAAAAAAAAATGAATTAATCATCTACTCTTTGTCATAAAACATAATGAAATTCAAAATATTCCCTACAAGATTTAGGGGTATGGTGCAGAGAACCGCTGTCCTTTAATCCGGGAAAGACTGAAACAATTATAAAGAGGACGAGGCTGCGAGGTTAGGCAGAGCCCCAACTGTTTGGGAAGAAGCTGAAGCTTTCCGGAGCGGTCAAGCTTCCAGGAGTCATTCTGGATGCTAGACTGAACTGGAAAATGCATGTGGAATAAAGTTAAAGAAGGTCTTCATTACTTTCTGGGCCCGTTGGAGATCTATAGGACTGAGGTGGTGACTGAGCCCTAAGGTGTCAAATGGTTATACCTTCAGTTTTAAGACGGTCAATAACTTATGCGGCGCTGATTCGGTGACCTGCGTTTCTCGTGAAGGCAGTCGCTGCAAAGATTGGCTTGTATAATGATAACAGGGGCGTTTCGGATAGATAACTTGATCGACCTTCCCCTTTTGCACCTGATTGTGAAGGAGGTAGTAGCTAGAGTGAGTGCGCACCGCCTCTGGTGTTTTAAGCTACCCCATAAAGGGTGTACACTGATTTTTTGTAGATTACAGGAGATGTATCCTATAGCCTTGATGACAGGGGATTCGAGGGAACTAGGTATGATTAAAGTCCATCTTATACGGTGGTAACATCTTCCAGGGAGGAGTGAGATCCAGAGACAGGATCTCTGCCGAAGGCAGGGGGCAGGAAGTGGTTTACGGACGGTCCCCGGCGGTAGGATGGGCTGTGGCTTGGAGCCTTAGAACCAGGTTTGTTCAAGGAGAATCCTTTAGTAGAGTTGCCACGGTTTTTCAGGCTGAATTCTACCGATCTTGGCGTGTGGTACGCATATCTACACTAAACCATGCAGATGAACGGAAGTGCACATCTGCTCGGATAATATGGCAGCCTTGAAAGCCCTTAGGGCGGTTAAAATTACATCCAGATTGGTGTGGCAATGCCAGAGAATCTTAGATGGTATCTTACCAGCTGCCCGGTTACACTTCTTTGGGTTCCTGGGCACGCTGGTATTAGAGGAAATGAGATGGATTAAAATGAGTTTTGTTTATGGATGCTCTTTAACTACTGTAGCAATTAGCGACCCATTCTACATGGGCGTGAAAGAACCGAAAATTTTGCTCAGAGGACTCTATCAGGCTTGAGGTTGTCTTACGTGCAGTAAGTCTACGACATAGGACCACCGGCTTTGCTTCCCTTTCGAAAGAAGCCATGCTAAAAGGAAGTGAGATGGTAGACACTCTTGCAAAGAGGGGATCGGAGCTCAATTTTATTGAGCCTGAGCCCTTTGGGGTGTCGACTAGAACTGTCAAGTATGAGATAACCCAGCTTATGGCGAGGGCTCATCTTGATATCTGGAGTAAACAAACTACTACCAGACGGGCCCATGCTTTGATTTCGGGACCTGCCCGGAAAGTGAACGAGTTTCACCTGAATTTGACCAGATCTAGAGGAGTTGTAGGCTGTATCACAACACCATGCGCAGACATTTATATATAAGGGGGTCACACAAGATCCTTTATGTCGGAAATGTGCAGGGAATTTTGAGACCTCACAGCATATGCTACGTGAATGCGAAGGTTTCGCCATGCATAGCTATGCACCCCTAGGGTTCTTCCTTTTGGAACCTTAGGAGATAAGAAGGGCAGATATGAAGACGTGGTCCGTTTTATACGGACCATCGAACTTGAGTAATGCCAAGAATAGAGAGTACAAAAGGTTCCATGAGCCTAAGTGTATGCCTCTTTAAGAGGTCTCAGTATTAATCATCATCACCATCACCAAGAACTTCATGATATTGAAAGATCATAAAATTGTGATTTATCCTGCAGTACTTTTTTACTTTCTCTACTACGTATAGTAAGTAGGGGAGTTATTGTATTCTATTGTATTGTATTGTATTCGATACCGAGATTTCACCGGAAATATATGTTTTGAGACCCCTCTGAATCCAAAAAAAAAGCATTTTTGGAAACATGTCCATGTGTGTGTGTGTGTGTGTGTGTCTGTGAACAGCATAACTCAGAAACGAACAGTCGGATAAACACCAAACTTGGTATTTAGGTTCAGTATCTTCCAGAGATGCGACACGAAGGTTTTCAAGAAAATCCCCCATCCCAGATTACCCTTTACGTGGAATATTTTTCGAAAATTTTAATTTTCTCAAAAATGGCTCTAACGATTTTGATTAAAATATCATATATTTAAGATACTTTCATGACAAATAATTTTCTGGGAATGTCTCCAAAAGTATTCTTCATTGTGAACGACTTTTGCATAACTGGTAAACCATAAGAGATAGACAAAATTTTTCTTCACAAAAAATGTAGATCGCGTTAAAATACACAATTTATGCCATATACATTTTTGTTGTTGAGTGAACTATTTTCGAGATATTGCTTGTTATTCGCTTAAATTTTTCAATACTTATTTTCTCAAATGGGAATTCGTTATTCATTTTTTTTGTCTTGGATATGCATGGAGTATTAATCTGTGGCAAAGTGAATGGTGCTGCACCTAGCAACCAGCTATTAAGAGATATGTATCGATGCTTAAAGGCTACTGTATTTCTATATTGCCCTTGCAAATACAAAACAAGGGGAACATAGTACGCCTTAAGCGATAGTCAAATATATTTAGAACTGGTCGCTATGTGTAAAATGTAATTCTCTTTGCATGCCAAAAGATCGTTTCTGCAAATGTTTATCTCGATTAATATGAAATAGATGGAGAATAATAGTTCGTAAAAATAGTTTGTACAAGAGTAGAGAAAGTCATGTGAGTGTAACACATCAGATTTTTTCATACTGTGATCATGGCAGTTGGCTACAGCAGCTCCCGCATCGGCCGCTACAGGATGGACTCTCGCCGAAATACTTATAATATCCGCGCAACTGTCAGATATTCTCCTAGTTATGATTACAATTAGAATGATAACAAGCACATACTCAATCATAAGATATATTGGAAATGTCTTTCTCTACCTACAGATTTCTAGCATCTTCTCAGAAGATTTTCATTTACACTCGAGAGTGCAATATCCAAAATTGAGTGAATTTCTCGCCACAAGTTTTCTTAGTTCTTCCAATGCATGGGGTTTGTTGCATACACTATTTTTCATTTTTATCTTCAGAATCGGGTAAATTTCTGTAATTTGAGTTTGCGAAATGTCAATGATAGAGTAATTGATCTACACTTAGTATTCTTCATGGTTATGTTCCGTCGTAAGGGGTATTATAACTGTTTCAGCGGGAATCCTAGCTGTGATAGCCGGCGCACAGTTGTGCGGTTGCCACAGTGGGAAAGAAAGACACTATTTCATTTAATGCTAAATTATTACTTACTCGACAAAGGTTGTTTTTGTTTTTCTTTGTTGTTTTTTTCTGAAGTGGGATGGCAAATTCTTTATCTCAATCAAACTACTGACATAAATTGGTAGTGTTGAGGAGGATGGTGATCACTATGGGAAAAATAACTATACTAATCTGCTTTAACCATTTCGGGACAAAGATTTTTTGGTTTAAATATTATGCATTTGGGAATTTTTCTTAATATTTATTTCTCTCTATATATGATATACAATGAACCATGTCTTACGCATAAAACGGTGATTTTTTTGCTTTGCTGAAGCTATAAGCCATCCTTGTAATGCGGGGGAAGAGAGAATTAGGTTGTAGATTTGATTCTGTTCTTAGCTAAGTTTAATGGTTTTAGAAATGGCTTTACCATTGTCCATTCTATTTACATAGGTATTCAGATTAATTCACATATACATTGCAATCTTCACGCGATTTAACCATTAGTTTGGAATTCCCACAGCAACTCCAATTATAAGAAGACTATATAAGGCTTCTCTGTTGATGGTTTTATTTATAACTATCAGAAGCCACAGCTCTGCTCATGTTTTTGCGTTAAATGCGAAATTTCTTCTTTGTTTCTCTCCTTATCTCACTGCCTCTTTCTCCTCCTTTCTCTCCTATTCTCACTCTCCAAATCCGTTTCTCCTCCCTCTCCTTTGCTTCTTTGCCCCTGCCTTTTCCTCCCTCTCCCTCTCTTTCAATTGCAACTCTCCGTACTTCGTGTCCCTCACCCACTCTCCTCTATCTGTGTAACATGTCATACAATGGTTTGAAAACCATAATACCACTGCTTCCTAGGGTTTGTTAACAAACATTAAAGAATAAGTAAATTATTTAACACTACATATATTGTGCATTTTCCTTATGTTTGGTAATCAATCGGATGTAGGCATGAATATGACACACACATACACATACATTTTAAGAATGCTATTTTTTGTTTCATTGTAGTCCATTAAACATATGGCAAAATCTATTAGCAGAAGCATTTCGATTACAATTATATGTAATAGATTTTTGGTATATTCCTCTACATGTAAAGGAGGCTATAAATAAATAATAAGAACCACGTCTGTCATGGCACGGCCGGTGTGATGAATGGCTTGGCGTGCTCAGACGAGCTAAATGTTTGTTAAATTTCACGCGTCTCGAGCTTCTACCGCCGCCACCGCTGCTGTCAGTTGTGGCATGATGAAGACTTCGATCGTGCCGGGTTGGTGCCGGGCTTCCAAGGAAATTGGATAATTTGTATTTGCGCAACATAACCCCGCTAAAATCGCAGACCAGAGGACGTCGAGGTCGCTCACGAAAATTCTTCGCATGAAGGTGTTGGCCCAAAATAAGATGAGCCGCGCTGATAAGAATTGACAATGTGGTGCCCCATAGAAATCGCCCTTGGTCATGATAATAATTATTGGTCATTTTCTGTACTTGACGCCTCCTAAAACGCCGAGCTTGGGATCGTGTGATGTACCTTGGTCATGCATCATGCAAAGTTCCTTTTACGGTGCCCAGTGCTCTGTAATAAACATCTTAAACCAGCTCTTGTCATCTTTGGTACACAACGATGGATAAGTTTCGAAACCATTGTGGAAGAAACAAATTAGAGACAGGCTGTTCTCAATTGTGGTAGTTTTATTCTAACTAAATTAGTGCACTGTGGTTTGTAGGTTAGTACAATTTTATTTATTTATGGACGCTCTTTAACTACTATGGCCCTTATCGTCCCATTCTATATTGGGCGTGAAAGATCGGTAATTTTGCTCAGAGGCCTCTTTATCAGGCTTGAGGTTCTTTTACGTGCCGTAAATCTAAGAATTTTTACGCCCTCCGCCAGGTTTGAACCCGCGACCTTAGAAACTAGAGGCTAGCACGGTACCACTAGTCCACGGAGGACGACAGGTTAGTACAAGAAAATGCTTTCATTTATATTCTGTGCTTATCAACCAAATAATATTTTGTCAGCATGTATTTCTTTGAACGTTGCACCGATGAGCTCAGACTTACTGAAATCAGTCTGATATGTAACATTCACATAACCTCTAACCACTCTTCCACAAACTATTCTTACAAAAGCTCTTTTTCTAACCACTTCATGTTAATTGAATAAGCGTTTGCCTATACATTTTGTTGTTAAAAGAGGGATACAGAAAACTGAAGTGATAAACAAATCCTTCAAAATCTTATATGTTTACATTACTTTCTCCACAAGCTATCCTTAATTTTTATTTCTCTTCTAATAGTGTTCTTACAAAAATTTACCGAGCGAGGTGGCTCCGCACTATCGTGTGAGGCTCCCATTCGGGAGGTCCCGGGTTTGATTCTCTGATCATGGGGCTTTTCGTTGTTTTCCCCTGGTTGCCAAGGCGAATGCCGGAGTGGTGTATTCTACCACGGTCTCTCCTTTTCCCAATTTCCTCTCATTTCATCTCCATTTCACGTTTCAAATGCGGTTTCGCCCTGCGGTGCTGGTGGTGCCGGGCTGATGGCGAAGATGCATGCGCTTTGGAAAGATTTCTCCCCGTGAATGCCAGTTTGCTGCCTCGCCTGTTAGAATCGCTGCGTCGCCTTCTTCGAATTCCTCACCACCGGTGCGCGGGTGTTCAAATTGGAAATGTTAAGCCTTCTGCGCATCTCTGTGGGTGTGTCTGCCCGCGGATCTGGGACTCCTGCGGCTCTTTCACCACATCCTTGCCTTCTGGGGGCTGTAGCCACAATAGATCGCAGTGACCCCTCCGATAAACACACCCTACATCCTACAAAAACTTATTTTTCTATCTGTATCATGTTAATGGGGATAAATGTGTGCAGAAATGTTTCATTACACATTTGATTTTAGGTACAAGGGGGGATGGATACTGGTGACTGAAGCAGTAGTCAAATCTAAACGTGGATACTATAAGCTGGCGATAAAGTTTCATATTCTTTAAATGGCCTCGCAAACAAAGTAATGTTGCTTTCGCACTTCCAAATGTACGTGGTTAAGTTTTGGGAAATTGAAATCAATAGCAAAGAATATTTCGAAAATGAAAATGCTTTTGTCTACCACTTATACTTTACCAGTATGCCAAATTATACAAAATTGTTCAAAATGAAGTTACTGACAGAGAATTCAGGATGAATATTTTATTCGACATGCAAATATCTTAAATGTATATTATTATAATCACAATCGCTAGTCGTCTTTAGAAAATAAAAAATATAAGGGTAGTGTGGTGTGGGAGGATTTATTAAAATCTTGGCGTGGCATACGACTTTTCGTTTTTGAGTACGCTGTTTATGCCATATACCCTCTTTTCCTAAAATATTTAAATATTTACTTCCGGTGAAATCTTGATATAGAATTTTTTGATTGAATAAAGTACCTACTTGCTCTACCTATTACAAATTGGTGTCCATTCTTGAAACCTTTTATTGCGCTTCTAACCAAAAAGTAGCACTGCATAATCGGATTGCTGTCTCGGAAGTAGTTCGTCTCTGATAATGCCTTGATCGATTAGCACATTTGCCATTTGATAATCCTTTCTGTCACACTGGACTTGATCGATCACAAGATTTGCGATTTGAGAGGAGTTATAGAACATTCTGGTTGCTAACGTCCGTTTAGAACAGTACAAAAGAAAACCATTAGTTCTCTTTCACTGTCATCTGATACATATTCCCTGTTGATCTGCGGAGAACTATAATGTAGTAAGTACTCAGGCCACCCTTAGTTCCCGAAACTTGAATATGTATTACTTCTAAAGCAATGGACGCCGAGAAAAGGTGAAAATTTTATTTAAACAGTTTTTAAAAGTTCTTGTAATGCTCATTTCACCTTAGATCTTAGGTTTAGTGTTGCACTCGCATGACTTTCTCTACCCTTGTACAAACTATTTTTATAAACGCTTATTCTCCACCTATTTTATGTTAATCGAGATATCGAGGTGTTAATCCTGTTGCTAATTTTCTTGTAGGCACAAGGAGAATATGGTAGGCTTTAAGCGATAGTCAAATCTTTTAGGAGCCGGTTGCTATGTGGGGCATTCCACATGTGGAGCATGTACAAGATAAAACAATCTGATGTGTTACACTCACATGACTTTCTCTACTCTTGTACAAACTATTTTTCCAAACTAAATTTTCCAATACTTTTTCTCAAATTCGTTATTCAATTTTTTTTGTCCGGGTAATGCAAAGAAAATGGAATACTCCACATAGCAACCAGTTCTTAAAATATTTTACTATAGCTTAAAGCCTACCAAATCCCCTTGCATCTACAAGAAAATTAGCAATAGGATTAACATCTCGATATCTCAATTAACATGAAGCATATGGAGAATAAGCGTTTGAAAAATAGTTTGTACAAGAGTAGAGAAAGTCGTGTGAGTGTAACGCATCAGATTTTTTTATGTCCTGTACATGCAAAGAGAATAGAATACTCCACATAGCAACCAGCTCTTAAGACATTTGACTATCGCTTAAAGTCCCCTTGTACCTACAAGAAAATTAGCAATAAGATAGAGTCTGCAATTGTTTATCTCGATTAACATGAAGCATATGGAGAATAAGCGTTTGTAAAAATAGTTGTACAAGAGTAGAGAAAGTCATGTGAGTGTTACCTATCAGATTTTTATAATTCATTGGTCATTTTATATAATTGTACGAATTCTTACGTTAATTGTACCTACACATCTTAATGTTTGTGTGCATTTTGTTACATTTAATAATTTATTCACAGAATATGATTGGTCACAGTTTTTCACAAATGAGTGTTCTCAAATGTGGGAAGTAAACTTAAATTGTGATTATTAGAGGAGCAGCGTAAAATTATTGTTATTATTATTACTATTTTTATTATATCATCTTTCTTTGCTTTCTTATTTTCTGTTAAAAATTTATTTAGTGCAGCTTTATTATTCAATCAATTTCATCTTCGGAATCAGTATCAACACCTTTTTCTTTAAAGAAATCCGAGTTTTTTTAATAATCGGAGGAACATAGTTATGACACACGTACAGTCGAGTGCAAGCAAACGTATGGATGCTTCTGGTTTACTATTGTCTTTTTCTTTATTTTATGTTGGCAGAATACCTTTTTCATCTGTATTCCACACTAGCACTGGGTGAGTCAATCTCTTATTGAGAATTCGTCCGATACAAACGCATTAGCCTATGAACAAAGGTAAGGTCTAGGTAAGCGGCGAAAGGGGAGTAGTTAATGATGTTTGCATAAATTTTGTTATGTTAAAAGACGTTTGTGTAGTTACGGTATTGGGTAACGTGGTGAAAGGCTATACCGTATTTGAAACATGCTATTGCAAACACTCTCTAATGAGTAGAGTTAGACTGTTTTTCTGATGCTGTAATAGTGAGGTACTCCACATTGTAAAGTCATTCACAGCCCGTGAATGTCCACAGTCTACTGAAAGTTCAAGATATCGCTTAATTCATCAAACCAGGCTATTGTGTAACTTACAAAATAAGGTTTAAAAGCAACCTTCTTCCAACATTTAGCTAATTATAGGGTGAGCCTATAGTACATGGCTTCTCTCTCTTTCTCATGTTTTCTCATTTATTACTTTCTCCACCGTTTATCCAATAGGTAAAGAAAGTGTTGTATTCCACCCAAAACTTCGCAACGAGAACTCACTGAAAATACTTGTCTTGTTGTCCGATGAACAACAACCCCCATAAACTCCAATTATGAAAAGAGCGCACACTTATCTGCGTGTCTGTGAACTTTATTCAAAAGTGAAAGACGGATAAATATTAAACCTTGTATTTAAGGTCAGAATCTTCCAAAGACGCAACATGAAGATTTTCAAGAAAATTCCCACCCCAAAATCATCCTTTACATGGAAAATGCTTCCTTATTTTAGAGTTTTAAAAAATGGCTTAACGATTTTGATTAAAATGTCATATTTTCAAGTTGTTTGCATGTCTAATAGAGCGTATATCTTGAACGGTTTGCAATACCTGTGAAGTCCTCTTCATTCTGAATGTATAACTGGTAAATCAGAATACCTAGATTACAAATGTATGCTCTTTAAATCATACAACTTATGAAAAAAAATTGTAGCATTAACCATTTCCAAAGTGTCCTTTGTTAGTGATTTGAATTTTTCAGCATTTTTCCATTAAGGTAGTTCAAATTCCGGCGATGACACTGAATTTTTGAGTCATCTGGTTCTACCTTTCCAACACACGGCTTGTGTGGAAGAACAATTAATTCCACTTTTACATTAACCTTTTCCTTGTGTTGTCATGAAAAGGGTGTGAAATTTCAAAGCCAGCAAATAGCGACCATAGCGACCTGTTTTTTTAAACAATTGGCTATTTCTTTAGCCTCTGTACTACCCTTGTACGCATAACGAAATTTGTAATGAAACTATTTCTGCATTACCAAGAGGTAGGTAAGTAAGCGTTTATAACAATAATGGGTAGAAAAGTCGCATGAATTTAACACATAAAATGTTTGAATTTATTGTTGCCAGAGCGTGTGTAGAATCTGTGCCCACTCAGCATTATGAGGAAAGTGAGGAACTGCGATAGGTAGCGATTCTGGCCACGAAGGCCAACATTCTGGCTGGGAGATGTGTGATGCTGGTCACATCACCTCCGTATCATTTGGATTATTACCCAACTTTGCCGCGCGTGGGCGTGAGACCGGCAGTCGTTGGCAGGTCTAAGGTCTTCTTGGGCTATAGCACCAAGGGGTTATTATGATGATTATTATTTATTGTTATTGTAGAGACAAATTTGCAGCTTCTTCTAGTTCAAGCATGACAAAGCTAAACAAACTAATAATTATCATTATGATTGTTACGAATGTGGTGTGGTGTGGTCGCTACAGAGAACTGCATTAAGATGAAATCGGTTCATCTGAGCGGCTCACGCGATCCACCGCATGAGAGCAAATATGAAAGCAGTCTTATTTTCTATATTGGGTTCATCTAGCCTTTAGGGACCCCCGAAAACTTTTAAAAAACCTTCATATTACCTTGTGATGCATCTGGCAGGCCTCTATCTATCGTAATCTAATGCGAAAGCGATCAGTTATCAGCCACTTTATACAGGCAATTTTGCAGAAGGATAATAATTTTTATAATGCATAATATGGTGCGTCAGATGCATGCAAAATGCAATAAACGATACGCATAGTTGTTGTTTTTCAATTCTCACCATATTTACACACCTGCATGTATGCGAGGCCATGCTGCAAGAAGCTGGGGCCATAATTACACGGTTTGTGTGGAAGAGTGAGGTTAGAGGCGACTAGATCTTGCGTGGAGATACGGACAGACAGAGCTGCTAGCGATGTAAAGTACAGTTTAATGCTTCGGTTATTACTAACTCTTCTTATTTTAATTCCGCTTCGTTGTTTTTAATATCGCGGAGGTTAGTTACCGAAGTGTGTAATAGCGTTGCATGCTTAGGCGCTATAAGCTTCGCAATTTTCGGGGTTTAGCTGAAGTAGGATGTTCACAGATGGAAAGTGGTACGCATTTTAACGTCTTTTCTTCCTGGGTTGCAAAGAGTTTTTAAAATGAATTGGAGATACATGACTTAAAGCCATTACAGCGTTATTTGAGTAGAAAAACTAACGGCGCAAATTGGTTTCGTGCGAAGATTTTATTACCATATGGCATGTATATAATAAATCCTATCCTTTTGCGTACATGACGTAAAATATTGGAGTCCAAACTAAACAAACAATTTCAACTAAATAACTAATTAATTAGGATCGTTTATCAGTCCGATATACTTATAATTTTTTGAGCACACAAATTAAAATAGAGTAATTCTAGTTCACATGTGAAACATCTCTAATATTTCAGTTGTATTCACCAATAGCTAATATTTTAACACCTGCTTACAACTTCTAGCAAATATAGGTAAAACTCGTTAATATGATCGTATTTAGTATTATTATTAAAGCATACAATTAACGTTTATGTTAAAAATTGAAGTAATGTTTGAGGTGATATAAAATCGGAAGGCTCTGTATTATAACTCAATTTTTATTATTTTTAGCTAAAGTGTTTACAAATGCATCTACTCTTGTTATTAATATTTTCGTGTTATTGATAATCTCCAAGATATTTGTTGCTATAGGTTTGAATTTTGTAATTCTTTATCGTACATACTTAGCAGTGCTCAGTCACTATTCTTTTATTTCTCGTGATATCGTGCGAAGAGTATGGAATTTCAAAGCCAGCGTATAGCGATCCGCTTTTTAAATATTTGACTTTCGCTTCAGCCTCTTCCCCCTTGTGCCTACAACGAAACGTTTAATGTGACCATTTCATCAAACTTTAAACTCGGTTAACATGGCATGGGGAGGAAAATGGGTGGTTGTATAAATATTTTCTTGCAGAGTTGGCAGAGAAAGTCATGTAAATATAAGACATAATGTTTTTTATTTTACATAAATGGCGTGTTTTAATGAGGTCTGCATTTTACTGTAGACACGTTTTTGTCCTATGGTTTTCTAGTTATTCAGAAATGTATAAAACTAAATCAAAATAAGGGATCTTATAGAGGTTATTGAGAGAAAATTCAAAGTATACTAATACCAATTTCTCAAAATTATGATTTTTTATTCCAAATTATTAGAAGTATTTTTTAGAAAATAAAATCATGAAAAAAATTGCAAGTTAAGCATAGTTTGGGGAAGGAGGAATTAAAATGAAAATCTTCCATTCGCATTCTTAGAATATGTTGAAGTTGAATACAAAGTTTGGTATTTATCCGACTTTTTTCTTTGTTACTGTTTCTCATCACACACCTGTAATTTTCCTAACAATACATTTTTGGGGCTTCAGAGAACCCGAAAACATGTATTTCCGTTAAAAATGTATATCGAATTGTTTGGTAGGATACTCTACTTCCTACCTACTACAGGTACGTGGCAGAGAAACTGAAGGCATTCAATGAAACATGACGTCTAGCACTTCAGTGACTAGGTAAATAGTATAAGACTGCCCCTGTTGTCTGGTGATTAGCATGCTAGCTTCCAAATCCAGAGGTCCCAGGCTGGATTTAGGTCAAGAGGAGGGAAGTTTTCATTAGCTAGGATTATTCTCAATCCTCCCCAGAGTCTGGAAGTAGGAAAGAGTATAAATGTGTGTATGACAACCCCAAGGAAAACGCAACGATTAACACAAGTAAAATGAGTGAACATAATTGTCGCTGAACAATTTGCTCCCAAGGAAAAGTTCTCTGCTATACTGTTATCATATTAATAATCATGTATATATTAGATTTTATTGATGTAATATCAGGCATAACTATGTCGGTGTATAAACAACCTATGTGTATTTTATTAAATACTTTGTTAGATGTATTTCACTAACGTATAAAACGCACAAGATGACCACTTTTTCGACACAAGCTATCGAGTCGCACAAATACAAAAGTAAAGTTGGTTACGAACAAAACTCTTATTTTTATAAACGCTGAGTGCAAAAAATTCTTATACAATTGACTCTTAAAGAATCCCAAAATAAAATGTAGACCGGGGAATTCTATATTGTTTTCTCACACGTGACTTCGAGAGGACGAATCAGCCAAGCAAATCGCCCTCCAAATTTTGCCAAACATGTAACTTGCGGTTCTCGCTAACCAATGAGCAAATCATAAGAACATTTTAAACTACCGAGAACCCAGAGTATATAAGCTACATGAGGAACATTGAAACCAGTCGTCTAGTCAATTCCGTCGTGTGATAAACTGCGTCGCTTCAGAGTAAAGTTCCGCGCCAAAACGAACACTGGATTAACAAAGAAATATGTTATAATCGCGTGCGCGGAGTTATAAAGTCGAGTGAAAATGGTATAAAAGTAAATTCAATGTTGAGTAATATTCACAAGTAAATTCTTCAGCGACGATAAGTATTAACATAGAATGGAAATACGTCATAAGTAACAAACAACAAGTGTTGTACAGTGTCTAACAATTTATTCTTCAGAGACAGTTAATTCATGTCTTCAAATATTCTCTTACTTTCTATACCTTTTGAGATCTCCAATTCCAGTCTCGTGCAAATAGGTAAACAGATACCGACAGCAGCTGAGGCCCAGCAACAAGAAATCAGAGAGACAAGAAAGTGAACGGAAAAATCTTCCACCAATTCGTAGAGAGATCAACGCAGCGATGTATAAGAAGACACGAGACTCGTTATTCGCAGGCTCCATAATCAACAAATAAAGTAATCGAAGTCGAGCATATGTGCGCTGAAGTAAAACAAAATACCGCACACGGTATAACCTTGGATATTAAAGGCGGAATATAAATGGAAAAATAATTGTATACTGATACAAAAGAGAGAAAATTATAACTTGCACGAGCTCCTTTGAGCCATGGAGTAGTCGTGTCTTCGTGCAACTGTGTTGCAACACTTTGAATAAAGATTGCAAATTTCAGAAATAAGTATTAAACATTTTACATACTAAATTATTGCAATACTCATAACTGTATGCCACAACGGTTGTTATACAAAATTAAACAAAATAGTAATGTTACACTACTCAGACTGGATGAGAATCACTTTATAAATCAACAACACAAATATTGCATAGTTTTCTAGAGCACTCTAGACAAGTTGGAGTTTCAGATTTGATGCAGTTGTAACTTGTTATTCTGGCAATAGCAGTGTTTTTTCTTTTTTCAAGGCTATCATTCCCTATTGCCGCATGCGTTAGTCTCTCTGCCGGAGTCCTGGTTCCTCTATTTGGTTGCTGTGTAGTATCAATTTCATTCAAGGCTTTTCAAACACTCTAGTTGATTTGCTGCATTTAGCCTTTGTCGCAAATGACTTTTTCTTAAAGATAAACCAAATATAATGTTTGATATTTAACCAACTTCTTCTTTTGAGTTATGCTGTTTACAAGCACACACAAATCCTTTTTCTAAAAATGCTTTTTGGGAGGGTGGTGGGCCTCAAAACATATTTCCTTGAAATCTCGACATCGAAGTTGTGGGTGGAATACAATATTTCCCCTACTTACTATACGCAGTAGAGAAAGTAAAAATTTACTACACAAAAAATGTAAAACTCATTAAATGGAGTTGTTCTTGTAGCATTAGCGTTAGCTGTTTGTGTCAACTTACAATGGATTCCTATTGCCGTCAAAGTACAAACATGCTGACGTAGATGGAAACGCGTTTTACGTTGATAAAAGTATTGTTAATTTTCATTACATTTACTACTCGGGACATTTAGCAATAGTGCTGGTTTGGTGGCACTGATATCGTGTTTGCATTCAAGTAGCCTGTACTCGCTATACACAACAAGAATAGTTTCTGCGTTGGCCGCAAGTAAACGACAACACGAAATATGTCCTGAGGAGTAATTAGGAGTAAAATGGCGTGTATCACACTTGCGGGACAATAGAAAACTCGTTTGATTGGAGCACTCGCTTATGTTTGTGCCTGCGCTCCAATTCCATACTGTTTTGTAAAGCCTTTCTCACACTAGTATTACAATATACTATTTATATGAAACATATAATATATAGCAGATATGGGAGAATGTGTCAGTGTTTACATCAGAGGATTTGTTTAATCGGGGAGGGGGTCCTACAGTCTGCCGTATTTCGATCGCCATGTCTATCGCTCCATTCCTCTCCAATAGCCCTATTGAGCATAACCGTTCTAATTCCTTCTCTCCATTGCGTTGCAGGGCTTCATCTTCCTTGTTCCCTGGGTTATAGTTCAGAGAGCTTTTGGGCCATCTTTCCTTTTCCATCCTTTCCACATGACCATGCCACAATAATTGCTTGGTTTCTACCCTAGCACTTGGAAAAATCCTTCCTGTTGGTCTTCGAATTTGGCAATGTTGTAATTTAGAAATATTACATGATTTCCTTAGGAAGTGTACTTCCACTGTTTCAGTAACTCTTTCATCTTTCTCCGATAGTTGCCAACATTCAGACCCATAAGTTGATATCTGTTTCAGCACATCACTGCATATCCTCATCTTTGTATTAATTTTCATTCTGTTCGACCATAACAGCCTAATAAAAGATAAATGGCTTTCTTCCCTTGTGAATGTCTTTTTCGGGTTGTTCCCTCTGCTTTCCAGAAATTTAAATTCCCTCATGTTCTAAGTCGTCTTGCTGTTCTCCTACTCTCAGATACTCTGTTTTCACCACGTTGATGTTGAGATACCATTTCGTATACTACTCCAGTTTCCTCAGCATGTAGTCAACATCATATTCTTCACTCCTTCGATTGTCCGCATGCAAAAACGTCGTCAAACAAGAATCCTCCATCTGAATCCCCATTTCTAAGGTTGGCTTCTTCCATTTTAAGCGTTTCCTGAATATGTATTTTAAATAAGATAAGTAGCAATCCTGTTTAAGATCCTTCGTAGGTTTTAAACCTGTTGGTACTACATACAGAATACCTCTACAGAAAATCCTGGTCCCACAAGTCTGAGGGTTGGATCAACGGACCAGCTTCTCGTTATCTGTAAGAAAAAAAAAGGCCACTTGCTGAAAAATTCGATAGTGTCTTATCAGGTTTTCAATTTACATAATTATTCTCAATATTTGAACCTATTTGTACCTATAAAAGACTATATGTAAGTTTAAAAGGCTTAATTTCTCTAACTGTAATAGGTTGAGATGTTTCTGAATATTGTGAAAATACTATTGTCCGTATAGGGAGATTCCTCCTTCCTTAAAGTTCTGCTCAAGTGCTAGGGTCCCCTTTCGTCGTCAGCACCAGTATAATCTTTGGTACATTAGCTCTAGAAGTTCTCTAAGGTGGGACTCACTTTCTGTACACCACAATATGAATCACCCTAAAGCCTGCGTTCAACAGAAAATTACTATTTTAAATGTTGAATTCAACACCGTTACGTGCAGTGGTGAATCATTTGCTCAGAAAAAGAAAAAAGCTGAAGAAATAGCGCCCAGAAATAGTTAATCACGATTGGGAATTAGATCATCAGCACCGCAGACCTAGTCCTGTTACGGTGACACAGGTGTTGGAGAGACCACGTGGAGCGCTTTGCATGGTAATGGGGGCATACTGATGATGGGTTACGTTGATTGGTGTAATTATGTGGAGGAAGGAAGAAACACCAACCCACATTCCTATGTCATCACTCCCCGTTGTTTTCACCAAACTATAATTTCCGTACGTGAGTCACACGGCTGACCTCGTCAAAGAACTTTAAAAATAACAATGAGATCTCTGGCATTCTTTTGACATTTTCTGGAGTTGGTCTCTTGATATTGGGAGCGTCATAGCAGAGGAAGTCGATATTTACCACAGATACTGGTCGAGTGCTGCGATGGTTTCAACTCCTTGGTGAATCTCAGCACATCGCTGAAGGAACAAATTGGAAAATACTTTGTATATTTACCTCTAGCACCTACTTATAAGTGGAGGAAGAATTACATTCCACCAAAAAATTTGACATCGAGATTTCACCTTGTTTTGAGGTCCCCTAAGTCCCGATAAAACAGTTTTAGAGAAAGGTTCGTGTCTCTATCTGCCTGTTTGTGAGCAGCATAACTCAAAATCGAGAAGTCGGATAAATATCTAACTTGGTTTTTAAGTTGAATATTTTCCAAAATTGTGACGATGCGAAGATTTTCACCTCAAACTACCCTTTTTATGAAAATTTTTTCGTTTTTCATATTCTCGAAAAAAACTACAGCGATTTTGATTAATATGTCATATGTTTAAAATGCGTATGTGACCAATAAAAATATATCTTGAATTTCTGGTAATAGCGTATTAAGTCCTGTTCATTCAGAACGAATTTTATATAATTTTGATAACTGGTAAACCTTAAGATATAGCAAATGCTTATTAAAAACACACAATTTAGTTTAAATAACTTTTTTACGAAATATCCGTTATTTGTTGATTTTTTTTAATACTTTGCCATTTTTGGAAGTACTTTGGAATTCTAAGGCGAACCGTTTTTTAAAAAATTGAGTATTATTCTACCTCCTTTACCAACAAAGAAACTATATCTGCAAGCGATTATCTCGATTAATATGAAGTAAGTAGGTATAAAAATAAGCTTTAGCGAAAATAGTCTGTAGAAGCCACATAAAAATAAAATGGATAGAGAAAGCGCTATGAATGTAATAGTGAGATATTTAAGTTTGTTTTAAGGCCAGAAATTGCAAACGCAGCCTATTCCAATGTTGCATTGTTACCCTTCCTCTTCGTATGAATAATTTATCTCTGTATCGCCTATCATCTGATAACTTCACGCCCCCCCCCAAAAAAACTTTTTCCCATTCCTTATCTCTGTTTGACTTCTTGACAACTACTTATATTAATACTTACAGTTACTGCAACTAATATACCCCCTTTAATAAATCAACCCTGTGTTGACCGTCTACAAGATGTCAATAAATAAATTGATTTGTTATTATTCCAAGTGGTATCTAAAGATCCACTTGTTTCACTACCTCATCTCTAATTCTATGTTTATTCGAATTTGCTGTTCTTCAAATACCCACATTTGTGTGTCCATTCCTTACACCTCTCCATTTTTATCTCTATCAGTATATGGAGGTAACATCATCACTACGTAACATACGCTACATTAACATATCATCAGCACATTTTATGCACTTCATTCTTCTTCCTCTCAGAACTACTTCCTTGTTCTGTTGTTACTCTATTTATTTACGTCACTTTAACTACTTGGTCATATCGCGACGGATCTGTTAGTGCATAACTCTTAGATCGATGTGTGGCGAACAGTTAGCCTTCTATGCCTCATCCTTATAACCATACCTCTTACTTCGTCACGTGTTTACAGAGACCCTAGTGCATAGCAACTGGATCTTCTGCTTCGTGCCGTGTAGATAGCATTAGGGTCCCGTCCAGTTTAACTGCCGCTCTCGTGTAGAAAGGCGAACGGAGCCTTCTAGGCCTAATCCCTGTAACCATCCGCTTCGTGCCGTACAGATGGCATTAGAGTGCCGTCCAGTCTAACTGCCGCTTTCACACAGAAAGGTGGATAGTTAGCCTTCTAGGTCTCATCCCTGTAACCATGCCATCTTGCTTCGTCACATGTCCACAGAGACCCTACCGCATAGCCACCGAATCTACTTCGTGCCGTGCAGTTGCCATTAAGGTGCCGTCCAGTCTACCTGCTTTCATTGTCTATGGATAGATGGCATAGCATTCGCTATTACCACCTATTTTTCATTTTTACTATTGTTTTAGACTTAAAGCGGAACTTTTGGTCGTGGTATTAAATATCCATACCGGTATTTACCTTAGTGGATGAGGAAAACCACGAAGAAACCTTTCAGATTGGTCGGCCCATGAGATTTGAACTCGGAACCTCCCGAATGCGGGTCACAGACGTTACCGCCTGAGCAATCCCGCTCGATCCCTTGTTCTGCATAAAGTTCTTCACCAGATTTCTCAAGATGTGAAAAGCATGATTGATAAGGCTTATTCCTGTTATGCGTTTCCGCTATTCTACTTCTCTCTGGCATGCCTTTTAATATCCTAATTACTTAGATTGTTAAGTTTCTTAGAAGTTATTCTATCAAATATCTCCCGGGTCCGCAAACATCATGTACACTTCTTTATATACTAGAACCTCGATTATCGATTACAATGGAGGGGGTGGGGTGGCTTAATATAAATAGTAAAAAAGCAATTGCACAAAAAAATTCGTTAAGCACACGAGTCGTATGTTAGATTTCTTTTACATTTAGAAAAATGGCAATAAATGTGATTGTTGTGCTCGAGGCAGGCAACAATACAAGAGGGCGCGCTTACTCGTTCGCAACTTTTTTCGTTAACTTTGTAGGTGCATCGCTAGGCGACAACAGTACATTTAGATAATTAATGTTGTCTGATTGCATGACTAAAACTTAAGTGATACACAGCTGAAAGTATCGGAACGACCTCTTAACTAGAGTACATACATGTTCATCCTGTATTCAAATCATAACATTTATCACGTTTCTATGGGAATTCACCAAATAGAACTAAATTAGTTAGTGAATACGCAAAAGTATAAAATACAAATTAATTGCATCTTCTGGCGCACTTTTTTATCATTAATGAAATCGATTTGAGTACACATTCCATATTGATTACCGTATCAAACCGACTCTTAGATTCGATCCTCTTAGAAAGTTCTGGATTCATTTTAAAAAAATTGATTGCCCCTCTTATAGTCAATTTTCCCCGCTTAAAATAAAAGCTAGTTATTCGTTCCCATCAATCTTTGCTTCTTTCTTTAACTAAACAAATATGCTCAAGTTTTGTTCGGTTCTTCTGAAGGAGTGTTGTGAAATACCAGTTTTGGATATGTACTTTATGTAAGAAAATTACCGTTTTCTTTTGTTGTGCCCGCGTTCATATTACAGCTTTTCGTAAAGGATCAATAAACCTTACAGAAGCTAGACAATAATAGATAAAACGGCCGCTCTTACCATTTTCATACTAATGTCACAAATTCTTAACAAAACCATAGTACACTAACACACAGAACAACAGACTTGTTTAACAGATTTGCCCTTCACCAAAGTAAGTCCAGCGTCGCGTATTCAAACCGATCTCAATACGTAGTGAATTTACATGGAAATTCGGGCCATATTCAGTAGGCAGTGAATGTAACTCAAATCGATTTCAATTTCCCATTGAAACGTACTGGTGGTTGCTGTGCTCGCATGGAAAGCGATGTAACATAGACCTTTTATTTATTAATTAATTTATTTATTTATTTAAATTCACAGTTTGATTTCAATACAGAAATATTGGCTTCGTCAACAATACAATTATTAGTACAAAAAGAACTAGCCTAATTATATGTAATACACAAAAATAGAAATCCTAATTTGTTACATGAGTAGGTACCTAAACAAACTTTTGTAATTGTAAACATAGTATATTCCATAAGAAAGCTTATAAACTAATTCATTTCTAGATGTTCTTGCACTGAATAAAAACAATCCTGTATTAGGAATTTTTTTTCAAATATTTTTAAGACTATTAATACAATAATACAAAAAATATATACGTAAAAACCAAAAAAGAAAATTTCAGGAAAAATACAATCATAATGGTCACTATAGTACATAATGAAGAGTTTTGGTACAAATACAATTGAATCGTGAAATCTATAGATATTATTCAAATAAATACAGGTATAATAACAAAGGGTTAAATACAAGCCAGCTATCTTAAGCTAACAATTATATCCGAAATATTGAAAAAATTCTTGAGCACTATAGAAACTAGATTTATTAGAAATCTTTTTGTATCTCTTCTGAATTTTTTTTATTCTTACATTTTATTTTCGCAGTGATTAAGTTGTACAGAGAATACCTTTATGTAAAATGGAGTTAGCTTTTTTAGTAAAACTGGAACTTAGTAAGTGTATTTCATTGCTGTTCCAAAACTAGTTAGTTTTTGCCGCGTACAGGGAATTTTCATTCCCGAACATCCTAGAAAAAGAAGACAATGGTTAATGAGCCAGACGTTTAACCGAGTGACGAATAATCGAGGTTCTACTGTATTTCTCTTTTCAGCGTTTGCTAATTGTTCTTAATAACACTCCCTCTTGTGCATTTTCTGTTTCTGTAGAGGAAGTTCTTTTCCTCTAATCTTTCTTTTACAAATGAAGGCCTTTTCAATTTTACTAAACACCTATTTTTTTTAAACTTAGCGGTTGTGGAATTCAATGTTAATTAAAGGTTCCATAAGCAATCATTTATGTTTAGCAAATTTCTTTAAGCTGGTAATTATTTTTTTTTTATTTGCTAGCAGAAACTAGATTTCGAGGCACACCTAACTCTATATCATTTTACGTCGTTTTCGTTCTGTTAAATAATTTGGTGTAACATGTTTATTACACTTTTGGAAGAAAACAAGAAAGCGGTAAACAAAAAAGCAGTAATTACAAAGATTACATTGACTGGGAAACCACATATCTACGTGTAATTTTATTTCTATTAAGGCTGTTGCACCTTTCTGATTTTTAAATTTTTTACTTCCCCCCAAAAATATTATGTTTATTGAGAGGAATATCTTATTTAAAATCACTGAAAACAGTGGAAACGTGCAAATTATCCTATTTTGCGAATTAATTTTTTAAGCTATTTAGATAAAACGGTGATATATGTGAGGAATGTAAGGACTTAAATAGGAAATTAATAAACAGAATAAGATTTTGCATCACAAAGTTTTCAACAGTTTATGAGTTCATCATGTCTTAATCACTTGAATGTCTTCACATAAATTATATTGACATACTTGGAATTCCTTGAAAAAAAATAGCTACAGGGTCCTACGTGTGCTAATGGCAGCTTCATAAGCATTGTAAATTTACACATAGCGTTTAATTTCAGGAACGTTCGGTTGTGCCTTAGCACTATTTCTAATAATTTTAAACTACCGTTAATGTTGTTACAGATTTCTGCAAGAAATTGTCAAACGGTACATTTTGTTAAAACTCGTCTCACTTTGTATGTGCCAGTGGCTAACCAATAAAATGACATTTATATAACCTCTCCATAAATACATATTAGCCTTAACTTTATATAGATTTCTACTACATTTCGATGTGTAGGAAACTGCTCAAGCATTTATAAATAAAAGCATTTACAGGCCTAAAATTCATAAATGTTAGCAGTACCTTTACTGCTCTTAATTATTTAATTTCAATAAATTTTAAAAGAGTTGACAAATTGAAAACATTTTAAATTAAGAAGCACTCTGTAAATATATTCTTAATGTTATGCTCATTTGTATGAAACTGAGAATATGTTATGTTTTCTTATATAAAATTTCAGCTCCACAGACGTATGGGTTCGTGAATTGTTTCATCCTTATGGAAATAAAGGGATGCTAACACGTTGTTAGTAGTAGCAAACGCATTTAAAATGACACTGTTCCTTCTATAATAAAAATTTTGAAATTTAAATTTGTATATAGGCTTACTTTGCGGTATTACCAAAGACAGTAGAGCCATTCTGTAACAAATACTTCGGCATATATTGGGGATCATCTATTTTAATAAACATCGTCATCTAGAAACGCAATGACATGAGTAACAATTGTATAAATTGTATTGAGTTTTATGTTTTAAATTGCTAAAATACACGAGAGCTGTGCATGCTCATGCAGGGTTGAGTGTTCCTAAAATTTAGAGAGTTAATATCCCTGGCATAGAGCTATGTTATGCTCTTAATTATAGTTGTGTGTCTCTTCTTCGTTAAGCGTTTTCCTATTTATTAAACATTACCGCCGCATCATCAGCAATTACACGACGGACAGAGAAGGCTGTACCAAATTCAAAGGGTTTCACCTTCCGAAGTAATTAACATTCATTAAAAGTGCCTATATTATTACAAGGAAAACAAATTTTCCGCTTTTGGAACTGTATCACGTCGGTATTCTTCAAAGTGCAACATTCGTGTTTCTAACAGCTTGAATACAGTGTTGCGTAAACTGTTCATGAAAGATTAATATTATTTTACACTATCTGCTCAGTCAGATCACTTCCGTGCATTATGGCTAGTTTTGTTTACATTTGCAAACGTTTAAGGACTCAAAAACTATGCAACACTGCGCTTTTAGCATTTGTTTTGAAGGTATTTTGTTGTAGTGAAGGAGTTGTATTATAGTTCAACTGTTGGGGAGCCGAACACTTGAAGTAGTTGCAACCGTACGTATGGTACCCGGTAGCCTTTCCCCCAATTTTTAAAAATATTAACTCTGTATTTTTTTTAAATGTTTCTTTAAATATTATATTTATGTTTGCCTCGGCTGCGTCAGTATTTACTTTAGAGACATGGATGTCTTGGCAGTGTTGTGGTGCGACAAAGAATGTAGGCTTACACAGATTATAATTTTACTTCACTTCTTTTATTAATGCTTGATACGATTTATATAACACTTCACTGATATAGAGAGCTGTGAAATTCTTTTAATTAATTACCTGCACTTTTTGACACGTAAACTATTTTTTGTCTCACACGAATACGTATTAATTTTCTTGGACACTTTTTGCGTCTGGTTAGTAATGCTGTCTGCAACCAAATGAATAGATTTCTACCACCTAAACTTGTAAATTTCTGTATTTCAAGTCTCTGATTGGCTATTCCTAATCCAATAGAATATCTTCATTTAACTAAAGCTTTTTCAGGTTGTTGATTATTTTTATAAACTGTCACTAAAATTACATTATTGCTTCCAAGAATCACAAGTAACATTTAAACTCTCAAACTCATTATTGCCTCAAGGTTACCTCATTGTTAGCAACTTTTGACCTATTTCTCACAGCTCCTACATTATTAAATTACGTAATACATTCACATAACATTATTACACATGAATACAATAATATAAACATATACAATGACTGTAATATACACTTTTTATATATTGTTACATACACATGTTGCTTTAAGGTGGGCTGTTATTGAATTTATATATTTATATAATTAGACTGAAATCATTTAGGGTTAAAAATACAGCCTCGGTTTATTTTCAGTATTAACAACAAAATACCCTACAACTGTTAACTTTGCCAAACAAATAAAATTATAACAGATAATAAAAATATTGATACTGTTTAGGAATTCAAATTCTGGGTAGTATAATTGATAAGGATGGTGGAACACTTGGAGATGTTAAGAAGATAATAAAGAAAGAAAATGGTGCCTTTTTCCTATTATATCCAATCTGGATATAATAAAATTTAATACCAAAATTTTTAATAGTAATCTGAAATCAGTTTTTATAAGGCTGTGAAATTGGGAAGCAAAGAAAATCATACAAAGAATATTACAAACACTTTTCAATAGATGTTTAAGAAGAATTATAAGAATAAGATGGCCAGATAGAATTTCGATAAGCACTGGAAAGAATAGCTTTGGACTGGAATCCCCAGGTAAGTAGGAGAAAGAAGGACAAGAAACACTGGAAGAGAACCGTTATCGAAGAAATTGCTAAAGAAGGTAAAACATGGAATGAAATAAAGAATAGGGTCCAATGGAATACTTTGTGAATGCCCTATGCTCCTCACAAGAAGATACAGGAGATTGATTGATTGTTAACTTAGGATGTTTGAGTGGCGTAGCGTCAGGGGAGTATCTACCCTAAATCTAAACACTGCTTTGTTGATTCAGTTTTTAAACTTCTGTCAGTTTAAATATAATTAATGTGTTTTAATAGCTTATGTGTAATTATTACATATTGAAAAACGATACATTTAGCTGTGTTGCACAAAACCGTCGCTCTCGGATAGATATTTATTTAAGTTTTTTCTCCCCAAAGCAAAGCCGTAACATAATGAGGCTGGACTGCCTTCACCTTCCTTCCGAATTCGACTTCAACAGTGCTCAGTATGCTGCTGCGCATGCTGTCTTTACCCCACTTCTCATGTTTGGTCCCAATCTTTGACTGGCCAGAGTTGAATGTCCATGATCGAGAACAGCATGTGTGCATTCCCTACTGATATAATGTTTTCTTTCTTCTGAGTGTTCTTGTCTGTAGTAGATTTGTTAGTGTATATGTGACTTTTAAGCTGTGTATTAATACAATTTAATATGACAAGTTCTGGCGAGTTAATTCGTAAAGTAGAAGAGGTATCGACTGCCTTCTGCTTTTGTAAATCATTCATTATCAGTATGAACCTTGAATTATAAATGGCATATTTAAAACCTGAAACATCCGTTTTAGGTCCTTTTCAGAAAGTTGTAAAAGTGATGAGAAAATGCCAAAGCAATTGTTACCTAGTAGTAGTAGTGATATTTATTAAGTATTTAGTATTACATTAATTGCATAACACAGTCGCATGGGTCATAAGACCGTACATGCTCTCTAGAAAAATACCTGATCTGTATACGTGACTTGCAGTATCAACCAGAAAACAATTTTTTTTATAATCACCGCACTATATACATACATACAAAATTGAAAAAAACACTCTGAATCACACACACACACACACACACACACACAGTCGCGCACAAGTACTCAAGCACCACATATGTTTAAAGAAAAATTACATAAACACTTTATCTCTTAGTACACGTACTTCCATTAAGTATGTGCCCAAGCTTGGCCAGTTTTGGCTGTTTAGAATCATGTCCCAGCATGCTGTCCTCCGTCTGTTGGAAGCCAAAAATACTTCCGGTAATAGTTTTTACCTAATACCCTCCGTCTGCACGCATGCTGCCAAAATATGCGTCCAGTCTTCTTGTTCCCCGCATAATGGGCAAATCCTCCTGCCATCGTCATCAACAATCTTGCGAACTTTCCACCCTCCCAACCTAAGCCATGCTATTCCAGTCCTCTGTTTTATACTCAATTCCAAAATATATGTTTCCTTACCCCACCTAGTTTTTATTTCATTTTGTAGCTCCAATGTTGATCTTTGTCTACATTCAGATTCTATTTTCTGCCTGTTTATATCGCATAGTCGTCTTTTGACCTTTCTCACGGCACTGTGTGTATTTTCATTACCCCTTTGCCAGATATCATTTAAGCCAATTTTTGATAATTCGCGTTGCAACCCCGCCGCCCACCAATTTGGATGCTCTATGTTGTTCATTTGATGACGATAACATATTGCTCTCAGACTTGTTTGATCACCTTTAATTATTCGCAGCCAGTACCTAACTACGTTTAGTTTAGCAAATACAGCATCTTCCCAGCATCCTACCTCCCGAAGAACTCCGTAGTTTGAAGTACCCCTCCCCAACCCTAGAATGCGCTTCCAGAAATTGCATTGTATTTTATTTACATTATCCACCCTCTCCCATCCCCACACTTCACTGCCGTATAGTAATGAGGACCTAACCATTGCTTCATACATGGTCTGTAATGTTTTTACTGGCATATCTGGTACCCAATTGTTACCTAAAGTACAGATGACATAGAGGTTAGTGCGGTGAAGGGCCCCAGAGGGTCAGTAAAAGACTCTGAAGTTATAACCACGAAGCATACTGAAAGAGAAGGTATTTATTTCTAGGAAGAAACAGGATTGGTCATTGCTTATCTGAAACCTTTCTCGAGTAAGCAATCAAACTTTGAAAATATAATGTATGAATCAAGTTTATTCATCAACAGCAGTTCAACTTGGTATATATGTGGTGAGAGAAAATGTCCAAAAAATTGTTATGCTACGCTCCTGCCCGTGTACTGGCTCTCCTGCCGCTTTTTCGTGGTTTCCCTTAGTCGCCAGATAGATGCCACATGGGGCACTCAGCATCAATACCCAAAGAATAAAATAAATACGAATAAAATAGAGGGTACTATTGACGCGCTTTCATCAGCGACAAGCGGCCTCCTTTGCTCTCGTATTTATGACATTCCCTTCTTAGACTTTTTACACCAAAAAGGATCGTTTCGCGAGTAATTATGATGCGTAAATCCGCCATACAAGACATTCTGATTTGAAAAAACGCATTTTGTCATGTTTGTTAATGCATGTCTTGTGTTTATCTGAGAGGTTTGAGATCGAGTACAAAGCCCTTAAGTTATTAGTCTGAAAACAAAAAGTAATACAGGAAAACGACTAAACGACCAAGGCATCTATCAAAACACTTGCCCAAGCAGGCGTAATAGGTAACTACGCAGCTAAGACCATCACTCTTGACTACATGTACGTTTTCCCAAAGCAACAATCCCTTCATCACAAAAGTCCGTTCATCCAAATAAACCATTAGCAAAAAGAAGGCGACTAAAAATGTCTGTGTTTCATGGAACTTTCACGATAGCCGTTGAGGCAATATTTTTAACACTTGAATAATTTTAATTAAATTATATAATATGTAAATTCAATAACAGCCCGCCTTGAAGCAATATGTATGTAATAATTTGTAAAAAAAATGTAACAGTCAATGCAAATGCTTATATTATTGTAAAACATGTTTAATAATGTTATATGAATGCATTACGTAATTTAATAATGTAAGAGCTGTGAGAATAATAACGTTGCTAACAATGAGGTAACAATAAGGTAACCTTGAGGCAATGATGAGTTCGAGAGTTTGAATACTACTAGTCATGATTAGAGCAACGATAATGTAAATTTTGTGACAGTTTAAAATTAGCCAATCAACAGCCAGAAAAAGCTTTAATTAAATGCAGGTATTCTAATGGACTAGGATAAGCCAATCAGAGAGTTGAAATACAGAAGCTTACGTATTTGGACGGTTGAAATATGTTCAGTTGCTGGCAGACCTTGGTAGTGACCGGATGGAAGATGTGTTCTCTAAAGAAATATTACGTATTCCTGTGAATCGTAAAATTAAATATACGCGTTAACAAAGCACAAGTTTTAAATTAAAGAATCTCACAGCTCTTAATATCAGCGTAGTGCTATTTAATTTGTGTCAAGGATTAATAAAAAGAAGTGAATTTAAACTTAAAATCTCTAAGTCTACATTCTTGTCGTACCACGCCCTGACTAAGAGATACGTGACTCTAAAACAATACTGACGCAGCCGAGGTAAACATAGACATAAATAATATCTATAAAAGCAGTTTAATAACAAGGTTAATAATATTTTAAAACTTGGAGCGTAACAACAAAAATACATCTTCAAAAATCGGCTTCTCATACGTAATAAACAACCCACTTCAAAATTGACGTTCATACATGGAGCTGATTAAATAAATAAACTCCGAGACAATAACTACTTCAAGTTGGCTTCCCAAGCGTGTGGCTAACAACAACAGTTAAACCAAAGCAACTATAACCTCTTCAAGTAATAAATTACGTAAATAAATTACGTAAACAAAATATTTTCTTCAAATTGGCACCCATACGTGGGGGAGTTAAACTATATTTTACCTCACCCTGATGCTAAATGTTAAAGAAACAAAAAAAGAAATCTGATGTAATACATTCAAATGACTTTCTCTACCCTCTATCTTTATTAGTGGGTAGACAAACTATTCCTACTAAAGCTTATCTTTCCTTCTACTATATTTTAATCCAAATTACCTGCAGAAATAGCTGCATTAAACATTTCTGGAGAACAGCGATAGTCAAAATGTTTAAGAACTTGAAGCTATATGCTGGCCTTAAAATTCCATACTGTTTCTATGCAATCGCGAGAAACAACTGAATATTAACAGGACTTTAAAAGAATCACCAAGTTATGAACGATCGAACCATTAATGACGGATATCTGACAAATGGCTTATCCACAAGAAAAACTAATTAGAAATAAATTGTGTTTTTTAAAGAGATCCAAATTTTTTTGTGTAGTACGTTTTCGTCTATCCCTTAACGTTTACCAGCTATACAAGATTATACAAAATACCTTCCAAATGAAGAGGACTTTATAGGCCATTCCCAGAAAAATCAAGATCTATATTTTATTTGTCATGTAAATATCTGTAATATACAGTATTGTAATTAAAATTGTTAGTCTTTTTAGAGAATCAAAAATTTTGAAAAATATTCCATGTTTCGGGGATGGGGAATTTTCTTGAAAATCCTCGTGTCGCATCTTTGGAAGGTATTGAACCTAAATACCAAGTTTGGTATTTATCTGACGTTTCCTTTTTGAGCTATGCTGTTCAGACACAGAAACGTACAAGCGCACACACACGGACATTTTTCTAAAAATCTGATGTATTACACTCGCATGACTTTCTCTACTCTTGTACAAACTATTTTTACAAACGCTTATTCTCCATCTACTTCATGTTAATTGAGATAAACATTTGCAGAAACTATCTTATTGCTAATTGTCTTGTACGTACAAAGGGAATATGGTAGGCTCTAAGCGATATTCAAATCTTAAGAACTGGTTGCTATGTTGAGCATTCGATTCCCTTTGCATGTCCAGGACATAAAAAACACAACGAATATCCAATTGAGGAAAACTATAAGTATTGGAAATTCAAACAAATAACAAGGAATATCCCGGTTCACTTCATCCCCCAAAATGTATATGACATAAATTGTGTGTTTTAACGAGCTCTAAATTTTTTTGTGAATAAAAACTGTATCTCTTACAGTTTGCCAGTTATGCAAAAGCCACTGAGAAAGAAGGTGACTTTTGGGGATATTTGTAGAAAATTCAAGATATACATTTTATTTGTCATGAAAATATCTTATATATATATATATATATATATATGATATACGATATTTTAATCAAAGTCGTTAAAGCCATTTTTGAGAAAATCAAAATTTTCGAAAAATGTTCCATGTAAAGGGTCGTCTGGGGTGGGAGATTTTCTTGAAAATCTTTGTGTCGTATCTTTGAAAGATACTGAACCTAAATTACAAGTTTGGTATTTACCCAACTTTTCGTTTCTGAGTTATGCTGTTCACAGACACATACACACTACGGACCTTTTTCTAAAAGTGCTTGTTTTTGGATTCAGGCGCCTCAAAATATGTATTTCCGGTGAAATCTCGGTATCGAAAGTTTGGGTGGAATATCATACCTTCTCTGCCTATTATGCACGCAATGGAGGAAGTAAAACAGCAGAACATTAAAAGCCCCACGGTTTTGTCAAATTAGGAACAATCATTCACTTTAAACTTATACAAAATGTATGCTTGAAGTGTAAAGGCTATCAAGAATTATCTGTAGTATAGGTTACACAACGAAGGGAGGGACCTTGTCGCACTGCGACCTGCTTAGATATTGCAGCTATCACAGCCTGGGAGGAAGGGATGAAGTGAAGGAACCACAGGAGACTAAAGGCCGCAGCCAAACAGGACAGAGAGACGCACGGAAGCTCCTAACAGTTCCCAGGCTCGAGGTCCCGTCCCACTGCCAGAGCTGCATAGAGAGGTGGACCAAGCGGCCCTCTAGTGTCCACGGGGAGTACCCTTTTCTAAGCAAACATCCACGTCATCTGTCCGGCACCACCAATCGCCACGAAACCTAAAACTACACCTACAAGTTCAGAAGCTAAAAGAATGAAAGGGAAATGGAAATGAAATCGTGGTATTTGAGAAAACAACCCAGCATTCGCTACCGACCAGGGAAAATCAGAAAAACCCAAGGTCGGAGAGGGAGGTCGACGGGAATCGACCCCGGAACCTCCAAATGCGAGCCTAACACGTTATCGCGGAGCATCTTGCTCGGTATTATTTATAGTAAATCCGTGATGAAAGGTTTCTTGCACTGTTTTACCGTGGGTCTTCACACATCCGTCATTTCAATATCCATTCCACTTTCCTTATATAGACGAAGCTCCCTCTTGAATAAAGTTATTTTCTGTGCAAGTATTCCGAAACAGAATCTTCATCAGTAACAAATTCATTATATTCATTGTTTACGATGAAACGTTTAAGCTTTAAGCTTAACCAAGTACTTCATTTCCAAATTCCCCTGAAGTCATCTTGTATTGTGTTCGTATTAATATTTGTCACTAGGATGAGTTTATGTACTTCACCATAACACCAGCAAAATATCCCTTTAACGTTAATGCATCTGACTGCTGTGCATTACATTTGTTGGCCTCGGAGATTATTGTAGAGAATGTCAGAAATCAAGGTACTCATTAATGCAAATTTAGTAAAAGTAAGTAAATAAATAAATAAATAAATCCTGTGGCACTATATCCCGCGAAGGGCCTGGGCTTGCCAACCTATTGCCGGCCTCACACCCACTTGGCAGGGAGGGCAATCAGGTACCCGATACGGGAAGATGATGTGTCCAATATCACGCATTCAAGTTGGCTCTCGAGGCAGGACTGTTGCCTGTCGCAGCTCCTCACTTTCCTCATAATGCTGAGTGGGCGCCGGTCCTATACCCGGGACCTAAAATCCGCACAATGCAACTATAGTAGCTGTGTGTAAAAGAAAGTTTGTTTGTTCTGTAATTTCTAATATTTGCTGCAATAAAACACATATTAGTTGCATATTCCTTTAATGATAGTGTACAAAGTCAAAATGCAGTATACTAAACTAACCTACTTTCCCTGTTGTACATTGCTGCAAATGTTTATTACGAGGCGGATGGTTCAGGCGGTAACATCTGTGGCCCACATTCGGGAGGTCCCGGCTTCAAATTCCGTGGGCCGACCAATCTGAAAAGAGTTTTCTTTTCGTGGTTTACCTCACTCCCAAGGTAAATAGCCGATTGGATATTTAATACCACGATGCAAAGTTCCACCTTAAGACTAAAACACTAGTAAACATGAAAATAGATGGTAATAACGAATGCTCTGTCATCTATACACAGATAATGAAATAGATAGACTGAAACTGCATTCTAATGCCACTTACCCGGGACGTGTAGAAGCAGAGATACGGTTGCCTAGCACTAAGGTCTCTATAGACACGTGTCAACCATCAGCAGAGGTACAGTTCCAAGCACTAAGGTCTCTGTGGACACGTGACGAAGCAAGATAGTACGGCACGGGGATGAGATCTAGAAGGCTGTCTGCCACACACCGAGCCAGAGGTATTTCCAAAAAGTCCCGTCTCGATAAGTCCACGTAGATAGAGCGACGTAAAATAAACAGAACAGTTTTATCATAAAATGTATTGACTTGAGTACTTGCTGGAAAATATAGATGGATTGGAGATGAAATTTAGATATTCATTCTCATATACAATTACTTTCTCTACCGCTTAAACATGGTAGTTAGTTATCTTGTATTACCCCCAAAAATTTGATATCGAGATTTCTCTAGAAATACAAGTTTTGAGATCCCTTTAAGCCATGGAAGGCAGCTTTAGAAGAAGGTGACAGCGCGTGCTTATCTGTGTACAGCAGAACTGAAAGTCGAATGTTCAGCATCTTTCGGGGATGCAGAATGGGATTTTAAAATCGCTATTCACACACCAAACTGTCGTCCTCGTGGTGTAGTTATTACCAAGCTAACCTGTAGTTCCTGAGTTCGCGGGTTCAAAACGGCGGAGGGCGATGTATTTTTTTTCGGGCGTAAAAATCCTTAGCATGGCTTCCTTCAGAAGGGAAGTAAAGACAGTAGTCCCGTGTTGTATACTTACGGCACGTAAAAAGAATCTCAAGCCTGATAATGAAAGCTCCGGGCAAAATTACCCAATATAGAATGGAACGCTAAGGACCACAGCTGTTAGAGAGCGACCATTAAAAAAAACAAACTACCACTCACCTGGAAAAAAAATTAATATTGTTTGCCTTTTCAAAAATGAAAGAAAAGCCGGGAATAATTTTAGTTAAAATCACACATGTGAGATACTATTACATATCTGGAATATTCTGTAATTAGCCTGTGATATCCTCTTCATTTTGAATTAATTTTATACAACTATGTAGCTAGGAAACTAGAATAGGTTGAGAAAAACTTACTATAAACAAAATGCAAATTTAGTTAAAATATATAATTCACTGAAACACTTGTTGTAGCATTAACCATATTCAATACTACGAATTTTGAATTTTATAAAAAATAATTTACAATTATACGTTATATGCAAAAGTACCTAGTGGATACACGAACAATAAATCACATTTTAAACAGAGTAGTAACTGCACAAGTTATTTGGAAAACTTAGGCCTGGGAAGTTTCCTTTCCAAATTTCCTTTCCCAAATTAGCATTTCATTTCATGTATCACCAGTGTCCACCACTTGCCGTGCCCTATGAATTAAGAGCGGGCATTAAATACTATTTTTAAAAATCTGATTGTAATCGCATGACTTTCTCTACTCACTATTCTTACTAATGCTTTATCTTCTGTCTATTTCCTGTATACAGACAAAACTCCATTACGCGTTTCTTTGTAGGTGTAAGAAGAATACAATAAGCTAAAGCGATTGTCAAATCTTTTCAAAGCCGGTCCCTATCTGATGGCTTAGAAATTCTGTTCTATTTGCATGGAAGATAAAACAATTAACTTCCCATTTAAAAAAAGTATAAGTTTTGGAAAATTCAAACCAATAACTAGGGATATTTCGGAAATGACATAAATTCTGTGATTTAACAGAAACTACTTTTTTTTGGGTAGTAAGATTTTGTCTGTCTCTTACGGTTCAGCAGTTGTGCAGAAAACATTCAGAATAAGGAGGACTTCAGAAGCCACTCCCAGAAAGTTCAAGAAATACATTTCATTTGTCATGAAATGATCGTAAACATATTATGTTTTAATGAAAATCATTAGAGCCATTTTTGAGAAAATAAATATTTTCAAAACTGTTTCCTGTAAAGGGTAGTTTGGAGTGGGGCGATTTTGTTGAAGATCTTCGTGTCGCATCCTTGGAGGATGCTGAAGTTTCCTGTGAAACCTCGGATCGAATTTTTGGTTAGAATGTAATACTTCCCCTACTTACTATACGTACTAGAGAAAATAAAAACGTGATATTTGCAAGTAACTAGATGTCAGCAATATCTTAATTTATTCTAGGAATTGAACAGAGACATTCTGCTGTGCGATACACAGCCGAGAGCAATTCTCGGACCCTGATCGTGATCCAAGCATTCGCTCCGAGCAAAATTGTCGCTCTTAGAAAAAATAAACCAACAAACAAATGCAAGAGCAGAAAGCATTTCATTAACGCCGAGGAAAAATTCCTCCGCCCTCAAGTTCCTCGCAGACACAAAGTACAGGTTACACGGCATCATTGTAGTTGTCCTTTTGTGCCCAACAATTTAGGGGCTTCATTCGGATGGGGCCTCTTTCCATTCTAAAGACTGTACTTAGCCCCACATGCGGCAATTTAGTAAACCACATAGTAAATCTCGTTGCAAGCGAGACCTGGAGAATTGTCTTCTCTGGAATGGAAGGACTTCTCCCAAACATACAACCTCTGGGGTACAGTTGATTTATGTCTTTATTCATTAATTCTCATGTGCAGGTTTCAGGACTTCTTAAGTGTGATCCTGAGGGCATGAACTACCAGACGCTTGATTATAAACAGTTATTTGTTTAGTATGCAGTATGCCTGAGGCACTGTGCAAATTTCTCAAAGAAAAATAAAATACGTTAAGATTTTTTGTAATTATAATGGAATTAACCAGAGGGTAATGCTAATACTACTAATCATTTAAAGGGCACGGGGGAAAACAATCAAACTCCACTACATGAATTTCCATAAAAATGCCCTATATTTCCTTTGATTTTTTTATTGTTGTTGCCTTGTACAGGCTGTCTCGATTAGACAGCAGTAGAATGGGTAGCCTACTCTTGCATTCTGCATGGGCCTTTACGTTGAGGGAAATGGGGTTTTCCGCGTTTGCGGAAGAAGGATTTATTAAACAAAGTAATTAAGCTATTGCTATTATTATTATTATTATTATTATTATTATTATTATTATTATTATTATTGTATAAAATTCACTTCAGTTTAACGAATCGGTTATTTAATCTTTAACAATTTAAACATCTTTGAACATTTTGTCGCAGTACCTGTTCGTGTTATCTTATTTGCTGAGCGCCTGTTATTGTTTTACTATTTTGAATTTTGGGTTCTTTGTCCTCCGGCTAGCTATTATTACTCAGTCGAGCAAATACCTCTTGATCAGGGCGTGTAAACGGAAAGGAGTTGTTACTAAAAGATAACACTGATAAGAATTTGTTTTTACACTTTTATTGCCGTCACACTTAATTAATTTCACATATTTAATCTTGATACACGCCTGACTGAAACTGTTATATTTTCAAATGTAACTACAATCACTTATTTGCCGCGCACTATTAATTCGCGTATTTCACATTTTGTAACTAACTTTACGACGCGAGAGATTCTGTAGAATTGCATAATGCGTACTTCATGTATGCTTCCTTAGAACTGCCTGACGTGTAAGTCGCGAGAGAGATTTCTTAGAACTGAACGACGTTTACCTTGTGAATGATTCTGTAGAACTGCGCGATACTTGCCTATGGCTCAAGAATTTATACTTCCTCACCCCGATATGCCTAAACATTATAATCGAGCTGCTATTGGCTAATAAATCACGCCAACATTGGCGTCTATTTCGTCAGTCAATCATAATTAATAAAACATATGCTCTAGGGAAGATATTCCCTCCATTTCTAAAGAAAGGCACGCTACCCTGACGTCATTTGTTTGTCTCTTCTAATTGATAAACAACTCACCCCATCGCTTCATTGTTAACCGCTCCTATTGTCAGTTTCAGTGAGGCCGTGTAAACAAACATCTAAAATCATTGTCATACAATAATGTTAATTTACACTAGAATCACTCTGGCATTACGGTGTTGTGATATAAAATACTGCCTCAATTTTCAAAAAATGTTTAAATTCTTATTCTTTGTTTCAGTATTCCCAGTACTTTTTGTCACATAAAGTGCTCTATACATAAGGCTTTCTAATTTATTATGACACTTTCTTGGAGTATTTTCAGAATGAGTTAAAGGCACAGTGAAATTAGATTTTTCAACAAGTAGCAAAAATGTATATGTTTGTTTCTTAAACAAGTCCATTTATATCTCATTGCAATAGACGATGTATACACGAAGAAAAAAATCTGATGTGATACATTCTAATTCTAGTTTAAAAAGGAGTGGGTTTTATGCCCAAGCACTGCGACCTCAAAGATGTATTGCGCATCCCCCCTTTCATCAGTTAAGTAGTGTGTTGCTCGATGTGAACTTAACCAGACTGCTAACTGAGGCTTTCGATAGTTCATCTATCTTTGGAAAGTTATTGCCAAAAATACTTGCTCTTTGATTCGCAAGAGTAGGGCAATCACATAGCAGATGAGTAACAGTCTCATCTCCTTCTAGGAATCTACTACAGATAGGGTTGTTAAACAATTCTATTCTGTATAGATTAAACTTTAGAGCACAGTGTCCTGTCATGAATCCTGTTGCCCATGCAAGCCTTCTTTTATTAAGACCGCGCAAGCACTTAGCCCTGCTGTTGTCCAGTTCTGTGATAGACAACTTGGAATGTCTGCAATCCTCAATGGAGTTCCAGTAGTTCTTGAGTTCTGCTTGCGCCCAGCACTTGATAGCCTGTTTCACTGATCTGTAGGGCACCCCCAGTACAGGCTACGGACCTAAAAATGGGGTTTCACTACCAGTCTTGGCTGCTTCATCTGCTTTCTCATTGCCTGATATACCTGTGTATCCTGGCACCCATATAAGTTGAGCCTTATTGTGTTCAGCCAGTGTCTTTAAGGATTCCTGGCATTCTGAGACCAACTTTGATTTTATTGATGGTGATTCAAGTGCTTTAAGAGCAGCTTGACTGTCTGAGAGGATAAGAACACTTCTATTCTTATATCTCCTTTTAATACTTTCCATAACACTGGCTAGGATTGCATAAACCTCATCCTGGAAAACTGTAGCTAAGGTATCCAGACTATAAGAAATCTGGGTGCCATTACCATAAAGACCAGCCCCCGTTCCTCATTTGGTTCTAGAACCATCAGCATACCAGATTGGGCTTTTGTTACTATGAGGTTTTACCAGTCTTTCCCATTCACCACGCTGTGGATAGGAGACCGTAAAATTCAATTTAAACTTGAATCTTGTTTCAAGAATGTCAGTCCCCCATGTTGAGTATCTGTTGTACATTCTTGTCCCAAGGAAGCTTTAGATGATTAATATGTCCAGTATTAGACACTTTGGTTTGGCGACAAATACGGTGATACGCGATCATGGCTTCTGCCTTCATCCATATGTGGAGAGATGTGAGCCCAATCAGCATCTCCATTGCCGCAGTTGGAGTAGTTTTAAAAGCTCCCATAATTGAAATAAAGAAGGTCCTCTGTAGTTTACAGATTTCCCTTCTGCACACCTTTAAATTAACTCTAGGCCACCTCATCAGTGCGGCATAGGAGAATATAGGTCTCACCATGACAGTGTATATCCAATACACTATACTAGGTTTCAGACCCCATGCCTTACCAAGCATACCTCTACATGTTCAAAAGACTCTGTAGGCTTTGGTAATACATAATTCCATGTTTAATTTCTTGTCTAAAACAAGCCCAAGATATTTAACCTGTGTTAAATAGGGCACTACTGAAGTGATACGTTCACTTGACCTTCTCTACGCTCTATCGCTTATTAGTGGGTGTACAAATTATTCTTTCGAAAGTTCGGTTTCATTTTAATCGAGGTAAACCTTTTAGAAACAGCTGCATTACACATTTCGTTATAGATACAAAGGGAATAGCGATAGTCAAATATTTAAGAACTGGACGTTATACGCTGGCCTTAAAATTCCATACTGTTTCCATGCAATCGCGAGAAATAATTAAATATCGAAAGGACTTGAAAAGAATATAGTATGTTGAAAAATTCGAAGTGTTAATAACGAATATCTCGGAAATGGTTGATGCCACAAAAAGGTTATTTGAAATAAATTGCGTGTTTTAAAGAGATCTACATTTTTTTGTGTGATACTTAACGTTTACCACTTATACAAAGCTTCTTCCGAATGAAGTGGATTTCACAGGCTATTCCCAGAAAATTTAAGTTATACATTTTATTTGTGTTGTAAATATCTTTAATATATGGTATTTTGATCAAAGTCGTTACAGCTATTTTTGAGAAAATAATAGGTAGTTTGGAGTGGGGGATTTTTGAAAATCTTTGTGTCCCATCTTTGGTAGGTACTGAACCTAAATACCAAGTTGAATATTTATCCTACTTTTCGTTTTTTAGTTGTGTGTTCACAGACAGAGGACGTTTTTCTAAAAATGCTCTTTTTTATTTAGAAGCCTCAAAACATGAATTTCTGAAGTAATCTCGATATCGAATTTTTGGGTGGAATGCAATACCTTCTCTACCTACCATGTACGTGGTAGAGAAAGTAAAAAACCTCTTAAACGTTTTCAATTCTGTATGTATTATTTCGAAAATAAATAGGTTCTGCTTTGGGAAGGAAATTGGAAATTATCGTTCACTACAAGGAACTCGTAGTAAACAACTTATAAATATTGGCCTCAAATTGTGTATTTATAACCATTTAATCCCTATCGGTCTTAAATCTAAAGCAACGGTGGGCATTAACTTTATCAACATTTAGTAATATTTATCGATAATACTCTGACTTTTTAAACACACTTTTGTTTGGATCCAAGTAACCTCAAAATTGTAATTTCTCGATATAAAATGCTTGCATCAAGTACATAACACATTCTCTCTGGCTTAAACAGACAGCAAGAAAGCAAAATTTGTATAGCACATATGAAAGGTAGAATTTAGTTCCAAGAAATAGGTTCCTTCAGAAATGCCCGAACTAGTTTATGGAATTGTGCTTCAGACATATAACGTTTTCTATAGAAGCTTATTACAATTTTTGCATTTAAATATTTGATTTAATCAGTCAGTTTTATAAAAAGCTGCTGCAGAAATCACAAAGTTCTTGATACAGTAATGCATTACTTAATTTAAAATCAATGCATAATTCAGTGTTTACCAGCAAGCCGTCCAAAAACGAAACATCAAACATAAATTCAGGCAAATAAACGTTTAAAATTATCTGTTAGGGGTTGAAAGTTAAACTAATTGCATTAAGCTAACTTGAAATATTTATGATTTGTCGAACTACAGCATTAAGCATTCCTGTTATGGCAAGACACTGAATATTACAGCCTAAACACTTTTGCACGGATATTAATAAAACAGTTTATGAAAAGAAGAAATGGCATTTAATTGAGTCATAATTATAGATTGTCTCATAAGTAGTGTCAGTTTTTAAACAAACCTTTATTTCAAATGTGTTGTTACAGGAAATTATTGTAATCTTTAAAGAAAAGACCATTAGATTCTATAGTCCTAAGCCACCCTTCAGTGAGGTTTGCTATCCCGCAATGGTACCAGTTTATACCCATTTCAACTGCTTCAATGTTTTCAAAATTTCTTCCACATAAGAAATATGTTATGGATCTAAGCAGATGGTAATCTGATGGCGCAAGATCAGGGCTATATGCTGGATGTGGTAACAGTTCGATTCCTTCCAATTCCTGAATTTTGTCCATTGTTCTTTGAGCTGTATGAGGTATCGCGTTCCAGTTGTTAAGAATAAAGATTCGCATCGACTGCACGTTCATTTGGAACAATTGCCCAGTGAATCACACCTTCAAAATTCCACCATACACGTATCATTATTTTGGAGCCAAACCGATTTTTTTAACGACAACTTTTACAGGTTGACAGGTATCGATCCACTGTTTCGAGTGTCAGGGTTGCGGCAAATCACTCAATTTTCATCACATGTGACAATTCTCTTGATAAATCTATAAACCCAAAGATTAGCGATAAGCTGATGACAGATATCCACTCTACGTTGAGCTTGATCAGGTATCAATTCATGTGGTACAAATTTACAGCTTCTGGACGATTTTTAAGTGTCTTAATATGGCAACATATGGAATCTTTTAAAGTATCAAGTTCTTATGGCAATCTCTGAGTGCTTGTCTGTAGATTTTCTTCCAAAGGTCTGCATATATTCTCAATATTCCATAATTTGTGTCTTCCAGAACGTTATAAATGCTTAATGTTTTCGTTTCCATTATTGAAACACTGGAACCATCGTTGTGCTATTCGCTCAGTAGGGACAACTTCACCTTCCACTTCACATGTTCTTAGAGCAGCGGCAGCAGCTTTCTAAGCTTGTTTCCAGTAGTGCTTCAGAAGGACTCTAGCCTCAAACTTTGTTGCCTCCATTTTAAAATCTTGTATTACCAACTGCTGGCTGCCAACATGTTAACAATACGGAACAATAATACCCTATGAAATCCACTGGCAAAATAAAAGCATATATAGGTACGTACGATATAAACCCAATTAAAAAAAATCTGATGTGTTACACTCACATGACTTTCTCTACTCTTGTACAATCTATTTTTACAAACGCCTATTCTCCATATGCTTCATATTAATCGAGATATCGAGATGTCAATCTTATTTGTAATTTTCTTGTAGATGCAAGGGGAATATGGTAGCTTTTAAGCGATAGTCAAATATTTTATCGCTGGTTGCTATGTGGCGCATTCCATTCTCTTTGCATGTCCAGGACATAAAAAAATGAATAACGAATTTGAGAAAAAGTATAAGTATTGGAAAATTTAAGGAAATAACAAGCAATATCTCGCAAACGGTTCACTCAACAAAAACAATGTATATGATATAAGTTGTGTATTTTAACGCGATCTACATTTTTTGTGTAGTAAAATTTTGTCTATCTCTTATGGTTTACCAGTTATGCAAAAGTCGTTTATAATGAAGAATACTTTTGGAGACATTCCCAGAAATTTCGAGATATACATTTCATTTCTCATGACATTATCTTAAACATATGATATTTTCATCAAAATCGTTAGAGCCATTTTTGAGAAAATTAAGATTTTCGAAAAATGTTCCATGTAAAGGGTAGTCTGGGGTGGGGGGATTTTCTTAAAATCTTCGTGTCGCATCTCTGGAAGATACTGAACGTAAATACCAAGTTTGGTGTTTATCCGACTGTTAGTTTTTGAGTTATGCTGTTCACAGACATACACACACACACACACACACACACACACACACAGACACACAGACACACACACACACAGACACACACACGGACATGTTTCCAAAAATGCTTTTTTTGGATTCAGGAGGTCTCAAAACATGTATTTCCGGTGAAATCTCGTATCGAATTTTTGGGTGGAATGCAATACTTCCCCTACTTACTATACGTAGTAGGGAAAGTAAAAATCTGATGTGTTACACTCACATGACTTTCTCTATTCTTGTACAAACTATTTTTACAAACGCTTATTCTCCATCTACTTCATGTTAATCGAGATAAACATTTGCAGCCTCTATCTTATTGCTAATTTTCTTGTAGATGTAAGGGGATAATATATTTACAAGGGCAGTATCGAAATACTGCACATACATCTCTTAATAGCTGGTTGCTAGGTGCAGCACTATTCCATTTGCCACAGATTAATACTCTTTGCATATCCAAGACAAAAAAATGAATAACGAATTCCCATTTGAGAAAAAGTATTGGAAAATTTAAGGGAATAAGAAGCAATATCTCGAAAATGGTTCACTCAACAACAAAAATGTATATGACATAAACTGTGTATTTTAACGCGCTCTACATTTTTTGTGTAGTAACATTTAGTCTATCTCTTATGGTTTACCAGTTATGCAAAAGTCGTTCACAATGAAAAATACTTTTGGAGACATTCCCAGAAAATTCAAGATATACATTTTATTTGTCATGAAAATATCTTAAACATATGATATTTTAATCAAAATCGTTAGAGCCATTTTTGAGAAAATTTAAATTTTCGAAAAATGTTCCATGTAAAGGGTACTCTGGGGTGGGGGGATTTTCTTGAAAACCTTCGTGTCGCATCTCTGGAGATACTGAACCTAAATAACAAGTTTGGTGTTTATCCAACTGTTCGTTTCTGAGTTATGCTGTTCACAGACACACACACGGACATGTTTCCATGTTTTTTTTGGATTCAGGGGATCTCAAAACATGTATTTCCGGTGAAATCTCGGTATCGAATTTTTGAGTGGAATATAATACTTCCCGTACTTACTATACGTAGTAGAGAAAGTAAAAAACGACATTACTTATGAAACAACCTAATAGTTCAGTAATTATTGCTAGCTGATTTTAAAATAAAAATCTGAAGATCACACATACCATAAAATTCTTAACTAGATGCACCATGGTGATCTGTCTTTAAGATTGTCATTTGTACAATATGTATGTGATACTTATTTAACTGATATTTTATTGCAGTAATGCATATGTGTGCAGGATTTAATGTTAAAATATCTGAGTAAATTTTTTCCAATTACAGATTATGCAGTGAAATTTATGAAAGCCGAAACATTTTAGTAGCACTTATGTATTGCTGTATATTCTGTATGTTGTAATCGACTTCATTACCAGTGTATGGTAAATCTATTCTAGTATTATACAGACAGAGAGAGAGAGAGAGAGAGAGAGAGAGAGAGAGATAAGAGTTAGTGTTGTGTGTGTGTGTGTCTGTGTGTGTGTGTTGTGTGTGTGTGTGTCTGTGTGTCTGTGTGTGTGTGTGTATAATCTCAAAATCCACCTAGCTAATTTTGATAATTCTCTCAGCATTGAAAATCCTTATTCTTTCAAATACATAGGCTAATATAGTTTTTTCAAACGTTTTTAAATTGTTAGTTTTAGCGAAAAACATTATATGAATATCACTCAATTTTAATCCATTTCTTTAAATATGAATATCAGAGCATCTTTTTGGCTCTTTATTTCGAAGATTAGTGATATTTAATAACTTCCAGTCTAATACACTAAAAGAGAGTGCTTAAAATGTTTGAAATTGGGTCATTAGAAGGGGGAGTTGCATATATTTTATATCACCAAATTTCCCCTTGATTTCATTGAATATTGAAATCTATGCATTTGCTTTTAGAGCCTGTAAAAGCATATACAGAAACTCTCGAAACCTTCTACTATCCTTAGTTTTAACTCCTAAGTACAAATCAGTACTCTGTGATTATCTAGGGACAAACATTTATACACTCGTAATCAGACATAGAAGTTTCTAAGCATTAAAGATAGGAAATGGCCATACAACGTCCTCTAAATAAAACACGACTAATGGCATTACTTTTCCCTATAATATCAAGCAACTTTTATTCAAGACATTTCCTTCTACAATGCTTAGTTTTGGAGATATTGTAGAATCTCAACTTAAATGGTCCATATTGTGTATAAAATTATACAAATTTGTGCACTAACTTCAAAGGACTCAACACAAAAGGTAGGCTATCTCAAAAATGCCTCCCCTTGATATTTAAGCTCCTTGTGTACAAATGTATACCATTGGACTAATGTGGACAAAACGTGGAAGACACGTTTTAGTTCTAATCGAAAATAGCAAACTACTTTCGCTTTCCAAAAACTACACCAATCCCTATTTCAGCCCCTTACTTACAAAATGCTTCTGTGTGATATTGGGAAGTCAGCTAGTACTTATAGCGCATTTGCTTTAAGTTGAAACATGGAAAGTAGAAAGAGATAGCACTATACTCCTCGCGACAGTTGGTAATCCTTAACTGTCTAACCTCAAAACCTTTACTATTGAAACTTATTATTTAAAATATGGGTTAGGTTGGAGCATGAAATTAGAAGAGAACAACCAACACCCGCTTGTAGCAATACAAAAGTCAGCGAAGCAAGGACGGTCGAAGATGTCAGAATATTTTCCACATTTCACTGCCAAAAATGCAACTACCAACAACACTACAACTGATACTGAGAGACTAGGTAGTGAAGGGTGACTGTGGCAGGGTTTCTCAGCACTCGTCATTAGCACACCCCCCACCCAGACCGGTCAGGTAGCGTCAAAATGGTCATGTTTCAACTTAAATCTCACGTACTGTAGCGTAACATCAGAACGACTCGACCGATATTTAGAATTAACAATTGAGAAGAACTTTTTTTTAAGGTTGTGGACTCTCGGCCATTTCCAAAATGTTTAAATTGCTTGTCAGGAGATGGGGAGTCACCATTTTACTCCCTATTTCGCTGAATATTGTTACATGTTGGCGTGGCCCGCACCGAAAGGAGAGACCGTTAAGCCGAACTATACCTAAGAGACCCAATAATGCTACGTCTGGTAGCAACAATACAGTGCAACAGTGCCTCTGGCAATGACAATAAAATTAATATGCCACATCATTGTTGTCACGTTTTTTAGTAAAGTTTTTAACACTCTTTCTTACTGCATACGGCAACACGGTGGACAATAGGATACTGAGATACATGAGATGAAACGATACTTGGGGGAAAAAAATTTGGGAGTGAAACGTCCTAGGCCTAAGTTTAGGGTACCTCTCCAGCATTTGCCAATTATAAGAACTGAGGAAAACCTGAAAAAAAAATTCTGGGAGTACGGTCCTGGCGGGATTTGAAAAGTAGACCTCCGTTTACGAGTACATGCTTTAACGATCTCGGCCAACCTTATTGGTTAGGGTTCCTGTATTATATAAAAAAAATTAATCATGAATTTTATTACATAACTACGGCGCCAGAGAGGAGCTACAAGAGTATAAACGTTAATACACTTTGATTGAAAACTAATCGACCTTTTCGATTACTTTTTTACTGCTTAAAGATACTTACTGTAGAACATTTCTAGAACAACAAAGACCGCCAAAGGAGGAAGTTAGGCCGGAATTACGATGAACTTAACGTAATACGACTTAAATAAACGCGACGTAACGCGAAAGTCTAACACATTGTATTAAATAGTTGTTTAAGCTTGACTTAACCAAATGACGTAACTTAGAGTTTGTCAATGTCAATCTTTCACTTCCCGTTGCGTTTGTTAGGTATCGCGAGATTAACTTGAACCAATTGGCACGAAGCAGTGGCATGAAGTTATAAAAAAATTCTAATGTGTTATACTCACATGACTTTCTCTACTCTTGTACAAACTATTTTTACAAACCCTTATTCTCCATATGCTTCATGTTAATGGAGACGTTAATCTTATTGCTAATTTTCTTGTAGATGCAAGGGGAATTGCTAGCCTTTAAGCGATAGTCAAATATTTTAAGAGGTGGTTGCTATATGGAGTATTCCATTCTCTTTGCATTACCAGGACAAAAAAAAAGCCGATGTGTTGCACTAACATGACTTTCTCTACTCTTGTACAAACTATTTTTACAAACGCTTATTCTCCATCTACTTCATGTTAAGCGAGATAAACATTTGCAGACTCTATCTTGTTGCTAATTTCTTGTTGATGTAAGGGGAATATATATTTACAAGGGCAATATAGAAATACAGTAGCCTTTAAGCACATACATATCTCTTAATAGCTGGTTGCTAGGTGCAGCACCATTCCCTTTGCCACAGATTAATACTCTTTGCATATCCAAGACAAAAAAATGAATAACGAATTCCCATTTGAGAAAATAAGTATTGAAAAATTTAAGGAAATAACAAGCAATATCTCAAAAATGGTTCACTCAACAAAAAAAATTTATATGAAATAAATTGTGTATTTTAACGCGATCTACATTTTTGTGTGGTAAAATTTTGTCTATCTCTTATGGTTTACCAGTTATGTAAAAGTCTTTCACAATGAAGAATACTTTAGGAGACATTCCCAGAAAATCCAAGATATACATTTTATTTGTCATGTAAATATTTTAATCAAAATCGTTAGAGCCATTTTTGAGAAAATTAAAATTTTCGAAATATCTTCCATGTAAAAGGTACTCTGGGGTGGGGGGATTTTCTTGAAAACCATCGTGTCGCATCTTGGGAAGATACTGAACCTAAATAGCAAGCTTGGTGTTTATCCGACTGTTCGTTTCTGAGTTATGCTGTTCAGACAGACAAACGGACATGTTTCCAAAAATGTTTTTTTTGGATTCAGGGGGTCTCAAAACATGTATTTCCGGTGAAATCTCGGTATCGAATTTTTGGGTGGAATACAGTACTTCTACTTACTCTACGTAGTAGAGAAAGTAGAAATGAATAACGCATTCCCATTTGAGAAAAGGTATTCGAAAATTTAAGGGAATAACAAGCAATATCTCGAAAATGTTCACTCAACAACAAAAATGTATATGACATAAATTGTGTATTTTAACGCGATCTACATTTTTTGTGTAGTAAAATTTTGTCTATCTCTTATGGGTTACCAGTGATGCAAAAGTCGTTCACAATCAAGAATACTTTTGGAGACATTCCCAGAAAATTCGAGATATACATTTTATTTGTCATGAAAATATCTTAAACATATGATATTTTAATCAAAATCGTTAGAGCCGTTTTTGAGAAAATTAAAATTTTCGAAAAATGTTCCATGTAAAGGGTAATCTGGGGTGGGGGATTTTCTTGAAAACCTTCGTGTCGTATCTCTGGAAGATACTGAACCTATATATTTATCCGGCTGTTCGTTTCTGTATCTAGTAGAGAAAATAATAACTACCATCAGAGTCATTTCCGTTACGTTGTGCTTCCTAATCAGGTCTTTAAGAAATGGAAGTTCAACATATGCTGATATTTCATACCCATTTCTATGAATGTCAGGGAAGTTTTCGTCTGATATTAGGATTATCAAGGGGACTTCATGAAATTACAGTTGTAAGAGGGAAAGAGAGGTATTATCCATAAAAAAAAATTTAAATTATTTTACCGTAGTGTCATCAAGAATACTGGGGAGGTAAATTAAATTAATTAAACCGCCAAAACCCACTTGGGTGACTCTGGATGCCAGAGTATACCTATAGTTACAGCAATTTATTCCGAAGAAACAGGAGACGTTATTGCACTTGTGCTCAAGAAGGCTATCCCAAAGCATGGTCTAAGTTTTCCATTCCTCTGTTTTCATCCAAATTCTGACGCAGCCTCGCGGCCTTGAGTTGGATTAGTAGGTGGAAGGCCCCCATTTTGAGAAATATTCCCTATATTTTGGGGGGCGGGGACCGTCACCTTTGTGAAGGCGGAAGTCACTGCCCTGCAGCACTTAGGGTGCAGCAAAGTAATATAATTTGCATTGTGTCTTGTCATATCGCACGCTACCCGAGGAGTTGGAGCTGGCCTTGTGTTCGGTAATTAGTAGTTCTGTACCACTGTATTCCTTATATGGGTCACACAGTGCGGGTGTGAAGCCTGGACGCTAAGCTGCTGGACCGTTCGCACTTCACACCTCCATCAGAAGGTGATATGTACAAGCGGACATCATAGAAACAAATGGTTTTTAACAAAACTGCTTAGAGGAAATGTATCTGAGAGAGAGAGAGAGAGAGAGAGAGAGAGAGAGAGAGAGAGAGAGAGAATGATCATCTGAGAAGCGAAAAATGCAACTTTTAGATTATGATCGCTGGTATCTGTGAAAAGCGTGTATCGAAAGTCAAAACCACGAGGGATATTCCGGTTTTTTATTTTCTCCAAACTGCACCAAACATTTTAATTACCAATACTAGTATTGAGGTAATGACGTGGGAAGTTAAAAGTATAGCTTGCATTTTCTGCAAAAATCTTGTAAAGTCTTTACGTTCTTGTGAAATTTCACATAACTTGAAATTCATTAACGTAAGCTAGACTTACCAAATGGAAAATATACACATTGTAGATTAAAACGCGGAATTTAAATAATTCTAAAATGTTCACCTTTGTACATTATGTAATATGAGTTTATAATATACTATTACGTTATTATTTTATAAACAGCTATCTGACATTTCAGCTTCTTGCGTATCACAAAATCTGTACCATATTACTTTTAACAATTTCTATAGAGATGTTTGTAGAGATTATTTAGCTCAGCAATCAGTAATCAATCTAGTACAAGAATATCAAGAACTGCCTATCGCCACGATTTTATCATTTTTGTTTTATGAGTTTCATTTTATTGTATCTGTGTGCACTATCAGAATAGCGCAATGAAATATAACTTCTTTGTACACATACTTAACGTTGTAGGCTCTCTTATTTTAGCACTCTTAAACTATTTATTTATCAAGGAATTTAGCTGGAGAAAATCAGCTGAAAGTTTATTTCTCTGAATAAGATAAAGGAGAAATGAATCCAATTGCATTCTTTTCGTTTACTACACCACCCGTGATTAAATCAATCCACTGATGCTGTGAATGAAGCCATGAATTATCTGAATCAGATACTTCTGTACTTTATTTATTTAGTATATATTCTCCATTATTATTACTTATTCAAATACACTAAACAGTGAAAATAGGCCCAATCCAAGCTGCAGATTTTTACAGAGAAAATCGTATGCATCTTCTGTGCTCGGGAATTTATCGAAGCGCGCCTTATTGCTATACTACTTCACTCATTTAAGAAGTTACCACTCTGGGATAGAAATGTTTTTAATTTAGACCAGTCACAGTTGCCTATCCTGTCAATTTCGTTATTTACATTTTATGATATAATATTGTCACTCTATTGCAATGCTTTTTCTTTGTGTCGTCAAATTTTAGTCCGTAAAATATTTTAATGTGGATCTTGTTTGTTTGACTATTAGCGGAGATGAAAACTCTGAACTGATCATTGGTAATGACATTTTTATTACAAATAATAACATTTTAAACTACTTTATTAAGGTATTTGTTTTTATGTTATTATTGAAATGCACCTCGAGGTCCAGATTCTCTCGGGGCGAAGCTCTTCTTATATTACTATGTACGAGGGCTGTCCCAGAAGTACCCGACCTAACAAAGAAAACACAAAATTTATGGGAAAAAACCTCTTTATTTGTACACAGTCTCCTTTCAGCTCGATACACTTTTCCCAGCGATGTTCAATCGCTTGGATACCCTGTCTATAGTGAGAACCCTCGAGTTTTGCAAAATACCCATCAATTCCAAATCTTTGGCAAATCTTTTACCACCAAGCCATTTCTTCAACTTTGGAAATAGAAAATAATCAGAGGGGCTAACTCTGGCAAATAGGGTGCATGAGGAAGCAATTCAGTTTTAACTCATTGATTTTGTCCATGGCGATGTGTGAACTGGTGCATTGTCTTGATCGAACAGACCTTTTTTTCGCTAAATGCGGCCTTTTTTGCTTGATTCCATCATTCAAACGCTGCAATAAATTTGCATAATACTCGCCATTGATTGATTTTCCTTTTTAAAGATGATCAATGAAAATTATCCCATGCTCATCCCAAAAAACTAACGCAATGACCTTGCCTGCAGCTGGATCTGTCTTGGCCTTCTTCTTTTATTTTGACTGTTCCTTCGTCTCAGGTGTGAAGTGATGGACCCATGTTTCATCCATGGTTATGAATCGACGCAAATCTCGGCTTTATTGCAGTGAAACATCGCCAAACACTCGACTGAAACATTCTCGCGACGTTAGTTTTGTTCCATTGCGAGTACACGCGGCACCCATCTTGCACACAGCTTGCTCATGTCTAACTTTTCAGTTAGTGTGCGATGTACAGCGCTTTTTGAAATGTCTACGATGTCTGCTTACTCGCGCACTTTCAGTCGACGGTCATCCAATACCATTTTGTGGATTTTTTTTCCACAATTTCTGGTGTGGTCACCTCATTTGATCGACCACTGCTATGTGCGTCTTGATAGCTCGTACGGCCTCGCTTAAACTGTACCACCCAATATTTTACTGTTGTAAACGAAGGAGCAGACTCCTCTAGAGTAGAATCTATCTCAGCTCTAATATTAGTGGGATTAAAACCTTTAAAATGAAAGTATTGAATCACACAACGATGGCCAGTTTTACCCATGTTTACAAATTCGTTGAGAGCGTTCACTATTAATGGCTGCCAAACAATTACTAAACAACATAGCATTGTCAAAATTCAAACTTAAGCTTTATAAGGATACTTTCTACCATAGTCATTTGTTTGAAACAACAACCGCTATATATACGTCAGGTCGGGTACTTCTGTGACTGCTCTCGTAAGTAGCACTACAGAAAAAAAATAATATTTGGTATCGACAGAAACTAATGTTGAGCGGTGTTTATTCATAGTAAAGCAGGCTCTGATCCTTGTCCTCCACTTCTTGCAATACTCTGTGAATGAAGAAATAATGAGGTTTTCCTCGGGGCATTTTGAGTTTGGCCTTCCACGAAGGGTAGCGCAACCAACGTAAGGCACGTTATGAGAATGAGTGCCTTCCTGATTTCTTTGCATTAACCTGCTGTCCGCATGGGAGCGTGACGGTCGTGACCCTCCTGCAAGGGGACCACCCAAAACGAGGAGACTGACCAGAGATTCCCACATTAAGTAAAACGTCAATGTAAGTACACTTCAGCTTATAAAATTCTGCACCAAAATGACTGAATTCATTTATTTTACGCAAACCTGCACATTTCATTAAGCATTTTCGGAACGGAGCTGTGTGTATCATCACGCGAATCGGTGGCGAGGTCAATCTAGAAACCAATTTTAACAGCATTCCAGTTCTATTGGCTTAGGTGTTTCCCTTGTGAGACGATTTTCTCTCCTCGGACCTTAATGCGCCAATATCTCAGTTGTCAAAAATATTGCGATTCCCAATTTCTCTTCATAAGTGATATGAAGACGATTAATGAAATTAAATTTTCACTTATGTGTAAAGAAAAAAAGTCTGACGTGTTACCATCACGTGACATTCTCCACCATCTATCGTTTATTAGTGGGGATACAAGACTCTTCTTACTGAAAGTTTATTTTTCTACTTCATTTTAACGAGACCAACCTCTCCAGAAATAGCTGCATTACACATTTCGTTATAGATAAAATAGAACAGCGATAGTCAAATGTTTTGAAACTGGCCTTTAAAGTTCCTTACTGTTTCCATCAGCAACTGAATGTCTACAGGATTTTGAGGCAGTATTTTTTAACGCTTAAACGATATCAGTCTAATTATATAATATAAAATATAATAACACCCTGCCTAAAAGAAATACGAGTATAATGCATATATAATGTAACAGTCATTGTATTATGTTTATATTATTATGTACATGTATAATAATGTTATGTGAATGTATTAAGTAAGTTAACAATGTAGGAGTATGAGAATAAAAGCCGAAAGTTGCTAACAATGAGGTAACCTTGAGGCAATAATGAATTTGAAGGTTTAATAAAACCTACTAGTAATTCTTGAAACAATGATGTAATATTTAAAACAGTTTATAAATAGCCAATCAACAACTAGGAAGCTTAAGTTAAATAAAAGTATTCTATTGGAGTAGGCTTAGCCAATCAGAGACTTAAAATAGGGAAAAAGGGCAAATTCAAGCGGCAGACACTACAAAACAGCGTTCCAACCAGATGCTAAAAGATAGCGTACCTGAGCAGTTTGTTCGCTTGGTACGTATTCAGTGTGAGACATAAAAAATGCATTACGGCGAGAATAATATAAAGTTTACGTGTTAAAACGTTCAAGTAACAATCTCACAGCTCTACAGTAGGTTATATCAGCCAAGTGTTATTTAATCGTGTGAAAGATTAATAAAACGAAGTCAAATACTATTATAATTTGTGTAAGCCTTCATTCTTTAGCCGCACCCTCCCTGCTAAGAGATATGTGTTTCTGCAAATTAATACTGACACAGCCGAGGGAAACATACAAATAATATTTAAAAAAACATTCAAATTACAAAGTTGATTTTTTTAAAAGAGGGGCGAAGGCCACCGGAAAGTTCGTATCGTACGTGGTTGCAACTACTTAAAGTTTGGCTCCCCAACAGTGAAACTACAATACAATACATCTTCAACTTTAAAAGAATGGTTAAGTATTAAACAATTGGAAACACTAATAACAGATATCTCGGGAATGGCTTATGCCACAGAAAACATTATTGGGAATAAATTCTGTATTTTAAAGAGATCTATATTTTTGTGTAGTGCATTTTTGTCTATCGCTTAACGTTTACCAGTTATACAAGATTATGTAAAATTTCTTCCGAATGAAAAGGACTTCACAGGCTATTCCCAGAGAATTCAAGATATATATTTTATTCGCCATGTAAATGTGTTTAATATATGGAGTTTTAATAAAAATCGTTAGTCATTTTTGAGGAAATAAACATTTAAAAAAATATGCTATGTAAAGGGTAGTTTGGAGTGGGGAATTTTCTTCAAACTCTTCGTATCCATCCTTCGAAGGTTTTGAACTTATATATATATATATATATATATATATATATATATATATATATCTCAAGTTTCATATTTAACGGACTTTTCGTTTTAGGGTTATGCTGTTCACACATATGGACCTTTTTCTAAAGTATATTTTTTTGTTCAGGGAGCCTCAAAACATGTATATTCCGGTGAAAATTGTAATTTTTGGATGGAATACAATACTTCCTCTACGTACTGAAAATAAGTACTAGAAAAAGTAAACATTGATGCTTATCATGATTAATTTAAGATTGGCTTACTTCTAAATTTTAAGGAAGGAAAAAAAAACAAGCATACGGATGGAAATGCAGTGCGTGGTAATTCCTGTATTTTTACATATTTTCGAAGTTTCAGTTGGTCTTAAATTCTACACAAAAACAGGTGCATTGTCTACCTTGTGGAACGTATGAACAATTACGAGATTTAAGAATAATTGACCTGTCTCTTTCTGTTTATTGGTCTCATATATAAAATATATGTATCATGTACTCTAACCATAGGATTTTCGTGGTTCACACAAGAGAATGCTGGAGTGGTGTATCCTACCATGGAATTTCCTCTCTCCCCTATTTCCCCCTCATTTCATTTCCCTTTCATGTTTTAAGTTGACTCCGGGGCTGGGGTTCGGTCGGTGTTGGACAGATGTCCCAAAGCTTGCGATTTGAATCTTTTTCTCGGCCCTGCTAGAGAGAACTCTGTCAGGCCTTCACTGCTGAGTTGTGTTTCCTCGGTCCCACTAGAGGGACGTCTCCGAGTGATGCTTCTGTGGCCGCACGGTCAAGCCTGGAACTGATAGGGAACTCTGCGCGACTCTTTCGACTTGCGGAGGTCTCGCTCTGCAGCCCACATGCCTCTTGTGGTTCCCTCACCTCATTTTTTCCTCTCGGTGGTGTACGCACAAAAGATCCATTTGGAGTCGAAGTGCAAGTTGTCCTATCCGTTAACTAGCCCTATCCTATCCTAATAACAAAAAAATATCCAGAAAATAGGTAATTCGTTTAGAAGTTATTTGATATGAAAATTGTAATTGTAAATGAGTTGTGTAGATATTTTATGTACTGCTTCTCCATCAGCCATGATTTCTAAGAAGTTCAAGATATACACCGTATTTTAAACACACGTTTAAACAAGTTCATAATTTTCTCATGTAAAGACTTGTATGAAAGTCCTTCGCCTGACATCCTAAAATGAAGTCTGATGAAGTATAAGCTTAGGTACTTATTGGACACTTTGTTTTCGGGTTATGCTGATCTCCATATCTCTCTCTCTCTCTCTCTCACACACACACACACACACACACCTTTCTAAAAATACAATAAACTTGTATTTGGGATGAAATCTCGGTATCGAATTTTTGAATGGAATGCAAATTTTTCTTTACCTACGATAAGTAAACAGAGAAAGTAAAGAGGATTAGAACTGGACTTTTAAAGTTTAAAAGTAATTTTGCGACAAATACTAGCCGTATTTACACAAAAATAACACCAAGACATCAGTTAACACATACACTATGTGATCAAAAGTATCCGGACACCCCACAAACATACGTTTTTCATCTTAGGTGCATTGTGCTGCCACCTACTGCCTGGTACTCATCCGCGACCTCAGTAGTCATTAGACATCGTGAAACAGAAGAATGGGACGCTCCGTGGGACTCACGGACTTCGAACGTGGTCAGGTGATTGGGTGTCACTTGTGTCAGAAGTCTGTACGCGAGATTTCCACACTCCTAAACATCCCTAGGTCCACTGTTTCTGATGTGATAGTGAAGTGGAAACGTGAAAGGACATTACAGCACAAAAGCGTACAGGCCAACCTCGTCTATTGACTGACAGAGACCGCCAACATTTGAAGAGGGTCCTAAAGACATCTAATCAGACCATCACACAGGAATTGCAAACTGCATCAGGATCCACTGCAAGTACTATGACAGTTAGGCGTGAAGTGAGAAACCTTGGATTCCATGGTCAAGCGGCTGCTCATAAGCCACACATCACGCAGGAAAATGCCAAACTACGCCTCGCTTGGTGTAAGGAGCGTCAACATTACACGATTGAACTGTGGCAAAACGTTGTATGGAGTGGCGAATCACGGTACAAAATGTGGCGATCCGATGGCAGGGTGTGGGTATGATGATTGCCCGGTGAACGTCATCTGCCAGCGTGTGTAGTGCCAGCAGTGAAATTCGGAGGTGGTGGTGTTATGGTGTGGTCGTGTTTTTCCTGGGGGGGGCGGCTTGTTGTTTTGCGTGGCACGATCACAGCGAAGACCTACATTGATATTTTAAGCACCTTCTTGCTTTCCACTGTTGTAGAGCGATTCGGGAATGACGATTGCATCTTTCAACACGGTCGAGCACCTGTTCATACTGCAGGGGCTGTGGCGGAGTGCTCACACGACAATTTCATCCCTGTAATGAACTGGCCTACACAGAGTCCTGACTTGAATCCTATAGAACACCTTTGGGATGTTTTGGAACGCCGACTTCGTGCCAGGCCTCACCGACCTACATCGATACCGCTCCTCAGTTCCGCACTCCGTGAAGCATGGGCTGCCATTCCGCAAGAAACCTTCCGCACCTGATTGAAAGTATGCCTGCGAGAGTGAACGCTGTCATCAAGGCTAAGGGTAAGCCAACACCATATTGACTTCCAGCATTACCGATGGAGGGCGCCACGAACTTGTACGTCATTTTCAGCCAGGTGTCCAGACACTTTTGTTCACGTAGTGTATTTGTCAGAACTTCTATGTACAACGCCTAGATTTCAATCACAGTAGCCATTTGTTTTGGCCCAAGATTTTAAAAGTTTATAGCATGTAATTGACTAATTCTTCTTAACCTAGAAATTCCATAAAATATTAGAGAATTAATGCAAAATTTGAAATAAATATCTAATTTCACCATTATTTATAAATAATATAACATAGGCATACTTTGTAATGTTGTGGAATCCCCCCGAGCACGAGTTTGTGTACTTTCGGGGGTTACTAAAGAGCTAATTTGAAATTTAATTACGTAATTACTATGTTCTAGCAATTGATTTATTCTATGATTATTACTTATTGTTTTATTTATACTTTAATTTACTCTACTCGCTTCTACAGCAACTCGTAAAAATATAATTTTGTTTATTTCACTGTAAAATTAAAACTTGGCCTGGTCTTACACTAACGTAAGGCATTTAGTGTTGGCTACTGTGCTAATTAGATTTATACACTCACCTATGACCGAATTTAGCTTTTATATTCTAGCAGTATGAAGTTTGCATAAAGTAAGGAAGAGCAAATATATCGTGAAAGGAGTGTACCTCTGTATATGGGCAATGAACATTACCTGGTTTCAGTAATGACTGTGTACATTTAAACGGTTCAAAAGGCAAGTTTGTTTATATTGCATGATCTAAACATTAAGGCTAAGAATAATCATGACAGACAAGATATTATAATGTGCAGGGGGGCTATTTCACAACCGTTTGATTAATTTAGCACAAATCTCCCTTCTTATGACTTTATAGTCATCATCTTGAAGGCTGCACCTAATTCATCTGCGTTTATTTTTATTTTGATCATTCCAAAGGCGTGTAGAGAAGGATGAAGCGAGTTTGTTGTGTGTTTTGGTGTAATTTGTCTAGTACCTGCTCGTTTGCTGCAGATCCTGTTTTTCTGGCAATGCTGCCACTGAACAACCGTGAGTTATGGCATCAAGAATACTTAATATTTCGTTTCTTTCTTTCTAGCACAATGTTGTGTAGATACATACCTACAAATTTATTTTAAAAAAAAGTGTTTAACCTCCTCCATTTGAAGATTGCTTACATGAAATGCAACAGAAACAAAGGAAAATGAAAAAAATAGGAACATGCAAAATATTAGAAGAATTGTAATTTGTATTCTGGGTTATTTAAAAAGAAAGAGCAGACTTTATATATTTATTTCTAATAAGCGACTATAGATGGCGACACATGCGGTACATCGCTAACTGTGTTTTATGTGTTCAAAATGAGCACCATTTGTTATGCAAGGACGACCAGTGCTTTTCCGTTTGCATACGCAACCATCATCTACGGTATTTATTGTATCAATTGTAAATTTTATAACGAGTCGTCTCGTTGTTGAACTTACAACGAAATTCACCCTACAATGAAACAATGGATTCACTCTTTGCATACTGCAGCACACAAAACGACTTTTCCTGTGGCGTCGCCATTTTCTCGTATACTAACACAGTATGGCTGTAGCCACTGAATGGAACAAATAGGTGGGGCGTAAAACTTTCAACTTTGCTCAATTCAATGATGTGTTGTTTGTGTCGCTATCTATTGTCGTTCATTGAAAATGAATATTTAAAATCCATTCCTTCTTTTTGAATAAACCTGTATGGTATTTCACTTTTATATTGCCGTATTACTTCCCAATAATAAAACACAACGGAAACGTTGAATCATTTATGATGTTATTTTACGATTAACATTTCCTAAGCTTCTGTATGCAACAAGGAAAGACCCCCCAAAAAAATTGTTGTGAACACAAACTTGACTTTGTTTACCCATAATAAAACCAGATATATGTTATATATTTTAGTGCACATAAAAGCCCAGCCAGGTGGCGCCGTGGTAACGTGTGCGACTCGCATTCGGGAGGCCCCTGGGTTCGATGCCGCCGACCGCCTGCTCTGACCCATGGGTTTTTTCGTGGTTTCCCCGAGATTGACAGGCGAATGGTGGGCTTGTTTTTTTTCTACCACGATTTCGTTTCCATCATTTCCTTCTCATTCCGTTTCCTTCTCATTTTTCAGGTGTGCTTCTAGATTTCGTGATATATGGTAGTACCGGATAAATGGCGCGGATGCATGCTCAATAGTAAGAATATTCCCTGAGGGCTGCTTGATTCATGTGTCGTTCATCACTCTCTCTCGGTGGCTCCAGGAATCGGACGGATCTGGGAGATTGGAAACGTAAAGGGACTTCCGCGCGTCTCTGTGAACTGTCTGCTTACAACCTGTAGCCTCCTATGGTTCCTTTACCTCATCCCTTCTTCCTGGGGCGTGGTAAGCACAATAGATCTCTGTAGGTCGCGGTACGCGAGGTGTCCTCTTGCATTAAATAACCTATACCTACTCACATAAAAAGTGATAATTCTGTATGTTATTTACTATATATTTATTTCCAGAAATGATTTCAAATTAAGCAATAAGTATTAGTTACCTAGAACATGGGGAAATAAAAAGGTTTGTGCGTGGTAACGAGCTCTTGAGATGTAAAGAAGAAAGAAGTCTTACAGTTATTTTAAACCTTTTATTAAAGGAAACCATTAAAGCAAATTAAATAAAACTTAAGAGAAGCAAAGGTAATTTAATTATTATAGTATTATTCCTGGAGCTTTATTGGTGACAGTCCAATTAATTGTATTTACCACCCTCCGTATTTTTATGAAACTATTGCACAACAATGTAGAAGATTTGTTTGTTTTGAAATCCCCCTTTAGCCATATACTACAGCAAAACTTATTTGCATAAAGGGTTTTAAAATTGTTGGCGTTCAGAAGAATAATAAAGCGAAAACTGAGTTGTTACATCCAGGACTTGACCATCTGAGTGTATTGCTTCTAATAAAATACATTCGGCCTTTGTTTTATTTTGATAATCAATTATTTCTGGAGTAACTACTCCATTCTCCCGGGGGCACAAGAAATACTTGTTACTCCATAGTATTCTTAATGAAGGCTCGGTCTCCTCAATAATTATCTTCTATTAGAACTCCAAAATGTTTGTATTCTAATAACATGGCCCTGAAAATGCCTTTTGGTATTTCAGTTGTTTGGGAATTGAAATTAGCAGGTGTCTTATAGTCTATGTCTTTCGGGAAGAGCAGTGCTTTTTAATGGTGAAAGAATTATAAAACACGAATGAGTGGTTTCCGAACTTGTCAACACACGCGCGCACACCCACGCTTGCGCGCAAATAATTTCTCTTGTGGTATTGCTAGAGTTATTATTAAAGGTTTTGGGTTGGGAAAAATCCTCCAATTATTTTCATTTTTGTTAATAATAGATGCCTCAGAGCTATGTGAATGTGATCTTGTCACATTTATATGATTCTGAGAATGCAATCTCTTAAACTAGTAGAGTAGCAGTTTTTAAAGTGAATAAGTGGATCATACTTCGTTTTCTTCAATTTTTCTACAAATCCGGTTCTTGCATCTTTAGTTATACTAATCTAATTCGTTATCAAGGATACAACCTTAAAATAATTCTCCTGAATTAGTTTATGTAATCTAATTAACTTAGATTATCTGAAATTAGATAGAAAGTTCCCTTGACACGTTGAAATGTTGTAAAGGTTATATAAAATAAAATTATTAGAAAAAATGAATAGTATTTTTCAGATTGTAGAATTTTTCAGATTTTATACTCGCTGTGAAAAAATTAAGAACTTTAAAGTTAGGGCAGGGAAGTGTACCGAAGTAACGAGAAATGTGTTACACTCGCATGACTTTCTCACTCTTGTACAAATTACTTTTACAAACGATTATTCTCCACGTGCTTCATGTTAATCGAGATATCGAGATGTTAATCTTATTGCTAATTTTCTTGTAGATGCAAGGGGAATTGGTAGACTTTAAGCGATAGTCAAATATTTTAAGAGCTGGTTGCTATGTGCAGTATTCCATTCTCTTTGCATTACCAGGACAAAAAAAAAGTGAATAACGAATTCCCATTTGAGAAAAAGTATAGGTATTGGAAAATTTAAGTGAATAACAAGCAATATCTCAAAAATGGTTCACTCAAGAAGAAAATGTATATTACATACATTGTGTATTTTAACAAGATCTACATTTTGTGTGTAGTAAAATTTTGTCTATCTCTTATGGTTTACCAGCTACGCAAAAGTCGTTCACAATGAAGAATACTTTTGGAGACATTCCCAGAAAATTCGAGATATACATTTCATTTGTCATGAAAATAGCTTAAAAATATGATATTTTAATCAAAATCGTTAGAGCCATTTTTGAGAAAATTAAAATTTTCGAAAAAATGTTCATGTAAAGGGTAATCTGGGGTGGGTATTTTCTTGAAAACCTTCGTGTCGCATCTCTGGAAGATACTGAACCTAAATACCAAGTTTGGTGTTTATCCGACTGTTCGTTTCTGAGTTATGCTATTCACAGACAGACACACACACATGCGCGCGAAAAAAAACATTTTCGAAAAAATGTTCCATGTAAAGGGTAATCTGGGGTGGGTATTTTCTTGAAAACCTTCGTGTCGCATCTCTGGAAAATACTGAATCTAAATACCAAGTTTGGTGTTTATCCGACTGTTCGTTTCTGAGTTATGCTATTTACAGACAGACACACACATATGCGCGCGCGGAGTTTCCAAAAATGTTTTATATACATTCAGTGCACCTCAAAACATGTATTTCCTGTGAAATCTCGTTATCGAAGTTTTGGGAGGAATGCAATACTTTCTTACTATACGTAGTAGAGAAAGTAATAATTGATATTAATTTTGGTGATCAGTTTTTAAAATGTTCTATACCAATATATGTTGGAATGAATTGAGGCGTTGAAGAACCAATGCTTTGAAATTCCACCAACTTCCATAACATACCCAGAAATGGAGGTTTATAAGCTTACATTTAGGTATATGTTTCAATGAAAATAGGGATGTTATCCCATTACAGTATCCTTAAACTGTACGTTCCCACAAACCGGTCTTAGTTTACTCATAATCGTCCTAGTTCCTGTCATTTTGGATTCTTCGTCCCTCGGTCTAGCGGTTGAGTTTTTTTTTGTGATATTGCTCATGCGGTTAACAGTCCCATCAACGCCATTCTCTTGAGGCTAGTATGATTATATAGACGCGGTCACTGTCCTTGTACACTTTTACTTAACTAACCGCAATGAGCTACCTAGTTTCGAAAAACAGAATGGCAGGGGGAAAAAACTCAACCTTTTCAGGCACGTGATTCACTAGTAACAAAATATAGCAGTTGATGTTTGAATTAGCAAGTGTTTTAGCCGCAGCCATCTGTACGTTTTTGAATGGACGATTGCTGAATGTCGTCTCCACGTTATTTATTTATTTATTGATAAAATAACAACTTTCTGTATTTACGGGTTGCTGCCAAGGACAAATAAAATACAAATTATGAAAACTGCACATAAAAACATTAATGCAATTGAAAGATTAGTACAGGGTGATTTATGAAGAACTAACACATTTCCTTCTTTAATTATTCTGTTCGAAATTCACTCAATGCCCCAATTTTAGCACCAAATTAAGCAGAATGCTCTGGAGTTTTGATTGCCTGTCACTAGATTGGCAGATGTGCATGTTTCATTCGTAATTGTTAATTTTATTGTTGGCAACTGTTTTTGAGATTTTGTTCTAGTCGACGTGAAAATGGAGTACACATTAAATAAACGATTCTTCCTTGTAAAGCAATACTGGATTACGAATTCAATTACAGCTACCCAAAGGGCATACTGGAGAGAATTTGGTGATCGGAATCCTCCCCAAAGAAACACAATACTGAGACTGGTAAACAATTGGAAACAACTGGATCTCTGGTGACTGAAGAAGGCAAAACTCCTTCATCTAGGCTTCCCACGGTTATTGTTGTTGACGTAAGAGCACTGGGTCGCCACTCAAAAATCATTAAGACGTGTCGTAGGAGACAGGGTACAGCTACTCAATGTGTCAGAGAGCTGTGAAAAGTGCAGGCCTAAAGTCATATAGGAATACGGTTGTCCATCAGTTACAGGAACCAGATGAGGATAGACGACTGATTATTGTCGTTGGTTTCAGGCGTTCATTGTGCAAAATCCTGCCATATTGTCCATCACATGGTTCACCGATGAAGCATGGTTTCATTTACGCGGCTCAAATAACTCGCGCTATTGAGCCAGCGAAAATCCACATGTTCTTCATTAAGCACCTATGCACCCGGTTAAAATCGGAGTTTGGTGCGCGATATCCGCACAGAGAATAGTGTGATCAATTTTTTAAAACAATGTGAACACTGCAGAGTACTGAGGGTTTTTCATGGAGTTTGCGGAGCAACTAGACGATGTAGAGCTGAGTCAAGGGTGTTTTCAGAAGTATGGCGCTACATCAAATGAATCCATGGCACTAATTGCAAGTTTCTTTGAAGACCGGATAATTCCCAAGACCTGTGACCACCGATATCTCCGGATTTGACATCGCCGGACTTCTTCTATGGAGTTACGTAAAAGACAGGATTTTATGCCACACGTCCCCAGACATTGGACGATCTGAAGCACATTACAAAGGAGATTCAAGCTATTGACAAGAGTCCTCCAACGAGTGGCCATAACATGGAACGACCTGTTGAGTTGTGCCTTATGCAAGATGGAGGAAATTTTCAACATTTGCTTTAGAGATAAATAATCTCCCAAAATTTCTCTACATTTCAGGCATAATAAGTTATCGCTAGCATAACGTTTTGAAACATTTAAAGAAATAAATGTGTCAGTTCCTTATAAATCACCCTGTATAAAGGTTAACAATGTAATATCGACAATTCAATTTTTCCACTTAGTATGATAGTCAAACAGTAAGCTAAAAGGTGCAAACGGACTGTTACGCGTGATAACAGAAAATGATGTATATGCTAAAAAATTTATAGCTTAGAACACAAACGGTAAGAATGTTAAAAATGATTATGATGCAAATAATTCTTAAGAAGTGCAATTGAACCTCTTGTCGCAGATATAATAGTTTATTTTATTTTGTCCTTCTTCAACACAAATTACTATTTCCTCGATTAACATCGTCTTTGTAGGACTTACAAGCCAATGCCTTGGGTCAGTAGCAAGCAAACTCTGGATCATAGCATATCCAGGATGGGTGGTCCGCCCAATGTCTGCTATGGTGGTGAAGAAGAAAGAAATGAAATATAGTGATAAACGGGAAAATTGCGGATAAACGTATCCATCTCAGCATTCGCCCAGCGACCGAGAAAAACTGTGAAAAAGCCTTCGGTGAGATTGGTCGGTCCCAGTAGTTTGAACCCGGGACCTCCCGAATGTGATTCGCACACGTTGCCACGGCGCCGCCTCGCTCGACCCACACTTTTTCCAGGTGTTAAAAAAGTGTAGAGGTATGATCCCTGAGCTTGAAATGCAGGCCGATTACTTGCATGTTACTGAAACAACATTTCGGAAGAGTTGGCGCACTTTTTACATTATTTTGTCTCGTTCCTTTGCTAAATGGCGAAGCAGAAGACATTTATACCACAAGGGATCCTCAGTGTGACCACTATCAGTACATTCTTTGCATAACGTTTTATTGCTCTTGATGGTTTATAAAGCCTTTGGTCCGTGTGTCTGCCAACCTCCGCATTCAGACTTGTTCCTTCACTGTAATGCCTTTGGTGTTTATTTTCCGAATGTTAAAACAGAAAATATTTATGGACATCTCGATAGAGATTGACAGTCTCTGATGTTTAAGATAAATGCTTTTAGAAAGCATTTCGTGAAGTAAAAAATGCTGCAAGTGAACAGTTAATGTTTTCTAAATTAGCCAAAGCTGTAGTGCGACTCCTTTATACGTAAGCACTGATAATGGAATAAAATGAGGAATCCCATCTAATAAAAGAAAAATTGAAACATTCATCATCTCTAGGTCTTATTATTTCTGAAGAATTAATTTATCAGAACATGCTAAAAATAATGGATAGTCTTCCACAAATGTTTTTGCGAATGTAATGCTAAAATAGAAATTAATTTTAGAAAGTCCAAGCATAGTACAAAGATACTTAATCAAATTTCCATCATTATTTCATTCTTATTAATTAATACAATATTACTACAGTAAGCAAAAGGATATTATAAAGGGTGAATAGAAAGCAAAATAAAAGAGAATAAACTTTTATTTTGTACCAAGAGCATTGAAATCCGTCCAGAAATTACAAAACTGTAACTGAATCTTATATGTGACTTTAAAGCTGGAGCAACGCGATTAGCTAGCTTTTTAAAGCTGTGTTATTGTAATGACAGAGTTTGAGTAGGGCTGGCCTCGTAGCTCAACCGGTAGAGTACCTACCTCAAGTGCGAGGGATCGCGTTTTCGATTCCCGGCTGGGAGGTGGCAAAGATTAGCACAGTAGCACACTATCCTTCTGAGTGTCTGGAAGTATGAATGACAGTGTGAATGCATGTGTGTGATCTAATGGCTAAAAACCCAAAGAAAAGTTAGGAATCTAATAACGCTATACGATTTAATGCCATTGCGGATAGGTAGTATTTTCAGAAAGTAAAAGGTTGCCAATGAGTTAAAGTTAAGTGGTACAAGTGGAACAATAAAAAAGGCCTTGTATAGGAAAGGATGTTATCCAGGGGTTGAAGATAAGAACTTTTAATTATATGGGACGAAGCTTTTAAGATATTGAAGGAATTTAGTTCATATCCAGCTTTACTTTCTTAAAAATTGTTCATACTCGTGATATTAGTATGTATGAGAACTAAAATCTTTATTTTATATGTTTCTCTGCGTAGCTAGTGAAATTTTTATTTTTATTGCATTCTATATAGCCGAAAAACTACTATAGACAGGAATAACATGCTAAAGTAGTTAATGTCGAAATGTGTGTTGCAGTACATTTTATTTCTATTAAAGGGGTTTGTTTATTTATTTGCGCTACAATAGAGCAATGCCCCAATTATACTAGCTACATATTTCAGACAAACAAACTTGACTTGAAATGTAATATAAACTCTCATCCCCAACTAAAACTAAAACCTAAACGACTGCTTATAGGTGGAGTAAACAATGTGACATGCAAGAATAATGTTATTTGAATAATTAAGCATACAATTATGTATGCCACAGCCACATAAAATATTAAATAACTTGAGCAAAAGTACAGGTAAGCTAGTTTATATTGTAATATAATGGCTAGAACTTTCGTATACAGGATTACAGGGAACAACAATTACAATCGCAATCATATAAAAATTGTATTACACCTGTATTAGCTTAAGACCCTCTGTTAAGTACGAGGAATACAACATGCACTTGATATAGATATCAATCTTTGGAACTTTCGTGTCGTTTTTGTTCTCAACGCCAGAAGCAATAGACAGCGAGAACAGAAATGCAATTAAATCTATACAGATGGCAACAGACATGACAATGTGTATTGGCCTTGATAAGTGCAGAAACTTTGCTTGCGGGCAAATATAGCCAAACCAATTTAAATAATTCAATTCACCATGTTGTAAACGCTTTTTTACGAAGAGTAATTGCATTCCATTGCGTTTTTAAAATAAAACCAAAATCAGAAAGGAAAGGATACAAGCTCAGCATGACGTGCTTAATTATTCAGATGTGCTAGAAACAAAAGATTGGACTCTGTTCTGCAGTCCTTCTTGCATAAGTGCTCTTGATTAAACTTCATTATATGAGAGTGAAGAATAAGATCCTTTTAATTTATTACAGTTGTTTTATGTAAAGCAAAGAAAGAAATGAAGGTAGGCTCATTTAAATAAAATGAGTAACATAGCGATAGAATACCACAACAAATAATAAAAAAAAAAACAAGCCGGGAATAAAACTTTCTTAAAGACCTAATGGATCTACAGTACATTGATGATTATTTATGTTATAATAATAACAATAATAATAAATTTGTGCTAAGTTATTTACAGATTGTATCTGTTGGGATTGACCTCGATATTAAATTCTGGATTCTATAACTTAAATTCCTAAATTCTATAATCTTCCTCAATCTCCCTCTTTTTACATACTATTTTCACTTCTCCCCACCTCCCATTTCCATTTTGAGGCAGTATTTTTAACACTTAAATAACTTCAGCCTAATATGTAAATTCAATAACAGCCCGCCTTGAAGCAATATGAGTATGTAATAATTTGTAAAATGTATGTAACAGTCATTGCATATGCTTATATTATTGTATCCATGTGTAATAATGTTATGTGAATATATTACGTGATTTAATAATGTAGGAGCTGTGAGAATAATAAGTTAAACGTTGCTAACAATGAGGTAACCTTGAGGCAATAATGAGTTTGGGAGTTTAAATGTTATTTGTGATTCTTGGAAGCATTAATGTAATTTTAGTGACAGTTTATAAAAAATAGCCAATCAACAACCAGAAAAAGCTTTAGTTAAATGCTATTCTATTGGAGTAAAAATAGCCAATCAGAGACTTGAAATACAGAAATTTACAAGTTTAGACGGTTTCAATCGTGAGCGTATGGCTTTGCGTGGCGGTGTATGAACTTCGACTTGTTTACGAACTTGTCCACTGTGACTAACACTCAACTGCTGCATTTTCTTACTGCAGACCTATACATGCAACGCACCGGGAATGGTGACGTAATGCGGTCTGTCTGTTATGTTTCTGCACAAGCTTCCTCTGCCTCCCGTATTCCGCAGACAGGAAGTGTGCTTATACAAAGAGGGATGTGCCTTCCGTCGCGTGTGGCTAGCGCGTCTGACTCCTAACCTATAGGGCCTGAACTCGAATATCGGTTGAAGAAGCTACCCGGATAAAGTAACTTTCAGTTCAGTGGACTCTGCGCTCATTTGGGCATTATTTCTTCCGTTTAATATACTCTCTATAGATCTGAGTTGTTAATAAGGGTGTTATAACTAAAGGGAAAAATAAATAAAATTGTCGAAATTAGTTATTGAATTCGAAGGGCACTGGCGGTCTTAATTGCAGGTATAGCAATGTACAGGGAAATAAAAACTTTACCACTCTGGCCACCTTTTCCTACCTTCTCTATAAGAACAGAAACTAAGATGACCACGCTAATAGTTTTCTCAAGCACTTGTTTTAAAATACAGCTTATTACTTTCTCTACTACGTATAGTAAGTAGGGGAAGTATTGTATTCCACCCAAAAATTCGATACCGAGATTTCACCGGAAATACATGTTTTGAGACCCCCTTAATCCAAAAAAAGCATTTTTGGAAACATGTCCGTGTGTGTGTCTGTGTATCTGTGTGTGTGTCTGTGAACAGCATAACTCAGAAACGAACAGTCGGATAAACACCAAACTGGTATTTAGGTTCAGTATCTTCCAAGGATGCGACACGAAGGTTTTGAAGAAAATCCCCCCACCCCAGAGCACCCTTTACATGGAAGATTTTTCGAAAATTTTAATTTTCTCAAAAATGGCTCTAACGATTTTGATTAAAATATCATATATTTAAGATATTTTTATGACAAATAAAATGTATATCTTGAATTTCCTGGGAATGTCTCCAAAAGTATTCTTTATTGTGAACGACTTTTGCATAACCCGTAAACCATAAGAGATATACAAAATTTTACTACACAAAAAATGTAGATCGCGTTAAAATACGCAATTCATGTCATATACATTTTTTGTGTTGAGTGAACCATTTTCGAGATATTGCTTGTTATTCCCTTAAATTTTTCAATACTTATTTTCTCAAATGGGAATTCGTTATTCATTTTTTTGTCTTGGATATGCAAAGAGTTATAATCTGTGGCAAAGTGAATGGTGCTGCACCTAGCAACCAGCTATTAAGAGATATGTATGTGCTTAAAGCCTACTGTTTTTCTATATTGCCCTTGTAAATATATTTTCCCCTTACGTCTACAAAAAATTAGCAATAAGATAGAGTCTGCAAATGTTTATCTCGATTAACATGAAGTAGATGGAGAATAAGCGTTTGTAAAAATACTTTGTACAAGAGTAGAGAAAGTCATGTGAGTGTAACACATCAGATTTTTTTGAAAAACATAACAGATATAAAGTAACAGTAGATTGCAGAGGTTCTTTAACGGTGACACCATTCAATTTCCACCTCAGTAGCGGTAGTCTGCGTCTCTTATACTGAAAGGCTTGAGGTTGAGTCTTGGTTGGGAAAAATTGCTATATAATCCTGAGTAATCCATGGACCTTGTTCTATTTCGAGCACTTCTTTCAGTTTTTTATTCTTCGTCAAGATGATCTGTCGGGTAAAAAGATCAGGTTTTAAAACTGGCAAGAAGTTCGTTGGAGACTTTTGATTTCAACAGGACCAGAGCTGAAATTTCATGATTTTAGTCAAAATTATCAATGTTTATACTTTCATGCTTAAAAACACTCGGAAGTGCCTTCTTCCATGTAATAACCATTATAAATCAACAAGGACTATTTTTATAATCCAATAGTGAAGTGAAAGGTAAAGGTAATGGTACGACGTGGGGCGCGAAACCGGAGCAGAGCACCGTACGCAGGCCAGCCGCTCCCTAGGGCTTCGACCGTGACCCCGAGAAGGAGGGATGAGGCGAGGAGACCCGAAGGGCGACCAATCCGGATGACGACGGCCGCAAGCACATACGGGATCCCTAATATTTCCAGATTGAACACCTCCAACGCCATCCGAGACCACTCTATTGGACCCCGAGCCTCCGGTCTCTCCCGAAGGAGCTCCCGCCAGAAAACATTCGGACTAAAGTGGAATACATTACCTTTTCTAAATCACATATCTACGAGGCGTGTTTTTAAAGTAAGTACCGTTTTATATTTTGCCACTGCAGCGCCGCAGTTGCGATTTTCAGAATGCGCGATCACTTCCTCCATTCATTAGGAAGCCAGACGCAGCTGTGAGCGATCGTCACTTTGTGTTTTCCTGTTGTTAAAGCGTTTAGAAATGTTCAAGACAATCCAACGGCCCGCCGACTGTGAAGTCAGATCAGTGAGTCGTATTTTGAATAAGAGAAATGTTACGCCAGCAAATATTCATCGCCATTTGTGTGAAGTTTACGGGCTAACAATAATGAGTGACAATATCTGGCCACACACAGCCAAACAGACTCAAGATCGGTTCCATTATTTGATTGGGAACTTTCCGCATTTGGCACCAAGCGATTTTCATCTGTTTCTTCAGCTGAAGAAATTCCTTGGTGGAAAACATTTCAACGACGATGTTATTGTGAAACAAGAAGTGCAGAGTTGGCTTTCATCACAGGTGGCATCATTCTTTGACGAAGACATAAAAACTGGTTTTTCGTTACAAGTGCCTGAAGAACGGAAATTGAAATTGAGTTTTATTTATGGACGCCCTTTAACTACTATGCTCCTTAGTGTCGCATTCTATATTGGGCGTGAAAGACCGGTAATTTTGCTCAGAGGCCACCGGCTTTACTTCCCTTCCGAAGGAAGCCATGCTAAGGTTTTTTTACGCCCGAAAAAATCCCTCGCGACCCGCGACCTCGGGAATTAGAGGCTAGCATGGTAACCACTACACCACGGAGGACGACCATGAATAACGGCAGTGACTATGTGGAGAAGTAGTTAAAGCTGTAAGGTAATGAAGGATAATAAAGTATTTTTAAAATACCTATTACATATTATATATTTAAACGCTGTTTTCTTGATTTCCTTTTTCTCCGACATTGCCATGTTCAAAAAAGCTTTTTGGGACACAGTTTTTGCCGTATCCTTTTGAAACTTCCAGAATGTGTTGATATGTGTAAATGCAATGCAAATTACTCCGGGGTTTCATGTGTGAACATACTACTTTTCACACCTTAATATAAAAATAAAGAACATTTTTGTTGAAAAAAACACCTAAAGTACTTCAAATACTTATTTCTTTAACAGAAAGCACTACTACCTACAGCGATTCTTAATTATCTATATTTGCGCTTCTTATTTATGAAATATCAATTCTAGAATTAAAAATGGCAATCCAAAGAGCATTTTGTTAGACAATATAAAAGCACTTAAGAAAGTTATAAACTGCGATACTGTTTTGAATTATAAAGGTCAAATCTGGTACGATAGTACACACCAATTATGCAAATACATGTTAAAAAAGCAAAACATTTGAAAACTTAAAAATGCAAGCCCCGTATCGCTTTAAATAAATTCAGATTTTCGTCCAACATTTTCTACGTTGTGTCCCAGAATATTTTAATAAAGCAACTTCAGCACTGAAAAGCTAGGTATAAAAGAAATTTCACTTCCTCCTCCTCTCTATCTGTCTCTCAATGTATCTTTCACACACACACACACACACACACACACACACACACACACACACACACACTCTCTCTCTCTCTCTCTCTTTCTTTCTCTCTCTCATTGATAAGATAAACGCGTTTTAAACCGGTGGGCCTCAAAAGCACACTAAGACAGTTTATGCGCCTTAAATTAGTAAATAAAATTTTATTCACTGATGCTTGAGTCAGGCTGGATTTTTGGTCCTGGAATGGCGCGTGCCAACTGGATTGGAATCAGATCCTTTTTCGTTAAAACAATATTGCTGCACAGAGACTTGTCACGTGCCGTTATGCTTGAGTCACTCTCGCGCGGGCAGGTAATCTCTCCCTCTGGTCAAAATATCAGCGAAGGCACAGAACTGAATTATAATTAATTACCCTGTTTTACGGTCAAGCAATTAAAAGTTTCATAGCTTGTACTATCTCGTAGTGTTTGGACTAACCCTCAAAGAAATACGCATTTAGAGTTACGGGAGCCCTTTAAATACCTTTTTGTAGCAAGGGGGATCAGTCAACTGAAGATGGGTCAGTTGCTAAAAGATGTCATTGAACATTTGGTTCTTGGGAACAATTTGGTCACTTTAAATGCATTTGCCCTACTAGGAGGTATTACCGTAGGCGCCTATCTTGTAGAAGCTTTTAGACTTCTAGGGAGTCACAATCTTACCCAGTCACATCGCCTCATCCGGTTCAAACCAATATCCAGGAATGCCTCACTTTGTAAGGATATTATACGCTGGTTACGAGTTTAGGAAAGTTTTTGTTGTACTGACCGACCAAATTCCGAATTGACCATGATCGTAAAGGTCGACAGTCTTTAAACGACATCGTCTTGTATTTACCTAAAGTTTCTTTATATTGCTTTTTGTTTTTAACTCGACAGTAATTTTTAAATTGTTTCATTTAAATCGCCTCCAACTGGTTATATGGTTTTTGACCTCGGAAACAACTAGCTGATGTTAATTTGCTTCCGTTTGGCTTTTTCTTTAGGTTTTTATACTTTGTTTTTTTAAACTCAGTCTCAGTTTCACACTTAAAGACTTTCCTACGTTTAAACCAAAACCAAATTAAAGAAATGTTCTTTGTTGGAGATGTCTTAGATTGGGAAGGAGTACAGTGATTTTACTTTTGCAATCTTTAAAATTTTAGTAACATTCGTGGATATCTTTTGGTACAAATGGTAGAATCCATTTGCTGTTCAGTTGTTTGGATTTATTAACAGCCTAAAACTCCTACAAGAATGAAACTGGCCATGTTCTCTCTTGGTGGGATGAAGTGTCAGCAGTTATGTGGTTTACTTTTGAGGAAATAAATTATGAATAATAATTTAAAGTTTTCATTTGATTGTCCTTCGTAATGATTGCAGTCCGCTGTCAAGAATAAGTGCTCTCAAATGGCAATTACTTAGCCATAATAACACAGGGAGACATTGTGACATTGTTGCGTTGCGTGCATGTGGCACGTGTCTGTTTCGCGTCACGTCATGAGATGGTCACAGTTTTTCTACCATGTCATTAAAGCTTGTTTGAGTCAGGACAGTTTCCTGCCCGTCGTCCGCGATTGTCAACCAAGTAAGGTCTAAATAACCGCACTTAAATAGAGCCACCTCCGTGAAAGGTTGGCAATAAACATTAGCGATACATCACGAGTCCTCTGCGAATTTATGTCTTCAATTGGTCCATTGTGCTTCAATGAGTTGGCTATAAAAAGTAAAGAATAGCTTTCATGCCACTTTAAAGCTACTAAAGTTTGAAAAAGGCATCTCTGAAGTCGTGAACCGGACAGACTGCTATAATGATCACTGTGCCTTTTGGGCATCATCAAAAGTGTTATGCACTTGATTACTGTGCTAGCCTACCAAATCTAATAAGTGTTGCATCTGATTCTGAAGTTCAAGGAGATGTAACCTAGATCACATTACTAATCTGAGATAGATGTTCACTGTTAACCGTTTTGTCTGCAGCATTATCATAACTCAAACGTACGTTGATGTTTTCGCCAGGACATCGTTATTTTGTAGCATTGTCATCAAGTACACTGGACGCCTCGATGATGCAAGTTTACTGTTGGTTTTTGGTTATAATACTGATGAGAGAGAGAGAGAGAGAGAGAGAGAGAGAGAGAGAGAGAGAGAGAAAGACACACATATACACAACACGCGCGCACGAAACGTACTGTTTTTCATTTTATCAAATCAAATGAACATTAAGATTTGTAAATATATACATGTATTAACTTAGTGGTCATAACCAGTCGGTTACCGTGTATTCATCGTTTCACTTTAGTCCATGGGTAGATAGCCTGTACAATCCGAATAAGGAAATTCGTTATTGGTGGCCTTCCTGTGCTATATAAGTGATTTTACATTCTCTTAACACCCCAAAACTCAATCGAAAATAAATGTTTTAGGTCCGCTGAACAACCCCGTCCAAAACAAAAAGCATTTAGTAAAAACACTTATGTGTATGTGGACGTGACTCAAAATAGAAAAGTCGGATACGTATTTAAGCAGCATCTTCCAAAGGTGCGAAAAAATTCCTCAATATCTTTATAATATCTCTGATTTTGATTGAAATAATAGTAATAATACCCCGGTGCTACAGCCCGTTTGGGGCCAGAGCCTCAAGCCCACTTATGCACGGCAGAAGACGACGATCATACAACCATTACGCATCCCCCCAGCTTTTATAGCCTATCGAGGCTCCTCAATTTCCTCAAGTAGCTGAGTGAACATCGGTTTTACATCCACAAATTTCATTGAAATACTGCATATTTAAGTTATCTACATTATTAATGATACATTTATAACTGCTAACTGACCACTTTTTGTTTATGGTGATGTAATGCAGAGATACTAGAATTTCAAAACCAGTATATAGCGACCCACTTTCCTAAATATTTGACTATCACTTCAACATCGTACGTCCTCTTTGTACTTACAAAAATATTTGTAATGAACTATTTTTGCAAACGTTTATCTCAATTAACATTAAGTAAGTAAATACCCTTTTTTATTTCCTCTACTACGTACATAGTAGGTAGAGAAGGTATTGCATTCCACCCAAAAAATTCGATACCGATAAAAACGAATAACGAATTCCCATTTCAGAAATGTATAAGTATTGGGAAATTCAAACAAATAACAAGGAAGAACTCGGAAAAGGTTGGCTCTACAATATATATATATATATATATATATATATATATATATATATATGTGTGTGTGTGTGTGTGTGTGTGTGTGTTTGACATAAATTATGTTTTTAACTAGACACACAAAATTTTAGTCCACAAAATGTATATCTCTTACGATTTACCAGTTATGCAAGTCATTCAGAATGAACAAGACTTTTGGGGACATTCCCTGAAAATTCAAGATATACATTCCATTTGCCATGACAGTACTTAAACATATGATATTTTAATCAAATTCAGACAATTACCAAACTCGTGTTTAAGAACAGTATCTTCCAAGGATTCGAAATGCTTCTCAAGAAGCTCCCCAGCTCAAAATATCCTTTACATGGAAAAGCTCCATTTTCTGTTCTAAAAATGGATGTAACGGTTTTTATTAAAGCACTACATATTTTAAATATTTGCATAACCTTAAACTAGCCTTCACACGAAAAATTTTATTTTATTTTCTATAAGTTTTGATTAAAATTCTATACTTTAAAGATATTTCCATAACTAATAAATGTACCTATATACACACAGTTTTCTGTAGATGGCCTATGAAATCCACTTCATTCTGAATTAATTTTTATAGCCTTATATAACTGTTACGCCGTAAGAGATAGACAAGGTTTTACTACAAAAAATAAAGTCCACAGGTCGGGTGAAAAAAAAAAAAACACGTGTCGATATGAGGAACCATGGTTTAAGTTGGCAATCAATAATTAACACGCCTGTGCCACGTCTTCCATCCCTCATTCGCCTACAGAGGTTAATGCTTGAATGCCGAACCAATAAGAGCCGGACTCATTCAGGAGCTAGTATGGACAGTCTTTGGGAGGCATATTGTTTTAACCATTTAGGTGACATAGCGATTCTCCATCCGTTTCATCGCCCAGCTAGGCATGAGCTTTCTTTATAGGGTGTCGGACTTCAGCTACAACCAATTAGAGGACAGCTCACATAAGGCGGACGTGGAACACAAATGATGAGTTTCTGTCAACATTCAAGAATGGAAAACACTAAAAGTAACCAAAAGCATCGGCAGGTTTTTTTTTTCGACTGTACGATTTATGTCGATGACTTTTTCTGTGGCACTAGCCATTTTTGAGGTATTCGTTGCAAGATCTTAGTTTTTACCTGTTAGTATCATGCAGTATCTGTAAAACATCACACCAATTTTTTTCCCACATGGGTTTTGTGAGAAACAAAAGCGTGACGAAGTTGTTTTTTGTTTTCGTTATTGTGCTTGTAAAGCAAGTCTATATTGCTTAATTTGAGGTTATTTCGAGTCAAAAATTTAACGTGATTTACATAACTGAATAGAACTACTTTTTATTGTAACACTTTAGTGTATATGCGATTCTATGAAGTAGTTGTGAGTAATCATGAGACTTTTTGTACTTAATACTCGCCAACATTTGTAAGTATTGAACAGTTGCATCCTAATTTGTGGCGAGTACCTAAGAAGGTAAAAGCATAGAGATCATCTTAATGTTTCATTGAATTCAAGAACCTAAAATTATAAAACTACACACACTTGGTGTACAGGAAGTAATTTTAGTATACATTAAAATAAACCGAAAAAAAACATGTTTTACAATTTTGAAGTCTGGATATGCAGCCACGAATCGCTAAGATGGAGAGAGAATGCGTAATTGTAATGTTTTCATCGATAGCAAACGTATTCAGACAAATCGTTATAACTACACATTATACGAGAAAAACTGACAAATCTAGCAGCTGGTTGTTTTTCTTTTCTTTGTTACATCCTCATTCCTATCCGGAAGTGGACACCATTCGGAAGAAGGGTTTATCCGGATCCCAGCCAGCTCTTCAGATATCATTTCCGTTGTCAAAAGAAACACTGGTTATCGATGTTACCTTGGACTTCCCCAGCTTATAGCGGTTTACCATACGTAGAATCGTCAGATAACGCACATTTCCGTTTTGTAACGTTTCAGAGAACAGTTCTTTTTTAGTAACATCTGTCAATTCATCGGCGATCCTGATGCTGCACCTTTGTAGTGCGATTGAGGGTATATCATTACAAATATTTCAACAGTAATTAAACAATATAGGTATCAATAATTATGTTTATGAGCACCAATTTATTGAACATTTCTTGCTTTATGTTTATGAGCACCAATTTATTGAATATTTCTTGCTTATATAAGAGAAGTTCAGAATTGCTAATATCCTGCCGGTATTTAGGATATTTTACTCCCACGCGGGCGTAAATTAATTTACCATGCTAACACAACAGATTTAAACTATTTTAATGTGTTCTATTTACGCAATTTACGAAAACGTATTAACACAATCTGCAAAGATTGAAAACATTATCATCGCCCGGTAGAGTCATCTTGATTATGCCTTTAACATATAATTTAACTTAATTAAGTATAACTTACACCGAAATGACAATCATTAAACCAACCCTGATGAATGCAGCAAGTTCTCATTCATAATCTCATGATGATCCCTGTATTCCATTAATAGAAATAGATGTAGGAGTAGTTCAAGTTAACAAGCTGCTTTTGCAACAGAGGTACTCTTTCATCCACCACGACACTTAGAATCTCACACTTGCTCCTGCTTCCGCTAACGGAGTTGCTGAAGTTCGTCGTAATTATTGACCCACAATAGTTAGGAGAAAATATTTTAATCAGATTTCCCAAATAACCAGAAACACTGTTCCGTTAATAATATCCACCAAATTTCCCCCCGATCAGCTTTCAAAATTAGCACATTCCTCACTTGCACAAATACCCAGACTTCATTGGCAGAAACTTATTTGCAGCTTCTTTAGCTTTAATTAAAGTTTCAGCGTAATTTTGTTCGAAATGTATCAGCTTTGTTTTTACTTACGGATTCTCCAGGTACCATTTCCTAGGAAAAATGAAGCTTACGTATCGGATGTTTAAATTTACAACTTTCATCCAAATTATTTGTTTAATAACAAACTACTGAAGTCATCCAATAAGTAAGCTTTCCTATTTTTTCTCTGAAAAACAAAAAGCAACATTGATGTTTCTGGATAATGAGAAACATCGAAATGTTGCGTTGGCAGCCTTGAATTATTTTCATTAAATAACGCACTATACTTAAGCAGTGGTTAAGAAACTATGGAGGTGTCGCTACAAAGCTGTCCGATTATGAATTGCGTGCAGACATTCGTTTTTTTCATTGCAACAAATATATATTGTGAATTAACCTCTGTTTATGAAGAAGGGGTATGAGTACTCAGATGGTTCGACGCTGGCGTGCGTGGTTCATTGCAGGACGTGAAAATGTGCACGACAAACAACGCAGTGGAAGGCCGGTGGCAACAAAGCTGTTCTTACTGTTCGCAGCATAGTTGAAGAGGATCATCATGTGACTATTGACGAAACTCTTATGCGTCTGCCTCCTGGGATGGAAATTGGACGTTCAACCATTGGAAAAAATCCTAACTGAGCAGCTGGAATATCGGAAATTTTGTGTAGGATGAGTGTATCATTTGCTTACCGATCCTCCGAGGCAACACCGCAGAATTCAGCCCATTTTGTTTCTTTCGTTTGGATATGTTGAGGGGGATCTACTCGGAGAACGTGCTGTTACTGGAGAAGAAAGTTGGGTGCATCATTCAACTCCAGGGACAAAATGACAAAGCATGGTTTGGTAGAGGCAGGTCACGCACTCGACAGGAAAACTTATGAAATAGTGTTCTGGGATTGTCAGGGGGTTTTGCTAGTGCACTACTTGCCATGACGCTCTCGTAGACTGGAATCCAAAGAACGAATATCCGTATTTTTGTGTGTGTGTGTGTGTGTGTGTTAGTATGTTGTAATTATTACTTTATAATTGTGCCACGGCTGCTGTATTTGTGTCGGAGAGCACTTGTGTCTTGTCAGGGTTGGGTGTGGAGAAACTTAAAATATTTTGTACACACGCACACTTGTATTTTAGATAAAACCACATATGATATTCACAATTCACTATTACCTTTGTCATGTTAAAATATGTGTAACCGGTAGACCTTAACTACGCAGTTTTAACGTCTATTCAGAGACGAGCTTATACACTACATTCCTGCTCGAAGTCTGACAAGCTTCTGTTAGCGTTCCCTCCAACCGTTTTCTTAACGTACGTATTTGAATTATAGGCGCATATCAATGTACCTGATTGGTGCTACTATCCAATAAACATATACATGTTACATATATATGTTTACAGACTTCCATCGTCTTAATTATGAATCCAAGGTTTGTTACATGTTACGTACATGCCACTGCATTTCTCGTAATTTTATATTACTGGTTATGTATCTAACAATGCCTTTCCCTCTTACATTATATTTTATATGTTATAACGTTATATACTTGTTCTCTACTGTGTCTACATTATGGATATATGTGTTTTAACATCCTCTTAATTATTATACGTACAATATTAACAAAAAAATACATAACACGTAAAACTTAGAAGAAAATATTAAAGAAAGAAATTATTAATGTGTTGATACTGAGAAGCTGTAAATTAGATATCTTATTACATTAATGAGTTGTTGTATTAGTTTGTCAGTGGCTAGTACTGTATGTTGCTTCCAATTCTAGATATACATTTTATTTGCAATTCGAATGTCTTCAACCTAGGGTATTTTTATAAAATTCCTTAAAGCCATTTTTTTAGAAAATATAAAATATCGAAAATATTTTCATCTAAGGTCTAGTTAGGTTTGAGCCTATTTTCTTTAAAAACTTTGTGTTAAATCCTTGGAAGATTCTGAGCTTAAATCCCAAGTTTGTATCCGAGATTTCGTTTTTGAATTATGCTGTTCATAAGCACAAACTTTCTCAATATATGTATTTCTGGATAAATTTCGATTTCAGATTTTTGGATGGGGTAGAATATTTCTTATACTTATTATTGGCAAATAGTAAGAAATGTAGAGCAGGTTACGATCCGTGATAAAGTTCATTATTGTTATTGTTATTATTATTATTATTATTGATATTATTATTGATATTATTTCGGAGCTTTGTTTGAGAAATAAACGTGCTGTTTGATCTATTTGAAAAGTAGATTTCAAGCAAGTTTATCCACTTTTGCTATGAAATACGAGCGCGCGCGCACACTTTCACGCACGCACGTACACACACACACACACACATTGATTGCCACACTCGTAATTACAGGCTCTACCGAGTGTAGAGAATGATTGTATTTATTTAAAATTCCCCTGTTCGAGCCGGGACTCATATCTAACACCTCCAGAACACTGACCCCTCAACCTCATTGTTTCCCTAACAATTTTCTGATATAACTGAAATGAAGAATTGAGTCTACATGACCGAATACCTACATATCATCACAGACCTGTGTTGTGTATCACGTAAGCAATGACAAGTCTGTGATGCAGATTTCACCTCGATCTCCCCTCTTGGCTGTTATCTCCGTCCTGAGATTACCCGTAACTGTTGTAACGAGGGTTGTCCTTGCTCAAAGGCCCTCTTTCATAACGAGAACGTGCTTCAGCTGGTGCGGTTTGTAACGGGATTCGAACGAAACAAACCTGGAGATTGCTGTGTGGTAAGTTTTAAGTATCATTTACTTTTGTTTCCCGTATTTAGTTCCTTTCAAATTTCCTGCGCCGGAGTCGGAGAGAGTCGTGTTAACAAGATCGTAAATGTGTACATGGCGTTGCATTTCAGTTGCGTTCCTTTTATACCTTGTATTTTGGCACTTTTTGAATATTTTAGAAAACATCCCAAAAAATGTACAGTTTTCTCGCCATTTAAGCGGCTTTTAAATTTGAATTGATTTCAAACAAATTATATCCAGCAAACATCGCTTTACATTTGTTTATATTCTTTATTTAGCATTTTCGCTGATTTTCTCGTTGTTAAAATATCAACATAATCAATGTGTAATTGAATTAAGTGATAATTGGGAAAGGAAATTTCGGAAGGATACGTTCCAGGCCTAATTTTAGGGTGCCTCGCTGGCACTTTCCGGTTATGAGGATTGAGGAAAACCAGGGAAAAAAAACTGTCGGGAAGGACGTTTCTGGCAGAATTTGAACTCCCTTCACGAGGCCGTGTCTATTTTTAATTTGTGAAAACATATTAGGAGATGAAGAAAAAAATGATATTTACAGTTGCATGCCAATGGAGCTGAGGTGCTTTTAAATTGTCTTCAATTATCGCAAAAAATTTAAGCGAAGAGGAAAACCCTATTCTGTCAATGTTACTCTGCTAAATTCATGACCCATTATCTCAGATCTCATATTGAAATTTTTACAGGCTGTACTCGTAGATGAGTGCCTTCTATGCTCGCTGATCTACAACGAAATTTGGTCTTTATTCTCCGTTTCACTTATGTTGAACACGCCAAGGACATTTCAAATCCGTGGAGAAGGTAAAAAAATCACTTGCCCTGATATCGCTGTTCTGCAGCATCGTGGTTCAAGTCTCTTATGACTATGAATCTCAGATAAAGAACGTACCGCAAAGAGCAGCCTCATGACACCTGCACTTCACAGCATCGTTGAGAATGTGGTGCGCCATAATTGAGTTTTATTACCGTTGCTTTCTACCCTTTGTGCCAGAGACCACCTAGGAGGATTTCACATGCGGTTTTCCTTGTTTCTGGAATGCGCTACTTAGGATTTCCGCCTCTGTTATTATGGTAATAATTTATCACGTCCCGCTTCCTGTCGATGCTAACACCTATGTCTTCCAAGTTACGCACAATTCTGCGGAAGATGCAGACGTTTCTCCAAGTGCTTGGCGACAGACTCTTCTAAGTTGCGTATTATTAAGCTGCTTGTATATATAAATAACATGTTTGCGCTTTACGCTTTCTGAAATAAGCTTGAGAATTTCATTTCATTTGAATACCTAACAAGTTGCTGCAATCTCGGTTAATCTAAATCCTATTAAACCATTCGTTTCGAATTAAATGTCTGTATAATGATAATGCAAATTATGGAAATCTTTGACATGGGAAGATTTCTATCCTTCAAGCTGCAATTGGCGAGAACTATTTAAGCAAACACTCCAAAACTTTACGGATTTTACAATCTGTAACGCATTAATTTGAATTTTGAACTATATGTTTTTATAGTAATGCTTCAACATTTCACTTCTATAACTAAAAATATTTCGAAATTTTATATTAATGGTTTAACCAATTTATTAAACTGTTGCATTCGTTATGTGTTCCCATATATAAAACAATAATTTGAAAAAGTATTCACTAGTAACTTTTAATTTCTTTACCACCTACTTATAATAGGTAGAGGAAGCATGTATTCTACTTAAAACCATTTGCTATCGAGATTGAACCTTAAATACCTGTTTTTGTTTCTGGAACAAAAAACTATTAGAAACGTGTTCGTCTGTCTGTGAACAGCATAAGACAAAAAAAATCTGATGTGTTACACTCACATGACTTTCTTTACTCTTGTACAAACTATTTTTACAAACGCTTATTCTCCATATGCTTCATGTTAATTGAGATATCGAGATGTTAACCTTATTGCTAATTTTCTTGTAGGTGCAAGGGGAATTGGTAGGCTTTAAGCTATAGTCAAATATTTTAAGAGCTGGTTGCTATGTGGAGCATTCCATTCTCTTTGCATTACCAGGACAAAAAAAAATGAATAGCGAATTTGAGAAAAAGTATTGGAAAATTTAAGGGAATAACAAGCAATATCTCGAAAATGGTTCACTCAACAACAAAAATGTATATGACATAAATTATGTATTTTAACGCGTTCTACATTTTTTGTGCAGTAAAATTTTGTCTATCTCTTATGGTTTACCAGTTATGCAAAAGTCGTTCACAATGAAGAATACTTTTGGAGACATTCCCAGAAAATTCTAGATATACATTTCATTTGTCATGAAAATATCTTAAACATATGATATTTTAATCAAAATCGTTAGCCATTTTTGAGAAACTTAAAATTTTCGAGAAATGTTCCATGTAAAGGGTAATCTGGGGTGGGGGGATTTTCTTGAAAACCTTCGTGTCGCATCTCTGGAAGATACTGAACCTAAATACCAAGTTTGGTGTTTATCCGACTGTTCATTTCTGAGTTATGCTGTTCACAGACACACACGGACGTTTCCAAAAATGCTTTTTATGGATTCAGGGGTCTCAAAACATGTATTTCCTGTGAAATCTCGGTATCGAATTTTTGGGTGGAATACAATACTTCCCCTACTTACTATACGTAGTAGAGAAAGTAAAAAGTTACTTCTGGATAAATATAGATCTCGTTAGAACGTCAAATAAATTTATTGTGCCATTAATGATTTTCAAGATACCTATTCCTTGTTATTGGCTTGAACTTTCCAAAACTTTACAATTTTTAGAAGTCATAAGTCACTAAGCATTTATTTCTTGCGATTCCATACAAAGAGTATGGAATTTCAAAGCCGGCATACAGCCATCCGCATTCTATAGATATGCCCTCCACCTACTGTACGCCTTTATACTCGTAAGAAATGTGAAATGAAGCCATTTCTGCAAACGTTTATCTCAACTAGTATGACATGTACTCACGTGACTTTCTCTAATCACTCTTCTACAAAGTATCCTTACAAAAGCTTATTCTCCTATCTAATTGATTATCGAGATAAACTTTCATTATACATTTAAGCATTTCATTGCAGACTACGATAGATACAGTAGACTAAAGTGATAAATTTTTAAAAAGCTAATCGCTATGTGATGCCTTCAAAATTCCACGCTCCTTGCATGGCCACGAGAAAAAGAAAACGAATAGCGAGCGCACCACTTGAAAAAGTATAAACCTTGCAAAACTCAAACCAATAGCAAATAATATCTTGCAAAACATTATTAAACGTAAATTATATGCTTTAGTCAATCTAAATTTTGTGTGTAGTAAGACTTTGTCTATCTCTTACGGTTTACTAGTTAAACAAAGGTCAATCAGAATGAAGAGAACTTCAGAGCCTATTCTCAGAAAATTCAAGATAGGTATACATTTTATTTGTAATGTAAATATCTTTAACTTATAGTGTTTTAATAAAAATCGTTAACCATTTTTCAGAAAATAAAAATAACGAACATTTTTCTATTTAAAGAGTGGTTTGCGGTGGGGAATTTTCTAGAAAATTTAAATGGGCATCCTTCGAAGATGCTGAACTAAAAATGCCAATATATGTATTTTTGGAGTGGAATGCAATCTACTTTCTGTAGGTAAGAAGTAGACCGTAAAAGTAAGCTTTTATAGGAATAATTTGCAGAAGAGGCATAAAAATCTGATGTGTTGCACTCGCATGACTTTGTCTACTCTTGTAGAAACTATTTTTACAAATCTTATTCTCCATTTACTTCATGTTAATGGAGATAAACATTTACGAAACTGCAAATTATTGCAATAGGTACAAGGGAATATGGTAGGCTTTAAGCATAGTAAAATGTTTTAAGAGCTGGTTGCTATGTGGCGCATTCTATTCTCCTTGCATGTCCAGGACATTAAAAAATAAATAAATAAATAAAAAACTAATAACGAACTTCCATTTGAGAAAAATCATAATTATTGGAAAATTCAAACAAATAACAAGGAATATCTCTGAAATGGTTCACTCGGCCATAAAAAAAATGTGTATGACATAAATTGTGTGTTTTAACGAGCTCTACACTTTTCGTGTAGCAACATTTTGTATATATCTTACGGTTTAGCAGTTATACAAAAGTGATTCAGAATGAAGAGGTCTTTTGAGAATATTCCGGAAAATTCAAGATATACATTTCATTTGCTATGAAAAGTAATATGTAATAAGTACTAACCTTGTTAAAAGTGTTGTTGAATCTGAAGAGACGGTTCGAAACTGGCAATCCGCGTTTACTTTTTATTCGTGTACTTTTCATGGGCACTTTGTATTTGCACACATATTATGTTTAGGTCTATATTAATTTTGTGATTCTGAGCTATTTATCTGTTGTTCGTCAAAAGAAAAATAAAGAAAAAACTTTAATTCTACTTAGCTTCCGAGCTCCGGTCGCTTTTAAATGTAAAAAAATAAAAACAAATCTAATTAAACTAAGGCAGTCAGAAAGAAGAACAAAAGTCTTACAATCTGTGTGGACCCAGCTAATTTCTCTCACTTCCCTCAGTCTTCGGGGCTTGGAACCCACCAGATCCCTGAAATAATTCGCATTCTCTGCTAGTAATTTCCAAGTGTCTTCTATGGTACACCAAATCTGTGTGGCATTAGCGAACCTAAGACACTAAGAAAGACTCTTCTTTATTTTCGCCCAAACATGGGATTCAAATCTGGTGACTTCGGATACCATGGCATCTGCTCAAATGTCCATGTGATCCAGGATAACCTCTCGGGCAGACGGGAGGAGAACATGTTGGAGTATTTCAATATACGTTTCGCCGTTCACGTTTTCATGAACGTGTGACAAAACTACTGGACCTTACCGCCAGTAGTTGGAAACGTTGGCTGTAATATGCAACTTAGCTGCAAGATGTAAACATGCATAAAGAATACGCATTTTATAACTTAATATTATGTAAATTAAATTGAGTTTTATTTATGGTCGTTCTTTAACAGCTATGGTTTTTAGTGTCCTATTCTATATTGGTCGTGAAAGACCAGAAATTTTGCTCAGAGTCCTCTTTATCAGGCTTGAGTTTTTTTTACGTGCCGTAAATCTACGACACGGGACCACCGCTTTACTTCCTGTCCGAAGGAAGCCATGCTAAGGATTTTTATGACCAAAAAAAATTCATCGCCCGCCGCTAGGTTTGAACTCGTGACCTCGGGAACTAGAGGTAACCACTACAACACGGAGTACGACAACATAATGTTAAGGGAATTATACGGAGGTTTAATGTATGAATGCAATATAAGGTGTCGGGGTGAAAAGAAGGAAAATATAAAAGGGGTGGGGGATTGGCAATCAGCGAGATTTGAACACACATTTCCACTGCGCGATTTTCAGAAATTTCCACTTCCAATGTTCTATTTTCACGTCCAATTAACAAGCAAGGCAACAAAAATAGCCATGGAATTCTTGGTTAGGTCATTTCTCATTTTACGGGTAATCGATGGCTAACATAGGTTCAGTTCATTGTCCGTGTTCGTCAACCAAGTTTTGATTGCTCCTGTTATTTGTGTACAACCGATAAGCATGGACTCAGACGGATATACGTTTCCGTTCTGGTGACACATTGGCTTCGAAGAAAGAGGTAAAAATGAATTTACCTGATCCAACACTCCTTTTTCATTGTCACGGATCAAACAGAAGGGCAAAGGTGTTTTAAGACGCTTCCTATTTATGCGCTGTACAGACGATAAGGATTACCATGGATATTGTTTCTGCTACTATTAAAACGCTTGGAAATGGACTCGTGTGAATCCCGCTTGAAATCGAAGCGCAGAGTGCGTTCAATCATTTTTTTCCACAACTGTACATTCCCATGCAAAAGCTATTAATCGAAATTACACTCTTACATTACAAGCCCTAGGGCCGGTTTCACTAAATTTTAACACAATGTTAAACTGATTTAACACTGAAGTTAACACAAATTCTGTTTCATTAATGTTAACTTTAACAATGTGTTAAAGTCGGTGTTAAGTTAACATCGCTATACCCCTGTGTTAAGGCGTTTAACAAATGTTAGAAGTTGGAGAATGGCTGCCGCCAACCAAGCTGTTAATGCGAGTTTGCTACAATTGGCATTTTTAATGCCATTCCTAATAAAAGAGTAGTCGTAGGTCATAATACTTTTGAAGCCCTGCAAAGGGAGGAATTTTTAAAGCAATATAGACTATTCAAGGGGTCATGAGCATGAATTTTATGGGAAATGCGAGAGATTAGAATACGAACAGAAACATGCCTCTTTCTCCTAAGCTACAAGTGTTAATTAGGTACTTAGATGTTGTGCTACTAACATTTTTCATTTACTTGCTGGGTGATGATGTTGGCACATATTTCCAAGGCTACCGTTTGTGGTTTATCCGGAAGTATCCAAAGGAATTGCTTCAAGAAGCAAACACTACTTTTTTGGGGTCTGCTTGATTAATCAGCGATAACACATTTTCGTCCACTTTAGTTTCAATGCAGTTTCCATCACCAATTTTAAAACGTCTTAAACGCTCTTTGCACCTAACGTTTCCGGTGCAGCACTTTGTTAGCATAAAATTGCCGCAATTGCTTACTGGTCTTAAGAGAAATTAAATTCCAATTAAATTACTCGCGAATTTTGTCTCAGGCTGCAATTTTATCCTTTAATGTAAGACCGTCAGTCGTTTCGCACTTGATAATACATCTATACTTATTAACCAGGTGTTAATTAATGCGTTTCAAACGGTGAAACATTTCAGCTGACATCACGATTCTAACTCAAACAATCGGTAACATCACAGAGCAATTGCCATGAACGGAAATAGCTGTCTGCTACTGACAGAGAACGCGCAGCAAAACGTAGACAAAAGTGCACGTCCAGAAGCAGTGTAATTCGGCAACCGCCTTCTCGAAAACTAACGTTTGCAGTTGTCTTTGACGTTAACAATATGTTAAGCTAACAATTTCCTGTAAAAGCTTGATGAATCGCAAAAGTTTTAACCTTATGTTAAACTTTGAACATTGTGTTAACAAACAAGATGTTAGAGTGTTTTTAACATCGTTTGGTGAATCTAACGATTTTTTGCAAGTTGGTTAGCCTAAGATGGTTCTGGGATTTTGAAATCTAAAAAGTTGCAGAGTTCACAGTGCACTGAAACTCGACACATAAACATAACAAGCACGGCATATACCTATAGTATCATATATAATTATGGAAAAGGCTGTGATGTGTGTGGATCTCGACGTTTTTTAATGGTATTATTATAAAAATGCTGAACAAAATAACTGAAGCAAATGTGTTATGTTTTAACATGATTCACACATATTTCACCCCCTAACCCTACTGGCCTATGACATTAGACTCAAAATGAGCCCGTCACATGAGTTTTATGAATTTAGAATCTCTTATTAATTATGGGATGTTAACATGCAATTCCTGATATATTTAGATTAATCGTTTTTTATTTTAATGTTAATGCTTATACCCAACAATCCTCTTAGTCCTCTGATATTTGCACATACAGGACACAAGAATTGAATGGGATCAGATGATAGTAAAGCAGCCTGGGAACTCGTTAGAAAACCACAAGTGTGGACCCTTTCCCAGGTTTGGCAAAAGTTTTTGCATGGAAGAGTACTTTCATAATGTTTTGGAGTCTGAGGACCCCAAACAGCTCTTAAGCGTCTCCCTTAAAAGTTTAATTTAAAGTTTTTATGCAAATATGGCAGTGTTTTGAACATGATAGCTCATCCCACGTTCTCTCAATGTTTCTTTATCGTCTACATTTCCCACACATCCATTAATTGAGGAGGGCGTGCATATTGAAATGCTAAAGCATGCGCAGTACAGTATGATGAGCTTAATTAATAGCCCGATACAGCGAAATGATTTATGGAGAAGGAGATCGCTATTGCTGCCGAAGTCATTTCCGTTTAAGTGTGTGCCTGGAGCAGTGGTGGATTCTCTAACATTGTAAGCTATTCGAGTACCAGCTTCTTGTTTTAAAGATAAAAACATGGGTCGTGTGCATAACATGACTTTTAGGAAAAAATATCTTTTCGTTTGTTTCTGTCTTCTAACTTTTCCTTTATTAAGTAGTCTCTATTTCGCTTTTAGATACTTTATTGTGAAATTACGGGACGCAAAGTTAATCGAGTTGCGTCCGGCAGTCGGCACTAAGGTCGAGTTACGTCCAATAATTTTAAGTCGTGGTGGATTCCGTCCCTATACAGAATGATTTTTTTAACCCAGGTCGTCTAAAGTATTATGTGAATTCAATTTGGAAATTGGAAATGCAGGTCTTCTGCGGTGTATAACTATGGCGGTACTGAAAAACTTCTTCCACAGATATTTGCTCCTGTAACTGCGATCTTTATTTACGCCTCGGGCTCCTGTTACTAGCTACTGATTAACAGGTGGATTAAAACAGGGAAGGATAAAGGAAGATAGTTTGTCATCTGAACCTGGGTAGAAAACCATGCTGATTGATTAAATATTGATAGTCAAATATTTGAAAACTTTTAATTTTGTAACACTACTTGTGTTGCATGAAGAGTCTGTAATAACAGAACATCAGAAGCTCTTTGTTTTCTTTAAACCGTTTCATTTAAATAGCCTCTTTTAACTTTTATGACTCCAGAAACAACTTACTATAGTATTTGCTTTAAGTTGAAACATGGAAGGTAGAAAGAATAGCGCTATATTCCACACGACAGTTGGTATTCCTTGCGTCTAATCTCAAAATCTTTACTATTGTAACTTACTGTTTAAAACTGGGTTATATTCAAACATGAAATTAGAAGAGAACAACCAACACCCGCTTGTAACAATACGAAAGTCAGCGAAGCAAGGACGGCCGAAGATATCAGGATATTTTCCATATTTCACTGCCAACAAATACAACTTACTGAGAGACTAGGCCTGAAGGGTGACTGTGACAGAGTTTCTCAGCACTCGGACCGCGCACCCCCTCTCCTAGACCGGACACTAGGGTCAAAATGGTCATGTATCAACTTAAATCTCACGTACTGTAATGTTGGTTTTACTCACTGAACTGAGGATTTTCTTAAGGTTGGGTTTATTAAATTTTACGTTGAACATACACACGTTCACTCCCAGGCCCTGCGGGAGATACGGATAATTCTGGATGAAGAAAACTGCCTGCCGCAGTCGGGAATTGAACCTGGGATATAGTACATGCTTTCCGTTTACTTTTCTCGTGTTATATACATAGTCTGTTAACATATTTGCGTTTGCTTTTCCAGTTCATAATCTTTCGCTTGATTTATTTTCTGTTTCATAGCTCGCCCTAATCTTACAGATGCCATTTTGTCGTTTGAATTTAGCATTTGTTTCCACTGCACACCTAATCGATTTACCTGATAGTAATGGAATAGGTGATAATCTCCCAAAAGTAATAAGAGTGTGATATAGGGAGTCACGATTGATTAATATCTGGTATTTCCCAGCAAATGAGTGGCTGTAGCAAATGGTTGAGTTATGAGTGCAATGGTCATTAAAAGTTGTTGGTGCGTAAGAAAAACAAAGGTTTGTTTGTGAAAAATTCTGATTGAATAAATTACCCATGCAAAGTTTCGGGCTAATTATTGACCTTCTTCAGGAGAAGAAATAGAAATGACTGAGAGTGAGCAGACTGAAACACAGGATGTCCCACTTATAGTTAAATGAAGAGCTTATTTTAACTCAAACTTAAGGTTTTTGATAAGAAACTAGGAGTTAGAGCATTAATCTTGAACAAACTTCGACACGAGCACCATTTGTAGCGCAATGATGTCTTGAACTCTATGCAGGTATTCCTCAGATACCATTATTGATATTTTATATGCTTCAAATCATCGGGGCCACTCATTGGTTTTATACTTGAACTTTTACGAATCCCTAGAAAAGGTGTTGGTCTTCTTGTAAAGCAGGTTCAAATGCATAGAGTCTTATCATCACAAATGTTTTTTGGAATCCTAGTTTTCGTCAGTAAGCTCCCTATTACGTGAACTTTATACCATTGGCCATAATTCTTTTATAGTTAGAAATGGAATGGCTTCTTCGAATATTGAATTCTCTAGTGCTGTACATCTTTTACAGACTTCGTTTCTGTCATCCAAAGAGAAATTTTCTGCTAAATGGTCCACACAGCTCAACCTTTACAGACTTATCACTTTGTTATTATTTAATCATTTCTTAAACCTCATTACAACCTTTGTTGTATAAAAAGCTCTGAAATGCCAAATCTATATTCTCTTCGATTAATATATTTTAAAAAAAGCGTTATTTCTTCTATTGTTGTTTTAAGCAAGACACTGTATTTGTACGTCGAAGTAAAATGTTTCTTTTCAATTCCTTGTTGACCCGTTTTACTATCTCTTCTAGAATGAAAAGGATTTGGTAACATTTGAATTGTTATAAAGCTTTTTCAAATTCTAAGAGAAGTATTGATAGTATTGGAGGAGATACAATGTAATCTAATAGATTATCTATAATTTTGACCACATACGTTCTCGCGCATCCTACATACATACTTAGACAATATTTGTTCACTATGAAAGTGGAGTATTTGTCTTGGATTCCCCTAGTAGGAAGATATGTAGAAGATTTTGGAGTTTACAGATTTTTATTGATGAAACAACATTTTTTTTACAGCACTAGTTCAATTATTTGCAGTGGCTGCTTATTAAGGCTTCATAAAATCAACAGTTGTATCTGTGATCACACTAACCAAGGTGTTATTATGTTTGAGTTTTGTAGTTTATGTTAACGACGACTTTAAATGCAGCACTAGAGGATACTTGCCGTTTTATTGCCAACTTGCCTACAAAGAAGTGCAACTAAAAAGCTTATGGATTTAAATATCTTCTCTTGCAGAACGATGTAGTTAATATATAATAAACATAAAGAAAATCATCTTGGTAATGTTATTTCCGCGTTTAGCATATTTACGCTTTACATTGGGGCATTACATACTCAGCTAGGGATGTCCAAAGTTAGCTAAGATAGAAAAGCAATGATGATCGTCATCGTTATAACAGCTGAAAAATTATAAATCTTATGTGGCACGCCCACCCATTATTTTTTTTCTACCGATCGCAAAATCACATGTGTGCATACATATCTTGTCTTCATTAAAATGTGGTGGTTCTATTCAGGTCACTTATTCACGATGAGTTCTTCTCCAATTCGTTTCCGAATTAAACAGTTCGTATTGAGTTACATACTGTTACATGCCGGGTAGAGGACTAAAGGTTCACATGAAAAATTAAATTAATTTCTAGTACCCAGGACGTACATTGAGGGGACGAATACTCACCTGGCTGCGGAGGACCGAAACGTGGTGTGGAGGTTAAGAGGAAGGCGTGGGGTTTTCACTGTACAAAATACATAACACAAATCTACTTACACATTCCTAGATTTATTTCCCTACCGCTTGGGGTTCCTATATTATTAAATGTGAAAGGTGAGGGGAGATGACCACCGATCCAAAAGCCGGCTTGCACACGCGATCCGCTTCTCTCGGAATACTCAGCAAGACAGATGCTATCCTCACCAGTCGTGGCTAGCAAAAACTCCCAGCCAGAATTGACGTCATCTCAGTCAACATCAAAGTAAAAAACAATACAATAACAATGCAAAGCAACAATATGTCTGGTAATGACAAAGAAACCCTCAAATTTTTAATACGACACAATAGGACATGCGGAAAAAACTTTAAAATCTTTAACCATAAGCATGGAGGGATAAATTCAGAAGCCGTAGTAAGCAGTTCTTACGAAAGGAAAAAAAGAAAAAAGAAAGAGAGAAACAAATTAAGGAAAAAATCTGACTTGAACGCTCACATAATTTTCTCCATGCATGACCAATTCAGATATATTTCATATGAATTACAGTATAAAAAGTGATTCTTTTCTAATCTTTTTTAAAATTCATTTGTAGAAACACACAACATCTGAATCGCTTAAACAGTATAGCATTGGTAATTAGAAAACGATCTATTATATGAAGACCTCGGTGCCATGTTGGATGAATACGTCATACATGTATTATAAGCTAGCAATGCCCGCAGTAATACTGGGTTATTGCGTTAAATATGGAGGTTCTTTTCTCTCATTTTCGCTGCCTCCCTTCTTCTTTTATCTCTTGTTCGATCTCTCTCGCTGTCGATGTCTTTCTCCTCCTCTTTCCCATCCCTAACTCTTTCTCCTTCCTCCCTATCACTTTTTTACTCTATACCCTACGTCACCATTAAAATGGTTCTTCTGTGCAACTTATGTGGCATGTGATGTTTCGAAAACCGGCAGTAAATAGCTTTTCCTTAGGTGTTAATAAAACTCGGAACGTACGAAAAAAATTGACAGTTGCTTGCAATGCGATCAGAACTACATTATTGCTCGGTTTACGTACACTAATCTCCGTCAGTAACGAAAGCATGAATGAGATTTGCAGAAAATCGCAAGCATATGGCGCTTTGGCGTAAACCGACAACACTTATTTTGTTGTTAAGCGTAAATACACTACATAATACATATCTTACCTTACTCTTCGTAGCAGGATTCTCCTTCAGACTCCGAATTCCGAAGGGCTTCGCTCAAACAAGCCAACCTATATGCCGGAATAATCAAATTTTACCGTTACAACTAACGCAAGTTCACACAAACACGCTCTGTTAAAACTACCGCTAATTGACTAGGAAGGAGGCGACTATGACGTCGCAGAATTTTTGCTGCTGCGCAACCGCTTCATTAGTGACGCAGACGCTACTAATAATAGTGAAAAATTGATGCCACTTTTTATATACTTATGTAATGAAAACTATGTATATGACAGAAGTTTTTGCAGTATTATATTTACAAGCATTTATGTAACATTAAAAAAAACGAATTATAAGCGAGATATATCGAATTTTCAGTTCGATTTTGCAACCTATAGGTACAGTTCATATCCTTTGGACAAAGTAATTAATAAGACATAGAGCCTATTACTTGTATCTACATTTACGTTCCCAGAAGGTAGAGGAATTACTATTAAAATCGATAAGGAGGTTTCACCGAAAATAAATATTTTGCGGCCCCACTGACCAAAAAAAAAAAAGCCTTTTTAGAGAAAAGTTCGTGTTTGTCTGTGAACAGTATAACTAAAGACACGACATGCAGATTTTAAAGCAAATTCCCGAGCTCACTAGTCTTTACATGGAATATTTTCGAAATTGTTTATTTTCTTAAAAATAATATTAACGATATAGTTTTTAAGCATTTGACTAGAGATTCGGTTTACTTTATCTCACTTGAAAATTGTAGCTTGAAGGTTTATTTCGATTAACATGAAGTAGTTAGAAAAATGTTTAGTATGAATAGTGTTTAGAAGTTAAATTAAAAAAATCTGAAGTGTTACATTCACATAACTTTCTCTACCCGCTATTGCTTATTGTTGAGTATACGAGCTATTGTTAGTAAAGCTTATTTTTCTGTCTATTTTATTTTAATCCAAGTAAACCTTTGCAGAAATACATTAGCTGCATTACATATTTCGTTAGAGACAAAGAGAACAACGATAGTCAAATGTTTTAAGAACTGGACGCTATACGCTGCCTTAAAATTCTATACTGTTTCCATACAGTCGCGAGAAAGGACTTTAAAGAATGACCAAGTAATGAACGGTTCGAACCATTAATAACGGATATGTCGGAAATGGCTGATAACACAAAATAGTTATTTGAAATAAATTGTATGTTTTAAGGAGATCTACATTTCTTGTGCAGCACGTTTTCTTCTATCGCTTAACGTTTACTAGTTATACAAGATTATATAAAAAATTCCTTCCGAATGAAGAGAACTTCAAAGGCTATTCCCAGAAAATTTAGATATAAATCTTATTTGCCAGGTAAATATCATTAATACATGGTATTTTAATAAAAATCGTTAGCCATATTTTAGAAAATCAAAATGTTCAAAAAATATTTTATGTAAAGGGTAGTTTTGGATCTCCGTGCCGCATCTTCAGAAAGTACCGAACCTAAATATCAAGTTTGGAGTTTTCACAAAAAAATATGCTTAGATGCATGCATTTTCATCTGCACATTAGTTACAGCTTACAACGACGTTATTTTGTATAATAAACATAATGTAATATTCATATTCACTTACTTTTATATCTACATAGTGCGGTTTTTATAATATACAAGGATATGAGTCATACAGCTTCCGGAAGAAATATTCTGAGAAACTTCGGTACAACATTAAGACGAGGAGAGATGAAGCTTGGAAATAATCATCACAATTTCACACAAAGGTTAATGAGAAAAAATATTTGTGATGTTACATTTACGTCACTTTTTCTGCCCACTCATCTACAAACATTTATTACAAAAGCTTACTCTTCTATCTACTTCATGCTAATGAGATACACGAATCCAGAGTTAGTTTCATTACGCATTTTGTTGCAAGTACAATATACACTATGTGATCAAAAGTATCCGGACACCTGGCTGAAAATGACATACAAGCTCGTGGCGCCCTCCATCGGTAATGATGGAAGTCAATATGGTGTTTCCCACCCTTAGCCTTGATGACAGCGTTCACTCTCGCAGGCATACTTTCAATCAGGTGCTGGAAGGTTTCTTGAGGAATGGCAGCACATTCTTCACGGAGTGAGGAACTGAGGAGAGGTATCGATGTAGGTCGGCGAGGCCTGGCACGAAATCGGAGTTCCAAAACATTCCAAAGGTGTTCTATAGGATTCAAGTCAGGACTCTGTGCAGGCCAGTCCATTACAGGGATGGTATTGTCGTGTAACCACTCCGCCACAGCCCGTACAGTATGAACAGGTGCTCGATCGTGTTGAAAGATGCAATTGTTAACCCCGAATTGCTCTTCAACAGTGGGAAACAGAAGGTGCTTAAAATATCAGTGTAGGTCTGCGCTGTGATCGTGCCACGCAAAACAACGAGGGGTGCAAGCCCCCTCCAGGAAAAACTCGACCACACCACAATACTACCATCTCCGAATTTCACTGTTGGCACTACACACGCTGGCAGATGACGTTCACCGGGCATACCCACACCCAGCCATCGGATCGCCACATTGATTCGTCACTCCACACAACGTTTTGCCACTGTTCAGTCATGTAATGTTGACGCTCCTTACACCAAGCGAGGCGTCGTTTGGCATTTTCCTGCGTGATGTGTGGCTTATGAGCAGCCGCTCGACCTTGAAATGCAAGGTTTCTCACCTCACGCCTGTCATAGTACTTGTAGTGGATCCTGATACAGTTTGGAATTCCTGTGTGATGGTCTGGATAGATGTCTGCCTATTACTCTTGTTGTACGTGTCGACGGAAGGTCTCGCCGTGTGCAATTGGGAGAGGCCTTCGGGTTCCGGGTCACTCAAGGAATGTGTATGTCCACAGGGAAGAGGGGAGCCATCCGGGTAGTATAAAAGTGTAAATGGTGGGGACCCTGTCCTCTGCCTGTCGTGCCCCCTGGTCCGGCCGCCCTCTGTCTCTCTCACCTCATACCTCCCTCCCGGGGGCGCCCCGTGTGAGGCATAGGTTCAAAGGATCTATGTAGGTCCTAATCCTAATCCTATTTGTATAATTATTTCGTATTTTAATAAAGTTCGTTAGATACACTTTTGAAAAAATAAAAAACAATCATTTGTTTTCCTTGTGAAGGGTAGTTTGAGTAATGGAAATTTTCTTAAATCTTTGTCGCGTTCTTGGAATATGCTTAAGATTAAATACCAACTGTGATATTTAGTCGACATTTCGCTTTGAGGTATGTTGTTCTCTCTCTCTCTCTCTCTCTCTCTCTCTCTCTCTCTCACACACACACACACACACACACACATTTACTTTTCAAACCAGGGTGCCCAAAACGTGTATTTACGTTGAAGACTTGATATTGAATTTTGCAATGCTTAGTCTACACAAACTTAAAATTTGGGTAAGTGCCGTAAATAGGTCGGCAACCGAATCTTAAACTGTCCTACCTTCTTTCAACTAGAGAGATCTGATACATCGGTTAGAATTACCCTTTAAAAACATGAACCAACCCCCAAAGATCACAAGTTTTGTCTCTTGGAATTTAATTTGTTGAATATACATTATTCCGAGCGGGAAGGCTCAAGTGATAACGTCTGTGGCCCGCATTCCGGGGGTCCCGGGCTCAAATCCCCGGTGGCCGACCAATCTGACCGAAGGGTTTTATTAAGTAACCGAGAGATAATTCACAGCGCCACGGTAACGTGTGCGACTCGCATTCGGGAGGTCCAGGATTCAAACCTTCGGGACCGACCAACCTGACCGAAGGTATTTTCGCGATTTTCTTCGGTCACTATGCTAATGCTGGGTTGGTTAATTTTATCTCCAATTTTCCTATCATCCCTTTCATCACTACAGTTCATTTCCTTCTTCACCGCCAGACGGCACTGGGCTGATCACTCATTCGGATATGCTATGATCCAGAATTTGCTTGCTCCTGGACAGGCTAGTGATCCAAGGCATTGACTTGTTCATTCATGGGGGCGTAAGTCTTACAACAGGAGGGTAATCGGTTCAATAATAATAATAATAATAATAATAATAATAATATAATAATCATCATCATTAATACCCAAATGGTATGAACTCGTACCGATACGGTCCGGTGTAAAAAAAAAAAGTGTCAATGCCTTTGGTTTGCTATAGTGTTTTTCTTTATTTAATGTTGGCAGAATCCGCTCGCTTCTCAGATGTGTTCCACATCTAGCCACATGTGCTAATCTCTTATTGGTTTCAACAAAGTGAGGAGGAAACGAGTGAGAAACGGAAGCATTTTACCTGAATGGCTGCAAGGTACTCGCCAGACACTCGCCAAATATGTTCGTCTCATATTGGTTTGATGCAAGAGTCTGGCACTGAAACGCTAACCGATGAATAGTGATCGGTTTCCAGTTCAGGAGCAAAGGAAGCTGGGGGAGGGGTAAGACAAACATATATTGGCTGGATGGATCGTGTAAAGCTTACAAGCCATATGATAAGACTTATAAAATTACAACTTATGATTTGCATTCATTTAAATTTAAGGGCATACTTTAATTACAAGAAATTAACTAAGTAAAGTGGTTGGATGAAACTGGTTTGTAAACAATTATCTCTTTATTAAGTATGTCATTTGAAACGAACAAAGGATTTGGACAACCACCCAAAAATGATTGCTCCTAATGAACAAGGTTATAGCACAGCGAGGATTGCTGAGATACGGGGTGCTCCAAGAACAGCGTCAAACTAGTGGAAGAAATGCCATGAATGTGCTTGCTGGATATGCAATCCAGGTGGCGTATTTAATTATAAATGCATAATGCTGTCCGCACGACATCAGAAGTCTCGAGAACATATCTCAACCAGATATTATTGTTGCTGTTACTCTTATAATCACCATGTTCTACTATTAATTATTATTTGCAAAACAAGAGCAACGGACATATTGATTTTGAGTTATAAAATATCGCAAACAAGCATGAAAGGAACTGAATTATACGAAATGAACCGCATAATACCAAAAGGCATTACAAAGGTTGCAAAACATAGGATTTTTGCTTTATTTGAAAATGTTTGGCAACCTTCTTTATATTCTTTTTCTTGCAAAACTCTGATAATAAACCTTTTTAAGGATAATTGTAATTCCGAAATAACTATAGAACGGTAAAATCGGAATAAAAACATTCAATGCCATAATCGGAACTCGAACCACCGATCTTCAGCTTCTTGTACCTCTGCTCCGCCGTTTGAGCTACGATGTCGATATAGTAACACGTCATGAAATTCTCTATGTGACTCCAATCCAATCCAAGACATCCATAACTTCTCTTGAGATAACACATCTCAATGCCAACTTATATATATTTTTTTATTCTGACTCTACCTTTCTACAATTAATAAAACTGAATCGATTGTTTTCTCGAGTCTAAAACTGCTCTGGATCCTAGTCTCTGGTGCCCATCCGCCATCACAAAAAAAAAAAAAAAAAAAAACGCTAAGCAAAAGTTATCAGTTAATTTGGGTGATAGAACTAGATAAGGGGTGGGGTGGAGCCATGACTGGAGAGGAATCCCTTACCAACTTAACACGCAGTTCATTATATCGACAATTTATATATATATTTTTTTTTTGCTCCCAAGTATACATCAGATTTAAAATGTTTACTTGCAATTTCAATCTGACCAAGGCTTGTCAATCCATCTTCTCATATTTATACTAATATTATAAAGTGAGGAAATCTGTGTGTGGGGGGGGGCGCGAGCGCGCGAGGCTTGGAAACTTGGAAACCACTCAACCGATTGTAACAATTCCTTTACCATTCTTCTTGGACGATTATAGACTACAAAGTATAAACTATTTATTGTGAATATAGCGGGTTTTAATGACCTCTATCCGAAACGGTAAATGGGGAGTTTTAAAATCCTTCAAAAATGAGTTATAGGACGGGGCATACATGTAGTATTAAAATCTCCAAATTACCTTCTCATTTTGCTGTAATTTCAAGCCTAAGTTGCGCTTTAGCATTTGGCAAAAATAAAAACCTAGTCCTGATTTTCAAAAACTTCAGCTATCCTCATTTTCAATCTCTCTTTTCAACGCCTAACATAAAATCAGCGCTCTTTGGCTGTCTAGACAAAACTTTGTACACTTATAGAACCCAATGAAAATCATAGGTACCTTACATCTGTCAAAAACTATATCTCTACGACTACTATACTTTCAAACCGTGTTTCTTACATTATTAAAATGTAGGTGCCTAGGAAGAGTTCGGACCTAGCATATAAGATGATGGCAAGAGCGATACAAGGTTACAGGACTTTCCTCCCAAGCATTTGTTCACAACTGTCAAATACTGGGTTTAATTAACAAAGGTTTACCGCAGGACATAATTGTAACGGTTTTCTTTATAATGTTGATGCTTGTGATGTTTGTGTATGTGTGTTTACTTCATGTGAAGCCATCTTGTGACGTCATTCATTTGTTCGGTTTGTAGCTCCATCTAGTGTTAGCAATTTGTGGTAGTATTAGTGTTTGAAAGAATTTTAAGTTTTGTTTACTGTCCTCCGGCTAGCTATTATTTCTCAGTCGAACATGTCTCTTGATCAGAGTGTGTAAACGGAAAGGAATCTTTTATCCAAATATAACACTGATGAAGAAATTTGTTTTACACATTTATTGTCAAACACGTTAACTATCACATTTATACATTGATCTTAACACTCGCCAAACTGAAACTGTTATAATAACTTCTTACTGATAATCTTTCGTATAATTAACTTTACCATACTTTAGATCTTTCATAATTCTGCTGCGCGTAACTTGTGAATCTATATCCGATGTATGCCGTACTAATACTTTCGACGAACTGACTGACTGAAGACGACGTGTAGTGTACACAGATTTTTGATGAACTGAACGACTGAAGGCGACGTGTAATGTATTGAGATTTTCGATGAACTGCCCGCGATCTACCTCTGACTTGGCTTTTTATACACCCACTCCCCGATATGCCTAAAGATTATAACTGAGTTACTATTGGCTAATAAAACGCGCCAACATAAGCGTCTATTTTAATATCCAATGAAAATTATGAATACATATACTCTAGGGAAATATTCCAGAAGATTCTCAACGGAAAAACGCGCCAACATTAGGTAACTTCCTCGTTTCCAATAATGATAAACAGCTCACCCCCTCTCGCTGCATTATTGCGCGCTATTATTGACAGTTTCAGTAAGGCAGTATAAACTTACTTATCAACAATAATTACAGTCAAGAAACATCTCAAATCAATGTCACATAAAAATGCATATTCATATTACAATCATTATTTACATTTAAGTAATTTGCGATACAAATTACTGCATCATAATACATCATCATATCTAGCATGAACACAACATTTCCATATTCACAAGCTTTCAGAAACCATTATATTATTACACACGTTCACACAAATCACGTAAAGTAAAGTAACATTATCTTGACATAAATATATATCAGATTTGTCACATTTAGCTCGATCATTAGAACTCTTCACGTCGCGCCCGCTTGACCATCAAACAGAACACCACCACTAAGAAAAAGAACACCACGAAATATAAATAATATTAGATAAACTCTGAAAATGCATAAACAATTTAAGTAAAAGCTAAACAAATTAGCCAAACTTCGAACAACTTAACAATTTGGATGAACCTTAACAAAATCACAAGACACAAAAACAATGTATTGCCTAAAACGGCTAAAGGAACTCGCACACGGAAATAAAAATCTGAGGGGATACATTCACATGACTTTTCTACCCTCTATCGTTTATTAGTGGGTACATAAACTATTCTTGCTAAAGCACATTTTTATATTTATTTCATTTTAATCCAAATAATCTTTTGCAGAAATAACTACATTACACATTTCGTTTTGGATACAAAGGGAAAAGCGTACTCAAATGTTTAATAACTGGACGCTATATATACGCCTTAAAATACCAACCTGTTTCAATGAAATCGCGAGAAACAACTGAAAATCGACAGGACTTTAAAAGAATGACAAGTACTGAACAATTCGAACCTTTAATAACGGATATCTTAGAAAGGCTTATGCCACAAGAAACTTATTTTAAGCAAATTGTTAGTTTTAAAGAGATCTACATTTCTTGTGTGGTATGTTTTCGACTATCGCTTAACGTTTACAAGTTGTACAAGATTAGGTATACAAAACTCCCTTCGAATGAAGAGGGCTTCCTAGGCTATTCCCAGATAATTCAAGATATATATTTTATTTTCCATGTAAATATCTTTTATATAGGGTATTTTAATCAAAATGTTAGAGCCACTTTTTAGAAAATCAAAATTTTCGAAAAATGTTCCACGTAAAGGGTAGTGGGGTGGGGGATTTTCTCGAAAGTCTTCCTGTCGCATCTGGAAGATACTAAATTCAAATGCCAAGTTTTGGTATTCATCCGAATTTTCGTTTTTTAGTTATGCTGTTCACAGACACACACGCGAACATGCTTTATTTGGACACAGGGCATCTGAAAACATGCATCTCTAGTGAAATCTCATTTTCTAATTTTTGGGAGGAATGCAATACCTCCCCAACTTACTGTACGTAGTAGAGAAAGTAAAAAGTGTATTTAGGGAAAAATAATAAAATGAAAAGAACCAATGTGTTGCACTCGCATGGTTTTCACTACTCTTGTTCAAACTTTTTAACAAACGCTTATTCTCCGTCTAATTCATGTTAATCGAGATAAAGATTTGCAGAAATTATCTTATTGCTAATTTTCTTGTAGATGCAAGGGGAGTATGGAAATACAGTAGGAATTAAGCGATAGTCAAATTTTTTAAGAAATGGTCCCTATGTGGAGCATTCCATTCTCTTTGCATGTCCAGCACATAAAACAAAATCTGATGCGTTGCGCTCACATGTCTTTCTCTACTCTTCTACAAACTGTTTTTACAAACGCTTATTCTCCAATTACTTCACGTTAATTGGGATGAACAAATAACAAGGAATATCTTGGGGAAATGGTTCACTCGACAAAAGAAAGGAAAAAAAATGTATATGACATAAGATTTTCCCATTTTTTTCTCCATCTTTTATGTGTACCAGTTAGAACAAAAGTATACAAAATTCCTTGCCAATGAAGAGGACTTCATAAACTATTCATGATTAAATTAGATTCATGATTTACAGTTTATCGGTCGTGTATATACTCTAAAAGTATGGTATTTAATCAAAATCGGAGAAAATCTCGTGTACCAGCCATCTGACTGATTTTTTTTTTTTTTTCGTATTTCCTCAGTTAACAGGGTAAAGGTAACAGGTATGCATCACGGAGAGGCCCCCAGAGCCAGGCAGAACACCGCAATAATACATTTTGAGAAAATGAAAAATAACGAAATAACTTTCCATGTAAAAGGTGGTTTAGAAAAATCTTGCATCTGTAAAGGATGCTGAACTTAAATACCAATGTTGGTATTTAATTGGAACTTTGTTTTTGATTTGTGCTGCTCTCTCTCTCTCTCACTCACTCACTCACTCACTCACTCACTCACTCACTCACTCATACACATATAAACATACACAAGCAGCTGCACACACATAAATTCGCGAGCTTTTTCTAAAACGTTTCCTGTGTCAAGGACGCCTCAAAACGTGAATTTCCGGTAAAATCTCAACATCGAATTTTTGGATGAAATAGAATACTTCCTCTGCTTACCATAGATAGTCGTAGGGAAATTATAAATAAATGACACAGGAAGATGACTGCGCAAATGAAACCATCTATCAAGTAACCTAAGCAGGTGGTTCAGGAAGGCGATTACGCAACTGTCATCTATCCAACACCATTGTGGCTACAGTCCAGTTCCGCCGAAACACAAAGCAGCAAAATAAGTGATATAGGAAGGCTATAAGAGAACTAACAAGTTACCTAAGCAAACGGTACACGAAGAGACTACGCAACTAAGGTCATCTGTCTAGCTCACACTGACTCAGCTGAACCAACGAACCTAAAAAGTTCGCATTATGATCAGGAAGCTAAAGCGACGTTAAACAATAATTTTCTTTCTGGATACCTGGTAGTGTTTAGCATTTGGTGACAAAGTTTATGCCACCGCGCACAACCCCTAGAGGTTAAAAGGGATGAATGAGCGAGCAGATTGTGGCGGGGACAGATCAGTTTATTTTAAAGAAGAGCGGAGACCACACGCACTTGGAGCGGCCAGCTGGCCTCTGGATTGGTGGATCGTAAGCCCCTGCGTCCTCCAGGCCTGCCCATTCATAAATAGCAGGCACGAGTCTACTGGGGGTGGGGGGATATACAGGAAACGGAGAAGAAAAAACCATGGATGGAAGAGAACGGAGAGGAACAAGTGGTTTCGCAAGCAAACACGGAGAGAGAGGGGATGGTGCTATCTCTGTCTCTCCCCCTCCTCATGTGTAGCCAAGGTGGCAGAGGAAGGATTTCTTGAAGCAGTCAGTCACTGCGGTGGTGTTGTGTGCTGGTGATCGGGTCTTTTGATGCGAGTGTCGTGTGAAGTGGGAGGACCTCGTGGTAGTGGCGTTCCCGGAGCATGGAGGTGGGTGCTTGTTGCGTTCTCAGACCTACGCAGCCGACGACGACATCGACTAACGTGGCTGGGACCGCGGTAACCCTTGGCGGCGCGCTGGATGACGATCAGATCGTCCCGGACCACCCGGGCAGCGACAGCGGAGACGGTACTGGCTCCTGGACCAGTCTGGGATACTCGGACCCCTGGTTGTTACCGATGCAGGTACGGTCCCCAAATTCTCACTCACATGTGCATACTGAAGTCTTGCCAAAGAATGATACATTCTTTCGTTCCTCAATTTCTGCCGACCAGAACCTAAGGTTTATAAGAACGGACGCACAGAGGATACTCCTGTTTGGAAGTTCGTCTGTTTGTTTTTGAGAGAGCATTTGTGATAGGTACTAATTTCTGATTGCCAGCTGAGTAGGGTGTTTGGGCCGTTCTTGGAAAACAAACGGCTGAAGTCACCTCACTATACCATTGTACTTTTTTTTGCCCCGAAAATTGAGGCTCAAACTGAAATACTTTATTTAATAAACGGCTTCCATAACTGTGTGACCTCTGAAAAGTAACCTTATGACTTTGTCTTATGGCGATGATTTCTTAGAATGCCACTATAGACGGCGTTACTTTAGTACGCATAATACAATCTTGAATGAGCCTATTTCGGTGCAGATTTTCATTTAATATAATGCTGTAATTACATTCAAAGATTCTCCGCAATTTCATGATGTGCTGAATTTGGTTTCACCTTGCTTATATCAAACATTGTAAGCAATAACACCAGGAATCAAAGAAAACGAAGTCTGTTTCCATTATTTTGTATATTTTCTATACCAGTGAAACAGCGTAGCCCTTTCGCCAACCATATTATTTATGAATATCACCACAATCGAACTATAGGTTGAAAAAGAATATAAAACTCGTATAATTGCTGCTTATATGCACATTTTCTTACTAGGCGAGATATCACAATATGTGTTTTGATTGTTATTATGATATTGTAGGGCCTTAAACCTATTAACGTATTGCGAATATGCTGAGAGAAGTTTTGTTTCTGCGGCGATGTGAGCTCAGAAACTTCTAGATATTTGTAAGTTGTATTTATTCTTCCTTACAACAGTTCTCAGCACGTCTAATATAAATATTTCACACTTATGAAATAAAACATAACTTTCTCTTAGGTTAAATGTGTTGTTAAAATTCACATGAAAATTTGGACAACTGCTTCAGGCAATCTTACCCCCGCCCCCCAAGCAGAAACTAAAATGACGCACCAGTGTGCAACTGATTAAGCAGAATTTATATTTCCCCAACTACTCAGTGAAGCAGCAACTATGTTAGATACACATGTTTTATGACTAAAATAAGTATTCCTGTAGTTTCGGTGCATGAATTCTCAGGCCAACTTACTTAATAACGAACCCACAATGGTGGCAGTGCCATGCGGATTTGCAATGGTTTAGTTACGGACACCCTAGTTCCCTAACTTAAAACATAAAAAATAAATAAATAAATAAATACTAAAAAAAGAATAAAAAAATAAAATTTTTTGGGATATTCTTTAGATTACGTCCCGCAAGAATTCTGGGTCCGACACGGGATAGGCGTACGAGAGGTGGCGAAACCTCCCGAAGTTTCCGTGTAATTGCAGCGCTGCAAACATCGTTAGTTGTGAATGCATCTCCTACCAACTTCTGCACAATCACCCCAAGCATCTGTTTCGCACAATGTTTGAAACTTCACATGTGCGCAACAGATGTACTATTGTTAGAAAGGAAGCAGTTTTACTGTTAAATCTGAAAATGGGTATCCTACCTGGCTCTTGGCAGTCAGTATATAAACTTACTAGGTGGAAGTTTCGTACGAGCAATGACAAGGTTTATAAATTTTATTGACCTAGCACCTTTGTGCAACAATGAGCAAGAGTGTATGTAGTTTCTATACGACGAAAGCTTGCTTAGAACCCGGTTGTTATGTCGGGAATGTGATGCCGTCCTACATCCCGTAAAAAAAAGTGGTCGAAAATTTCAAATATTTTCATGTAGGAGAGGGCATGCAGAGCAGTTTATCCTGTTGTTTAGTGCATCAGCTCCAAACTGTAAATGAAACTTTGGATTAGATATTAGTTTTAGATCAGGACAAAACTTTGGACTAGATTAGATACTAGGCAACAAAAACTAGTGTGATTGCAGGAGCAATGTTGGTAGCAATGAAGATTGTCTGCTACTCATCTCAGCGCATGCGCAGTAAGTACCTTTGGACTTTGATTTTTATACGGGAAAAAGTTGCGGGACGTAATCTAAAGAAGAGCCATTTTTTATTCGAATTCTAACTTTTGTTTTACTTCTACAGTTTTTGTACTTGTACTACAGTATTTATTTAATAAACATTAAAGAGTAAATAGAACAATGAGAAACTTTGCATTAGAATGAACGCAAAAAATGATGCACTATGTGCCTACAGGAAAACCGTTGTATGCCAGTTTTGTTTTGGTGAACAAAATAAGGCCTAAATAGCTTTCAGTACTCCGGGAATTACCTTAGAAAAGTACAGGAAAAATATGGAATATATTAAGTGCATATTGCCAACATTTTTTATCCAGTACATCCCGGTTACACAATAGTTGGTTGCTTTCTGACCGAAGGATAGACGTAATAAGTAGACAGCATACTGAGTTAAAGTATTCAGCCAAATTGCTTCAACAGATCTGCGACTTGCCCTTTCGGCATAATCTCTTTACCATTTCCGTTTGCATGTTGCTGGGAAAAAATAATGTAGTAAGTTATTCTTCTATCCAGGTTACGTTATTTACGATGCATTTTTATCCAGAAACATTTCAAACTAAAGAGTATCTGCTTAATTACGTATAACACGGGGCAACAATATCCAACAGTTTGCTTCAGAAGCATGGAGGACTATATTCAAAAAGGAGCTTTTGCCAAAGAAAAGAGAAAAGAATCACAACTTAAGCATGTTCCGTCGGATGACGCAATTACGCCTGAAAAAACGTAAACATGCAACATGGAATCTTCGAAAACAACTAACGCAACGAAAAAACACACACATTGTGTAGGTATATTAATGATCTCTACACTTTTCCTGTAGTACGTTTTTGGTCTTATGTTATCCCAGTTATATAACATGTATTTAAATGAAGAAACCTCAGAGTGTCTACAGAAAATTCTAGATATGGATTTTGTTTTTCATGTCAGGGTCTCAAATTAAAACGTAGTTTATGTTTTAGAGCTTATTTTTGAGAAAAAGTTGCCTACAAATTTTGGTATTTATCCGACTTTACGTTTTCAGTTATGTCATCCAGAGGTACACTCATGGATCTTTTATTCTTTCCTAAAAGTGACTTTTTGGGAGTTCAGGGGACCTCATTACACTTATTTTGGTGAAATGCTGATAGAGGTATTAGATAGATGGAATGCAGTACTTTCTCAGCTTATCACAAGAAACCAGAGAAGTAGGAATCGTAATCGAAACAGACAAATGTTTTATTACGTCTAAAAACTGTTAAATATTTACACGGTCTAATCAGAAGATATACTCTGAACATAAAGAACATTTTATTTCTATGACACCTCTTTGCAAGATGACAAAAAACGCTGTACAATTGGTTTTGTGTGTTATTCTACAAGGTGTATACTTTCATAGGTGGCACATGTTACTGGCATGAGAGTAAAAGGTAAGAAAATCTTCATGGGTAATACCCCGCAGAATACACATTAGGCAGTTTTAAACCACAAAACAACTAGAGAAAGAACAAAATCGCAAAATTCTCCTAAAAATAAAAGAGGAGCAAACACAAAGGAGTACTCTGACATCCAAAATTAAGACCTGCAGACACGCAGATAACAAGCGAAAACGTAAAATTTCACATAATACTGCCTTCTGCAGAATAAATAATGCTTAAATTCTAAGAAAATGTCCACTCAGGTGTTTGATATTTCTCAGATATCTGAGAGTTTCCTCGAACACATAACATTTCAGTTCAACACGTTGATGAGATTAAATTTATGGAATCTGTTAGTCATGTTCCTTGTATCTTTTACGTATCTTATCATTGACATGTGACATTCTGTTAAAGTTTAACACGGTATTGTGTCATTTTCTTCCTTTATTTTTAACTTTTTATAGCTTAACAGCTAGGGATTAACAGGATTATCTGCTCACACATCTAAGGAAATCTTTATGAATAAATGTTCGTTGCCTGATTTTAAATAGCTGCCCATCCTTAACAGTGAAACACTTTTTTCATAAAAGTATAAACAAATGTATAAGTGCACATACACACACACATGCGACTTTCTCTATTCTGGTGTCCATTATGTGTTTATACAAAAATAAATTCTTTTATCAACTTTACTACAAAGTAAACCTGTTTGACTGGAAATTATTTAAAAATAAATTGTAGGTAGGTATTTACTGAAAGTAAAGGTTCAAACGTTCCTACATAACGACCAATGTGGGCTTCAGCCTGAACAACGAATATTTCGAATACGGATAATGCTACTAACAACCTCTTGATATTGAATGAGTTCTGCATTTTACCTGTAGTAATTTTTGTATGTCCCTTAGAGTTTCTCATTTATACAAAAATATACAAAACTGAATGCAGATGAAGAGGACTTCTCAAGCTGTTTAAAGAAAATTTAACCTATACATTTATTTTGTCAAGTTAGAGGTATCAAACATAGCTATCTTATTTCAGTTAAAATGGTCAGAGCTATTTTTGAGAAAATTACTGTATTATTTATTTGTATTTGAAGGGTTGTTTAAGGTGGGGGAAATTTCATGAAGGCCTAGGCGGTGCAACCTTGAAAAATTCTAGGTTTAAATTGGTGTTTCTAAAATATTTGTTTTTGAGGTGTTCTGTTGGCACACGCGCGCGCGATCTCACACACACACACACACACACACACACACACACACACACACACACACAAACACACACACACACACTCACTGTCTTTTTTCTCTTTTTTTGGAGACGGAGATTAATGGGGGCTCACAACAGACATTTCCGGTGAAATCTCAAAATCGAATCTGAGTGGAATAAAACTGACATAGGTATAAGGCAGTGAAAAAAAAAGTTATCATATGAAGGAAGACATACCACACAATCATCGCTTTCTACCCCTCTTTTTCTTCAGAGGCATTACTCTTGTTGTGAGCACCGAATGATGTTTCAACAAGCCTTTTTTTATCTTCCAATTTATGGTTCATCTTATGGAAAACTTCGCGCCTTTTAGGAAATCTGTAAACTCAAAAACTCCAAATTTGGATGAATATCATATTTCACAATTAAACAAAGGAATTTTAAAGCAGCAAGGATAACTTTTTATGAACATCCGTAACTCATAATCTTTAGATGAAAAAAGGGCTTTATTTACACTTTTTTCAAAAATTGCAATAATAATTTTGTTTAAAATACGCTGGAAACATAAAGATATATATATATATATATATATATATATATATATATATATATATTGAAATTGCTGTGTATGGTATTTGAAGTCGTCTTGATTCTAATTCAGTGTCGTATTTCCGCAAAACCTTAAGTTTGCTACAGGAAAATTGAAGATTTCAATATGATTAGCGCTAGCTACTTCCGAGGTATTCACATTTTGAAATGTGAACTCGCCGCGCACGAGGTCTTTCTCATGAGCTCATGCTAAGAGTGCGTAATATCATGGCTAATATATAGTTATCGCCCTCTTCTTAAACAGTTGAGTGCCATCTCATGCGACAAAATATTACTGTAGCTGAAAATTGAATCCATCGTTGAGGGAAAGCTTAGGAGGTAAAAAAAATAATAATAATAAAGTTTTGTGTGAACGATCACAGAATAGCTATGCAAATAAGCGTTAATGGGTAGAGATACTGATCTACTGCTATGTATCATATTTGACCGTATTTTTCATCAGCCATTATTACTGTTAGATAATGTTTCATATTTATTCTGAATCTGTATCTTCTCAATATTATTTTAAAAACTTCAGTGCAACCGCTGTCAGTCAGTTTTTATCTCTAAACGGCAGTGAAAAATCTGATTTGTTACACTCATATGACTTTCTCTACTCTTATACAAACTATTTTTACAAACGCTTATTCTCCATATGCTTCATGTTAATCGAGATATCGAGATGTTAATTTTCTTGTAGATGCAAGGGGAATTGGTAGGCTTTAAGCGATAGTCAAATATTTTAAGAGCTGGTTACTATGTGGAGCATTCCATTCTCTTTGCATTACCAGCACAAAAAAAATGAATAACGAATTTGAGAAAAAGTATAACTATTGGAAAATTTAAGGGAATAAATAATAAGCAATATCTCGAAAATGGTTCACTCAACAAAAAAAACTGTATATGACATGAATTGTGCATTTTAACATTATCTACATTTTTTGTGTAGTAAACTTTTGTCTATCTCTTATGGTTTACCAGTTATGCAAAAATCGTTCACAATGAAGAATACTTTCGGAGACATTCCCAGAAAATTCGAGATATACATTTCTTTTGTCATGAAAATATCTTAAACGTATGATATTTTAATCAAAATCGTTAGAGCCATTTTTGAGAAAATTAAAATTTTCGAAAAATGTTCCATGTAAAGAGTAATCTGGGGTGGGGGGATTTTCTTGAAAACCTTCGTGTCTATTCTCTGAAAGATACTGAACCTAAATACCAAGTTTGGTGTTTATCGGACTGTTCGTTTCTGAGTTATGCTGTTCACAGACACACAGACACACACACACGGACATGTTTCCAAAAATGCTTTTTTTTTGGATTCAGGGGGTTTCAAAACATGTATTTCCGGTGAAATCTCAGTATCGAATTTTTGGGTGGTATACAATACTTCCCCTACTTACTATACTTGTATACTCGAAATATAATAGCTTAAACACGACTTACAAGTGCAAGTAGTGTAAATTTCCGGTCATTGTAATGAATTTTCCAAAGCCTGTTTCAAATTTCCAATCTTATGACTACATAGGGTCAGTTAAAAAAAAAAAATATATATATATATATATATATATATATATATATATATATATATATATATTAACTCTAAATTGTTTATACTTCACTGCCATATAATGCTCCTTTAACTGCCAAATTTTAAGTTTTCACGAAATTAAAATGAAAAGAAAATATGCTACACATAAAAATCAACAATACTGGAGTTTATGTAGGCGCCTGAAAGAGGATCTGCAGTGAATGGATTTTGGCCTAAAACAAACGTAACCCCAAACTACTTTGCGTGCACCCGAATTTATATTTAATAGGATGACAGTTCTAACAATTAGAATGTTAACTCAATCTTCAAATGTTAGTTTAAAGTATGTCGTTTTACTAAAAACCGAGTAAGTGACTGTTGAAAATCCTGTATCTGTACTGGAAATTGCTTTTCATAAGCGACGGCTGTGTTGTTAATACACAGTTGATTGTCTCTTGGCCATTTCAACATTGCACTTCCAACAAAAATGTTAAGAATCTGTAATTCCCGAAACCATTTCCCAATTCACCGACAGAACTCTAGCAAAATCTCTGTAATGCAACGAATGCTGTAATAGTTTGAAAATTTAATTGAGTTTAACGAATATTTGTTGCCATTGTAATACTTCGGTTACAAAAGTTATGGCAGCTAACGTGGGTTTAAAAATTAAACTATCTAAGGGAAATTATAACTGTTTATGAGTTGCACTTGAAGTATTAAAACCAGAAAAAAGTGGAATTTGTCCTTCGTCCTTATATTACTTATCACCACGACAGCTGCTAATGAGCCCACTCCGAACAACTCAAATGATTGCAATAAGTTGAATTAAGCTAATCTTCACCACGTTTGAGTCATGTATCTCGATATATTACAAAGTTATTGATGATCAAACAGTGCATACATTATTTTGGACCCCTCTTTCTCTTTAGTGATATATTAAATGTAATAATTTTGAAGGGATAATCTGCCTAATTTTGTTTCTTTCACGTCTTTCGGCCAATCAAACTCATTGCTACTCGATTAACTAATAAAATAGAATTATACTGATCATTTACTTCACGATCTGACGCAGGCTATATCGATTTACACTGAAATATTCGAAATAAAATATTCATCTGATTCGCAATTGTTTCTTAAAGACCATAGAAGGCTGTCCTACTGTATGGCATTGGTATGCACTAAATGAGATTATATAATATTATATATCATTCTATATTATTTTCATTTATTAATATTGTTTAGTAATTACTTCCAATGCCACTCGGGTTTCATCTTCCTCCTCGTGACATTAACGAAAATCAATATCATGGTGTTTATAATGTATGTGAAAATTGTTTGCTCCTACATTAATTTGTTTTCTCGTCATCTCTCCTTTGATTACAGCATGTGGATACCTGTAATGGAAGGGGGCGTTAGTTTGCTTTCATAACTTCTAATATTCAGTTGTTATTAATTTCAAATATATAGTCAGATCAGCTTGGAATAAAAGCTCATAAAATCGTGTGTAACAACCTGTGTATCTACTGGAATTGCAGCACACGATAATTCAATGTTTTCGCGTCTTGAAGCCAGTGGGGGTGGCTTTGCCCCATACACAGCATCCTTTAACATCCCTCAGAGATAAACATATAGAGGTGTCAGGTCTGGAAACCTTGCTAGATGTTCGAAAACAGCTCTTCAGTCTATTCATTGTCCAGGGAAATATTCATCAAGGTAATCTCTTACATCTCGACCGTAGTGAGCTGGGGCACCTTCTTGTTGCAGATAAAACCCGTTGTCTCTATAGAGCTTTCAGATCTCGGGTAAAATCGATATCTGCAGCATTTCGAGATAAACCGCAACGGTAACAGTTCTTTCAAAGAAGAACGGTCCAATCAACCTCTGAGAGGACAACTATATATATATATATATATATATATATATATATATTAAACCCCGGTAAATAGACGGCTTTGGCTACGTGGTCCCAATACACAATACACACGGTTTACAGTCCCTTTCAGTTTGAATTGTACCTCAACAGACCAGACAGTCTTGTGTGCAGTAGCCCTATACTCGCACACCATGTTTTCGAACAACTGACAGTACTCAATTCATCGATCTGGATCATCCTCATCTTTGCGAGCTGCAATCTCGGGATGTATATCGTACACTTTTGATGCAAACCTTCACCAAATGTGAGACTTGTATCTCAGTTCATACGGCGGCACAGTGGCTGAGTGGTTAGACCGCTTACCTTCCACTGAGGCGGCCTGGATTCGATCTCAGGAGCCCGCATGTGGGATTGTGTTGGGCGAAGCGGTGTCTGGGCGGATTTTCTCCAGGTTCTCCGGTTTCGCATGCCATTCATTCCACCAATTGCTTCAACATCTTTTCTTTCATCCATTTTACCTTCATTTCATATCATCCCCCATTCCGGGTTCTTCATTCTCTAATTCAAGGTCTGTCTGCTCCTCGACAGACATCTGACCCTAGGCGCGGTTGTAAGTCCTAGGGGCTGTAAGCCGGCTAAGTAAGTACGTATCTCGATTCGTTATAAAGTTGTTGAAGATCAAACAGTGCGTACATATTTTGGACCCCTCTTAAGTTAGGTTTTAATACTCAATTGCACAGGTGCTATTTTACGCAGCTGATAACAATGTTGTTCCAATTATGATGAATTTGACATTATTTTCTTCTTCCGAAGGAGTGTGCATTGCGAGGGCTAGTCATATGCGAGGAAGAATTTGTATACCCCAAGAATGAGACTTAAACCTCACCTGTGCACTCAAACTTATATGGGCCACGCATAAGTTGTACATTCCTCATCTTCCGGCACTGTTCCTACTCCTGCATTCGTCGCCATTCTTCCAACGTCGCTAGTGCGGATACACACTTACACAGAGACCAATAATTATGCTTCATCACAATAGAATGAGCCAGCAGATTGGAATAACATGTTTATGAAGATCAGTTAAACCGTCTATTATTTCGGCTCTTCTACACATACCGGCATATTCTCTCGATACTTGCGCGAGAGTTTCATATTTTGGTAGTTATTAACCAGTTAAATTAGAGGGAACAAAATTCAGCATGATATCGGAATCTAAAAATCGTAGAAGTAAGTTGGCCCTATTTAACATGATTTTCTCTGCAGATTGCAAGTCACTTAACACTCTCTGTCATAATACTCATAAAAGTGATTCTTTTATTCACGGTACATTACTCACGTTAAAGTTTTGACCAGAATAACTCAAATTAAGCAATATATCCTGATTATATACGATACGGAAAATAAAGTACAGCTGTGCGTATGCCGCAGGTCAGTTTTTGATTCCTCTACCTGCTTGATACGTTGTAGACAAACCATTGTATTCCATCAAAAAATTGCATGTCGACATTTCACCGTAAATGCTTGTTTCGAGGCTTCCTGAATAAAACAGATCCGTGTGTATGTATGTGTGTGAACACAACAACTCAAAAACGAAAAGTCGGATAAATACCAAACTCGGTATGTAAGTTCATAATCTGTCAAAGATGCGACAGGAAGATTTTCAAGAAAATCCCTCCACCCCAAACTACACTTTGCATAGAAAATTTTCCGAAATTGTTTATTTTATCAAAAACAGCCCTAACAATTTTGATTAAAATAATATTTAAGATATTTAAATGACAAATAAAATGTATATCCTGAATTTTCTAGGAATAGCCCCCTTAATTCGAAAGGAATTTTGTGTAGTTTTGTTTACTGGTAAACGTTAAGAGATAGAGAAAACGTACGTACTACACAAAAATATACTCTTTAAAACACACCATTTATCTCCAGTAACTATTTTGTGACATGCGGCATTTCAGAGACGTACATTATTATTGGTTTGAATGTTTCAGTGATTTGTTAAATTTTTAAAGTCCCGTCGTTATTCAGTTGTTTTTCACGATGTCATGGGAAGAAAAGGCCGCTTTTAAACATATGACTATCGATTTGGTTTTCTCTATCCCCTTGTATCCACGATATGGGTAGTACAGCAGTTTGTGCAAAGATTTATCTCGATTAAACTGAAGCAGATAGAAGAGGGTGTATAAGTTATATAAACATAAACGATAGTGTGCAGAGAAAGTCTATGATTGCAACACAGAGTTGTTACTAATGGACCCATTAGGGAATAAAGTGAAATCATTGTTTCAGATATGCTTTATAAATGCCGCATAATATTTAAACAAGATGAAACAAGGAATATTTGGAAATAGCCAGTACTATAGAAACAATTTTACACGATTTCTATATTTTAATGAGATCTGCATTCTTCCTGAAGAAAGATTTTGCCTATCTCTTGCGATTTTTAGTTACTTCACAGGCCATTCATACAAAGTTCCCGATACATATTTTAATTCCCATATCAATATGTCAAAATGATATTTTAATAAAAATCAATAGCCATTTTTGAGAAAATAACAAGTAATGCTAATTGTTACGTGTAAAGGTTAGGTTGGGATGGGAAATTTTTTAAAATTCTTCCTGCTGCATTTCTGGAAGTTGCTGATATTTAATACCAAACGTAGTATTTAAAATCAGTGGTCCTTTTTTTTAAAAATGCCTTATTTATATATGCCTTTTTTTCAAAAGTGTATTCCCAGTAAAATCTCGTTAGACAATTTTTGGTGGAATCAATACTCTCTACCTAACATGAGTAGGTGTTGGAGAAAATGAAAAGGAATTTATCGTATTATCTTACAGTGAAGTAAATATATGAACAAACGGAATTACTTTTAAAGTAAGGCTATTCGAAGAAATTTCAGTGTATATATTTTATTGGTCACGGAAATATCTTAAACCGATGGTGTTTTAATCAAAATCGTTAGACATTTTCGAGAAAATAAAAATAATGGAAACTTTTTCACAAAAAGAGTAGTTTATGTTGAGTAATTTTCTTGATGATACGCGCGTGCGAAGGCCTTTTTCTAAAAGCGCGTTTTTGAGTTCAGGGATCTTGAAACATTTACCTCCAGTGAAATCTCTATATCGAATTTTTTGGTGGAATAAAATACTTTCTCCACTTAAAAAGAAGATAGTAAGATAGTATCAATTGTTATTCATCCACAATCGAAACTTACCACACAATTTTCGGTCACTTTTTTATTATATATACTTGCTTATTGTATATGTAGATCCTCAGATGCAAAGATCCTTTATAAGTTGCAGTACTTTAGCATGATACAGTACATTTATTAAAGGCTTTAACATTAGTTTGTTAGGAATATTACAATTTAAATACAACTCTCAAGCACGTTGATGATTATTTCAGCAAAGTATACTCGTAATTTTAATTCACGACTGAAGATTCTAACTGGTGGGGTGTAAACTAGTCATCAGAAAAGAAGAATTTAGAATGAAATGATGTTTGTAACATTTTTAATATTTCGTAGGAAATGTTCCTAGCAATGGGGCCCAAGGTGCTAACGTTATCTTTAGAAATCAGAGCTGCTCTAACTGTATTATTAGGTAATAACATTTGTACACGTTCTGCGAATTCATTTACTTCATCATTCTCTGAGCTGCTTCTCTCCATACTTCCTAGCACCGTTCGCCATGGACGTTCCTTCCTTTCCGTTGTAATGTAGCTGCTAGACAAGTCTGGCTCTTCTATGCTTTCTTTGCGATCCAGAGTTTCCTCTTTTTGCTGCACGAAGCTTTGTGTTTCCACTTGCACAGGCTCAGTGTCATAGCAAAGCTGGAAAATATTTTGTTGAAAACCCACAACTGTGTCAGCCTCTTTCCTGCAGTTTTTCATAATCCACTCCATTTCTTCTCTATCGACTATCCTGATGAGTTTGTGTATGCTATGTGTTGTGCCATCGCCCAGCAGAAGATCCTCCGTTCCATAGCTCATAATTGCTTTAGTATTGGGGTTGAAATACCCTTCCGCCACATCGTACCAGCCAACGGGAATACAATGTTGAACTCCGCTGTTTGTCATCTTGAACTCGCACCCTGGGAGTAGACCATTCATTATCTCTGAGTGGAACCTGTGATCATATCCCCGAACGTAATCCCAGTTACTTTCTTTGAACTCCAAACCATCATGAAAAAAATACTTCCTTTTCGTAGGATTCAAGACACCTTTTATCCATTCACCTTCTATACGCGAGCCATATGGATAATATAGCACACCATTTCCATAGAACATTCCTTCCTTCAAATCCCCACTGTAGCGCGATCCAACGGACAAAACGTAACTGCCATATCCGTGCATGTTAAGTGCGCTCCATTCACCAAAGTATAAACTTTTAATCACGTTGAATTCTGTTAACATCTTCTGCTCCACAGGTGGATTAAAGGATTCCACCCAATCTGCATAACCTTTGGAAGCCTCCATCTCGAGAGTGAGGTTAGTACTACATTCATCTGTAGTCGTCAATGACTCGTCCTCCAACGTTCGATCGATTTCTGGTTCAAAAACAGCATATTCCTCTTTGCGTTCTTGCTTACTAAGTTTAGGGAAAGTTTCCATTACATCGCTCAATATTCGCTCTTTGGGGGATATTACTTCTAGAAGAGAGGCTTCTGATGTTCTGGTAGAAGAGATATACTCGTGCCCTATATCCCTTAAGAATTTTCTCCATAGATTATCTGTACCTGCCCTACATGCATGTAGCTTCCATTCCGTATTTTCAACTTTGCCGCCGCGATACTTCATTTTGATGAGAGTGCTTCTCCTTTTTTGCGCAGTCAATCTGTGACCGCCGAAATATTCTTTTGTCCCTTCAGATTTAGTTTGCTTACTATCTCTCAAAGTCATCTCATTTTCAATGTCAGACTTTTGTTTAGTACAATATGAGCGAATGTCTTGGATATTTACCTTTACATCTTCATTCGTTGGTTTTTTAATTGCAGTAAGAAAGGTCAGCATTATTCATAATATCGAACGCTGCAATAGAATGTCTACCTAACCTATACTTTCGGTCTTAGCACAAAGGACGCACATTAACAGCTGGTAGGTAGTTTCTCCCAAATGACTCATGTAAACTCAGCATGAATTTCAAATAAAAACCACAGTTCAAGAATAAGATTTGTTTCCTAAAGCATGTAAAAGTTTCGCAGCTTAAAAAAAACAAAACAATAAAATTACTGCTAGAATCAGATGTACAATGTAGTAAAACTAGGAGTCTTTTGCACTGTTGGTTGCAACTCGTGTATTCAGGAGGCTGATAGTTTCAAACCAAGTTGAAAGAATGGCCAACTGGAATGAACTTGTTACTCTCCTCTACCACACGGCCTGCACATTCGCGGAAATTAATCGTCCAAATGGCGCTAGTAGTCCGAGTATACTATAGGGAACATATTGAAAACTTCAAGAACAAGGTTGCCAAGCACGACAAAGTTATGGCCGAAGATAACATATTTTTGTGAATTTATGCTTAATTTATTAAGACTATAGGCCTTAATGGGCTTTACTTTTATCTACTAATTTCCTATTCCATGTCAAGAGTATGCCTAAATGTGTATATGTATAGCAGGTATTAAATAAAAAAATTTCTGCCATGACTATTTCTCCTTTTACTACTTGCAAAACATTAGACTTTCGGTACGGTTACTGGAACAATCCTGCATGGTCGTCATATCTTCTATTCCATGCTTTACAGGGTTTCTTGTATTACTTACAAGTGTGTGTGTGCGTGTGTGTGTGTGTGTGTGTGTGTGTGTGTGTGTGTGTGTGTGTGTATAATTTATGGTGTCATTGACCATTGCGTCACTGCTTTCGTGATCCAAATATACTATACGTATCACGGGGCAGTCATTACGTAATGTTCTTTTTTGCAAGTTCTTGTTTGTTATTACAAAATAAAGACAGCAGAGGCAGATTATGAATAGCAGCACAGAATGAGTTAAAATGAATACATATTAATTATTCGTGATGAAGATTTGTCATTCTCTGCTCTTCAGTTTCTTATACCTCTCCTCCTCAACATATTATGACGATGTTTCAAATGCCTACTTCCTGCTAGTGTTAAAAAGGGTTAAATAACGATGATGATTGGAAAGTTTTTATCGTCACATTATCTTTTCGTTCGTGCATTCATTATTTATTTATGCCATAATCCCAAGGATAGTTGCATAGTTACTTATTTATAGTGGCATACAATTTTGAAATGTTGTACTCAGGGCGTGAAAGCCAATGATACAGAGCAGCGTTCACTGTCGTTATGTGGCAACATTGCTGTAAGACTTGTACTGCTTTCCTAACTGTAAAAAATTCTCCAGATATACGAATTAACGAAATCCAAAAAGGCTGCAAAAAACAAGATACTCAATATAACTATAAAGGCATCGCTTGTGTTTAACAATAAAGGGATTAGGAATTAATTCATGCTGTAACAAATCTCCATTGGTCAAATTATACGAAACGAGTTTTATTCTTATCTTTTTTTTATTCAGATTTCTTAAACCTCACAGACTTAAACATTCATACCTCTGTTATGTAATAAAGCAAAACGTTACACACGTTGATTTTGATTGACTTCTCAGTGCTGACTATTCTGACATTGTACTTTTACTACTATATATCACAAAAGGACACCGCATGTTCACGTGCAGTTTATTTCATTAAAGGCGTTACGCAAGTAAGTAAATCGATTTAAAGTAGAACTGCTTTACGAGGTCTTTAAGCAACAAATAAGATTAAGTTCAAGGAATGCTGTTGGAAACATTTCTCGATTGACTTATTTGTTGGAATTAATCTTTTTTTTTTAAATTTAAAAGAGACTTTTCCTGGAATCCCCTGGAAATGATATTTTAAATCGAAGTGCACAATTCCGGGACAGTTTTAGTGAACCGCATGGCACAAATGCTCGCATGAAGGAACTTATTGAAAAAGTTCTGTTTCCTTCAACTGAAGGCTGCTATACACATAGCTTACCAAGATGCAAAGAATTTAAATAATAAATACAGGCTAAATATAAAAATAGGTTCATATGAAAAAATCTGATGTGTTACACTCACATGACTTTCTCTACTCTTGTACAAACTATTTTTACAAACGCTTATTCTCCATATGCTTCATGTTAATCGAGATATCGAGATGTCAATCTTATTGGTAATTTTCTTGTAGATACCAGGAAAATATGGTAGCTTTTAAGCGATAGTCAAATATTTTAACGCTGGTTGCTATGTGACGCATTCCATTCTCTTTGCATGTCCAGGACATAAAAAAAATGAATAATGAATTTGAGAAAAAGTATAAGTATTGGAAAATTTAAGGAAATAACAAGCAATATCTCGAAAACGGTTCACTCAACAAAAGAAATGTATATGACATAAGTTGTGTATTTTAACGCGATCTACATTTTTTGTGTAGTAAAATTTTGTCTATCTCTTGTGGTTTACCAGTTATGCAAAAGTCGTTCACAATGAAGAATACTTTTGGAGACATTCCCCGAAAATTCGAGATATACATTTCATTTGTCATAACATTACACTAAACATATGATATTTTCATCAAAATCGTTAGAGCCATTTTTGAGAAAATTAAAATTTTCGAAAAATCTTCCATGTAAAGGGTAGTCTGGGGTGGGGGGATTTTCTTGAAAACCTTCCGTGTCGCATCTCTGGAAGATACTGAACCTAAATACCAAGTTTGGTGCTTATCCGATTGTTCGTTTTTGAGTTATGCTGTTCACAGACACACACACACACACACACACAGACACACACACACACACACACACACACACGGACATGTTTCCAAAAATGCATTTTTTGGATTCAGGAGGTCTCAAAACGTGTATTTCCGGTGAAATCTCGGTATCGAACTTTTGGGTGGAATGCAATACTTCCCCTACTTACTATACGTAGTAGAGAAAGTAAAAATAGCATATAGCAGAACTTTAGCAGATCGATTTGAAAGGTTATCCTTTCCAGGGAATTCTTTAAATAAAGATCAGCAAGGACAGTTTCTATTAAGATTCTAATAAATAAGTCTGATAATATCTCACAATTAGTTATTATATTCAGTTTTCGGAATGTTATAATATCAGTTAAAACACATTCGCAAGAACTCGGTGAATCTTTTGTGTTGCTGCTCTGCGAAAACATTTAAAATCGTTGTTTGTTTTCGGTATATTACTTTCTCTACTACGTATAGTAAGTAGGGGAGGTATTGTATTCCACCCAAAAATTCGATACCAGATTTCACCGGAAATATATGTTTTGAGACCCCCTGAATCCAAAAAGAGCATTTTTGGAAACATGTCCGTGTGTGTGTCTGTGTGTGTGTCTGTGTGTCTGTGAATAGCATAACTCAGAAACGAACAGTCGGATAAACACTACACTTGGTATTTAGGTATAATATCTTCCAGAGATGCGACACGAAGGTTTTCAAGAAAATCCCCCCACCCCAGACTACCCTTTACATGGAAAAGTTTTCGAAAATTTTAATTTTCTCAAAAACGGCTCTAACGATTTTGATTAAACTATCATATGTTTAAGATATTGTCATGACAAATAAAATGTATATCTCGAATTTTCTGGCAATGTCTCCAAAAGTGTTCTTCATTATGAACGACTTTTTCATAACTGGTAAACCATAAGAGATAGACAAAAGTTTACTACACGAAAAATGTAGATCGCGTTAAAATACACAATTTATGTCATATACATTTCTTTTGTTGAGTGAACCGTTTGCGAGATATTGCTTGTTATTACCTTAAATTTTCCAATACTTATACTTTTTCTCAAATTCGTTATTCATTTTTTTATGTCCTGGACATGCAAAGAGAATGGAATGCGCCACATAGCAACCAGCTCTTAAAATATTTGACTATCGCTTAAAACTTACCATATTCCCCTTGCATCTACAAGAAAATTATCAATAAGATTGACATCTCGATATCTCGATTAACATGAAGCATATGGAGATTAAGCGTTTGTAATAATAGTTTGTACAAGAGTAGAGAAAGTCATGTGAGTGTAACACATCAGATTTTTAATGAATGCTTCTGTACAATTTTAGGTGCCTGCTGACCCTGCAGGAGAGGAGAGCGGTTAGTCCACAGATTAATACTAGTCTTTTCTCATTTGGCCATGATTGAAACTAATTAGGATTAGGCCAAGATCAGATTAACTTAAATTAGCGATTTTGCTGAGGCAACACGAATGTGTTAGTGAGAAGTATACCATGATTCTGAGCGACAACATTGTTATTTTTCATCCCTTGCTAACTATTTGTATTAATAAATATAACATCTTTTTCGCTTCCCGGTCGTATAAACGTAATGCGAAGGCGGTGTGTTGTTGATTAAATTACCTTAGGAGTCGTGTTTGGAGTCGATGTAGAGCTAATTAACCTAAGCGCACGCGCGCACACACACACACACACATACACACAGAGCATATAAACTAAACCTAACCTTCCGTGAATCAGAAACCCAAACCTACATAGGTAAATAGTGAATCGTAAAAAATCGTTAAGGAACACGAGCAAAGCGAGCGTGCTTTGGTGTAGCCACTGGTTGCTAACTAACCTAAGCATATATAAAACAAACCAAACCTAATCTAATCTCCCGTGAATCAGAAAATATAAATACTGAATAATAAACATCGTTAAGGCGCGTGCTTTGGTATAACCACTAGTTGTTAATTAACCTAATTTGCTAATAAAAAAAAAACTAAAGCTAATCTAACCCACCGAATCCTTCCGCTCACTTCGCTCGCGTGCTTTGGTGTAACCACTGTTTGCTAATTAGCCTAAACTTCGCGTGCACTGGTATGACGTTTGTCGTTGGCGGTGTTTGTTATTTATATGTTGCCAGCATTTTGTTTGTGCATTTGGAAACCGGACGCAGCTAGAGGGTGACATCTGTACGAAAAGTAAGACATAGTTCTTCCGACACAAGCATTAAAAGTTCTCCGTAATATTAGATAAAATATACATGTATTTCTTTCGTTCACGGTTTTTCGTACTTTATTTATCGTGCCTAGATTACATACTCAGCTGTTTCTTTTTTTAACGCACATTTATCTTCTCCACTAAAATAAATATTCCAGTGTTAAGGGATCAATAAATGCAATACCAATAAATCTTGTTAATCAGAAATAAATAATAACGCTAACAGCAACAAACACTTTTGGCATAGATTGCTAAATTACACTGGTACTTATTATCATATAAATATTAATAATAATAATAATAATAATAATCATAATAAATTTGTTGCTAGAATAGAGCGATTTACATATTAAATGTAAAACAGAAGAAACTCGTGCTCAAGGAGCATTTCAAAAGAGTACAAAATATATCTAGCTACATTATTTGTAAATAGTAAAGAAACAGTGCACTTAGATGTTTATTACAAGTTTCAGATAAATCAGGAGTAGGTTTTTTTAATTGAATTTCTAAGATAAAAAGTATTAGAAAATTGCACATTTGGGAATTTAGCTATTAACTCATTGTAAAGTCTTGAACTAAAATTTCTACCGTAATTAAAAGCTTTGGGTTCTGACAAGACATATTATTTGATTCTATTTAAAGTCATTAAATCTAAAAAAAAAAATCTTATTTTTACATGAAAAACTTTTGTGAAATTTTAGAAAACTAGTGCCAGTTCCTCTGTTTATGAGGAACCTCCTCCCTCTTTCTGCACGGGTTTTTAAATAGAACTTTGCTGAAGATGTGGACGATTAATATTTTGAAAAAGCCCATGCATTTTCTAAATGTAATTTCATAAAAATGTATCTCTTAATATGCAAGCCAAACTCTTACTGGGTGAAGTCTTAATTATGTTAGAGAAAATGTAACTTATTAAAATGATGTACTCATTAACCTGAAAAATATTTCAAATAAAATTAACAATTTCCCAGTAAGGAAGAAGTATTTATATTGATCTTATCTATGTTTAACAATTGTTTTCACTGGTTGTGTAATCTAATAATAGTTTTACAATGAATTTCCCGATTGCTATTCAAAAATCCTAATAGCTTCGAAAGTAAAGGAAATCGTTATTTTCTTACTAACAATACACTGAAGCATAGGTGAATTCAAATAAGTGTGGAAGGTTGAAAATGTTACTTACTAAACGACAGTTGCAATACTGGCATTCCATATATATATTATTAATGTTACATACATATGCCACCTTTAACATCAAAGGTCATATCGGCAGCTTTTTACCTTTGGATCAATTGCTCATCAGCAAAGATGTTTACTCGTTTACAGTGGTGTTAATATTTGGGTTGGCGTTACTTTTGGTTATTAAAAGTTTGCTAACCAGCAGATCACATATGCAGTCTCTAGAGATTATTATTAAAGATTATTCATTACATTCATTGTGACAACCCATAACAAAAAGAAATAATTACGCTAGGCATAAGTAAATCTAATCATCTTATACAAAATAAGGATTTAAGATGTATTTTTCGATCACTATTTTTTTCTTTCCTTTTTATTTGGAAGTTATAGATTTTAATGCAGGTGTTCAGTCGATCGACAACTATCATGCCTGTTGCTTTTTATTCAAACCCTTAAATTCAAAATTACGTAGAAAATTTGGGTTTCTTTTTGTTTCCGCACATAACAATTATAACACATAGAACATCTAATAACGTTCGCAGTCACAGAATATAATTCGGTAAACCAAAAGCAGTTTAGACTAATGCACTGTAATACGAAGCTCTAGAATCTTTCATGTTGAAGAAATGTATAGAATGTCGTAATTTTTTAATCGAAGCTGACCTTGGTGGCGTAGCGGTATCGGACGCTGTTGTAATTCATGAATACTTATAGTTACTTGTCGACCAAGGAATGCTTTGCTTTTATCTGTCCAGCACGGAGGCCCTGCGTTGGGTTTACCTCAGCTCTGGAATGTGATTAAAAGTTTCAGATTTGGCGTAATGTGATGTACCTGTTGGTGTAATGGGAGGCCTGTGAAATTTACCATCACAAAATGTTTCGAATTTATATAGGTATATTTAGGAATATGTATCTGTTTGCGAAAATTATATAAGCTCCTGAAGTGTTTAATATAAGTTAATCGCCATTAGGTGTAAGAGTTACTCCATCGTTCTAACCGTTACATCCCCTGGGAAGTCGTCCTCATAGTCTAGGGGTACCATACTAGCCTCCAGTTCCCGAGGTCGCGGGTTCATATCCGCGGAGGGCAATGGATTCTTTCGGCCGTAAAACTCCTTAGCATGGCTTCCTTCGGAAGAGAAGTAAAGCCGGTGGTCCCGTGTCGTAGAATTACGGCACTTAACAGAATCTCAAGCCTGATAAAGAGGTCTCTAAGCAAAATCTCCCGGTATAGAGTGGGACACTAAGAACCGTGCAGTTAAAGAGCGACCATAAATAAAACTCATTATTTAATTACCCCTGGGTAAGAAAATCTTGGTACCTCAATTATGACAGATAAGAATCCAAAATGTTTCTTAGGTCATCTCTATTATTTTAAGGAACATTGATAGTTATGAAAGAGATTTCTGCCTCTATATTTAAATTTTTTCTTTCTAATTTGAGATTAAAGATTTTCTTTTAAAGGTTTAGTGTAAGAAATATAAAATTCGTTTTGTTTTTTTTATGATTACTTTTTGGTGTTTAAAGTTATTTTAAATTTATTGGACTTATTTGAGTTATATAGAATAAATTAGTTAAGGTGGGTGGGATAAGTAAAGTTTAAGTCCCTCGTAACCCAACATACAAAAAAAGCAATAGAAATTATCTTTAAATAAAATACAAATTGCATCTACACTGGAAGCTAGTCTTAATTCAGCATCGAGGTCACATCAAGTCTTTTTTTAATATGCAATCTTAAAAAGAATTATACTGCTTTCTGTTTCTGCTTTTTAATATTTTATCATTTATATTAAGAATATTTTCTCCAAATAATGTTGGAAGTTACTCGCATAAAAACAACAGTACGGAAAACGGAAACTTTATACTCCAGTAACTGTTTTCTAACCAACACGTCTGCCAACTTGCACAAGAAAAAATCTAATATTGGAATATTTTGAATTATAGCAGGTGAATAAAACACATGGGATCAAGCCCAATAATTTGGATTTTCATGTTTGAGCCCATCGAGGAATTTTGAGGAACTGTGTCTACGCACCAATATTCAAGCTAGGGTAAGCATTGTGCTGACCACATTGTTTCCCTGTATCGCTTAGGTGGTCGCTCGCTTCTGTAGGCCATATATACGCGTGAGGCAAGCAGTCGGGTTTGGTATATTATAGCCCAATAAAGGCAGGAGGATATTATCTTATGCTACTAAACAGGTTAATGAGTATGTTCCGTTCTGCAAATCTGATCTTTGAATATTTAAGGGAGTCACTGAGGGATGTAATAGGTCTCATTTCCAGAAAAATTAATTTTCCCTAAGCATTTTTTAAAGAAATATTGTAATTGGGAATTTAAATAATTGCCCTTCAGCAAAGTCAGCGTTATAGCTATGTATATTAAAGGTGGTATAGAAATAGAACAAACTAAAAACAAACTTGAAGAAGAAAGCAGTATAGTAATACCGATGTTGCATAAGGCAAATATATTATTTAATTAATCTGAACTGCTTCAGAAAATTATAGTTATTTGACAACTAAGTTATTCTCGGAACATTTGGTATTTGATTGGTACACAGTCTTCGCCACTGAGTGAACAATAAAAGGCATACTTTATTAACTTATTTTATACAAGGAATGCGACAAAACAAACATGAATGCGCAAGCTTATCAACAGCAACATCTGTGTCTCGTAAGAAATACATTTGCACTCTCAAGCAAATAAGGCATTTTTTCGCCCTTTACAATTTGCAGCTGGTAACATTCTTGTAACTTCAGTTATTAATTCACAACAATAATATCGCACCGGTAATTAAAATCATCTAAATCATTCCCAAGCTAGGTTTTGAAACAGTAAAAGTACCTAATTGGCCATTATCTATGCCCATTCTTGACAGCTTCTAATGGTTTTGACTTCATCAACACAGAGAAAAATAAATCTTTCAAGTTCTCAAGCTTCTCTTAATATCACCGGGCATCCAGGTACTGATTTAAATGTATAATACGCACTTTGAAGTATTTATATTATCGTGTAAAAAGCTGTCTTTATGAAATCAGTCCGGTTTATTTGAGGAAACTCAGTAGTAATAAAAATGTCCCCTGACCGGGTTACGAGCGCTGTGCAGAGTTAGGTTTGTGGTGGAGCTACCTAATTAAAGCTTCAAACCCAGCTTCCTTTGCGTATTAACCCCATAAGGGAGGGTTGCTCCCTCCGCTCTCCTCGCTAATCATACTGTTCATAGGTGTGCTTCGGAGACCGTTGGAGCCTTTAACCGTATCCCTGGGCAAGGGCCCCTTTCCAGGTACTAAGCGCTAGGAACCTGGTGCATCGCGTCAGCGGGGTCACAACTCCCTGAAGTAGGTCTATCTGAAAGATTCCTACCCTACCTTCTAGGCAAGCAAAGAAATGAAGAAATCCGAAAACAATTGAATATATATCATCTAAATAAAACAAATTAATGAAAATAAAATTAATTTGTACCAACAGATATTAAGGATGGAAGAGGAACGAATACCAACAACTTTATTAAAGACTAGAGGATATCACCAAGTAGGTAAACCGAAGAGAAGTTGGAGCGATATATATGTTTAATTGAGGACGGGACAGGTCGAATACCTTGTGGAAGAAGAAGTGTAAAGAACGTTGTATCGGCCTATAAGTTCCAGCAGTTAAGAAAAATAATGTAAGCTGCACTTAACGCGAAACAATAGTATATTGCACTGTAAGTCGTTAAGAGGTCGAGTAAGAAGTTGAGTATTCCCTACTTCTGTGATTCTACAATGAATACAGGGTGGAGGACCATTTAAGTTGAGACTGTACAGCATCTCCAAAACTAAGCTTGTAGAAAGAAATGTCTTTCATAAAAGTTGCTTGATATTATGGGGGGAAGTAAATGCCATTTGTGGTGTTTTATTTGGAAGCATTATGATGATCGATTTAAATTTACCCTAATTGTAGGTGTCTGTTTAAAAAATTAAATTGACCCTAAAATGACCAAGGTCCTCAAACAAAACCTGACTAATGGTATTTACTTTCCCCCATAATATCAAGCAATTTTTATTTAAGACATTTCTTTCTACAACGCCTTGGAGATATTGTACAGTCTCAACTTAAATGCTGCACTCTGTATATGTGTTGCATACCTACTAGTTTTTAGACGATATTAAATAATAAGAACAGCAGTTACGCGAAAATAAAATTAATTACTACTAGCTGTTGAACATTGCTTCCAGTAGCAAGGTGACCAACATTAACATGTGTGGCGAACTGGCTATCTAATGCCTGTCAGTGGCAATGGATCAACCATCAACAATAATTTTCAGCTTTTACTTAGCTGCTGCATGAAATAAATATTAAGGGAACACTCTGGTGCCAAAATGGTAAAAAGATTTTTCAGACAAACCGCTTTTATAAGAAACAGTATTTGCAGCATGTCTAGAATCCATCCAGTAAATATTACCTTTGAAATCTGCAAATTGGCGTAATCCAAATTGATAAATGAAAAGCAATACCTTCGACATCTGTGTTCCCAAACTTTAAATAGCTTCTCCTCTATATAGAAATTTTGATTCTTTGATGAATCAGGTTGAAACTTTGAGGTTATGAAGAATATAATTTGTTAAAGCAAACTGTGTATTGCTCTGTTGATTACTCTCATACTTTCAGGCATATGATCTTTTTTTGTAATTATTAGTAATATTTTTATTTTTTTCTGAATATAAAATGGTCGTATTTCTAATAAATATTAATATTTTGGAAAACAAACAAGTTTACTACTTAGGAATAGAACTAGCATACCAAATGTCAGATATACCAGAGGTATATATATATATATCATGGTGCAATTTAACCTAAAATTTCATTACAATTGGTTGATTAAGGAAGAAAGTGCATTTGGTACCACAGTGTCACCATAACAAATAAAAAGAAAGTAAAGACTCAGTTAATATTTAAATGGTAAAAATTCATTTATCAAATATACTTACACTCCTCGACTCCAGTAATAAATATATAAAAAGTTAGAGGATTTGATATTAGTTCAAGCATATACTTACAGTAAGATAGACAAAACACGCAAGTAGGTTAGGTTACCAGCACGAAATGCAGAAAATTCAACTTCACACCACAACAGCATGAACAAAAAGTGGATCTAAAACAACCATCGTCGAAAAAATATATTACATTATAACTAAGGAGAGGTTATTTCAAAATTATATATGTATATTTACTATACTAAAACCAATCTATAGAAGCCTCTTAGCCATTTTAGGGTCCACTGTATTCCCTTTTTAAGAGGCGCTGACCCCTTTGTATGGGGCTGCTAACCTTACCTGCACAGGTTAGAATCGGCGTTAATCTACAACGATCTAGCTGTTGGCATGCGACGACGTAGTAAATATGAAATGACTACCCCCACCCAGGAGTTAGCGGTGTTAACAATACGCAATAAATAAGACCATAACAATTACTATAATGGCACCATTGTAAGGTGTTGAAGTGCTCGCTGGTTTGCTATCAGATGATGATAAACTTGGGAGAAGGTGTCGTAAACTTCAAAGCTGTCGCCTCCAGGAGTTCAGTCTGCGAGTTTTTGTTTAAAATCAACAGGTTCATTGCAAACCTCTCAGAAGGTAAAATACTATCTTCCATGGAGCTTATGACTTTGCTATGATCTCTTGAAGTGGAATTATTAGGCTTGTGTTCATATTCAGATTGATTTACATACATGAATAATCTTGCAAGACCACACTTGTTATGATGTACCGTATGCAATGTTGGTTTTCTGCATTACATTATCCCTCTTCGTTTGCAGTAACTCATTCTACTAGGTGAGGACTGTTTTCAACCATTACATCTCCTGTAGGATTTAATATAATTATTTTACGACTTATGTTCTAGCACAAAAACAGGTTGTACCTATACGTGGCACTAAAAGTTCGTTCCGAGATATTTATTTCTTTACAATTGCAGTAGTTAAAGTCTGTATGGTCTTCTCTTCCTCTTCCACGATTTGTATAAACCTTGCTCTTAAAATACCGCAGAGAAAGTAGCCACAGACAAAGAAATCTAGGGATCTATGAGGCCAGTAAATATCTCCATTTTTCGAAATGATTGATTCCCATTGACCCGATGCACAGCTGCCATAGCATTTCTAGCAATGTGTGCTATGACACCTTGTTAGAACCATTTTGACTGCTCTCTCGTAGACCTTTAAAGGGAGTATTCACAGAGGAATTAATGCTATTCCAGTCGAAATATTCCAGAAATTGTATTGCAGGCTGCAGATTGTCGATGAAGAAATGGATGTCGTATTCAGGACAATTTTCAAGAAATTACATGTTTTCCTTTGTTGCATAAAATGGAACAATATTGACATTAATCTCATATATTTGTTAATTATATAATAATCTCAAAAGCGAATTAATAAATTTCAAGCCGCAGAAATGAAATGTCTTAAGAGTGTGAAAGGATGCACCAGAATGGATAAAAAAAGGAATCACGATATAAGGGAAGAGCTCAGCTTAGAACTAATAAATAATAAAATATATAATATAAAATACGAGTAGACAAAAGCAGGCTGAACATTTGTTAAGAATGGAAAACAAGACATTCCCAAAAGCAGCCTTAAATTAATACACCCCAGAAGAAGAGATCGAGGGCGACTCGGAGAACTCTGAAGACAAATCTGAAACCGGAATGGAAATGTTAACCCCTATAATGGAGGAGGAGGAGGAGGAGGAGGGGGAGGAGAGGAAGGGGATATATGACTTATGCTTATACATAAATGTAAATATTTGGTTTCATTGAATTATCATGAACAACAGTTTAGTCAAAGTTTAATAGGGTAATTTTTTCTATGCTTAAGGGTACCCGGTATTGAATTTGCTAATTTCTGCCAATTTCACTCAAAGTGGCACATACCTTTACTACTGATTTTTCCAACATAATTATACCATAAAATGTGTGTTAAACTTTCCAAGACAATTTACAAAACATGAAAAATAAGAGTCCCGCATGAAATCCCCTACGTTATGAAAATCTGAATAGTTTTAAAACTTTAAATGTTGTGCATTATTTTTCGTACGTAGTTTTTATAAAAAAATATTAAATTGTTATAGGAAATTTCATTAAATCACGTGTAACACATATAATTTTCTAAAGGTCGATAATTATACAAAGCTTAAATCCAGAACTAAATACGATATCAAGAAAAGGTTCTCTTCAGTTCATCAACCTTCAAAGAACGTATACTGGAAATCTAAAATTAGGCGAACTAAAGTTGCAAAATGGGGAGCATTTTTGGACGAAGAGAAAATAAAGTTTTAAAATTTTAGGCGTTATTTGCACGTTATTTGTTTTGCACGTCCGTTTGAAAATCGCTTCTGGGCATTTAATTGGCCAGAAAGCTAAAGCTGCAATAGCTGATTTTAGAACGCTTGTGGATTTTTCCATGAAAAAATTTAAAAAGTAATCTTTTTCGAAATTTTGTCAAATTCACTATCGAGTATCCTTGTGTTGTGTTAGAGAAACCGGTTCAGAACCTTTCCCAGCTTGCACCTTCTTTGTAATCTCTAAAAAGTCTCATGTTCCTACAAGTTACATATTTTTCTCTCACGGACTGTATGGAATAAACGGCAAGATTTCAAGATTCACCTAACACCGCGCTAACTGATTTTAGCAAGCCCTACAAGCTAAAAAAGAACTGTAGAGCAAGACATAAAAAAATTGTGATGTGTTACACTCGCATGACGTTCTCTACTCTTGTACAAACTATTTTTACAAACGCTTATTCTCCGTCTACCTCATATTAATCGAGATAGTTTTCAGAAACCACCTTATTGCTAATTTTCTTGTAGATGCAAGGGGAATATGATAGGCTTTAAGCGATAGTCAAATATTTTAAGAGCTGGTCGCTATGTGGAGCATTCCATTCTCTTTGCATGCCCAAAATATATTAAAAAAAAGGATAACGAATTTCCATTTGAGAAAATGTATAAGTATTAGAAAATTCAAACAAATAACAAGGAATATCTCAGGAATGGTTCATGCAAAAAAAAAAAAAAAATAATAATAATAATAATAATAATAATAATAATAATTGGCGTAAATTGTGTGTTTTAACGAGATCTACATTTTTTGTGTAATAACATTTTGTCCATCTCTTAAGGATTGCCAGTTATGCGAAAGTCATTCAGAATGAAAAGAACTTTTGGGGACATTCCCTCAAAATTCAAGATATACGTTTCATTTTCCTCGAAAATAACTTAAACATATGCTTTTTTAATCAAAGTCTCTAGAGCCTTTTTAGAGAAAATCAAAATATTCGAAAAATGTTCCATGTAGAGAGTAGTTTTGGGTGGGGTATTTTCTTGAAAATCTTTGTGTCGCATCCATAGAAGATACTGAACACAAATACCAAGTTTGGTATTTATCCGACTTCTTGTTTTTTTATTATGCTGTCCAGACAGACACACAGGTACACATGTTCCCAAAAATGCTTTATTTGGATTCAGTGATTCTCAAAACATGTATTTCCGGTGAAATCTCGGTATCGAATTTTTGGGTGGAATGCAATACTTCCTCTACTTACTATACGTAGTAGAGAAAGTAAAAATAATCATACGTGAACAAATGTTCAATATCATGCTACCGCGTCAAGTCGAAAGTGTTGGTCTGAAGAAAAGTTTAAATAATCAGGTAACTAATTAAATTAATTAATTCTCCTCGCGTTAAAATGCCCGTAAATTTGTAAAACAATTTGAAGTAGAATACACCGAAACAACGCTTCCTTGCTCTTAACATATTCTTTTTTACCAAATACCAAGCAAACTGCTCTTTACATGGAAGATTCTTAGAAACTTTGGATTTTCTCAAAAATTGCTCTACGCTTTTGATTAAAATATCATATGTTTAAGATAATTTCATGACAAATGAAATGTATATCTTGAATTTTCTGAGTATGTTCCCAAAAGCTCTCTACATTCTGAATGACTTTCCCGTAAGTGGTAAACCGTAAGAGATAGATAAAATTTTACTACACAAAAAAATGTAGATCTGGTTAAAACGCACTTTGTCATACACGGTTTCTTTTTGTTTGTTTTTTGTTGAGTGAACCATTTCCGAGATATTCCTAGTTACTTTTTTGAATTTTCCAATACTTGCTTTTTCTCAAATGGGAATTCGTTATTCGTTTTTTTTTATATCCTGGACATCAAAGAGAATGAAATGCTCCACATAGCAACACATTAGATTTTTTTATTTTGTTTCCAGTTTTAATCATTTTTGAAAAGCAATAAGATAAATAGCTGTGGTATAATACAAGTAAATTCAATTTCCAAGCTGAGCTTTTTAATTCAAATTATTATTTGCAATAATAAATTGTTCAATAAATTACTAGAATATACAGAGGCTAAACAAGTGATCAGTAATGGTCAGTTTGTGTGTATTTTAACCTCTAGACTCATACAGACTACACTATAATTTCTCAACAAACATGGATTTTCCTCTCAAGTATTAAGAAAACTATAGATACATAGCATTAATAGGACCAAATCTGACACATGCAGCACCAAAGAGATGCTGGAGGAAATACAAGCCTTGGAATGTAGACCGTGAATACCTGGACCTGAATTTGATGATGTGAATAAACATCAGCAACTTCTACACCAAAGACTCCCGTGAAAACAAAAATAGCGTCATTGGAAGAAATACTAGGTTAGGTAAACAAACATTTTAATGTGTGTCGCCCCAGAATCGCGCTTCGCAGTTTAAGAACCACTAAAGACTTTGCAACTGAGAGGTTTGCTTTAAACAGCAAATCCTCAAAAGCTCTGCCGACTTGCGTAGTGGTGGGAGGTGAGGCCGTCATGTCTTCAAAAATATTGTACATTTATTTGTATACAGAAAACACTGCAAGGTCACAAGCGTTTCCACAATTCTCTCGCCACCAACCCTCGGTGCGTTCCTTATTTAATGTTTTACTTATTAAGACCCCTCTGCCTGATAATAATGTATCGTCTGTCCACTATGTTTGATCTAGTACGAACCAATTGGGCAGGAGTAAGTTTATGAGCTTGAAAAATGTGATACATTCACATAACTTTCTCTACCCTTCTGTTATTAGTGTGTATAAAAAATACTTACTAAGGCTTATTTTTCTATCTATTACATTTTAATTCAAATAAACTTGTGCAAAAATAGCTACATTACACATTTCGTTATAGATACAAAGAAAAACAGCGATAGTCAAATGTTTAAGAGCTGCACGCTATATGTCGGCCTTAAATTCCATACTGTTTCCATGCAATCGCGAGAAACAACTGCAAATGGATGACAAAGAATAAGTATTGAACATTTCGAACTTTTAATAACGGATACCTCAGAAACAGCTTGTGTCACAGAAAAATTATTTTAAGTAAATTGTATGTTTTAAAGAGATCTACATTTTCTGTATGGTACGTTTTCGTCTATCGCTTAATGTTTACCAGTTATTCAAGATTATACAAAATTTCTTCCTAATAAAGAGGACCATAGGTTATTCCCAGAAAATTCAAGATATACATTTTATTTGTTATGTAAATATCTTTAATATGTGATATTTTAATCAAAATGGTTAGAAACATTTTTTTAAAAAATCAAAAGTTTCGAAATGTTCCATTTAAAGCATAGTTGGGAGTGGGGGATTTTCTTGAAAATCTACGTGTCGCATATTTAGAATGTACGGAATCTAAATGCCAAGTTTACTTATGCTCTTCACAGACACACACACACACGGAACGTCTTCTAAGAATGCTGCTGTTTTTGGATTCAGGGAGTCTCAAAACATGCATTTCCAGTGAAATCTCGGTATCGAATTTTTGGGTGGAATGGAATACCTTCTCTACCTACTATGTACGTAGTAAGGAAAGTAAAAATTGAATAGCTTAAAATCTCGGTAGCCGGTACGTTGAAAAAATTCTTGTTTACATTGTTAGTTGAGATTTCAATGTCACTGTGCTAAGAGTACTTAAACTTCTAATTTTAGTAACCAAATGGAAAAGAAGAGATGCGGCTATTCCCGGGCCAAGCGCGATAAAATCGCAACTCTATCTGCATAACGTCACCAGGATGTTGTTGTTACAACATCGGTTGGAAATACGATCACATCCAGGATCTCCCTCCATTACAAGCTCCATTTCTCGTAGCGTGCCGTCCTTACAAAGGTGCCATTGTGTTTGCCCAAGTCAGTGTCCTGTCTTCTTCCAACACGATGGTGATATTGGTTCAACAACATGCGGGCTACGCTCAATGGGAAGTATGTATACACGTAACTTTAAACGTTGTAATCATTATTACAAACTTCGAGAGACCGCCATGTATCTTCTGCTCCAGCACAAATTCTGAATGTACATTAAGTATAACTACGAATTACTTTTTTACTCTCTCTACTACTATAGTAAGTAGGGGAATTATTACATTCCATCCAAGAATTCAATCCAGAAATTTCAACGGAAATACATGTTTTAGGCGCCCTGAATAAAAAAATCTGATGTGTTACACTCACATGACTTTCTCTACTCTTGTACAAACTATTTTTACAAACTCTTATTCTCCATCTATTTCATATTAATCGAGATAGACATTTGCAGAAGCGATCTTTTGACATGCAAAGAGAATTACACTTTACACATAGCGACCAGTTCTAAAAAGATTTGACTACCGCTTAAGGCGTACTATGTTCCCCTTGTTTGGTATTTGCAAGGACAATATAGAAATACAGTAGCCTTTAAGCATAGACATATCTCTTAATAACTGGTTGCTAGGTGCAGCACCATTCTCTTTGCCACAGATTAATACTCTTTGCATATCCAAGACAACAAAATGAATAACGAATTTCCATTTGAGAAAATTATTGAAAAATTTAAGGGACTAACAAGCAATATCTCGAAAATGGTTCACTCAACAAAAAAGAATGTATATGACAAAAATTGTGTATTTTAACGCGATCTACATTTTTTGTGTAGTAACATTTTGTCTATCTCTTATGGTTTACCACAATGAAGAATACTTTTGTAGACATTCCCAGAAAATTCAAGATATACATTTTATTTGTCATGAAAATATCTTAAACCTATGATATTTTAATCAAAATCGTTAGAGCCATTTTTGAGAAAATTAAAATTTTCGAAGGGTAATCTGGGGTGGGGGAATTTTCTTGAAAACCTTTGTGTCGCATCTCTGGAAGATGCTGAACCTAAATACCAAGAGTGGTATTTATCCGACTGTTCGTTTCTGAGTTATGCTGTTCACAGACACACACACACACGGACATGTTTCCAAAAATGCTTTTTTTTATTCAGGGGGTCTCAAAACATATATTTCTGATGAAATCTCGGTATCGAATTTTTGGGTGAAATACAATACTTCCCTTACTTACTATACGTAGTAGAGAAAGTAAAAAATCACTTAGAAAAACGTCCGTGTGTGTGTGTGTGTCTGTCTATCTGTCTGTGTGTCTGTGAACAGCATAGCTCAAAAACGAAAAGTCGGATAAATACCAAACTTGGCATTTGAGTTTAGTATCTTCCAAGGATGCCATAGGAAGATTTTCAAGAAAATCCATCACTCCAGACTACCTTTTACATGGAACATTTTTCGAAAATTTTTATTTTACAAAAATAGCTTTAACGATTTTGATTAAAATACCATATATTTAAGATACTTTCATGAAGAAATAAAATGTATATCTTGAATTATCTGGGAATGTCCCCAAAGTCCTCTTCTTTCTGAATAACTCTTGCATAACTGGTAAACCATACGAGATAGAGGGTCGTCTTCCGTGATGTATTAGTTACCATGCTAGCCTCTATTTCCCGAGGTCTCAGGTTCAAACGCGGCGAAGGGTGATGGATTTTTTCGGGCGTAAAAATCCTTAGCATGGCTTCCTTCGGAAAGGAAGTAAAGCCGGTGTCCCGTGTCGTAGATTTACGGCACGTAAAAGAACCTCTAGTCTGATAAAGAGGCCTATCAGGAAAATTTCCGGTCTTTCACGCCCAATATAGAATGGGACGCTAAGGAGCGTCCATAAAAAAACTCAATTTAATGTAAGAGATAGACAAAATTTTTCTAAGCAAAAATGTAGAGCTCGTTAAAACACACAATTTATGTCGTAGAGATATCCCTTGTTATTTGTTTGAACTTTCCAATACTTATAGTTTTTCTCAAATTGGAATTCGTTATTCGTTTTTTTTATGTCATGGACATGCAAAGATAATGGAATGCTCCCCATAGCAACCAGCTCTTAAAAGATTTGATTTTCGCTTAAAGCCTGCTGTATTTCGATATTCCCCTTGTCCCTACAAGAAAATTAGCAATTTCTGCAAACATTTATCTCAATTATATATTACCTCGTTTGTGAAGATACTTTGTACAAGAGTAGAGAAAGTCATTTGAGTGTAACACATCTGATCTTTTGTATTGTAAATTTTCGTCTATGCCTTAACATTTTTCGAAAATTTGGATTTCCTAAAACATTGCTCTAACGATTTTGATTAAAATAGCATATATGAAAGATATTTACATTACAAATAAAACGTATATCTTGAATTTTCTGGGAATAGCTTTGAAGTCCTCTTCATTTAGAAGGAATTTTGTATAATTTTGTATAACTGGTAAACTTCACAAGACTAAAGCTTACCTGCATGTGTTTCCACTTTGGTTCTGTTATGAATAGTGTTGTGATTTCAAGGATGTTAAAGAATATTTAAAATAATTTGTCATTATTATTCACAGTTAAATGACAGTCTTACTTCTGAATCTTATAGTAGTGGGTACAGTAATAAATAAAATAAATGGTATTATCATTAGTGTTCTCATATAAAGACACATCACAAAATATGAGAAACGAAAGATGCGAACACACTACACTTTCATATAGGTTCAGTTGTTAACAGAAACGTAATTGTGATCAAGAAGAAACAGTTGTATCGCATTGTCCCTTCTCCAAGAAAATACCTGGAAAAAGTCACCTGATTTGCCTGTGAAACCTGGAAATATAAATTTTATAGTAGCAAGAGCGTATTAACGAATTTTACTGCATTGCTATGCGTATATTAATCGTCTTTACTGGTATGAAAGCATTTGAACATGGGGAGTTTAGTGACGGCTCGCGCTAAAGTGCGCATTTTATTAGACGCAACATCTGAATGAATTTTTGAGCAGCTGCAATGTAGTATGCAAGAGAAACGCACTGTTAAACGGCTTCAGACAAATACAGACAATTTGGTGTGTGCATGTGTGAGGATCAAGGCACATCCTCCTTGAACCCGGGCTTAGTAGGAATGCTTGGGTTTAAATAATGTTACGATGTCCAAGGGGATGACCAGTGTCGCAAAAAGGCTTCAAGGAGGGTAGGAAGCGTGCGCATTGAGCCAGTCCTCCCTATCGGAGCACATGCAAGAGGAGCTTCCCTAAGCGATTTGTCGGGAGGTCAACGTTATTACTTCCCATCAGCTGTAGCTTTTTCGCGCTAATAGCTTATGAAAAATCTTGACTATAAAACGTTCTTCCTTATGAAGGCAACTCAACTAACATATCTTTAAATTACATTTAGTGCATTTAAACAGAGCCAGTAAATTTGAGTAAATTTGAAGGGTTAGCGAGAGGGGATCAGCAAAATGGACTTCATGTATAAATTGAGAGGCTAGTGCTCGCTGCATCCTTTAATACTATATTTTTCTGTTGTTTGTAATACACTTTAAAAGTCGCCCTCCCCCCAAAGGATAAAATAGCAACGCCGTTGACAGTAATGATGTTTAAATATGCTGATTCATCCTACGCATGTGTATTTGTTGCTAACATTAATTACATCTGGTTTCTGAGCAGCGAAACTCTTAACAAAGGTCTTGAAAATTATGAGAAACTTATCGAAGGTGAAAACGTTATTTTAGTAAACGTTAAGTGTGTACTGAATATTTTACGTCAAATAAAACTTAATTACCGGTACATAAGTTCATTTTGGCTATATTTTCGAGAAAAGTGAATGTTCTTTTCCCTGGATGTCTACAGCACAGTGTGATAAATTGATGTTCGTGGATTCTATGCAATGAAATGTGCTCCACCAACATATGTGCACGAACCGTCACTGGGGAGCTCACAGAGTTTCTATGAAATAGTAATGGGCAGAGAAAGTCATGTGCATGTTGATAAAGAAACCTTGCCATCGGCTCATGATCGTGGTATTCAGCCACATTGCTACATTATTATTAAGCTTGTGCATGTTGCAACACAAGGCGGCTAATGCAGGGATTCCATAGGGAGGCCATAAGTCGCGCCGTCCCATTGTCTTCCAGGCGAGCTCGTGCTGGAGATGACCGGCTTCTTCTCTTATCGAACTCTTCTTTGTCGTGTTTAATATAATGCTGCACTTAGAAGAACAAGCTTTGAAATTAGCGGTAGCTACCACATTGTCGAGCCGTGAGAGGAAACAGTAAACAGACGAGTTTGAACTTATTAAAAAATCTGATTTGTTGCATTCACATTACTTTCAGTGCTCACTCTTCTACAAACTACTCTTACGAAAAGTTAATCCTTCTATCTCCTTCTTGTTAATCGAGATAAGCGTACATTACACGTATGTTCTTTGTCTGACTAAAACTAAAAATGAATATCGACTTGAAAAAATGTGATGTGTTACATTCACATACCTTCTATACCTTCTGTTGCTTATTAATGGGTATACACATTATTCTTACCAAAGTTTATTTGCCTATCTCTTCATTTTAATACAGATAAGGCTTTCCAGAAATAGTTGCATTACACATTTCGTTATAGATACAAAGGGAATAGCGATAGTCAAATGTTTAAGAATTGGACGCTAAATGCTGGTCTTAAAATTCCATACTGTTTCCATGCAGCCGCGAGAAGCAACTGAAAATCGATAGGACTTGAAAAGAATGGCTAAGTATTGTGCAATTCGAACCATTAATAACGGATATCTCAAAAAGGGCTGACGCCACGAAAAAATGTATGTGTAAAAATTGTGTATTTTAAAGAGATCTGTATTTTTTGTGTAGTACGTTTTAGTCTGTCGTTTAGCGTTTACCAGTTATACAAGATTTTAGAGAATTCCTTCAGAATGAAGAGCACCTCAAAGGTTATTCTCAGAAAATTCAAGATATACGTTTTATTTGTCATATAAGGATCTTTTATGTATGGTATTTCAATTAAAATCGTTGGAGTGATTTTTTAGAAAATCAAAATTTTCGAAAAATGTTCCATATAAAGCGTAGTAGGGGGTGAGGGATTTTCTTGAATATCTTCGTGTCGCATCCTTGGAGGATATTGAACTTAAACTTTCTTTTTTGAGTTATGCTGTTCAGACACACGCGTGCGCGCGAATGTTTCCAAAAATGCTTTATTTGGATTCAGAGGCCTCAAAACTTATATTTCCGGTGAAATCTCGATATTGAATTTTTCGGTGGAATGCAATACCCTCTTTACCTATGTGGTGTACGTGGTAGAGAAAGTAATAAAGTGTAAGAATTTGAGAATAACAAAGAATTTCTCCTAAAGGTTAACGTAAAAATGTTGACAAAAACTATGTCCTTTAACGAGATATACATATTTTGTGTAGTAGATTTTGCCTAACTCTTACGGTTTACCTGTTATACAAAATTAATTCAGAATGAAGAGATTTTCTTATTTTTCATGCCAAAAATCTTAAATATATAGTATTTTAATCAAATTCGTTAAACCAACTTTTGAGAAAATCAAAAAGACCAAACGTTTTCCGTGTAAAGTATACAGGAATGGAAAATTTTCTTGAAAATCTTTGTGTCCTAAACCTGGAAGACGCTAAATCTAAATGCAACGTTTGGTGTTTAAACGACTTTTCGTTTCTGAGTTATGCTTTTCATACACAAGCACGTGCGCGGACCTAATTCTTTTGGGGGAATTGAAACATGTATTTCCGGTGAAATCTCTGTCTCGATGCAATACCTTCTCTCCTATTAGGACATAATAGCGAAAGTAAAAATGGTTCCAATTTGAAATCCAAAATATGTTTCATGTCAATGAAAAATAATTTTAGACTGCCCAATTTACTTTTAGTATTTTAATATGGTTTTAAGAAGTCGGAGTAGGTTGTTAGATTCTGACCTTAAGAATTGAAGAACAACTTTAAGAAGGGCCGTTCCCCGATTCATTATCTAATACCCAGAGACATGCTTATGTACCTTTGTATGGGCAATGGCAACCACAACATATTCCTTTTTGAATGACAAAAATTAAGTTAAGAAATTATTAACAGCACTACTATAAAGTTTATTTCACTATGGAGAAGATATGCGTATTGTGCTTATCTTTGGTAAACACCGACCCTTTCGCGAGGTTCTCTTCACATCTTCAGCGGTTGCTGGTCGACTGAGGTCTTGCACTCATTTTAGGGTGATTAAGTGTTAGTAGGGGAATTACAGGGCGAGAGTGTGTTGCAGTATTGTATCCAATAGGGTGCAGGCTGTTCAGTGAGAATCGGAAAATAGATTTGTATAATTGTAAATTTCGAGTTGTTCGAGAGTGCTTAATTTCTGGTTTTTCAGTATCTTCATGTCTATGTTTGTTTTTTGTGGCTGATATGAGCTATAAGTACTAGTCAGTCACGATATGAATGCGCTTGGAGGAGGGCGCCATGGATTGTTGTTGACAATCAAGTCTAGAGATCACAGGGATGTAAGGGGCAAGGCGATAGGGAAATGTACAGTCGCACAATGAAAACAATACTAAATTTGCAGGACTCGGCCTCTCTAGTAAATGCGGATGTTTTCTTTACCTGACTGTGGTTCCGATGCCCCGCCCACTTGTTTCTTACCGTTTACTTCTTCTTCCCACAACTTACAACACGCATTCATCGTAGCCATCAAGCAGACAACTTGGCTTGTTGTCTGCTTGATGGATGGCTTCTATATCTTCTATAAATCTGATGTTTAAGGACCTCTGTCTCTCAGCTGTGTAGAATTTGGAGCAGCCTTGACATTTTATTTCGGTCTCTATGATTTTGAAACACCAGTGCTTTGTATTATTATTATTATTATTATTATCCCATAAGAAACTCATCATGTTGTCCACGTCTAAATGAACAAAAGCGGCTTGCTGCAAAACGAGGGAAATACGTCATATGTTACTAAAGTTGAGAGTTCAAGGCCGTTTACAACGTGAATATGATGTTCAAAAATCTCTGAATTACAGCTGGTGGAGCAAGTTTGAAGAAATTTGAAACTGGTGTTCATAAGCATATTCCAAACCAACGCTGCTGTCGGCGTTGGCTGTCAGCAGCCAAAAATGCCATCCATTCTTGTCACCAAAGAAAATTTGTTCTCTTGGCCACTATTGGTCTTTGTAACACTGATATGAGATTTCTCATTGTTTACTACCCAAGTGTCAATCTGTTTCCATGCAAGAGCCAAGTTACATTTAGGAAATACCTGAAGCACATAGTATGTAGTATGCAATGTGTTTGGGCACTACCTGAGGTTAAACACAGACAACGCTCCATATTATTTGCATCCATAATGTCCGATCGTACAGAGAGGGAAGAAAACTGGGTGGTCGAGGAGATTCAAGCATGAGGCTTCTAAATTTCCCCAGACTGCATTTCTTTCTTTGGGATTTCGAGAGGAATAATGTGTATGCACAACCACTTAGAGGTATTCATGAACTTAGAGATAACATTTCTTTTTTCAAAAATTTACCCCGAGAGGTTGGATCACACGTGAACCTTTTTTCGCGTTCGCAATGGGCGAATGTTCAGTTTAATTTGAACTTAAAATTAGGTACAAATTAAAAGTAAATAGCAACAGTTGAAATGTAATTGAACTTTTATTTTATTTTATAAATATTAACGCTATAGGCAGCTCATTTCCCAACCGCCTCTCCCTCTATAAGTTCGAGGCCTTAATTATGTTAGTTGGACTATTCCGCTTTTAGTTGTTTGCATCAATCAGAGTGGAATTTATTGAGAGAGGGTATTTCTGTCACGTCGAATATTTTATACACAACATATCACTTATTGATTTATGTTTGTTTATTAGAATTAGTGTTCAGACAGTTACAGACAGGTTGGATATGAGTTGCGTGGAACCCAGTATTAAATAAATGTTGAAATATTCTGAAAGAGAGGGGCCGGGAAACACTATTGTTATTTTGGGAAAATTGTTACTTTTTTACTCACAAGTGTAAATTCAAATAAATACACTTAAAGCAAAAATAACAACACTAAACTAAAATGCACAATAGTTTGTTATGTTTTAGAAATATCCTTTGAGCTTTTGAATTGCGTTTTTCCTTCCGATTCCCAATATTATGTTGTTATTTATACGGATTTTGGGATTTGGAACTTTAAGCAGTTTCCACATTATTACCGCTGGAATAATGTGTGAATAAACAATGCATATGCTGTGTATGGAGGGAGCATGACGTCACATATTTTCCTATTCGTTCACGACAAGCATATCTCACTTACACTAGAACAAGACCACCATGGCGACGTGACGCAATACGCTCGTAACAATGAATCGATACCTTTAATTATTTTTATCTACATGCCAATCGTTATCTCTGTGCTAAATCTGTTACAGCGACTTTCTCTGTTCATAATCACATTCCACTACACACATGGCCGCCATATTATAATTATCTTATTGTATTGTTACTAGGAAACACGTGTCTTCTTTTATTCATGCATTTTATAATAATTCGGCAGTTTGGATGCTAATTACATAATTTGATCGTATAATTATCTACTTAACCCGGTATATTGTTCTAGTTAGGCGAGTTGGGCATATAGCTTTGTGTATTAATTAACGGGCACACGTGTATCTAAAGCCCAAAGCATTTCAGTTTCACAGCAATTTCACTCGTTACATCAGAAAAGGCTTAGATTTGCATGAAAAATTATAGCAAGCGTTGAAGATACCCTAAGGATATGTTACGGTGAGATTTATAAGATAAAGGTGGAAATTCTACCGAAAATGCACGTTTTCTACGAGACTTGCCAACTGGTGGCTAATTGTTGCCTAATTACCTAATCGTGCGTTATATTTCCATGAAATATGAAGACTTAAAAAATAGGTAAAAAATATTTTATCCCAGAAATTATGTAATACCCACATATAGAAGTACGAAATAATTTGGCTTTATAAGCTATAATGTAAATTGCATTGGCTTTACTTTTTCTGCCACATAATTATATTGATATTTCAGGACATTTTGATGATTCAAAATTCCCGCCTTAAAGAAAAAAAAAATTTAGGGAAAGGTATGTGTGTAACATCAGTCAAAAAGCAAAATTCAGATAAGTGTTAAGCTTTACTTAAGTAAGGCATCCTTTGTGAATACACGGCGATGGTTTTCAAGAAAATACACCCAAACCTAACTATGTTTTCAATGAAAAGTGTTATATTTTTATATTTTTTCAAGGATAGCTCTACCAAACAAATGTGTATATGGAAATTTCTGTGAATAATTTTTGAGCTCCTCTTCAATTCCTATTGAATAATACCCACCGTAAAAACCATAACAAAATTGTAGAGCTCGTTTAAAAAATTTGATGTGTTACACTCACATGACTTTCTCTATCCTTGTACAAACTATTTTTACAAACGCTTATTCTCCAAATGCTTCATGTTAATCGAGTGTTAATCTTATTGCTAATTTTCTTGTAGGTGTAAGGGGAATATGGTAGGTTTTAAGCGATAGTCAAATATTTTAAGAGCTGGTTGCTATGTGGCGCATTCATTCTCTTTGTATGTCCAGGACATAAAACAAGCAGTATCTCGAAAATGGTTCACTCAAAAAAAAAAAAAATGTAAATGACATAAATTGTGTATTTTAACGCGATCTACATTTTTTGTGTAGTAACATTTAGTCTATCTCTAATGGTTTACCAGTTATGCAAAAGTCGTTCACAATGAAGAATACTTTTGGAGACATTCACAGAAAATTCGAGATATACATTGCATTTGTCATGAAAATATCTTAAACATATGATATTTTAATCAAAATCGTTAGAGCCATTTTGAGAAAGTTAAATTTTTCGAAAAATGTTCCATGTAAAGGGTAATCTGGGGTGGGGAGATTTTCTTGAAAACCTTCGTGTCGCATCTCTGGAAGATACTGAACCTAAATACCAAGTTTGGTGTTTATCGGACTATTCGTTTCTGAGTTATGCTGTTCACAGACACATACACACACACACGGACATGTTTCAAAAATGCTTTTTTTGGATTCAGGGGGTCTCAAAACATATATTTCCGGTGAAATCTCGGTATCGAATTTTTGGGTGGAATACAATACTTCCCCTACTTACTATACCAGTAGAGAAAGTAAAAATACTTTTGTCAAAAGTTTTACTCTTGGCATCAACCGTTTCTTAAATATACGTTTTTGAATGTTTTAAGTTTTCTAATTTTCAGATTTGGTGTGTCATCTATAGCATCCTAGTTACTTGATTTACAATAAATTTTTGCTTATGAATAATTTTAAATCGTGCAATAAATGGTTAATTACATTCAACGTGTGTAAATAGCTTCCAAATTTTTAACGGTGTCAAGGTATTCTTGTGACGGAAAGAAAAATCTTAAGCATGACCTTCAGATATTTGTACATTTTTTGTAGTATTTTTTTATATCTTTCATTATTTCCTACTTATACAAATATATGCAGAACTCGGTCAGGAAGGACTTCATAGGCAGAAAACTATTTATTTAATTTTTTTCAGATTGTCAAATGAATCCCATTTGAATAAAAATTGTTAAAGCTATTTTTAAGAAAGTAGCAAACGAAACATTTTGCCATGTTAGGGTAGTTTGGTTGGGGTATTTTTCTCGAAAATATTCCCCTAGTATGCTTAAACTGCTTCCGAATAAGTATAAAATTTGATATTTGTCCTATGCTTGTTTTTTGCGTTACGTGTTCACAGACAGATCGACTTTTTCGGTTTATTGGACCTCAAAACGCTATTAAAATAGACAAATAATAAGGAACATCGATGTATCAATTTATGAGAGACGTATTGTTTGCTTTGGAACGTCACGAAGTTCATTGTTTACATAGATAGAAACTAAGATGAGAGTGTGTGCAACTCTTTGTCCCCGTTTATTCCCTAAGATGGACAACCAAACTTGGGCACATATGGAACACACGCAGCTTCTTGAACAGATGCTAAGTTTCACATAATTCCTTTCGGTAGTTACCTATTATTTGTTGCTTAAAGTAGGGACTAGATGGCAGTTAATACGTAGTTCACAGAAATTTTATGAACATTTTGTATAAAATCACTCTCATTTTCTTCGGAAACATATGTCATTATTCGGTGCAAGAGCAAAAATGTTAGGTTGTAGTTTAAATAGGACCATTAGCGTTCCAAAGCCATCATCACTATCACCATATCATTAAAGACTTCGAAGGCCAAAGAAGATTAATACTTTATCTTGAATTATCAAGCAGAAGGCTAAAACAATTAACCTTAATCTTCACTCTTATAACCCGGTCATACCGGTATCTTCGTGCCTTCTTTGGACTAGGATTACCTCGCAGTTTCCTGAACCAGGAACGAGATGGATGTAATCATTGACACATGCCTCGTTATTGGGAACAGAAAAAAACTCGTCATTTGAAGTAAATAGGTCAACTTTGATAAAGTGCTAGTGGATTGTAGCTGTTGCTGAATGTCACTGAATCCTTTTAGTTTGGAGGTTACATTCAATAAATAAATTCAACATTAAAACGTCATTGCCGTATCTTATAATTGTATGGTGCGACAGACCATGAAGGGCCAAGGCCTATCAACCCGACTGCCGGCCTCAGGTCCATATGTAAACGCCGGAAGTGGACGAACTAACGTAAACAAATGATGCGATCAACACCACCCTTCCCCGAGTCGTAATATTGGTTCCCGTATGCCACAGATTGCTATGTGTATTACGAGGGCAGTCCCAGAAGTACCCGACCTGACGAATATATAGCGGTTGTTGTTTCAAACAAATGACTATGGTAGAAAGTACCACCCTTATGAAGTTTAAGTTTGAAGTTTTACGATGCTACGTGGTTTAGCAATTGTTTGGCAGACATTAATAGTGAACACACTCAGCGAATTTGTAAACACGGATAAAACTGGCTATCGTTATGTGACACAATACTTTCATTTGAAAGGTCTTAGTCCAACTAATATTAAAGCTGCGCTAAATTCTACTCTGGGGGAGTGTGCTCCTTCGTTTACAACAGTAAAATGAGTTTAAGCGAGGCCGTAAGAGCTGCCAAGACGGACATGCAGTGTTCGACCAAATGGCGAACCACGCCAGAAATTGTAAACAAATTCCACAAAATGGATTTGGATGACCGTCGCTCGAAAGTGCGCGAGCTAGCAGACATCGTAGGCATTTCAAAAAGTGGTGTACGTCGCATACTAACTGAAAATTTAGACATGAGAAATCTGTACGCAAGATGGGTGCCACGTTTACTCACAATAGAATAAAAGCAGCGTCTTAAGGATGTTTCAGTCGAGTATTTGGCGATGTTTCGCTGCAATAAAGCAGAGTTTTTGCGTCGATTCATAACCATGGATGAAACATGGGACCGTCAGTTCACACCTGGAACAGTCAAAACAGTTGAAAGGGGAGAATCGGCTCCAAAGAAGGCGAAAGCAGTTCCATTTGCAGGCAAGGTCATGCCGTCAGTTTTTTTTGGGATGCGCGTGGAATAATTTTCATTGATTATCTTCAAAAAGGCACAGCAATCAATGGCGAGTATTATACAAACTTATTGCAACGTTTGAATGATGAAATCAAACAAAAACGGCCGCATTTCGCGAAAAAGAAAGTTCTGTTTCATCAAGACAATGTAGCAGTTCACATTCATTATCACCATGGCCAAAATCAATGATTTAAAGTTCGAATTGCTTCCTCATGGACCCTACTCGTCAGACTTAGCTTCTTCTGATTATTTTCTGTTTCCAAAGTTGAAGAAATGGCGTGGTGATAAAAGATTTGCCAACAATGAAGAGGTGAAGTTTGCAATTGATGGCTATTTTGCAGAACTCGACGGTTCTCACTATAAACAGGGTATTCGAAGCTATTGAACATCGATGGGAAAAGTGTATTGAGCTGAAAGGAGACTGTGTAGAGAAATAAAGATGTTTTTCCCAAAATTCTGTGTTTTCTTTGTTAGCTCGGGTACTTCTGGGACAGCCCTCGTAGCTCTTCAAATGTATCACGATGCAGTGGTCACCCATTTATGAATTCATTTCCCGGACTGGCCATTGGGCTGAAAATCTGCACCTTCATGGATGGGTTCGAACATATGCACATTCTGTTGCCAGAAATCGGAGCACCTGGCTCCAACCCACTGTACCATAGCGCGGGATAACACTTCATCTTAGCAATTTCAAAAGCGTTGATCTCTCAATAACTGTCTTTCTACTTTCCTCCGCATAATTCTCGACGTATGTTAGTTCTACAAGTATCCATATTCCGGTGGAAGGTCCTGAATTTAAAGAGCAGCCATTTACTCTGCTTACTTGCATAAAGCGTTGCCCTCCCTACCCTACCCTGCAACTGTCTAGACTTTGAAAACTTGTAACAGATCCCAGCTTTTCAGAGGTCATAAATCTTAATAACGCTTTGTACTCTGTTCAAAAGCAGTGTATCTATAGTCTTACCTGCAGTCCTCATCTCGTTAAGGAATTTCGTAAAATTGGTGTCTTAGTTTATTAATATTACAGCAGGAAAAGTACTTAATATCCCTTGGAGCATAAATCACAATATTACAAATATCGCGATTAATGCATTATTAACTTCACATTTTAATCGTCATTGCTTATGCTAATAATGGTTTTTCAAGTTGGATTAATATATTTCCAAATACAATGTTTTATCTTGAAATATACCAGTTATTAATAATAAATATATTATAAAAACTAAAGTTTAAGGACTACGTGTAATATTATAAGATTTGCTCAAACCCCAGCAGAATAAAACAAAGTACCTAATATTTTAGCCACTTTTTTTTACATAAATTCCGTATATGGAGCAAAGAAATAAGGCTTGTAATTTCTTCAGTGTGTTCAAATGTTTGCAAGCTGTATTTAAATCATTAAAATTTGAGTGCTGAGGTGAATGACGAATCGAGTCGGTATATACAGAATGTTTCAGAAATACTTTTACAAATTTCGGGTATGGGTTCCTTCACCACAAGAAGGAAAAAAGTTCATATGAACATATGTCCCATAATCCTTTGTTTTCGCGTTAGGAGATGTTCAACACAGTGGAACACTTATAACACACAAAACTCATAATAAATGCTCGAAATGTCCTCCTCTTGCTTCTATGCCTTCCTGTACTCGTCGAATCATGGAATGTCGCACCCTGTCAAAAACTCCGGGATGGTGTCGAATGGTTTCGCAGGCTTCCATGACACGTCGATGAAGCGGGATGGCTGCTACATAAACCAATGATTTAAGATGCCCCCCAGAGGTAAAAATCCACAGGATTGAGGTCGGGAGAACGTGCAGGCCATGGAACTGGTCCTCTTCTGTCTATCCATCGGTCATGGTAGATACCAGTCAGTGCATCTCGAACAATGCAATTAAAATGTGCCGGAGCCATGCATTTATCACATTTATCAGCAAGGCGACGATAAACAGCGACAAAGGTTGGATGACTCGGTTGTCTTCGGTCTGGAAACTCCATCTGATAGAGCCGTGCAGCCTCGCGTCAGTAGAAATGTTATGCCGATACGGAAACACAGAGGATTTGCCGCCATCTGATAAGGTTCTTTGATCTATGCCGCTAGCCCCGCCCCCTCCCTTTGTGTTCTCACACGCCGGCCTGGTCGCGTGGCGCTAGCCCCGCCCCCTTCCCTTTGTGTGCTCACTTAATGCCGACAGTGTCTGTGCCGGCAAGTCCTCCCCCCTCCCCCTGTGGTCACGTGCCGGTGATTCGCCCCCCTCCCTCCCCCATACGCGTGTCCTCCCTCCCCTTTGTGTTCTGGTTGGTTCCCTGTGGATAGGTGGGAGAGTGTGTATTGTTCCTATACGGTGACTACATTCCCGCCCCTCATTGTGACTTGTCTAAATCCCTGCCGTGTGATTGGCTTGGGGTAGGGGATGTGCCGCTCGGGTGATGGGGTATAAGGGAATGGGGTTCTCGGTGCGTGACGTTGGCGGTGTGGGAATGCGATTCTCGATGCCTGCCGCACATCGGCAAATCGTTTGAGTACATAATTGTGTCAATCAATTAGGTAATGTGTGTTATTGAAAAAAGAATCGCTATCATATTAGGTAATGTGTGTTATTGAAAAAAGAATCGCCATCATATTACTACTATTGCAATTAAACGCTGTTCGTCGAGCAGTTAAGTATTTTTGATTGAATTCGCGCACAACTGTCCCTAAACCGCCATTTATAACCTACTATTGTCAATAAATTACACGTCTAATGAAACACGGCTAGTCTGTCGATGAAAACAATTAAGTATTTTTGAATGATTAATTGACTCGCGGGCAACTGTTCGTTATCGTATATGTGTGGTAGCATGTGTATAATTATTAGGAGTAATAACATTTATTTAATTCTACTTTTGAGGGAAAATATATTTCGGATTTATAAGAATATTACAACCCTTAGATGAAAGGACAGAGTTGACGTAACACTCGTTATCGCGTGATAATTGCGGTGGAACCTCGACCGCAACCTTCCACAGCGAGACGTTTCACACGAATGACTGATTCTCGATATTTGGACTGGCAAGTCGACTTCCGCATCCCCTCCACTCCCGCTTCAGTTCGCAACATACACTAGCGCGCCAAGTGGTAATATGAGTGAAACTCCAGCGAGTGTTCCCACACAGCGCCCCTGGCGGTCATATCCGAAAGTTGTGAATTCACCATATTTAAATTCGAGGTGTACGCAAGACGGCCATCTTAACTCTATATAATTCTGCGAAATATGATTCCGGAAAAAAATAAAGGGGAATTAACATGCAAGGGGCGTTCATGTCGGCTCCGGAGGAATTGATTATGAAATAAATAAAAAATAAATAAGACTCTCGCTGATCGATGAATACAATGAATAATTAATGTAATTGACTCGCGCTCCTAGAGATATCTCACCCGATTATTCATCTACCATGAATATCTCACTTCTAATGAAACGACGCAGTCTATCGATTAAAAACAATTAAGTTTTTTTTGATTGATTAATGTAATTGACTCGCGCGCAACTGTTCGTTATCGTATATGCGCGATTATTACGCGTATATAACTATTACGGCTAATAACGTGTGTTTAATTCTTCTTTTGACTGGAGGGTTTATAAAAAATATTACATTGCTTAGATGAATTAAAAAGCAACTTAAAGCGAAATTGCAAATAGCTTGTATGAGACGTTAACACGAGAACCCTTTACGAAAAAACAAGACGCAATGCGACAGCTGTACCTCGTCTAAATAGAAGCGGTTATAACCAGGATGCTTGGGTTTTCCCGCAGTACCTGCACTTAATGGCTAGGGGTATCCAGCACATCGAGTACGCTTCAACTGACGTTAAAAATAAAAGCCCTCTGTCTCTTCTCACACGAGAGAAGTAATAATTACAATTCAAAACAGGCGTACCTGTAAGTAACAAGCACGAAGACTTCAAATATAAATTTTATATTCGTTTTAAATGTTCTTTCTAAAGACGTAGCGAACTTTGAGAAATTCAACGAATTATTCACTTGCGAACACTGCTTGAAAGAAATATGGTGTACACCCCTGAAGAATGCGTGTGTAGACACATTAGCAGGCGACAGTCCCTTCCGCATCATTAATTTTCTTCAGACGATGGTAAAACCAAGCTCTTAGTGAACAATGACACTCGTTTCCACTTGATTAAACAGGCTAAGTGCTCTGAAAAACAAATGTCTTCAGAAGAAAGTTCTGTATAGATGCATTAGTGAACAATGACGGGCGTTTCCAGTTCATTAAGCAGGCTAAGTGCTCTGAAAAACCACAGACCCTCGGGGTAAATAAATATTAGCAGCACAAAAGATTTTCTTAAGAGCTTCCTCTGTCCAGAAATTCCATCATACACAGCGGAAAACCCTGTCTAGACATGTTTTAAGCTTACCACAAAAAATGTTTTCCCAATAATTAATATAATTCTACATGAAGAATATTAATGATTTAAGTTTTCAATTAAACGTATACTGTATAGATTCTGTACTTAAACATTCGATTGTATCTTTGTCATTATTTAAATACTCGCGTACAAGAAATGCAAACATGATATCAAAAAATTAAACTGATTTTTTTTCGGAATGTTAAACAAAGAAATATGATTTGGCGAGAGTAATATGAAGAATAAAAAGTATTCAGAATGATAGATATTACATGCGTTATTAAAATAAATAAGACTCTCGCTGATCGATGAAAACAATTAAATATTTTTTTATTAATTAATTGTATATGAATTGACTCGCACATTTGCTTGCTGTCGTATGTGTATGATTATTACGACTAATAGCATTTGTTTAATTCTAAATAATGAAATATGGAGCCTTGCCTAAACAATCCTCGTTACTCTTAATTTATTCCATTTTAAAAAGATTGGGCTTAGTAAACATAGGACGAGTACGATTTTAAATACCCCGTCCATTCGAGAGATATTTTTTCGAATATTCCAGCATGTTAATATAAACTTAATACACACACACAAATTCATTTCAAGTAATCTAACGATATTGAATAAAATATTAAATGTTTAAGATATTGTAATGAGAAATGAATTGTATATCTCGAATTTTCTGGGCCGCAGGCTGCAGGATCGCTCATCAAATACCGTAATGATTCAGACACCCGAACACCCGAATGGTAAGCATTCTTCAGAGTTTTTAAATAAGTAATGTAACAATTCATATTAACTTCTTGTTCATATTCTTTATTATTATTTGTATTATTATTTCCAGGAAGTGGACTTTATTTTGGTATCGACCATCCATCGAGCGCTGCACAGGCAGCGCCAGGCTTCCAAACCTTCCTGGTACCAAATCATCATGGAGGCGGCTCTGCCATCCGTACATGCAGCAACACTCGTAAGGTGAGAATTTACAGACGGGTGTTTTGAGGATTTGTAACTAAAAAATTACATGATAGTAGACATACAATGTCGATTCTGGCACACAAAGGCATGCCTCCGACAGCATAGAGTTCTGGATTGTATAAGGAGAAAAGGATATATTTAAGGGGAGTTTCTCACCCATATGCAGTCACATAACTCTTTCGGTCTCCCAGAATGCTATGTATTTTTCACGAGGGTGTTTAAAACATGTATTTTTTCACGTATAGAGTGTAGATTCTTTAGAACTCTGTACTTAAACATGCTATACTATTATTATTTATTTATTTTTTCCAGGAAATGGACTTTATTTCGGAGGCGGTATCGGTCAACATGCGACCGCTGCACCGGTAGCATCAGGCTTCGCGAGCGTTGTACCAGCAGGCTTCGCGACCGCTGCACCGCCACCTCCAGGCTTCCAGACCTTCCTGGCACCAAATAAGCAGGGTGGGGGCCCTGCCCCATACATGCAGCAAGCACCGAACGGTAAGAATTTTTTCAATATTTTATGAACTTCTTTTTACACATTCTATATTATTATTAATATTGTTATTATTTTCAGGAAGTGGACTTTATTTCGGAGGCGGGTTTTTTCTGGGAATGTCTCCAAAGTATTCTTCATTCTGAACGACTTTTGCAAAACTGATAAACCATAAGAGATAGACAAAATTTTACTATACAAAAAATGGAGATCGCGTTAAAATACATAATTTATAACATATACATTCTCGTTGTTGAGTAAATCGTTTTTCGAGATATTGCTTGTTATTCCATTAAAATTTTCCAATACTTATACTTTTTCTCAAATTCATTATTCTTGTTTTATGTCCTCGATATGCAAAGAGAATGGAATGCACCACATAGCAACCAGCGTTAAAATATTTGACTATCGCTTAAAACCTATCATATTCACATTGTATCGTCATGAAAATTACCAATAACATTGACATCCCGATATCTCGATTAACATGAAGCATATAGAGAATAAGTGCTTGTAAAAAATAGTTTGTACAAGAGTAGAGAAAGCCATGTGAGTGTACACATCAGATTTTTTGATATTGGTTTAAATTTTCAAATACTTTTAACTTTTCTCAAGCGGTAACTCGCTATTCGTTTTTTCCCGTGGTAATGCATAGAGAATAGAATTATAAAGCCATCACATAGCATCAGACGTTCTTTAAACATCTGTAACGTGTCTATTCACAATCGAAAGGTTGCTGGTTCGAGGAAAATTATATCTACAGAAACAATACATTATTTTCGCTGTGTGATTAATTTGGTAATGTAACAATAATTAACAATGAATTTTTAGCGGTAAATGTAAAAAATAAAATATATTTTTTATTTCCTAGCGTCATACGCAGAAGCATTCCCCTTAAGGAACGCTGGCGTGAGCGATGGTTTCCCCCATAACGGGTTTAGACTTGCTTACGAAATGTCCCTGTGCGAGGCTAGCATTTCCCTCTCCTTCTCGAATTTTTGGAGTAGCCAATCAAAATTGCTGTATTATATACCGTCACACCTCTCACCCCTTCAGATTTTTATCAGGCGAAGCGATATAAAAGCAGTAGCTTCCCCAGCGATTTCACTGTATTGTGACAACACAGCGAGCTAAGATCTCCGCAAACTTTTCTCATTCAAAGTGAAATTTCAACGAACATCATGTCTGGTAAGTTGTAACAAAACACTTCATTTACTTTAAAAGTTAAATTATTACTCTGTACATTTAACTTATATTCGCGTTCTTGTTTTTAATGCATGGCATTTATATGCGAATAGCTGAGCATTCTAAAAGTTAATAGCTAGACAAGTGAATTTTCTGAAATGTGAACAGTTTAGTTAAGTATTCATTTTAGGCAAGCTTATTCTACATTTAATAGCTAACTGCGCGAATTCTCAAAATGGGAACAATTTAGTTAAGTATTCACCTTGTTGAGTAATTATTATTCCAGATATTTAAATACAGGATTTCACAGAGTGAATTATATTCCTTTTGGAGAAAATACAATTATTTGAATACCTTATTAACGTTTTTGCTTTAGAATATTACAAAAAGTCTTGCGCGAATCATTCGCTCTAACAAAGTAAATACCTACATTATATTAAAACATTTAAATTGAAAAATACAGTACTTAATGAACTTCATTAGTGAATCAGAACCTCAATTATATTTACACATATTATCATTTTCAGAAAAAAGTTAATAAGTTTGTAACTTTCAAATAAATGAAATTTTGTTATGCAACACATTCTCTAATAAAGAATATGTTTTTTTCTCTTCCTAATGCAGAAAGTTTGACATCTCAACTTAACACATTGGCTGAGGGTAGCATTTACCCAGCCGTTCAAAGACTACAAGATCTTCAGCCAGAGGAGCCTTATAATATAAAATCCTTAAGAAAAATTGATACTCGATACGGTGCTAGAGTCGTTGCACTTTTAGAGAATAAGCAAGTGTTTCTCCCGACAAGATATTCAACCCTAACAAGCCAACAGTTGGAGGAAATGCCTGGGAAGTTTCAAATGGTATATCATGGAGTAGTACCAGCCGGCAAGTTTAAGACATGTAAATTGTCTTTTCTTCCTATTAAGGTTTGTAGAAATAATTCAGCTATCCTTTCAAAGCTTCATTTAGAGTTACATTCGTTGAGTTTATAAATTCGCACTTCAGTAGGATAACATTTGTCTAAAGTATACATCAATATGTAAAAAAAAATAACGTCCAGGATGTAGTCTGAGCGAGGATCTCCAGAAAGAAGTTTAATAGTCTATTCACTGATTCTTTACCTCAAAGCAGATACCTACAGCAAGTTTCAAATAATTTCCAGCAGGATAGCAGTTGTCAAAAGCATGCATCACTGTATTAAAGAAATATGTGTAAATAATGTCTAGATTGTACTCTGTGTGATTTCGTGCAGAAAGAACTTTAATACCCCTTGCAGTGATTCTCCACATCGAAGTATATACCTACAAGAAGTTGCAAATAATGTGAATGTGTGTTACAGGAATGCCCAGCTGAATGTAAATGAAGAGGAAGAACGAGATAGCTTAAAACATCATAAACAGAAATGTGATAGGAACATTCTCAACACCTCCCAGTAACCTCAATCAATGAAGAATTGCACCAGTGCGGAACATACATGGAAAAAACATCCGCGTGTGTAGAATATAACAATAATATATATATAATTATGTACTCATTATTACTGCTATACCAGCCTATACCATTGATTTCATAAATAATTTCATAATTGTTTAAGGAGAATGCCTATCTTAAAAACATTGATGCTACATGAAATCTAAACAAAAAGATTATTGAACTATTACTGAAAGAGACTTGAATAAATGGGAATCTAGAAGCCAGAACCATCTTAATATTGGGCTGTATGATATGAGGTGTATAAAAAGATTAATAAAAAAATGAGGTCTATGTAATATAAACAACATTTATTTTTTATAAACATTTTCCTATTACATTCCTATACAAAAAAAACATACATATTTCCTAAAGACAAAGGTGAAGTAGTATTAACACAAATTTGTATATATGCTTCAGAGCACCACGTGGTGGATAATGTTTCTCACGTAATGTTGCTTACCTCACGCGTGCAGCCATCTCGTGTGACGTCATTCGTTGGTCTGTCTCGTAGTTCCCTCTGACGTAGCAATTTTTTTTTTATGAATTAGTTTTAAGGTTATGTATATTGTCTTCCGGCCAGCTATTTAGGTAGGCATTTAATTCTTGCAGGGTGTGAAGCGGAAAAGGAATCTTTTATCCAAAAAATTACTAGTGAAGAAATGTGTTTTATAATGTTTTATTGTCGAACACGTGCACTAACACTTTCACAAATTTATCTTGATAATCGCCATACTGAAACTGTTTATAATAACTTCTCACTTTTAACTCACGTACTTCAATTTTTGTATATAAGTGACTTTGTAATATTTTAGATCTTTAATGATTTTCACTGCGTGTAACTTGGTAAACTGAGCGGCCAACGTATAATGTACGGAGAATTTTGTATAACTGCAGGAGACGATGTGTAGTGCTTCGTGAATCTTGCCGAACTGGAGACGATGTGTAATGTATCGGGAATCTTGTTGCACACTGGAGGACGATCTCTTTGATTCTACACTATTTATAGACTTGCCTCAAGCTACACCTAAAGATTATAACTGAATTACCATTGGCTAATAAAACGCGCCAACATTAGCGTCTATTTTACTATCCAATGAAAACCACTAATACATATTACTTTTATAGAATATTCAGGAAGCTTTTACCGAAAAGGCGCGAAACATGACGTAACTTCCTGGTTCCCGGTAACGATAAACAACTCACTCCCTTGCTAAAGTATTATGTTATTGTTAACAGTTTCAGTAGAGCCGAAAATTATTATTTACCATTAATAATTACAATTATTAAACCTCTGAAATCAATGTTACATAAAAATACATATTCATATTATTATCGTTAACCACATCTGAGTAATTTGTGATACAAATTACCGTCACATATGCCCCACTAGAAACATAATTATAAATATTTATAACCTGTTTAGAAATTTTATAATTTTGTTTTTAGTCTCCTAAATCTTGTAACACACGATATTCACTTTCACTTAACACTTCACACGCGTTTAACACACGACATATGTTTTATCTCGCCACTACTTACTGGCTTTGGTTTAATTAATTTAGATATTCATCTGACATCACAAATTTTTTTTTTTTATAGCAAATACTATACCCTAAATTATTTAATTACTGTTTCAAAATTGTTTACTCTAAGTTGTTGACAAAATTTATACATTTAAGATTTTTGTAATTATTATACATATGTACCAAAAATATTTACCCTGTACACAAATATTTACATCTCTTAAATCTAGACAATGTTTAACCTTTTCTGTTTGATACATAAGTATTTGTTTTCAATTATATTTACCAAAAAAAATTTTTTTTTATTATGAATTTATTATTATTTTAACAATACTTTTGGAATTGTATTTACGTACTTTTACTTTAATATCATATTAAGTTTCAATTATTACCTTCTTTTCAAATACTGTTACAGTTACTAAAAATTTAATTTATTTATTTATTTATTTATTTTTTTTTAAAACATTTCTCTTTTTTTTTTTTTTATAACTTATTTCTCTTTTCAAATGACATATATATTTAGTTAACCCTCTTACGTTCCAATACATTTCTATGCAAGTCGTCTTCAACTATCCAGCATTTACTTTACATCTCGTTACTATTTACCCTCCTGGATCAAATTGTGTGTGGCTAAACATTACTCGTAGCCGTAACCTAACCTTCAAATTTGTGTTAATGAATAACCTCTTGTATTCATATGACATTTCGTTCCCTGATAACATTTGAAAACAATCTACAGTTTCTTGAACAATACATCTTTTAACAACTTTCATTTTCAATTCTTCTGCTATCTCTTTACTTTGAGAATACTTTGACAAATCTGTACTAAACTGTACTGGACTGGAGTTTTCATTTTGAACATCTTGGTACAATTTATTTCCTTGCATTTCTGACTCATTCTGAATTTCTGATATCTCCCCTCTGAAATTAACTTGCGCCTCATTTACATCTACATTCCTAACCTCTTTTATCTCTCTTAACTCACTTGAAATACTACTCATTTGACTTCCTAACTCTGCGCCTTCTACATTAACCTCACTTTCTTTGTTACATATTTCCCTGCTCATGTCTAGCATTTTCTTTGAAATTTCTCCTATCTCACTTACTATTACTTCCTCATTTTCATCTCTCATTTTTGACACACTAATATCTAGCTTCATAACTTTCTTTTCCATTTCTTCACTGCTTTGATCTACTTTTTGCTCTAATTTCTCATTACTCCTACCAATATTTTCAATTGATTTCCTGTTTTGTTCAAAGCTTTTACCAATATCTTCTCTTAATTCCCTATGACTCTTTTGCATATCTTCCCTTAATTGATCTGTAATAATCTTACTAATATCTTCCCTATTTTGATCTATTTTCTTTTCTAATTTCTCAATATTTTCCTTCATTTCCCTACTATTCTCATTATTCTTATCTAGTTTTTCACCAAATTTTCTAAACATTTCCATAATCATAATAGTATCAGGATTAACATTTCCTGCTATTCTATTCTCACTTTCTGCACTAACATTTTCATCCTCAAATCCCAAAAAATCTGGGCTATTCCCTGTACTTTGTATTGGATCACAGCTAACTATTACACTATCTCCCTCCATAATTATTTCCTCCGTATTATTGGTAGCCATTGTTTTTATTATCCTACCACTTCTCAGTTTCATTTAATTACCTTTTTGATGCTGTCTGATGCTGCAGTTTTGATGTCCAGCGTTCTGCCCCATTCTCCTAGGTTTGTATGTCGCTTCTGCGTTGTATCGTGATGAATCTACGTTGTTTCGATGTTTTCTTGTAGCTGAATTACCCTTCTGTCTCGGAATCTGCGTCTATAGGTCGTTTCACTGCTGCTTTCGCCTCTCTGGTTATTCTTGTTCCTTTCCTAGTCGTCTAGCCTTCCTTTCCTAGTTGTCGCTCCACGTTGATGCGCCAATTTGAAGTAGTATATATTGTTTTTACATCACGCGTATTTGCGAGAGAACTTGCTTTATGTAATGTCTTTTTGTTGTCGAGCCCCACGTTGGGCGCCAATTTGAAGTAGTATTAACACAAATTTGTATATATGCTTCAGAGCACCACGTGGTGGATAATGTTTCTCACGTAATGTTGCTTACCTCACGCGTGCAGCCATCTCGTGTGACGTCATTCGTTGGTCTGTCTCGTAGTTCCCTCTGACGTAGCAATTTTTTTTTTATGAATTAGTTTTAAGGTTATGTATATTGTCTTCCGGCCAGCTATTTAGGTAGGCATTTAATTCTTGCAGGGTGTGAAGCGGAAAAGGAATCTTTTATCCAAAAAATTACTAGTGAAGAAATGTGTTTTATAATGTTTTATTGTCGAACACGTGCACTAACACTTTCACAAATTTATCTTGATAATCGCCATACTGAAACTGTTTATAATAACTTCTCACTTTTAACTCACGTACTTCAATTTTTGTATATAAGTGACTTTGTAATATTTTAGATCTTTAATGATTTTCACTGCGTGTAACTTGGTAAACTGAGCGGCCAACGTATAATGTACGGAGAATTTTGTATAACTGCAGGAGACGATGTGTAGTGCTTCGTGAATCTTGCCGAACTGGAGACGATGTGTAATGTATCGGGAATCTTGTTGCACACTGGAGGACGATCTCTTTGATTCTACACTATTTATAGACTTGCCTCAAGCTACACCTAAAGATTATAACTGAATTACCATTGGCTAATAAAACGCGCCAACATTAGCGTCTATTTTACTATCCAATGAAAACCACTAATACATATTACTTTTATAGAATATTCAGGAAGCTTTTACCGAAAAGGCGCGAAACATGACGTAACTTCCTGGTTCCCGGTAACGATAAACAACTCACTCCCTTGCTAAAGTATTATGTTATTGTTAACAGTTTCAGTAGAGCCGAAAATTATTATTTACCATTAATAATTACAATTATTAAACCTCTGAAATCAATGTTACATAAAAATACATATTCATATTATTATCGTTAACCACATCTGAGTAATTTGTGATACAAATTACCGTCACAAAGGTGATAGTCTAGACATTCTAAAACACTCAGTTATATAATCATATACATCACACAGAAAGAGACCTGCATTATCCATAAAAAACTAAACATCTCAAGAATGTCTGGATGATGTATTTTATAAGTACAAGGTTTTGATATTTCAAAGTTCCTGTTAACCATGACTGTAATTGATTAACACAATTTCTCGATCCTGTCATGCTATAACTTTAGAAGCTTTCAGCTTACTTATAATCTCCTCAATCTCTTGTGTGTGACTATTATTACCAGCATTCCTCGATGCAATTAGTAACCTCAATATATTTACTAGTCTATTTGGATTTTCAAGCGTAGATATCACTGAATCATCATCATATGAAGATTTCATATTCTCGCGACTCCCGCTGTATCCAGATTTTTCACCATCAGTAGTCTCCAGTGAAGGACAGAGGTTTGATCCGGTATAACATCCCCCTCTATACATCTTCGGATCTTCGAGTGTAGGAGAGAGAGTCGATCCAGTATAACATGTTGCTCTATGAAGCTTAAATCTTGACAAAGAACGATTCTTAAAAATCCGCTCGCATATACAGCATCTAATGACGTGTTTTCCTCCATGTGTAATGTATGAAAAATTGAGTTTCTCATCCGCTAGTTGCACAGATTTTCTCCGGCAGGAGCTCATGCTAAAACTAAAAGAAATTAAATGAATACGGGAATGCTAACACTCGAAGGAATTAAAAGCGAATGAATGAATTCATAACACGCAGCTATGTATATATCCAGTGTGAGGACGGCGGAGGGAATCGCAATCTTCGCATAGCAGCGGGAAAGGATGCTCTCTGGAAACATTTGTGGAGAAGGAGGCTCTCAACAGAACATGGCGAATGCGAGCATGGAAAAAGGATGCTCTCTGGGAACATTCGTGGAAAAAGGATGCTCTCAACAGAACATAACGAGTGCGAGCATGGAAAAAGGATGCTCTCTGGAAACGTTTGTTACATAGCGTGATTCCATTGTTACATAGCGTGATTCCTTTGTTACATAGCGTGATTCCTTTGTTACATAGCGCGATTCCTTTGTTACATAGCGCGATTCCTTTGTTACATACCCTGATTCCTTTGTTACATACCGTGATTCCTTTGTTACATGGCGTGATTCCTTTGTTACATGGCGTGATTCCTTTGTTACATGGCGCGATTCCTTTGTTACATGGCGCGATTCCGTTGTTACATAGCGCGATTCCTTTGTTACATAGCGCGATTCCTTTGTTACATGGCGCGATTCCTTTGTTACATGGCGCGATTCCTTTGTTACATGGCGTGATTCCTTTGTTACATAGCGCGATTCCTTTGTTACATGGCGCGATTCCTTTGTTACATAGCGCGATTCCTTTGTTACATGGCGCGATTCCTTTGTTACTTAGCGTGATTCCTTTGTTACATGGCGTGATTCCTTTGTTACATACCGCGATTCCTTTGTTACATAGCGCGATTCCTTTGTTACATAGCGCGATTCCTTTGTTACATAGCGTGATTCCTTTGTTACATGGCGCGATTCCTTTGTTACATGGCGCGATTCCTTTGTTACATGGAGCGATTCCTTTGTTACATAGCGCGATTCCTTTGTTACATGGCGCGATTCCTTTGTTACATGGCGCGATTCCTTTGTTACATACCGCGATTCCTTTGTTACATGGCGTGATTCCTTTGTTACATAGCGCGATTCCTTTGTTACATAGCGCGATTCCTTTGTTACATGGCGCGATTCCTTTGTTACATTGCGCGATTCCTTTGTTACATACCGCGATTCCTTTGTTACATGGCGTGATTCCTTTGTTACATACCGTGATTCCTTTGTTACATACCGCGATTCCTTTGTTACATGGCGTGATTCCTTTGTTACATGGCGCGATTCCTTTGTTATATGGCGCGATTCCTTTGTTACATACCGCGATTCCTTTGTTACATAGCGCGATTCCTTTGTTACATGGCGCGATTCCTTTGTTACATGGCGCGATTCCTTTGTTACATGGCGTGATTCCTTTGTTACATAGCGCGATTCCTTTGTTACACGGCGCGATTCCTTTGTTACATGGCGCGATTCCTTTGTTACATAGCGCGATTCCTTTGTTACATAGCGCGATTCCTTTGTTACTTAGAGTGATTCCTTTGTTACATGGCGTGATTCCTTTGTTACATACCTCGATTCCTTTGTTACATAGCGCGATTCCTTTGTTACATAGCGTGATTCCTTTGTTACATGGCGCGATTCCTTTGTTACATGGAGCGATTCCTTTGTTACATGGCGCGATTCCTTTGTTACATGGCGCGATTCCTTTGTTACATGGCGCGATTCCTTTGTTACATAGCGCGATTCCTTTGTTACATGGCGTGATTCCTTTGTTACATAGCGCGATTCCTTTGTTACATAGCGCGATTCCTTTGTTACATGGCGCGATTCCTTTGTTACATGGCGCGATTCCTTTGTTACATACCGCGATTCCTTTGTTACATGGCGTGATTCCTTTGTTACATACCGTGATTCCTTTGTTACATACCGCGATTCCTTTGTTACATGGCGTGATTCCTTTGTTACATGGCGCGATTCCTTTGTTACATGGCGCGATTCCTTTGTTACATGGCGCGATTCCTTTGTTACATAGCGCGATTCCTTTGTTACATAGCGCGATTCCTTTGTTACATAGCGCGATTCCTTTGTTACATAGCGGGATTCCTTTGTTACATAGCGCGATTGCTTTGTTACATAGCGCGATTCCTTTGTTACATAGCGCGATTCCTTTGTTACATGGCGCGATTCCTTTGTTACATGGCGTGATTCCTTTGTTACATGGCGCGATTCCTTTGTTACATAGCGTGATTCCTTTGTTACATAGCGCGATTCCTTTGTTACATAGCGAGATTTCTTTGTTACATAACGTGATTCCTTTGTTACATAGCGTGATTCCTTTGTTACATAGCGTGATTCCTTTGTTACATAGCGTGATTCCTTTGTTACATAGCGTGATTCCTTTGTTACTTAGAGTGATTCCTTTGTTACATGGCGTGATTCCTTTGTTACGCAGCCTTTTCCACAAACGTTTCCAGAGAGCATCCTTTTTCCATGCTCGCACTCGTTATGTTCTGTTGAGAGCATCCTTTTTCCACGAATGTTCCCAGAGAGCATCCTTTTTCCATGCTCGCATTCGCCATGTTCTGTTGAGAGCCTCCTTCTCCACAAATGTTTCCAGAGAGCATCCTTTCCCGCTGCTATGCGAAGATTGCGATTCCCTCCGCCGTCCTCACACTGGATATATACATAGCTGCGTGTTATGAATTCATTCATTCGCTTTTAATTCCTTCGAGTGTTAGCATTCCCGTATTCATTTAATTTCTTTTAGTTTTAGCATGAGCTCCTGCCGGAGAAAATCTGTGCAACTAGCGGATGAGAAACTCAATTTTTCATACATTACACATGGAGGAAAACACGTCATTAGATGCTGTATATGCGAGCGGATTTTTAAGAATCGTTCTTTGTCAAGATTTAAGCTTCATAGAGCAACATGTTATACTGGATCGACTCTCTCTCCTACACTCGAAGATCCGAAGATGTATAGAGGGGGATGTTATACCGGATCAAACCTCTGTCCTTCACTGGAGACTACTGATGGTGAAAAATCTGGATACAGCGGGAGTCGCGAGAATATGAAATCTTCATATGATGATGATTCAGTGATATCTACGCTTGAAAATCCAAATAGACTAGTAAATATATTGAGGTTACTAATTGCATCGAGGAATGCTGGTAATAATAGTCACACACAAGAGATTGAGGAGATTATAAGTAAGCTGAAAGCTTCTAAAGTTATAGCATGACAGGATCGAGAAATTGTGTTAATCAATTACAGTCATGGTTAACAGGAACTTTGAAATATCAAAACCTTGTACTTATAAAATACATCATCCAGACATTCTTGAGATGTTTAGTTTTTTATGGATAATGCAGGTCTCTTTCTGTGTGATGTATATGATTATATAACTGAGTGTTTTAGAATGTCTAGACTATCACCTTTGTCTTTAGGAAATATGTATGTTTTTTTTGTATAGGAATGTAATAGGAAAATGTTTATAAAAAATAAATGTTGTTTATATTACATAGACCTCATTTTTTTATTAATCTTTTTATACACCTCATATCATACAGCCCAATATTAAGATGGTTCTGGCTTCTAGATTCCCATTTATTCAAGTCTCTTTCAGTAATAGTTCAATAATCTTTTTGTTTAGATTTCATGTAGCATCAATGTTTTTAAGATAGGCATTCTCCTTAAACAATTATGAAATTATTTATGAAATCAATGGTATAGGCTGGTATAGCAGTAATAATGAGTACATAATTATATATATATTATTGTTATATTCTACACACGCGGATGTTTTTTCCATGTATGTTCCGCACTGGTGCAATTCTTCATTGATTGAGGTTACTGGGAGGTGTTGAGAATGTTCCTATCACATTTCTGTTTATGATGTTTTAAGCTATCTCGTTCTTCCTCTTCATTTACATTCAGCTGGGCATTCCTGTAACACACATTCACATTATTTGCAACTTCTTGTAGGTATATACTTCGATGTGGAGAATCACTGCAAGGGGTATTAAAGTTCTTTCTGCACGAAATCACACAGAGTACAATCTAGACATTATTTACACATATTTTTTTAATACAGTGATGCATGCTTTTGACAACTGCTATCCTGCTGGAAATTATTTGAAACTTGCTGTAGGTATCTGCTTTGAGGTAAAGAATCAGTGAATAGACTATTAAACTTCTTTCTGGAGATCCTCGCTCAGACTACATCCTGGACGTTATTTTTTTTTACATATTGATGTATACTTTAGACAAATGTTATCCTACTGAAGTGCGAATTTATAAACTCAACGAATGTAACTCTAAATGAAGCTTTGAAAGGATAGCTGAATTATTTCTACAAACCTTAATAGGAAGAAAAGACAATTTACATGTCTTAAACTTGCCGGCTGGTACTACTCCATGATATACCATTTGAAACTTCCCAGGCATTTCCTCCAACTGTTGGCTTGTTAGGGTTGAATATCTTGTCGGGAGAAACACTTGCTTATTCTCTAAAAGTGCAACGACTCTAGCACCGTATCGAGTATCAATTTTTCTTAAGGATTTTATATTATAAGGCTCCTCTGGCTGAAGATCTTGTAGTCTTTGAACGGCTGGGTAAATGCTACCCTCAGCCAATGTGTTAAGTTGAGATGTCAAACTTTCTGCATTAGGAAGAGAAAAAAACATATTCTTTATTAGAGAATGTGTTGCATAACAAAATTTCATTTATTTGAAAGTTACAAACTTATTAACTTTTTTCTGAAAATGATAATATGTGTAAATATAATTGAGGTTCTGATTCACTAATGAAGTTCATTAAGTACTGTATTTTTCAATTTAAATGTTTTAATATAATGTAGGTATTTACTTTGTTAGAGCGAATGATTCGCGCAAGACTTTTTGTAATATTCTAAAGCAAAAACGTTAATAAGGTATTCAAATAATTGTATTTTCTCCAAAAGGAATATAATTCACTCTGTGAAATCCTGTATTTAAATATCTGGAATAATAATTACTCAACAAGGTGAATACTTAACTAAATTGTTCCCATTTTGAGAATTCGCGCAGTTAGCTATTAAATGTAGAATAAGCTTGCCTAAAATGAATACTTAACTAAACTGTTCACATTTCAGAAAATTCACTTGTCTAGCTATTAACTTTTAGAATGCTCAGCTATTCGCATATAAATGCCATGCATTAAAAACAAGAACGCGAATATAAGTTAAATGTACAGAGTAATAATTTAACTTTTAAAGTAAATGAAGTGTTTTGTTACAACTTACCAGACATGATGTTCGTTGAAATTTCACTTTGAATGAGAAAAGTTTGCGGAGATCTTAGCTCGCTGTGTTGTCACAATACAGTGAAATCGCTGGGGAAGCTACTGCTTTTATATCGCTTCGCCTGATAAAAATCTGAAGGGGTGAGAGGTGTGACGGTATATAATACAGCAATTTTGATTGGCTACTCCAAAAATTCGAGAAGGAGAGGGAAATGCTAGCCTCGCACAGGGACATTTCGTAAGCAAGTCTAAACCCGTTATGGGGGAAACCATCGCTCACGCCAGCGTTCCTTAAGGGGAATGCTTCTGCGTATGACGCTAGGAAATAAAAAATATATTTTATTTTTTACATTTACCGCTAAAAATTCATTGTTAATTATTGTTACATTACCAAATTAATCACACAGCGAAAATAATGTATTGTTTCTGTAGATATAATTTTCCTCGAACCAGCAACCTTTCGATTGTGAATAGACACGTTACAGATGTTTAAAGAACGTCTGATGCTATGTGATGGCTTTATAATTCTATTCTCTATGCATTACCACGGGAAAAAACGAATAGCGAGTTACCGCTTGAGAAAAGTTAAAAGTATTTGAAAATTTAAACCAATATCAAAAAATCTGATGTGTACACTCACATGGCTTTCTCTACTCTTGTACAAACTATTTTTTACAAGCACTTATTCTCTATATGCTTCATGTTAATCGAGATATCGGGATGTCAATGTTATTGGTAATTTTCATGACGATACAATGTGAATATGATAGGTTTTAAGCGATAGTCAAATATTTTAACGCTGGTTGCTATGTGGTGCATTCCATTCTCTTTGCATATCGAGGACATAAAACAAGAATAATGAATTTGAGAAAAAGTATAAGTATTGGAAAATTTTAATGGAATAACAAGCAATATCTCGAAAAACGATTTACTCAACAACGAGAATGTATATGTTATAAATTATGTATTTTAACGCGATCTCCATTTTTTGTGTAGTAAAATTTTGTCCATCTCTTATGGTTTATCAGTTTTGCAAAAGTCGTTCAGAATGAAGAATACTTTGGAGACATTCCCAGAAAAAACCCGCCTCCGAAATAAAGTCCACTTCCTGAAAATAATAACAATATTAATAATAATATAGAATGTGTAAAAAGAAGTTCATAAAATATTGAAAAAATTCTTACCGTTCGGTGCTTGCTGCATGTATGGGGCAGGGCCCCCACCCTGCTTATTTGGTGCCAGGAAGGTCTGGAAGCCTGGAGGTGGCGGTGCAGCGGTCGCGAAGCCTGCTGGTACAACGCTCGCGAAGCCTGATGCTACCGGTGCAGCGGTCGCATGTTGACCGATACCGCCTCCGAAATAAAGTCCATTTCCTGGAAAAAATAAATAAATAATAATAGTATAGCATGTTTAAGTACAGAGTTCTAAAGAATCTACACTCTATACGTGAAAAAATACATGTTTTAAACACCCTCGTGAAAAATACATAGCATTCTGGGAGACCGAAAGAGTTATGTGACTGCATATGGGTGAGAAACTCCCCTTAAATATATCCTTTTCTCCTTATACAATCCAGAACTCTATGCTGTCGGAGGCATGCCTTTGTGTGCCAGAATCGACATTGTATGTCTACTATCATGTAATTTTTTAGTTACAAATCCTCAAAACACCCGTCTGTAAATTCTCACCTTACGAGTGTTGCTGCATGTACGGATGGCAGAGCCGCCTCCATGATGATTTGGTACCAGGAAGGTTTGGAAGCCTGGCGCTGCCTGTGCAGCGCTCGATGGATGGTCGATACCAAAATAAAGTCCACTTCCTGGAAATAATAATACAAATAATAATAAAGAATATGAACAAGAAGTTAATATGAATTGTTACATTACTTATTTAAAAACTCTGAAGAATGCTTACCATTCGGGTGTTCGGGTGTCTGAATCATTACGGTATTTGATGAGCGATCCTGCAGCCTGCGGCCCAGAAAATTCGAGATATACAATTCATTTCTCATTACAATATCTTAAACATTTAATATTTTATTCAATATCGTTAGATTACTTGAAATGAATTTGTGTGTGTGTATTAAGTTTATATTAACATGCTGGAATATTCGAAAAAATATCTCTCGAATGGACGGGGTATTTAAAATCGTACTCGTCCTATGTTTACTAAGCCCAATCTTTTTAAAATGGAATAAATTAAGAGTAACGAGGATTGTTTAGGCAAGGCTCCATATTTCATTATTTAGAATTAAACAAATGCTATTAGTCGTAATAATCATACACATACGACAGCAAGCAAATGTGCGAGTCAATTCATATACAATTAATTAATAAAAAAATATTTAATTGTTTTCATCGATCAGCGAGAGTCTTATTTATTTTAATAACGCATGTAATATCTATCATTCTGAATACTTTTTATTCTTCATATTACTCTCGCCAAATCATATTTCTTTGTTTAACATTCCGAAAAAAAATCAGTTTAATTTTTTGATATCATGTTTGCATTTCTTGTACGCGAGTATTTAAATAATGACAAAGATACAATCGAATGTTTAAGTACAGAATCTATACAGTATACGTTTAATTGAAAACTTAAATCATTAATATTCTTCATGTAGAATTATATTAATTATTGGGAAAACATTTTTTGTGGTAAGCTTAAAACATGTCTAGACAGGGTTTTCCGCTGTGTATGATGGAATTTCTGGACAGAGGAAGCTCTTAAGAAAATCTTTTGTGCTGCTAATATTTATTTACCCCGAGGGTCTGTGGTTTTTCAGAGCACTTAGCCTGCTTAATGAACTGGAAACGCCCGTCATTGTTCACTAATGCATCTATACAGAACTTTCTTCTGAAGACATTTGTTTTTCAGAGCACTTAGCCTGTTTAATCAAGTGGAAACGAGTGTCATTGTTCACTAAGAGCTTGGTTTTACCATCGTCTGAAGAAAATTAATGATGCGGAAGGGACTGTCGCCTGCTAATGTGTCTACACACGCATTCTTCAGGGGTGTACACCATATTTCTTTCAAGCAGTGTTCGCAAGTGAATAATTCGTTGAATTTCTCAAAGTTCGCTACGTCTTTAGAAAGAACATTTAAAACGAATATAAAATTTATATTTGAAGTCTTCGTGCTTGTTACTTACAGGTACGCCTGTTTTGAATTGTAATTATTACTTCTCTCGTGTGAGAAGAGACAGAGGGCTTTTATTTTTAACGTCAGTTGAAGCGTACTCGATGTGCTGGATACCCCTAGCCATTAAGTGCAGGTACTGCGGGAAAACCCAAGCATCCTGGTTATAACCGCTTCTATTTAGACGAGGTACAGCTGTCGCATTGCGTCTTGTTTTTTCGTAAAGGGTTCTCGTGTTAACGTCTCATACAAGCTATTTGCAATTTCGCTTTAAGTTGCTTTTTAATTCATCTAAGCAATGTAATATTTTTTATAAACCCTCCAGTCAAAAGAAGAATTAAACACACGTTATTAGCCGTAATAGTTATATACGCGTAATAATCGCGCATATACGATAACGAACAGTTGCGCGCGAGTCAATTACATTAATCAATCAAAAAAAACTTAATCGTTTTTAATCGATAGACTGCGTCGTTTCATTAGAAGTGAGATATTCATGGTAGATGAATAATCGGGTGAGATATCTCTAGGAGCGCGAGTCAATTACATTAATTATTCATTGTATTCATCGATCAGCGAGAGTCTTATTTATTTTTTATTTATTTCATAATCAATTCCTCCGGAGCCGACATGAACGCCCCTTGCATGTTAATTCCCCTTTATTTTTTTCCGGAATCATATTTCGCAGAATTATATAGAGTTAAGATGGCCGTCTTGCGTACACCTCGAATTTAAATATGGTGAATTCACAACTTTCGGATATGACCGCCAGGGGCGCTGTGTGGGAACACTCGCTGGAGTTTCACTCATATTACCACTTGGCGCGCTAGTGTATGTTGCGAACTGAAGCGGGAGTGGAGGGGATGCGGAAGTCGACTTGCCAGTCCAAATATCGAGAATCAGTCATTCGTGTGAAACGTCTCGCTGTGGAAGGTTGCGGTCGAGGTTCCACCGCAATTATCACGCGATAACGAGTGTTACGTCAACTCTGTCCTTTCATCTAAGGGTTGTAATATTCTTATAAATCCGAAATATATTTTCCCTCAAAAGTAGAATTAAATAAATGTTATTACTCGTAATAATTATACACATGCTACCACACATATACGATAACGAACAGTTGCGCGCGAGTCAATTAATCATTCAAAAATACTTAATTGTTTTCATCGACAGACTAGCCGTGTTTCATTAGACGTGTAATTTATTGACAATAGTAGGTTATAAATGGCGGTTTAGGGACAGTTGTGCGCGAATTCAATCAAAAATACTTAACTGCTCGACGAACAGCGTTTAATTGCAATAGTAGTAATATGATGGCGATTCTTTTTTCAATAACACACATTACCTAGTATGATGGCGATTCTTTTTTCAATAACACACATTACCTAATTGATTGACACAATTATGTACTCAAACGATTTGCCGATGTGCGGCAGGCATCGAGAATCGCATTCCCACACCGCCAACGTCACGCACCGAGAACCCCATTCCCTTATACCCCATCACCCGAGCGGCACATCCCCTACCCCAAGCCAATCACACGGCAGGGATTTAGACAAGTCACAATGAGGGGCGGGAATGTAGTCACCGTATAGGAACAATACACACTCTCCCACCTATCCACAGGGAACCAACCAGAACACAAAGGGGAGGGAGGACACGCGTATGGGGGAGGGAGGGGGGCGAATCACCGGCACGTGACCACAGGGGGAGGGGGGAGGACTTGCCGGCACAGACACTGTCGGCATTAAGTGAGCACACAAAGGGAAGGGGGCGGGGCTAGCGCCACGCGACCAGGCCGGCGTGTGAGAACACAAAGGGAGGGGGCGGGGCTAGCGGCATAGATCAAAGAACCTTATCAGATGGCGGCAAATCCTCTGTGTTTCCGTATCGGCATAACATTTCTACTCGCGTCCATTACCATTCGCGCGACCATACATAAAAATCATGTCTGCCTGTTCACGAAATGAATATCCAGCAATGGTAGAACGAAACACGTGCAGTTAACTCACTACATGCACACAATTAAAACGTTGAAAACAGACTAATGACAAATGACAAACGTAAACAAGTCTCCGTGGCAAAACTTCGCCATCTACCGTATGTAGTACAATGGATCAACGCCTTCTATGAATGCATAGAGAAATGAAGTTTTGAGGTTGGACTCCGAAGGCCCTTGAACTCACACTTTCATTGTGACAGGAAAACGCGAAAACCAAGGATTATGGGACATATATTCATATGAACTTTTTTTCCTTCTTTTGGTGTGAGGAACCCATACCCGAAGTTTGTAAAAGTATTTCTGTAACACCCGGTAGAGCAGGAATGATCTAAATGAGAAACCTGGAGTGCAGAATAAAATATCGAAGTAGGTGGAATTTATTCCTCAGAAATTCATACTAAAACTATAAATTATGCAAAAAAAATGAATTCACTCCTCAATTGAAATAAGCGATTTTGTTATAGCTTTTTCAGGATTTAATATTAAATTAATTTTAAACTAAACACAGGATTTTCCATGCATTGGTGTGGTAATAGGAGTTCGGTTATTACCAGCCTTTGTATTACTATTATCAATGCAAAGAATGAGAACAGCAGCGGCCATGAGGCAGGTGAATACGGCCTGCTGAGTGCTGTCGGTAAACACCAAGAGACTTTACGAGGGATGGGGTGGTTTGTAACTTGAGACGGGATTGCCTAAGTCCAGAAACTTTAGATTCATCTCCTTTTGTACTGGCTTTAATGCTTAGAAGTTCCTATGTGTGGCTAATACTTTTTCCCAACTGTTGCGAACTTTGCGATGTATCGTCAGTGGCGGGAATATCATTTTGAAATATTAAAGCCTTAACAGATGTATGCGCAGATCTGGCAACGAGGATTATATTCATATTAATTCATCTTTATCGCCTTTCGTAGTGTAGTAGCTAAAATACTTGTATTTTCCTAGTTTAGGTCCTTAATAATGCGTCTCTTGACTCAATTTTTGCGTGTGGGCGTTCGCTAGAATCTGAAAAGTTTGCATTCACTTCTTAGGCGCCCGGTATTCTAAACCTAGAGTCTGCATAAAATAAAGCAAAACTTTTCTGGCGCTAATTTTAGAAATATTTCGTATACAAGTCAAACATACCCTGGGTCATAATAAATAGCGTGAACGTAAGCTATAAAGCATTAAAAAAAGAATGGACAAACCATTAAATGCACCGTGAACATTCCTTTTTGGCAGTGAAAGAATTGATTGTGTTCACACCAGTGAAATAAACCAACGAACATATTATTGCGGCACATAAATTCACATGATTTCACGGAGCGGCGAATTCTGTGAAATTGGCGATAGGGGTCACATTTGGTCACGTCAACTCCTGTCACCTCGGGTGATATAAATTATATACATCGGTAAAATGTAAGCGGAAATAATGCGGGGCCAGAATTTGTTTTTTTGTTTGTAAATCTCTGTCTGTTTCTTCACATGTTTTGTTGCGTAACTGAGCATGCACCACACATGTGAAACCCTCAAGTTGAAACACTCTAGTAGCTTTTATCGATCACTCACATGGCTCTGAATTCAATCGTGATATCGGATTTTCTGTGAAACTCAGCAATTACCCAGGAGGGCCCTCTGATGACAACTGAAGTAAGAGAACTTATTAAGTGGTTTGCTCGAAAATGATTATTTAAATAGGTTTATTAAAATATTATAATTATTATTATTAATAGTGTATAAAGCCCATCTTACTGCACACGGCACCGCAGGCGATGAACACGATGAGACGTGAAAGGAAATGGTAATTAGGGAAGGAAATCTGGAAAGCAAACGTCTCAATCCTAAGTTTAGGGTACCCCCCGCATTAGTCAGTAATGAAGACTCAGGAAAACGTGGAAAAATCTGATGTGTTACACTCGCATGACTTTCTCTACTCTTGTACAAACTATTTTTACATACTCTTATTCTCCATCTATTTCATATTACTATAGATAAACATTTTCAGAAACGATCCCTTGACATGCAAAGAGAATTACATTTTACATATAGAGACCAGTTCTAAAAATATTTGACTATCGCTTAAGGCCATGTTCCCCTTGTTTTGTATTTGCAAGGGCAATATAAGCACAGACATCTCTCTTAATAGCTGGTTGCTAGGTGCAGCACCATTCTTTGCCACAGTTTAATACTCTTTGCATATCCAAGACAAAAAAAAAATGAATAACGAATTCCCATTTGAGAAAATAAGTATTGAAAAATTTAAGGGAATAACAAGCAATATCTCGAAAATGGTTCACTCAACAAAAAAAATGTATATGACATAAATTGTGTATTTTAATGCGATCTACATTTTTTGTAATAAAATTTTGTCTATCTCTTATGGTTTAGCAGTTATGCAAAAGTCGTTCACAATGAAGAATACTTTTGGAGATATTCCCAGAAAATTCGAGATATACATTGTATGTATCATAAAAATATCTTAAAGATATGATATTTTAATAAAAAACCGTTACAGCCATTTTTAAGAAAATTAAAATTTTCGAAAAATGTTCCATGTAAAGGGTAATCTGGGGTGGGGGGATTTTCTTGAAAACCTTCGTGTCGCATCTCTGGAAGATACTGAACCTAAATACCAAGTTCGGTATTTATCCGACTGTTCGTTTCTGAGTTATGCTGTTCACAGACAGACACACACTGACATGTTTCCAAAAATGCTTTTTTTGGGGGGGGATTCAGGGGTCTCAAAACATATATTTCTGGTGAAATCTCGGTATCGAATTTTTGGATGGAATACAATAGTTCCCCTACTTACTATACGTAGTAGAGAAAGTAAAAAGAAAATCTCAGTCAGGGAGGACAATCCTGGCGGGATTTGAACTGCAGACCACCAGTTTACGAGTCAACCGATATCGGCAAAACGTGTCGGTGTTTATCAAAACATGGAGGGCATACACATATTGTTTAGACTATATAAGCTTGCAAAGTAAAGACATTTCTTAAAACATTTCCTCCTTCCAACTGTACTTATATTGTATGATACGCAAACTATTGTCTTTATGTGGAACGCCGTCATAGCTATTGTGCAACAATCATCCTGAATAAAAACAAGGCCAGTTTTAGAGAAAGGTGTGTATTTGTGAACACAAATACTTGGATGATTACCAAAATTGGTATATAAGTTCATCTACCGAAGAAATGTCGCAAAGATTTTCAACAAAATCACCCCACCGCCTACTATCCTTACATGGGATAAATGCAGTAATTTTTAACTTCTCAACTTTAATTTAACTGCCACGTGTTCAAGATTTTCCATTAAAAAGAAAATGTATATCTGGAAAGTTTCTGCGAATACCCTGTGAAATTCTTGTCATTCTGAATTAATCGTGTGTAATTTTGTATAATTGGTAAACTATAAGAGATAGACAAACCTAGACTAAAGCCTCTTGTACATGATCAAACCATTTTTACAATCCAAGAGTTTACAAGAAAAATTGTCAAATGTTTTTTCAATATTTGACAAGATTGTACAACACTTGACAAGAACTGGCAAGACTTGAGAATATCATGAATGCGTATTTGCACGTTGTCTCTTTCGATAATTTATCACGTGCAAAGTATACCAATTTGCAATGAAGTACTGCTCTCTACATAATACATACGCGTATTTATATCCCGTGAAATTAGATTACGATTTAAGAGTGCAATAGAAACAATACGACTTGATAGACTGTATAACATTGCATTAATGCATTATTGTACACTTCGGAAGTCTGCCTGGTAATTTCTTCATATGCTCTCCCTTTCATCTTGTGGTAATCACGGAGCCCACGACGTACAGACATGGCCAGTTTTCGTATAACCTAATCAGCTCGCATATGACACCCCTTGCCCAAGTAGCCATTTTTGTTTACTTTCGCTTTCAGCCATGTTGTGGGTTTCGTGACGCACTGTAAATAGTCTCATTTCATTGGCCAAAGTTATCAAATCATTGTCGAGCCTTTGATCGTTTAGAGCATGTCCTTATTTGCTTTCAACACTACCTAAGACTTTAAAGAGTATTGGAAGCAATTTGACAAGTTGTGAAGTTGTTACAGCTCTTGGAAAGTCTTGTAAAGCATTGAATTTGACAAAAATTTGATCGTGTACAAAGAGCTTTACAAATATAGACTTACCACATGTAATGCTTCTACCTATTAGACAAAGAGATATAGACGTTAAACTGAGCTGTGACAAAACGCCTGAATATTTCAACATGCCTGGAAAGAAATTATATTTGGGTATAAGCTCCTCAGGTTTGTCAAAGATCTCAAAAGAAAGGACTACTTCCGACTCCTTGCTATGTTGCTGCCACCCCAACTCTAAATGATGACGGATCTCGCCCTCAACCTCATCACATCCTTTGGTAAGCGGCACTATTCATCAGGAATCCGAGAACATCAGAGCAACTTTCTAACCCTTATCCGTCCATCACAGCGTCCTCAAAGAAAACAATAGGGTCAAAATACGTGTAGGAACCGACACTTCGTTAACAATGGGCTCTAATGAGTATTCCAAGTCGTTCAATGTAAGAAAAATGGAGCGTGAGGAATCAACATTAACATCGTGAACAGACTGTCCAAGTCCTTAAAATTGCCTCTCATCCCCATAACATTGCATAGTTCGTTAACGGTATAAAGAGTTTAAAAATATGGTACGTCTACTTACTACTATCTCTTGTTAAGTCCAAGCAGCTGTTTTCCGTTGTCTCTAAAACACCTAGAGTCCTCTAATGAATAAAATTCCAACTGAACAATAAATTGCTTTAAACTTTGCTTCCTAGCGGATAAGGTTTAAAAATGTACTTCATGTCTATAATGCATTCCAGGTTTATATTCTGTTGTTCAGTGAGGCTATTTAATGCCAAAGTTAATTGATGATTCCATTCAAAAATATTACCTAACAGGAGAATCAGTTCTTTGCTTCATGAAAGTCGCTGATGAAATTCAAGATCAATATGTAACTCGGCAATTCATGCCACAAATGAAGGATCCAATACTCCCCAAAAAATCATTTTCGTGTAGCAAACATAGTTAATAAACAAAATGAGAGTTTCTGAACCTTGAAATTACGTACAAACTCATAACTTAAATTATGAAACATACCATTTCTCTTGGGGAACAGGTTTAATACTTTGTAAGTTCACATAAATCGTATTCTTCATTCAGCACGATGTTTTGAAATTAAGAAATAATAATTATCAATGAAACATTTAATAAAACTAAAAAGAACATGTAGTACAGACACACAACCTTCTCTACTCATTAAAAATTCCTATACATGCCTTAATTATTGTCATAGCAGTTATTCTTTTATCCACATTACGTTATCTACATTACATTTCTGTCTAAAAGGGTTCCAAATTAAGCAAGAATTACTTAGTTTCATACAGCATGGAGAAACAACATTCAAATGTTTATCAGAAGAACAGAAGAATAAATTTAGAAGCCAAAGTAACAAACTCTTGCTAAGAAAAAGAAAAACTGAAGAATCGAGAGCCTTCAGGCATCTTCCGTCAGATGACAGGGAATGTAATAATACGGCTAGGAATATTTCGAAAATGGCTAACACTACGAAAAAGAAAAGAATTGTTGGACACAAACTATGTTTTAATGTGCTCAGAATATTTTCCAAAAAAATGTTTTAATCAGGTTCTAAAAGTTTTAGATTAAAAAAAAACGAAAATTTTTCCATGTAAAGTGTAGTTCAGGGTGGGAAGAATTCAGTGTGGTGTAGATCTTCATGTGGTATATATACTTGGTTACGTACAACTTGTTATCCAGTATCTTCCAACTAGTTACTTCCTCTGTCACTGACTTACCTATAGTAAATAAGTTATAGGTTATACAACGGACGGGGACACCTAGCGCATTGCAACCAGCATCGACCTGTTGTGGCTACCACCCCCAATGGGAAAGCGATAAAGTGAAGGAACAACAGGAGGCTGCAGACCTAGGCAGACAGGCCTCAAAGACGCGCGGAAGTCTCTGACGGTTGTAGGCTTGAAGACCGGTCCCAATGCTGGAGGTGCCTAGAGGTGATGAACGATTTATCGACTAAGCAGCCCTCTAGTGTCCATGAGTAGTACTGTTGCCTTTGAGCAAGCATCCGCGCTATCTGTCCGATACCGCCATAGCCACGAAACCTAGAAACACATGTGAAACATGAGCTGAAAACCGAATGAAACGGAAAAAATAGAAAGAAAATCGCAGTAGATGAAAAACCACCCCAGCATTCGCCTACCGACTTGAGAAAACCAGGAAAAACTCAATGTCAGATTGGGCAGTCTTCGGAATCCAACCCGAAACCTCCCGAATGCCAGCCTTACACGTTACCACAGAGCCATCTCGCTTGAGTATCTATAGTAAGTAAGAGGAATTGTACTTCACTCAAAGACTGATATGGATATTTCACTGGAAATACAGGTTTTGTAATCTCCTGAGCTTTAAAAAATACAGTTAAAAAGGTTCGATATGTCATTGACATGAAAAATAAAATGCATATGTTCAATTTTCTGCAAATATCATGTAAACTGCGCTTTATTTAACTGAATTTTGTATAATAAGGAAATCTTAAAAGACAGACAAAACCTTACAACAGAATATAAAATTCATTAGAATAAACACGTCAAATACATTTTTTGTAGCATTAGCTGTGTTTGAAATATTCCGTTTTGCAAATTTAGACGTTTCCTAAGCGTTACCTAATGGACATGCTTAAAAGTTTACGACTCTTACCCCTCCTCTCTTTTCTTTCGATTTGTAATAGCTTGTTTCTTCGAATAAACTTTTGAATGCTGTTCCCCAATGTTCAACATTTCTTGCTTAATTTGAAATAAATTTTAGGTAAAAATTTACCGTGAGTACAGTAGTGAGGATAGAAGAATAACTTTTTATATGGTATAATATAAAATTTATGTACTGGATTTGTCATTAAAAGAGAAAGTCGTGTGATTGCATCACATCAGATTCTGCTTCTTTTATATATTTTCGACGATAGTGTTTTTTTTTTATCCCTTCCCACTCATGTTATCATGTATGGAAAATTGAAATTCCTTCACTCCGTACGTTTTAACCGCAAATGTTCATAAAAGTACTTAATATTCCAGCTATTTATGTTTATTGTTGCAGACATGCAATATAATCATATTTGGTGGTTTAATTTTACCATTTAAATCTTAGCGTCTTTACTTTCCCTGTATTTATTAACATTTACTTACGACTTAATTCATGCAGCATTTAAAAATAAATCTTTCGGTGCAAACAGCCTCTCACCTTCAGTTGTTGATTGACTTGGTCAGCACTACCAGGCGTGATTAATCGATCAGTAGTTTGCAGATGGTAGCGCAGTCGAGTTGATACTGCTTTTGAACAGCTGACTGAATCATTTTATTTTCGCGTAAATATTTCTATTGTTTACGATTGTCGAAAAAATAGCATGCATATGCTATTGCGTTATGTGCATATTGCATATGCGTTGTGTGCTTTGCAGAAACTCGGAAGTGAAAATAATCGAATTATTTCGGTAGAAACATATCTTCTTTTACATCGCACTGGATTATCCATCACAGAATTTCAGGGCTGATGTGACGTTGGTTCATGTGTAGAGACTCGGCATAAACTTTGATTTCCTTGAAATTGCTGAAAATGTCCTCATGGCTGTACCGTGTTGTCGTTGGTTTGCCACGCCTCCTTGTATGGCGCTATTTCCAGAGTTCTGTTTGCGAGATGCCTCATTCCTGTAAAGGAGAAGAGGAGTGGACGGGTCCCACCAAGTGTGAACCGACAATCGCTGGACCGCATAACTAGGATGGACATGGCGTATACTTGCGACATCGCGGTCAACAATACACAGGCTGCCGACCAACATATCAGCCATTTTTACACGTTCCTTGCACAATCTGAAAGCGTGTCTTTTTTATATCATAATCAAGAGCATCATATTTCAGAGCGGCACGTCTGCCTGTTCGAAACCCGCCGTCTATGTCCAGTTGTCCCTCCCGTCTCGGACAGCACATTTTTCTAGCCTGCTCCAAATGGTATTCCCACAACCATCTTCACGATATAAGCCTTCCCGTCTTCACAGTAACTTATCCGACCATTTCATTATGTCTTCTAGCACTAAATCCATAGTAGTTTTAAAGTCCAGTTATCCATTCTTTCTACTTCTCCTTTTAAGGCAGTATTTTTAACACTTAAATGATTTCAGTCAAATTATAATATGTAAATTCAATAACAGCCCGCCTTGAAGCAATAGTGTATGTAATAATTTGTAAAATGTATGTAACAGTCATTGCATATGCTTATTTTATTGTAAACATGTTCAATAATGTTATGTGAATGCATTACGTAATTTAATAATGTAGGAGCTGTGAGAATAAGTTAAACGTTGCTAACAATAGGTAACAATGAGGTAACCTTGAGGCAATAATGAGTTTGAGAGTTTAATAATGCTACTAGTCATTGGAGCAACAATAATGTAATTTTAGTGACAGTTTATAAAATAGTCAATCAACAACCAGAACAAGCTTTAGTTAAAAGAAGGTATTCTATTGGATTAGGAATAGCCAATCAGAGACTTGAAATACAGAAATTTACAACTTTAGACGGTTGAAATCAATTCAGTTGCCTGCAGACAGTGCTCATAACTGGATGCGTTGCTTGTGCGTTCTCGAGAGATTTAATACGTATTCGTGTGAGACGAAAAATAAGTTTACGAGTTAAAAAGTGTAATTAATAAAACGAATCTCACAGCTCTCTATATCAGTGAAGTCTTATTTAAATCTGGTCAAGCATTAATAAAAGGAGTGAAGTAAAATTATAATCTGTGTAAGCCTACATTCTTGTCACATCACAACCCTGCCAAGAGATACGTGTCTCTAACAATAATACTGACGCAGGCAAGGCAAACAAAGAAACAGTCAAATTACAAAAGTTAATATTTTTTTAAACTTGGGGCAAAGGCCACCTGAAAGTACATTTGGGGCGAAGGCTACCGGAAAGCGGGTAGCATACATGCGGCTACAACTACTACAAGTTCGGCTACCCAACAGTTGAAATATAATACAAGTCCTTCAATACAAACTACTTCAAATTCACGCCCAAAACGTGGTAAAAAATAACATAACAAACCATCTTCTTCACTTTCCACTGTTTTTAATTGTTTCATTTAGACTTTCTATTCTCAGCTCTTCCGGACATCTTCAGTTTTGTCTATAAGTTTAAGGCCTTCCATTTTCCATTCGTTCAATTTTTCCTGTCCTAAAAATTCCATTTCAGCAATTTCTTAAGAAAATTCGTTGGTACCCAACTTTCACACCCATATAGCAAGGTCAAGATTGGCATAAGTTTTTAAAGCTTTAGTAGTGGTCTTTGTTACAGTTTAAAATGTCTTTTTATTGTTCCACATATATGTTGAAGCTGCTTAACTTTTTCTTTATATCTGCATAATACTTGCTGGAGAGGTTTACTATTTGAGACTATTTTTGATTCTATATGATGTGTGTCTATAAAGGCCAATATCTTGTTTTTTGTAATAACATCTGGAGGGTATCTTCCTTTGAAATATCATTTAATTTATAAGTATGTTGCTTTTTATAGGTTATGTTCTCTGTATGTAGTTAAGATCTGATCGTCTATGAGCAGTGGTTTTTGCTGTTGATTTAAAATAGGTTTGAAGATTCTCTTTCCAACTTACATTTAGATATTTATTTTATCTTGTAGAGATAGTAAGCCATAAGATACAACATAAAATTAAACTTACAATTAGGTTCATGTAAATCATAAGGGCACATTTTAATTAAATTTCTCGTAAGAATACTTTTAAAATACTTAAATTATTTGTAGATTTAATATTAACAGGCAAGGAATTAAACAGTTTCAAAACATAGACTATAGGACATCTAAATTTCGTCGAGTGATGCATTGGAATGTTAAAATTATGTCTTATAAATTTATATATCTATTTACTCCCAGTCTTACTCCTAAATTAATTCTGCACATTTTTGTATTTTGACATTTGAGTCGTATATATATATTTTACTTTCTCTACTATGTATAGTAAGTAGGGGAAGTATTGTATTCCACCCAAAATTTCGATACCGAGATTTCACCGGAAATACATGTTTTGAGACCCCCTGAATCCAAAAAAAGCATTTTTGGAAACATGTCCGTGTGTGTGTGTCTGGCTGTGTGTGTGTGTGTGTGTGTGTGTGTGTGTGTGTGTGTGTGTGTGTGTGTGTGTCTGTGAACAGCATAACTCAGAAACGAACAGTCGGATAAACACCAAACTTGGTATTTGGGTTCAGTATCTTCCAAGGATGCGACACGAAGGTTTTCAAGAAAATCTCCCCACCCCAGAGTACCCTTTATATGGAAGATTTTTCGAAAATTTTAATTTTCTCAAAAATGGCTCTAACGATTTTGATTAAAATATCATATGTTTAAGATATTTGTATGACAATTAAAATGTATATCTTGAATTTCCTGGGAATGTCTCCAAAAGTATTCTTTATTGTGAACGACTTTTGCATAACTGGTAAACCATAAGAGATAGACAAACGTTTACTACACAAAAAATGTAGATCGCGTTAAAATACACAATTTACGTCCTATACATTTCTTTTGTTGAGTGAACCGTTTTCGAGATATTGCTTGTTATTCCCTTAAATTTTCCAATACTTATACTTTTTCTCAAATTCATTATGCCTTTTACTTTCTCTACTACGTATAGTAAGTAGGGGAAGTATCGTATTCCACCCAAAAATTCGATACCGAGATTTCACCGGAAATACATGTTTTGAGACTCCCTGAATGCAAAAAAAAAGCATTTTTGGAAACATGTCCGTGTGTGTGTCTGTGTGTCTGTGAACAGCATAAGGCAGAAACGAACAGTCGGATGAACACCAAACTTGGTATTTAGGTTCAGTATCTTCCAGGGATGCGACACGAAGGTTTTCAAGAAAATCCCCCCCACCCCAGAGTACCCTTTACATGGAACATTTTTCGCAAATTTTAATTTTCTCAAAAATGGCTCTAACGATTTTGATTAAAATATCATATGTTTAAGATATTGTCATGACAAATGAAATGTATATCTCGAATTTTCTGGGAATGTCTCCAAAAGTATTCTTCATAGTGAACGACTTTTGCATAACTGGTAAACCATAAGAGATAGACAAAATGTTACTACACAAAAAATGTAGATCGCGTTAAAATACACAATTTATGTCATATACAGTTTTTTTTGTTGAGTGGAGAGTTTTCGAGATATTGCTTGTTATTCCCTTAAATTTTCCAATACTTATATACTTTTTCTCATATTCGTTATTCATTTTTTTATGTCCTGGACATGCAAAGAGAATGGAATGCGCCACATAGGTACCAGCGCTTAAAATATTTGGCTATAGCTTAAAGCCTACCATATTCCCCTTGCATCTACAAGAAAATTATCAATAAGATTAACATCTCGATATCTCGATTAACATGACGCATGTGGAGAATAAGCGTTAATAAAAATAGTTTGTACAAGAGTAGAGAAAGTCATGTTAGTGTGACACATTAGATTTTTTTAATTACTTTCAAAGATTGTGAGGGATACCATTTTTAATCATTATTTTCCACAACAGTCCTTTTTACTTTAACGAAACCTTTTATATGATCTATAAAGGCTATTAGAGCTGACAGATTATTCTAATTAATGTAAACTGTTTGTAATTCTGGGATACATATTGCGGGATAAATACAAAATAAAAGGATTTTATTCATTTAATAAGTTTAGCCCAATGCAATATTGGCTTATTACAGACATATGGTCTTCCTTATCGTTGTGCTTTGCTGAGGAAAAGGTACCAGATGAAACCTAATGAGTAACAGTCGCATAACTCTGCCGATTAACCACATCTTATTTGTTATACTTGTCATATCAAAAAGAGTATAATCTATGTATTTTGTATTAACCACAATAAATATTAGCCTAGAACTGGTGATAAAAAAACGTAAGAACACGAGAAGTCAACAACATCGAAGACACGAAAGACTAGCGGTCTGATGAGTGATTAAACGCGCCAAGCAGAAAGACTTTAACTAAGCTTGATGTTCGAAATCAGTCTTAAACTTCACTTTGCGACAAAGCCGTTTCATCTCCGTCTACTGATGTTGCAACCTGAATGAAATCCCAGCTTCGAACGAGAGGAGAGTTCTTTGATACGGAAGTTTATATTCCAAGCGAATTTTTGTTACTGATGAGCTCCTGTGAAAGAAAAAGGAAAAAATAAGAATATTACGCTTTCAATCTTGTATTGGTGCATCGAATAGACTTCAAAAAGGTAAAACGACAAATATTTTGGAAACGTCAGTGGTCCAAAAATTCAGCAATATACAATTCAATCAGAATTAAGAGGACTTCACCATTTATTCTCGAAAAATTCCAGATAGCATTTTATTTGCAATGTTCAGATTTCCAGAAGTATTTGATGAAATTACTAGAGCCAGTTTTGAGAAAAGAAGGAATAAAGACATATGTTCCATGGGTAGGATGGTTTGGAGTGGAAAAATTTCGTGGAAATCTTTACCTTACATCCTTGAAAGGCGCTGGTCTTAACATATGTATCCGATTTTGGTTCTCTTATACTTCACTGCATCTGTGGTAAAGTATCAATGTCGGCATAGTTCCTTTAGTAAGCATTGAAAACATATCAGAACCGCTGTTTATGTAACAAATATTTTCTACAAAAATGTTCTTTCCATAACTGAAAGGAAAGCGGGGAATTCCCAGTAACTTAAACATTGCGTTAAACAGGCGGAAGTGAACGGTGGACTCATAGCGTATTCTGCACGCGGCATTTCTCCACCATTCCGAGTTCGAGACACCTGACGGTCGTTCCAGATAACAAGCACTTCCCTACGGTATCGGGATCGAATCTTGGCATCAAACAAAGGCATTGCTGACCCTTCAGAGAATTGCGGTAGCTATGCGGACGAAGTACAATACCGGTATACTTGGATTTTTCTGCAAGTTATTGTGTAACATCCAACTATAGGCAGGGCTTTCACGTACAAAGGCTTGAGTGGCACGAATATAACAGAAATGATCATAATTGTCGTTACACTCGGGACTTGAGCGGTTGGCATAGGAATTTAATGACAAGTTAATGTGATTCCTTATTTTCGCAAGTGGATTTATACCCCAGAAACAAATTAATAGATAGAATCAATTGTTCTTCCACACAAGCCGTGTTTTGGACAGGGCTGGAAAGGTAGAATCAAACGACTGAAAAATGCAATGCCATAGCCAGGATTTGAACCACTGATCTCCCGGTCTCCGTGAGATGTCATACTCCAATGGCAACCTACAATGTTGTAAGTACTTTAAGTCCCGGGCTTCATAGTTTCAACCACTATTAGATCAATTAATACCATCACCTCAATACAATTTGAGATATCCTTGTGGTTTACCGGAAAAAATGCGAATCAATTGGGGAATTTAATGTCGTATCGACAAGTTGCCATGGTAGCTCAGTGGTTAGAGCAACCGGACGGAGATCCGTTGTTTTGAGTCATCTGATTCTACCTTTCCAAATAAATAGATAGTTTATCAATATGAATTATATATTATTAAAATAGTTTGGAGGTTCTAAACTACGAATATTTGTTTTACGTTTTGGCATCCTTTTTAGTTTGGGCTTTGGAGAGGTCGAAAAGATATGCAGCAATCTTCGGGTGAAGCAATTAGCTAGGTCAGATGCAGCAAGTGTAAGATATTGTGGAGGGTTTTTGAGCCTTCAGTCGCTGTATACTACCTTACCCTACAAAAGCTAAATGTAGGAGAAATACTCGTGGAACCTTCCCTTGATATATAGTGTACATTGGTATGGAAACTATTAATGAAAAAAAAATGAGTAAGAAAAAACATTCATCGTTGAATCGTTCATATTTGCAGGTGTTTGGAGGACAGTTGTTTCCTCATCTTGAGTTGAATACGCGCCCTCCGAAATCTGTGCCCCAGGCCACTACTTTGGACCAAAATCGAAACAGGTCCCGTCGTAGGGAAAGCCACAAGCTATTAATCTTGGAAAGCGCCACGTGTGTACTTACACCATATAACTCTGGGTCGTCGCGAGGCTGGCATTTTCCAACCGTTTTGTTGGTCGATGAAGCATAGAAAAGGAGTTAATAATGATGATGATTATGTGAGGCTGACACCGTGTAACGTTATACTCAGGTTGATACTTTAGAACCCTTCTCGCACCTCGCCACCCTCCCGCCGCGGTCGATAATCGATACATGTTCTCACATACACACTCGACTGACTGCCCGTACAGCAATAAATCTTGTAGCCTGGGAAGCGAAACGATTTCGACTGAGAATCTTAAGTGGAACAACTGGAATGCAGAAGTTAGGCAGGAGCTTGCATTCCACATTTGTACCGCTACTTTGTGTATCAATTCGCCCATAAAATAAATAGACATTAACTTACTTGCATACCAGACAATCGAAATCCAAACTACTGAATTCAGTTATTGCTGAAATTTCTACTGAAACGCTTCAGATAATGGTTAGTCTTTTAAAATCCAAATCAAAGTTGAAGTAAGTTGTATTGAAGGATGAGTTGTATTATATTTCGACTGTTGGGGAGCCGAACTTGAAGTAGTTCCAAGCGCACGTATGGTAAAAGGTTTCCGGTAGACTTTGCCCCAAGTTTAAAAATATTAACGTTGTAATTTGACCGTTTCTTTAAATATTATATATTTATGTTTGCCTCGGCTGCGTCAGTATTATTGTTAGAGACATGAATATCTTTGCAAGGTGTGGTGCGGCTGAAGAATGTAGGCTTACACAGATTATAATTTTTACCTCACTCCATTTATTAATCCTTGACACGATTTAAATAACACTTCGCTGATATAGAGAGCTGTGAGATTCTTTTATTAATTACTTGCACTTTTTAAACACACAAACTATTTTTGTCTCACACTGAATACGTATTAAATTTCTCGAGGACACATCTCGCGTCCGGTTAGGAACACTGTCTACAACCAACGCGTCCAGTTATGAGCGCTGTCTACAAGCAACTGACTTGATTTCTACCGCCTAAATTTGTAAATTTCTGTATTTCAAGTCTCTGATTGGCTAATCCTCGTCCAATAGAATACGTTCATTAACTAAAGCTTTTTCTGGTTGTTGATTGGCTATTTTTAAACTGTCTCAAAATTTACATTATTGGATTTTCATCAGGAGAATAAAGAAACAGATTGATTGGCCTGCTGTACTAATCATAATTGAATCATGATACTGAAAACGTCTTCTGCGCAGCAAGATAGAAGGAAAACTTAATGGAATAAGTGAGATGTAAGGGGGTTGAACTAAAGTTGATGTTTCTGCTTGTTAATGAAGCGAAAGGTACATGAAGGAAGGAGCAATGTTTCCTCTAGAACCCGCACAGGATTCCTCATTCAGTTATTTACGTGTACGCTAATTTGCTCTCAAGAAGGTGAGCCACATCTACAGATACGTTCTGCGAACCTGGTATTGAAAAACAGAGATATAGCGCAGGGAGATCGACCGCCGGTACTAACCATTTGCGGAAGAAAGTTAGCAACATGAGAACGATAAAGAAGTTTTACCAAATAATTGACGAACACATAAATAAGTTTGGGTGGTCAGTGGAAAAGAATTAAATCAATTAATGTAGTCCAGATGCACAATGTGCATAAAATGAAAGCAAATTGAGGCCCGGAAGAGAGCGTGATTTATGCAAGCTATAGCTGCCATATCCCTGTTCCAAATGCTACTCTCAGAAGTTAGAGGATAGTGCGTATTAAACTAAAAGCAACATATAATAAAACACAATACGCTAATGCCTACTACGTGTGGCAAGGGTAATTTGACTAACAGAGCGTCTGTGTATATTCATTCTGAAACAGGTGTAGAAAATAAACGCATATAAAAAGCATTGCAAGAATTTACATACATTTTAGAATGTATGTAATGCTTTTATTAATCTGAAAGTTTAATAGAGCATGCACTTAAGTAAATCTCGACATAGTCTGATGATGTTGCAAATTTTGCATTTTGGTCGACGACAAGGATAGGAACCAGATGAGAGCCGCGGTTGGGCACACATTTCGACACAGACATATTTTAGTTTCAACGGCGTTTTGGAAGACAAACATAGCTTTTTGAAATGAGGCTCGATTTAGAAGAATTCTGTGAGTCTTTTAAGATATGGTCTAATCCTGAAAATAAGATGATAAATTAACTTTTTTTTTGTGGTCAGCGGCTTTCGGCTAGACTTATAGATATGCAAAGACATAGTTCAAAATAACATCGTTGGAACTTAACGACTCATCCACAACGTTGCTGGATGCCGTTCATTTCTCATCAGAAACTACACCGCACGTGTTGTGTCGCACCTGTATTCCTTTCATTCATTTAACGGTGTAAATGCTGACACCAAAATGGAGTTTTCAGTTTGGGAAAAATGCAGTAGTCGGATGGACAGAAAGTCCTACGGGATTTGGGCTGACTACTCAGCCCGCATCCTCGGACCCAGGGAACAAATCCGTGGGGATTTTCATTAGGATGGTGTCTATTTTACATACCGACCCCTCTGCAGTACAGGGACGGAAGTGCGTCAACCCCATATGGAGAAGACTACCGAACTATCTATGTTGTGGGCGACAGTGCCTAGCCAGAAGTCTACCAGCTGTCAAGGTTGGTACCGGAGAACTTCGGGGCTTCCTTGGGCGTTCCAGCCAGACTACCCAATCTCCAATGGGTTTCGGGAACACTGCCACGTCGAGTGCAACCCAATCCTAACAGCTTCCTTTCGGGAAGGGCTCAAATGTCCGGCCCGACGTACTTCTAGTAACGTCAGAAGTACCACGGGTGCTAAAGGTCCGCTGCGCCCGCACCACGGCAGCTTAAGGGGTCGAAACTTAAGAGAGTCAGATGTGTAGAGTGCAGGCTGCTCTCCAGTATGCGGCCTGACATTATTGTGGAACAGCTGGGTAGCAGATCCCATTGGCTACCCTTGGGGACTTAGGACGCAATGTCTAATGAGAAAATTCTAATAGTAATCCGTAGAGAATGATGTGCAAATAGAAACGCGAGCAGTAACATGAACACCCTAATAAACATACGCCATAGGATTAGGACTAGAAATAGGATAGGAGGGAGGGTTATATACGGAGGTATTTTGTGCCTAGGCCCCTAACAGGTGCTCCCTGGAGGGAGGAGAGGGTTGGGGTGATAAGAGACAGAGGGCGACTGAGTCAGGAGATACGGCAGGCAGAGGGCAGGGACCCTACATTTTCCAGATTGAAACTCGCCGCATGGCAGCCATTTCGGGGGACGAAGTGTTCAAAAGAGCATACTTTCCCCCTGCTATGCAAAGCTGAGACTCTTGCCGTTGTAACCCTGGAACGACCATGCTGATGAAATGAGAATGGAGGTGAAATGGAGGGAAAGGAAATTCCGGGGATGAAATTCCAGCGTTCGCCTAGTGACCCGAGGAAACCCCCGACAAAACCCATAGGTCAGGAAGGTAGGTCGCGGCAATCGAACCCACGACCTCCCGAATGCTGGCCATCGACATTACCGCCTGAGCCATCCCACTCGGTAAGATACACCGTAAAAGATCCAGGTTTAGACTGCGTTCTGTAATAACATCCTTCACTAAAATGTTTAAATCTTTTAGAAATAGTGCCATGATCTGCTGTAGAGCTACGACACACCGTAATATTTTGCTGTCGCTGTCTGCGTAAAATTTCACCGTTAGAGAGAGTTTCATCCAAGAAACTAACGTGATATGTTTAGTTTTCTCCCTAAATTTCAATAGGTTTTAGAAAAAGAAGCTTTCAGGAGTTGAGATCAACTAGCTATGAGACTTGTTCAGAATGCTTCTCACTATATAATACATAGCACAAAGCCAAACACCGTGCATGAGGATGGAAGCGCATGCATAATGTGAATTATTTCGAAATCGCCATCATAATTGCGGTGTTCTGACTTGAAGATCACGCAAAATTAGGTGAAAAATTAAAAATAATCGTATTATAATTGAAAATAATAGGATTGTATAAGAATATTCCAATTCATAAATCCCTTTTCGACGAGAAATAAAGTATTAAAAATAGTTCATTGGTTACCGCTTGAAGTTTTCTAAAATAATCACATGACTTTCTCTACTCTTGTACAAACTACTTTTACAAACGCTTATTCTCCACCTACTTCATGTTAATCGAGATAAACATTTCATAATTTTCTTGTAGGTGCAAGGGGGATATGGTGGGCTTTAAGCGATAATCAAATCTTTTTAAGAGCTGGATGCTATATGGAGCATTTCATTCTCTTTTTATGTCCAGGGCATAAAAAAGGACGAATAACATTTCCCATTTGGAAAATTCAAACAAATAACAAGGAATAAAACGGAAATGGTTCACTCGACAAAAAAGGTATATAACATAAATTGTGTGTTTTAACGAGATCTATAATTATTGTGTAGTAAAATTTTGTCGATCTCTTACGGTTTACCAGTTTCGCGAAAGTCATTCAGAAAGAAGACTTTTGGGGACATTTCCAGAAAATTCAAGATATACATTTCATTTGCCATGAAAATATCTTAAACATATAACATTTTAATCAAAATTGTTACAGCCATTTTTCAGAAAATCAAAAATTTTGAAAACTGTTCCATGCGAGTGTTAGTCTGGGATGGATGAACTTTCTTGAAAATCTTCGTGTCGCATACACACACGCGGACATGCTTCGAAAAATGCTTAATTTGGATTCAGCACACCTCAAAACATGTATTTCCGGTGAAATCTCGGTATCGAATTTTTTTACTATACGTAGCAGAGAAAGTATAAACTACTTGTGTTATATTTTCCTCGCGTAGTAAGTGCATGTTTTAGCACTATTTACATTTGTTCCACCTGCTGCTTCAATAAGAATGATTTTCAATGTCCTTTTTATATAGTACAATATATTCATCAATTTACGGCACGTGTAGCATTTCAGCACATTCATACACTTTTCTGTTGAAGCAGGGCCCATTATTTTCGATATACTTGTAGATAAATATTTCTGATATGATCTCAGAATGTTGGTTTGACAAATTCTGTTTGTTGGAGCAAGGAAATATAAATTTTCTGTTCAAACTTAGCACGATTTTTGTCACATGCTGTTGTTCTTGGATAGCTGAAGTGAAATATTATGACTATATGCATCTATTAAATGAATGAGCACACTTTATAAATGTAAGTTGTTTGAAATGGCATCTCAGACTTTTACAGCGGTTACCGTATACAGGCAATTTCTCGTTGGAAAGCATGTGTTAATCACGACTGTGTCTAGCAATACATTGTTTATAGATCCTTGAAAGAAAGTGAAGGATGCTGGCGAAATTGGCTTAACATTTCGCCATTACGTTAATGTTGTATGCGATTTGCACGCGGCTCGACGGCTAGATATGTACCGGCCTTGCATCATCACAAACCTGGCATTAACACCCCCGCGGCCGTCGATTGTTTTCTACTTCGTGACGCTCCACACGTATTGCCTCTCTGTGTGTTATTACAAAGAATCAGTGGCGTGAAGTTTAGACTTTTAGCTTTCCACTTCGAGTGTATTACGTAAGACAAACACGACTAAATCTTTTAAAAAATAATAAAATGAAGGGAAAGAACTGGGAGCAAAATAATAAGAGAACCTTCTTAAAACAATCTTGAAATACCTACCTAAGATAACAGGGGTGCGAGAAAAAAACTAAAAGCAAGTGTCTGAGACATTTGAACTTAAAATTGAAATAGAATTATCACTCTTACATGGCGTGGAAAAATTCGACATACAAACCTCTTTTTTATTATTTACATTTCAGGTAGTGTTGCTGAACCACTTTTCAAGGCTAGAAACTTTTGAATTTATTATAAAAACTCGTAAGCAAAAAATATAGTTTTAAGAACCAGTTTGTTTCTGTTTTCATTTGTTAGGATTATATGGTGTTTTATTAATTCCATAAATTAAAAAATATTATTTTTTATCAGTTAACTGTTTTTGAATAGTGTTTAATGCCCTTTTTTTACTATATACGGCACCACAGGCGTTTGACACTAACGATAATTGAAATTAAATAATAATCCAGAAACAAAATTTAAGAAGAAAACATTTCAGGGTACTTTCTTGGCGTTTGCCAATTATAAGCACTGAGGGAAACCTGGAAAAAACCCAGACAGAAAGGTGGCGCTAGGCTCCTGTTTACGAGTTCAGTTAACTTCTGGGGCTCTCATATTGGTGCCATGCAGTTGTGCTCGTTACTGTGATAAATGTGTCATAGAGAACGATTGTGCAACATGTATTCAGGCTTCTGCCCAGTGATAGTCCTGTTAAACGCTAACTGGTAATTAAATAACTGGAACACCTATGCGTACACACCCGTATCCACACAGCAGACTGTAGGAGCCTTCTTTTCCAAAGAAATGTATTCTCGAGCCCATCGGGAATCGAGCCTGGAACCCTTGGAATAGTAAGCAGGTACTCTACCAAACTGAGCCACGAGGCTATTCTCAGAATTAACAAGCGAACCTACAATCGTAATGAATGGAAAGGCACCTCGAGATAATCGCTGAAATAACTGCGTTCAGAACTATGGCTTAGTTTGGTTTATCTTCATTGCCTCCCTCTTTCCTACAAGTTTATCTGTAGAATGTTTCCGCATTGTATATATCGGCTCTGAATGATTTATAATCACTAATTACCTGTCATTAATATGTTGGGAGATAAGCCAAAACATGTTAGTGTGTTTATTCATTATTTAAATGTGCGCCGCAACCCACCGTCCTTCTAGTTGATTTCAAGCACTCCATTTCTGCAGAACCACTTGGAACACTTATAGAAACAAATTACTATCTTTTCTTGCTAAAACCGGTTAATGTAACTTATAGCCGTTCACTTTAGAAATAAGTAGAAAATTATGACAAAATATGAAATTGGCAAAGTATTAAAGCTTTGAATTTTTTTGGTTCAAAATATTAGGAAGCTGTCATTATTTAGTCATTATTTAGGCTAAAATATATTCAATCCTTGAAAGGGCATTAAAAAAGGACACGTTACTAGTTTTTTTATCCAAACATAAAATATTTGCACGATGACGAAGTCCTAAGTCAGTAGAACATAGTGGGGAAAAACAAAATGGACATATTTCTATTTGTAAGACAAGTGGTGGAAACGCTTAAATTCCAGGTCAAAGATTAGCTTGGGTTCTCTGGAAATACCGTTATTTCCTTATAATGTCTTGCATCCTCAGAAAGCTGAAACCCTAAGTCCCGAAAAATACAAGATCTTTGTTTGCTTACATCACCTGGAAATTCCAGTTTGATGATAGGCGTAGCTATAAAGGGACAAGAGTGCTAAATATAAAAATCTGATGTGTTATATTTACGTAACATTCCCTCCTCGCTATCGTTTTCTTAATAATTCTTTTGCAAAATATTCTTGCAGACGTTTATTTTTCTATCCAGGCCATCTTAATTGAGGTAAGTATTTGCAGAAATGGTTTCATTACACATTTCATTGCAGTGCAAGGTGAAAACAGGAGGTTGGAGCGATAGTGAAATCTTTAAAAAGCGTTCGCGTTATGCTGGCTTTGATTTAATTACATACTCCTGTATGACATCGCGAAACGTAAAAGAATGTTCACTTAGCCCTTCAAAAATGATGACGTATTGAAAAATATAAATAGTAACGAACATCTTGGAAATTATTAATGCATATCAATATATTGCTATTTTAGTCAAAATTGGTAGAGCCGTTTTTGTGTGTGGATTTTCTTGAAAATCTCCAAGTCGCGTCTTTGAAAGATGCTCATCTTAAATAATTGCAATAATTTATCTGACTTTTCGTTTTCGAGATATATTGTTCCCACACATATGCGTGCGCATGAACCGTTCTCCAAAAGTGCTTTTCTCTTTGCAGTCATGGCCACACTGAAAAGCTGGGAACTGGAATTCGAGACATCGTTACACGTGCTGTTTTGAATTCTATAAAGTTGGTGGAAGCATAGCTTTCAGTTTTCCAGAACCCCTGGAAAATATCACTGTTTTTTGTTTTGCATAATGGCTTGTTTGCTGAAAGAGCTGAACGCCTAATTTAAGTTTTAGAAACTACAGGATTTTTCTTGAAAGTATAGATATAGGTATGCTTTTGTTTTTTATCTTGCCTGTAATTTGGGTTTGATATCGAAGGGAAACGTGCAAAAAATAAAATACGAAGTCTTTATTTAAAATTGAACATGTAGGGAATATGGTCTTAATGAAATGTGAAATTCCACCTTAATAATATTAAATTCACGCATTCAAATTAAATTAATATTAAATTTTCGAGCCATTTTCATTCTACAGGCTGGAATTTGCGAGAGTGCGCGTCCCCATATTGCTGGCATACACAATTAAGAATATGAACATTCATATCTTGTCATTCCTACTAATTACTTTCAGAGTAAACTAGCGATGTCATAGTAAGGGCATTTTTGTTACATTTGAGGCATGTGCGAACTACCAGTTCAAAAATACCAACGGCCAGGAACACAATGGTGTACAAACTCTAAAAGGAATGAAGCATTATACAAGATTGATTATTTCTGCCTTTACTTGTCATCGCTAGAAACAATAATGATAATGCAACTACTTTGAAGTGCTGATGCGTATAAGTTATGAAGCAGTCAAGTGAGGTTAGTAACACACATTGTAGGCAAACATTTCACTGATGAAGAAAACACATGAACATCAAGGAACGAAACAATTTAGACTGCCTCTGTGATCTGGTGCTTAGCATGCTAACCTAAACCAGTGGTCCCGGGTTAGATTCCCAGTTGGAGAGTGGGAATTTTTCTTTAGTCAGGATTATCTCCCATCTTCGCTCGAGCTTGAATGGCAATGTGAATATGTGTGTATGTGTGTGTGTGTGTGTGTGTGTGTGTGTATGAGTTTAATATAATAACCAAAAGTAACACCAATCCTAGGACTGGGGTTAGGACTGTCTGTGGAGGGGGAGTTAGCACCTCCACCTACAATATCTTTTCTGGCTGAAAAGATGCCCCCGGGAGAGAGGGGTGAAGTGAAAGACAGAGGGCGGCCGGAACAGGAGGCACGATAGGCCACAGGGTAGTATCCCTACGTTTTACAGATTGAATCTTCCGGGTTGGCAGCTGGTGCACCCGGCTTCTGTAGGCTTACACATCCCCTGAGGAGCCCGGGACTCGAAGACCGCCCCCATTCCGGGGGGCAAAGGGTTACAAAGGGCAGCCTTTTCCCCTGCCATGCAACACCGAGATTCCTACCAACACTTTCAACCCTGAAACAGACCAAGCAGATGAAAGGTGAAGTGAAATGAAAATGGAGGTGAAATGGAGGGACAGGAAATTCGGGGGATGTGATGGACTTTCCCAGCAATCGCCTAGCGACCCGGGGATGGTCGGCCGCGGGAATCGAAACCACGACCTCCCGAATGCGGGCCACAGACGTTACCGCTTGAGCTATCCCGCTCGGTAACACCAACCCAAAGAATAACAACACTGTAAACGAGTGAACAAATGTTCCGAAAGGTAAAAACCGCCGATATGTCCTTAGATATTAAAGGAATATTTTACTGGAACATTAAAAAAAGTTTAACCCTATAAACTAAACTTTTATATATGTAATAGTACCTATATACCTGGCTTAAATTACTTATGATACTCTGATTAATAGCAAACATGTTTATCTTTTTCTCGCATTGATTTATCTACGTGCAAATCATTACGTATCTCTGAAATTGTATTTTTTATTCTTTTTGAAACCAACTTTAATATATTTTTGAGGTATTAGCGGCAGAAGTGGCTCTTATCACTGATTTAAAGTGAGATCCGTGTATAGGGTATCGGGTGGTGCTGGGATAGAAGTCAAGCAGAATAGTCGATCGTGTTCGCTAATTTGGAGATCAGCTTAAAGATAGAAACATTTTGTTTGAGGGGGGCTTTAGGGCGCACAACTACTGAGATTATTGTGGACTTTTGGATATTCTCTTTTAAGGAATAAATCTTAAACCATGCAGGTGTGTCTACATTAGAAATAATTCAGAAACTTAAAAACTCTTTATTTGATTGTTCTTTCCTGCATATGGGTGAATAATGGAAGCCAGACTAATTTCGTAATGTCTTTTGAGATTACACTTTTTGCTTTTTGTATGTATGGGCCTCCTTACCACTTTTATTAATTAATATAAACTTCCTTAATGGTGATGATTTATTGCAATTTATGTTTACTTTATCTATAGTTCGCACTTTGTCCCTCCCCAACCCTGTGTTTTCTTTGTTCTGTGTTCTGCCCAGCTCCAACTGGGATTGTAATTGCATTCTATCTCCTATATGGAAACTTTGAATCGCGGAATTAATAGTCTTGACAGGATAGAGTAAGATATTGGCCGGCACTCTTTGTAAATAGCCTTGTTGTTAATTGAATAAATAACACAACTTTGAAGCACAAGGAACAGCTTTAATGGTACGCCACTGGAAGGGTTATAATTTTTCCAGAGAATGCGCACAGCGAGCGTGGCGTATGCCCTGCTGAACAGAAATAGACCTAAAGCAGAAGATGAGTGTACCCCAGGCGGTCGGCATGATATTGGCATGCAGCACATCATGGCCAGGAAATTATGTGACTTGGTGACTGGCCACATCACGACCAGCAGCAGAGAGGGGAGAAGGGTTTGATAGCCACGTAAATATCCGACTGTCAAATGTCACGGCCTGAATGCTAGGTGTGTTGCATGCAAATACCTGCACCATGCTCTTGGCCTTAGAGAAGGCCAGTGCAAACCAGAGAACATGTACCGTATCTGTGTGCACGGGTTTTGTTCACTTACATTGTTGCTGGTTCCTCGTTAGGCGCATGCGCGTAACTGATGCATGAAACTCTCCAGGAGTCTTTCGTTGTTTGAAATTAGGCGAGCATGCCTAAGCATTGCTTTGTATACCGCAATGGGATAAAACTATGTTTATTGCAACACATTTTGGCAGAGTGAGAGTTCAAAGAATGGTCACAAAAATGTATGTCATCATTTAGATGGCTTTTTCAGCGATTATTTTGCTAGCAGAGATTATTGTCCAAAAGTTAACCAGATATAGCCATATAGAACTTAAAAGTAGTGATGACTAGGTTGCATAATGATGGCTGCTACAAGATGCCTGCTGGATTGTTGCTACGATAGCCACCTCAAGACTTTTGTGTCTCAGCTTTAACATGGTTTGCTCTATTTAATTGATATACTAAAGCGTACCATAGACTCCTACTTACCGACGTAGTCGACGATGATTGTATTTAATTCTTTGTTATTATACGTGTATTTATATGAATAATATCTACAGATTTCACGTTTCAATTGTATTTGTACCAAAACACTTCATTATGAACTATAGTGACCATTATGGTTGTATTTTTCCTGTAGTTTTCTTTTTTGGTTTTTACATTTATATTTTTTGTGTTATTGTATTAATTGTCTTCAAAAGAGATTTAAAAATTCCTAACACAGGGTTGTTTTTACTCAGTGGAAGAATATCTAGAAATAAATTAGTTTATAAGCTTTCTTATGGAATATACTATGTTTACAATTCCAAAATTTAGACCTTTCTTTTTGTACTAACAGTTGTATTGTTGACGAAGCGAATATTTCTGTATTGAAATCAAATGGTGATTCTTTTGCAGTATTTTGGCAGGAAAAACTTACGAAATACTGGCATTAAAATTCCCGATCACGGAATAATTGGAACTTCTTCTGCAGTAGCAAGTTCGCACCACGGATGAAAGTGGAAAAAGTTGTCGGTTTTGCGTCTTGAACTAAGGAACATTTCTGATCTTACACAGTAGTTATGTGGAACATACAGCTCTTAGTTTCAAAGTTCCTTATAATTTGTTGTTCTAATTTTAACTAGTTTTAGTTTCTTGTAGCCGAAGAAGCCTTTCTATTAAATTTGTGAGCTCACATCTAAACCTCTGTTCAATGAAAACAAAGGATTTTCAGAAATATTCGCGGTGATAATTGTAGCTAATTCATCTGGTGGTAAGTGTTCATTTTTTGTTGTTTTTAATTTATTTATTGTCACTTAACTGCAAGCGATTATATTGCGACATACAAATTAAACAATACAACAATACAGAACAATGTGAACACGCTTACACAATGCAACATTGTCATTAAAGTGCAGATAAGCATAATAACATAATAGTTCAGCATAATACAACATATATCATTTACAAAATAAATCCTCTACAGTTGTAGTCACACGAGGTGATACAATGATGTGGAGTGAAGAAATTTAAGGATGACTTGGATAGTTTTCGGGTTATTGAACGCTGTTATACTGTACTGGTTTCTTTTTCCCTCGTAAACTGGGCATTCTGTGAAGATGTGCTTGATGATTGAGGTTGTTGCGGTTCTTCCTTGGTTGGACCCCACTACTTGATGATAATTGATGCTGCAATACGTACCTGTTGGTCGTCTTGATGCCCGCACTCTTGTGATGTATCTCTACGTTCTCGTACACTGGAATCTGATGATCGTATATCGGTATTCTTGTGTGTGTGATTGTGTGTGTGTGTGTGTGTGTGTGTGTGTGTGTGTGTGTGCGTGCGTGTTGTATTTGTGTCGGAAAGCACTTGTGTCTTGTCAGGGTTGGGTATGGAGAAGGTTAAAATATATTTGCACACACGTATTCTGTTTAATTATTTCACTTTTTATTTTAGATAAACCACATATGATATCCACAATTCGCTATCACCTTTTTATGTTAAAATATTTATAACTAGTAGACTTTAAAGTGGTTTTAGCGTCTATTCAGAGACGAGCTTATACACTGCCTTTATGCTCGAAGACTGACAAGCTTCTGTTAGCGTTCCTTACAACCGTTCTTCGTAACGTACGTATTTGAATTATAGGCATGTATCAATGTACCTGATTGGTGCTACTGTCCAATAACATTCACTGTTATGTTTGTGTTACACTGTGTGTGTGTGTGTGTGTGTGTGTGTGTGTGTGTGTGTGTGTGTGTGTGTGTGTGTGTGTGTGTGTTTACAGACTTCTATCTCTTAATTATGAATCCATGGTTCGTTAGATGCTTACGTAGATACTACATTTCTCGTAATTTTATATTACAGGCTATATAGCTAACAATGGCCTTTCCCTCTTATATTACATTTTATATTGAATATATGTGTTTCTAACATCCTCTTAATTATTATACGTACAATATTAGAAAAAAATGCGTAACACGTACACTTTCTTATTGCATTAATGAGTTATCGTATTAGTTAATCCGTGGCTACTACAGTATGTTGCTTCAAGGTTTGATGATAATGTTGATATTCAGGTGGCGGTTCCTTGCCTAAAATGGCAGCATGTATCTTGTGTGGCCAATGCGAAGTCTATTATTTTTATTTGACCACAGCGCGTTAAATTTATTAGTACAGTGGGAGATGCAAACTTAGTAGATATTGTGTCATGTAATTTGCTTTGGTCATTACTAAGCAATCTGTTGGTCCAGTTACATTTTATTTTATTTTTGAAACGAACCGCTATCAGTCAGTGAAGGAATGCCAGTTTATTGCACAATTCTCACGACTGCTTATTTAATACTCTCGGGAACCACTGTTTTTTTTCATTAACTAGTGAAAAATAGCTCTCCAATGCGAATACGCTCAAGAATTCTACATTTCGATGTTATTTATATGATAGGGTGCCGAATGCCAAAGAAACCTGCAGTCATTTGCGAACTCGTTTTGTATTACGTAAGCAACAGGCCCCATAAGGTCAGTTGTCAACAGAGGCAGGCATTGGCCGATCGCGACGCTTAGCTCTGGGTCATGGGAACAGCCAGCTCGATATAGGAGAGTAGTTGCGAGCTGACCACCATGCAAGGAGTAGAAAAATAGAAGCTGCGATAGACAGAGGATGTATCCACTCTCTCTAGATTGGATCTAGATTGGTGCTATCAGATAGTATTGCAGCAACTGCCGCCGCTTTCTACTCATCATTTCTTCGGCTGCATATCATCGACATCTCTGATGGCGATGACAAAGCAATTAAACGTCAGAAGTGAAAAACAATAGGCTGTCGGCTTGTCTTTGTGCCGCGCCGTAGGACAAGAATGTAGTTGTGGCAGGTGATTGGACCGTGTGCCTCCAGTCGATTAACTTGAGCGGTAATGAAGACGGCGCCGAACATATCTAAACAGCTGCACAAGATCCAACCTATCACCATCTGTGTAGTTTCTAAACTGTGATTGCAAACAACAGTTTGGAGAAGTTCAGCTGTTGCTTTCTTTGGTGAGAAATCATTCAGTTGCTTTCTTCTTGTATGCCTGATATTTGTAGGAGATGGTTGTAGTCCCACGTATGGAAAACCAAACTTGAAGTTGTTTATTGCTGCTGTTTGCACCACGTATTGCGGGAGATATGTTTCTTGGAGTGTTCGCCCCACGTACGATACAAACTTTCCGGTGGCTTTCGCCCCATGTTCACATTTCCGGTGGCCTTCGCCCCACGTTTAGAAATCAACCTTGTAATTTAATGTTTATTTGAATATTATATATATAGTAGTATCAGTACTATTTTGCAGAAACATGTATCTCTTAGCAGAGGTAGTACGGCTAAAGAACAAGGCTTAGACAAATTATAATTATACTCCACTTTTTTTATTAATATTTCAATATATTAAATAGCACTTCACTGATATATCATACTATAGAGCTGTGAGATTATTGTTAATTACTTTTTAACACGTAAACTTCATATTCTTCTCGCCGTAATGAATTTTTATGTCTCTCACTGAATACGTATAAAATCGAACTGCTCAGGAACGCTGCCATCTAGCGTCTGGTTGGGAACGCTGTCTTGTAGCGTCTACTGCTTGAATTTGTATATTTACTATATTTCAAGTCTCTGATTGCCTAATTCTACTTCAATAGAATACTTTTATTTAACTTAAGCTTTTTCTAGTTGTTGATTGGCTATTTATAAACTGTTTTAAATATTACATTATTGTTCCAAGAATTATTAGTAGCATTATTAAACTTTCTAATTAATTGTTGCTCAACGTTACCTCATTGTTAGCTCATTGTTATAATTCTGTTTGCTACGGAAAGCAGCTTGTTTCTATTCTCACAGCTCCTACATTGTTAAATTACGTAATACATTCACGTAACATTATTATACATGTACATAATAATATAAACATAATACAGTGACTGTTGCATACATTTTATATTATATTATACACATATTGCTTTAAGTCGGGCTGTTATTATATTTTATATTATATAATTAGACTGATATCATTTGTGTTAAAAATACTGCCTCATACTACAGATATATGAATCAAGCGCGCAGACATTATTTTCTCCAGCACCTAGTATAGTAAGCAGATACGGAAAATATTGCATTCCATTAAAAAATTCGATATCACCGGAAATACACGCGTTGAGGTCTCCTGAATCGAAACTGTCTGAGAACGGCATAACTCAAAAACGAAAAGTCCGATAGATATAAACTTGATGTTTAAGTTCAACATCTTCCAAGAATGCAACGCAAAGATTTTCAGGAAAAGCCCCTCAAGACAAACTACCCTTTACGTGGAACAATTTTAGTTATTTTTTATTTTCTCAAAAATAGTCTACTAACGACTTTTATTGAAACACCGTTTTTATCTAAAATTATCTCTATGCGAATAGCCTGTGAAGTACACTTTGAACTAATTGAATTTTATATAATATTGTATGATTAGGAAACAATAAAGCGTATACAGTAACTTAATACAGGAAAAATACAGAACTAATTAAAGTAGACAATTCGTGTTAAATATTTGTATAGTTTTGGGCGTGTTGCAGATTTACACTTTTGTTAAATGTACATCATATAACAGGCATGCTTGAAAGTAATAAATTTTGTAATACGTACAAGTTAGTGAATATTCTGTGTATTTGCGTATTAAAAATGGAAGCAAGAAACTTCTTTTTGGATCAGCTTACTCTATTTGGGACATAAAGGGTAATGTTTTCAGCAATACAGATATCGTCGACAAAAAATTGCAAAACACGGTAGAGAAATGTTGATCTAATAACTTTTCTTTCGGAATTTCAAAATTTAAAGTTAAATATTTAAAACACGGAGTTTCGACAATAGCAAAATGTAGTTAAGAGTATCTATTTTTCAAATAAAGGTTACTGCCGGCAATGGACCATTATAAGGAAGTCACAGAGAAAAGGAAAGAGATCGACGAAGAGTTCTACGCCTCCGACGCCATGGTGAACAGGGAGTAGATCAAAAGCAATCAATCGCAAAGACATGCTATCATAAGCCTGGCAATGCAAGGATTTTACCACAAAATGGGCAAAAATAAGAAATATCACCAACCGAGCGAGTTGTGCGAGTTCAAGATATGTGACCAAAAGTGTGGGCGATACCATTACAAACAAAGCAGAAGATGGATGGGATCGTTAAACGAACTGATAAAAGACAAATCATAAGATGGAAACTAATGCTCTTTCGAGCTCAACTTACTTACTTATTATAAATAAAGGCTAGGAAAATGGTTATCACAAAATGACAAATTGGTGGCGACAGACAGCCCTGGTTAGTTGAAATTATAACGCTTCTTTCTAGTGTCACCGTAGAGCTATTGTAGCATTGCTGCCTGTGGTGTTCGATTCGGGATTCGCTTTTGGGAAGTCTAGTACAGGATCCACTGGTCGCTGAGACCAGTTGAAAAGATGTTTAATGAAAGGTCTAACTGCCAGTGGGTAAAAGTGACGTGGTGACCCAAGCCACTCCACTGAAATATAGTCTGTCCATAAGGAAGGACAGAGGCGAGGACCCAGTAGTCGTGAAGATAATTAGGTCAGGCGTAAGTATGACATCTACTGGAATACTCCGCGTGATCCAGTACATAAATTTCAGTTGCACATATTGATCGATTAATGATCCCGAATTATTATTATTATTATTATTCCTGCTTTGTTTTCAGAGTAGACTGCCCAATCTTGCTCCAGCCTTCAAAGAACCGGTGATAGCATTTGCACAGCAGTTTTGATTAACGACTTGTTTACGGTAATTTGCATAAAAATCAAGCGCATGATTTTTATCGGCTATTCGTGATGTATTTACTTTTAGAGGTCGCGGCTTTTCCTTCATGCTTCCTTTTTTGGCGTTTAGGGTTCAGTTGCTAAATCATTTACGGTAAAAGTGAACTGCGTTGCAAGTATCTCCTACAGAATTGGTTAACATTCTATTGTTCGTTAGTAAGAAGGGTAATTTGCTATTGTTCGTTCTAAGCGTATCCTTTCCTCCCCAGTATTTTGCATTTTCGCTGTTTCAGATGTCTTGCTAAAGCATCTTTTTCGTTTATAAGCAACTGTTTATCACGCTCTTAAGGAAAATTTAAATAACAGAAATCTGAAAGTATCAATCAAATCAAATATCTTAGAAACCATTAAAGTAATAGTTAGGGCTTCTGTTCATAGGTTTCTTGCATTTTCTGCGTATCATTCGCATTGATTTATAAAGTATACTGTAGCAATAGTATACATTAAACTGATGTTTTACTGAACAAAATATAATTTAATTTATCCTTTGATTGCACAGTCAAGAGCATAATTTTTCTCCATGCATATTAAAAATAAATACATTTACAGATTTATTATAACCACCAACAAGTATAAATATTTTGCTACTATTTAATACGTATCTTATGTAAAGATTTGTGAAAATTTTCATTTGAACTGGAATTATCATTTTGATAAAAGTACTTCAAAATGAGTTTTGGTATAAAAAAACAAACCAGCTTAATGTATGTAGCTACTAAAGCAAAATAATAAAACCACTCTAAATTATACTCCTACAGGAAATGCAAAATATCTACTGACAGATTCCACAATACTTAATGTTGGTTCAGTGGTTTTTGAGACACATGGATTTAAACGATACTGTTAGATTTGAACCATCTCAGTGGTTAACTTCATTACTGTTAGAATAATAACATTTTAGATAGCTAGTTAAAGCAGCTTAAAGAAAAACCAAAGTTGATTAGTAATTGGTTCTTTACGGAGATATGTTAATTTCAGGACAGATGAATGTCAACAAACAAATGCTTTAATTAACAGAAGATTGATACATTGACTATTTCAAAGAACAATGTTTGTTGGATTACATCTTCAGTATATACATGACGTATTAAGCGCATCACTTTTTTGTTCAGAGAAGGAATAGCTTACATTATTTATTTGCATTTCATATTCATTTATTTTCTTATAGAAATTACCTCATTGTGAGAAATGTCACTAATGCACACATTTACATATAAATATTTTGGCATTTCATGGTTTCAAGATCGTACAATCCAATATTATTATGTAATGAGTACTACAGTAAAAGCCACAAACTGTCTACATTTCTTCATTTAACGAATTTATCTTATCTCAAAATTCAAGGGGTTAAATACGTATCTAATTTTAACTTCGTTACCTTAGAATTCAATTTATATTATATGTTATTCGGCTAAATTGACAACTTTTATTGTTTTTTAAAACTTGTTCCTTTTGCCAGTAACGAACGTACCCTTTGGGTGGGTTTGTCAGGTATATGTTTATTGGTAACTTTAAATTTCACCTGATTTTTTTTAGCTCTCTCTACTTCGTTCTGAAGCTACATTTAATGCATTTTAACGCTCCGTGAAAATGTACATATGCTGTATTAATGTCCCTGAATTGGTTGTTGCTGACGCACAATAGATGTGGAAGGGGTATGAATGTCCTCTTAAGTGGTGATTTTGTGTACAAAAACGAATTGAAAAAATAATGTCATTTTAGTCTCTGAACGCCTATTTCGATGGAAAAAGTAGACAAAAAATCGTTGCTTTTGTAATTCACATGCGGAATCTTTAATACAAGTCTTAATGAAGAATCCAATAGAAGAGCAGCTAGCTACTCTATACTTTTTGTTATTTCGCTTTCTTTCTTAAGCGCCTCATGTTTTGCATGTTTCGTAATTTACGTCGCAACAGTGGCTGAAGAACTGACCACAAACACGCCTCACAAGATTTTGGCTATCTCTCATCCGCTCACTACAAAACGTTCATATATCCAGTATAAAATCGTTACCAACATTGTACATTGTTTTATATAAAACAATTTAGTTTAGTAATACTTTTCATTTATTAAATGTTTGAGTAAAGTAATTTGCTTTGTTGTATTACATTTCCTTAAATTGCTAAATAGAACTACCCACTTTTATTTTGTCTTCAATAATACTTCGATAAGCAGCTGAATTTTTTTGTGTCTGATTGTAAAATACTGCACATATTAGGTTTCTGCGCTAAGAGCATAACAACTAAACCTTTGAGTAAAAATATTTATTTTATTTTATGTTTAATTGAAATTAAACAAGTATGTTTTGAAGTTAGCTGTTTTCGTTACATTTTAAAACAGTTCGTTGAAAATGAACGAAAAGAACTGTCTGTAATTCTACTACTAGCAAAGTCAATATCGTTCCCGTAGTGGATCAACAATTTCGCAGCCACGTCGGTAAAAGAGCGCGCATTCTACTCTGTGGAAACATCACCTTACTTGCCAATCGTGATTTTCCCTCCCAACTGCAAGAGAAAGCGGCTCTTGCCAAATGTCTCCACATTTCAAAGGGGTTTTCTACAAATCTATGAAAGATAGAACCAAGTTGTTTATAATTTTTTTCAATGTAGTGGTCGAGATCTATCTCTGGTTCAAAATTGGCATCTATACGCCTTCCACGTGGTAAACCGCTCTGTTTGGTGTTCAAGCTGTAAAATCTAGATGGTAGTAATAGAAACCAGTTATGTTTTATAAAAGTGTTAAAACAGACTCTTCTGAAAGAATATGTATGTTATCTGAAGTACATACAATCTACATAATATCGAGTGGCTGAGAATGTTTCACGGTTATTTCTACAATTTATGCTGGAATTAAAAAGGAATTCTAGCATAGGAATTAGAAATCATCAACGTTAGTACTTACTATTATAAAAAACATTTAAGATAACGTAAAAACCTTTCATCTCGAAAAGGAATGGAATACGCTCATTTAGAATTTGTAAGAAGTAGGCTGTCTCATTCCTCTGTATTGTGTTGCTATTTTGATTTATTTGCTGGGAAACCGTAAAAGGATTTTCAGTTTGGAAATGTTTATAATTACTATCAAAGATGTAGCTAGGGAGGGATTTTGGGGATTAGAACATCCTCCTTGCTAAAAAAAAATAAATAAAATAAAAGTAGGTACGTAAAAATTAGCAAAAAAATTGCATCGTTAAAATAGTAGCATCTTTCTAGGTTGGCGGGAATGAGATATTTTAACGATTACTGGTAGCGCTATATTTACGCCTCATGTCGTCAAAGGTGACTAACAAACTTATCTGTAGATGGCATTCGTACAACCATGTTAAGATATTGGGGCATGTTTTCTTTCCGGTAGTAAATTTGAGTGACTTCCAAATATCTCCTTATTTTTAATGAAATAACATGACCTGCAGTGGTAATATAAAATATTTCGCAGTCTTCACAGAGTTATTAATTCTCATGTCACAATACATTTGTCGCTTAGAATATGCAAAACATTCTATTCTAATTTTATTTCCAGCTGCTGCATCTTAATCTGTGAATGTTAAATCGATTTGTTTAAATTTTTCATCTCAGGGTTATTCATATTTATCATTTGAATGAATACAAATTTTTAAGGCATAGCTGCAGAGGCAGCAAGAGGACCAGAATCCTAAGCTACACATTCCAGAGCAGGTATGGGATAGTTATAACAAACATACACAGAATTCCACATTAATCACATTACCTGTGGTTTATTTAGTATAAACACGGTGCCCCTACATCACACACAAAAGTTAAAAAGGAAGAAATTAAAGGGAGATGCTATACACACGAGACTACATTCATACGATTCACATACAACCTTCCATACCAGACACTTGGACCAAAGTGACGCTCCCACACAACACACAAAGAACTAACGCTCACTACCCCCACTCTAACCCTTGTCACGCCAGACGAAACTTCAAAACCCCAGCCGAAAGAATTACTCCAACAATACTGTCGCCAACGACGCAGTAATGTGTCTGACGTGACAATACACACACATCTACGTCACAATTACATGGCTTGCAGCAGTAATATAAAATATTTCACAGTCTTCACAGAGTTATTAATTCTCATGTCACAATACATTTGCCACTTGGAATATGCAAAACATCCTATCCTAATTTTAACTCCAGTTTCTGCACCGTAATCTGTAAATATAAAATCGATTTATTTAAATAGTTCATCTCAGGATTAATTATATTTATCATTTGAATTAATATACATTGTTTAAAAAGTCTGTCTCTATACATAATCCTCTCTCAATATTTTACTGGCTACGCCACTGATTACTAAGACCATTGTTGTATAGTGCAAATACTCATTATGCATGAGAAGCCTATAGAAGTTTATTGTAATTCAGCAACAGTAAATGCCGATATGTACAATGCTGCTTTGTTCCGTTTTAGAAAGTTTTCCATGAATATCATTTATAAAATATTTCGTGTTATGCCACAGCTAATGCTGCAGAGTAGCAAACATTTCCAAAAAATTCTGTTTATCATTCCTCTACCTGTAATGCAAATCACGCAGATCTGTTTATGTATGATTTCGTTGATCAAATTTAAGTTCTAAATTATTCAACACATTTACTGTAATCCCAGATAAGATAAACTCTGTACTTATAATTCCCTCAAAGTTATTAGAAAACATTTATTTATTGTCATTCGTATCTTACGTCTGTGTCATTTTGAGTTACGTAGTAATATGAACTACTTAGGAAGCATGATGTATTAGATTTGTCGAGCAGTTTGTAGGTTTGTATAAGAAAATATTAATTAATTAGTAAACGGCATCACAGAAACATCACTCGGGTTATTGTCGAAAATAATTTAGAGTTTTAATTAACTGCGATAGTCTGCGTAACAGACGAATGGAACTTTGACTGCAGTCTTTTAAGGACAAATATTTAGTGGTATTGCAGATATGTACTGACAACGGGGCTACCCCAAACTCAAATTTAACTAAAAACTGACAACCTAATTTCGAGACTACAAGGAAGATGTTCAAGGAATTTCCCCACTCCGTGCAACTCTCTACGTATTGCTGTTAGTTTTTGCTTTCTCGGAAATGGCTCTAATGCTTTAGAAAGAAACATCATATGTGTGGGCATGTCGAGCAAAATGTTTATCTCGATTTTTGAGCAAATAGCCTATGAAGTCCTCCATATCCTCAATGTCCTATAACTGAGAAACGGTAGTATTTGTTCAACTTCCTACAGAGGCACCAATGGGTATATGTTTCGATATGAAAAATACTTGCTTTAAAGCTTTATTACTAGCTATATGCAAATATGAAAGGTGAGGTTTCAAGTAATTTTTAATTCCTACTACGCATAAGTAGGGGAAGTATTGCATTCCACCCAAAATTCCATATCGAGATTTCACCGGAAATACATGTTTTGAGGCACCCTGAATCCCAAAAAATTATTTTTAAAAAACGGTGCATGTGTGTCTTTGAACAGCATAACTGAAAACTTAAAAGTCGGATAAGTACCAAACTTAGGTTTTAGGTTCAGTATCTTTGAAAGATGCGACACAACAATTTTCAAGCAAATCCCCTCTCCCCAAACTGCCCTTTACATGGAACATTTTTCGAAATTTGTTATATTCTCAAAAATGGCTCTAACGATTTTGATTAAAGTATCATATGTTTAAGATAATCTCTGGGAATATGCCCAAAAGTCGTCTTCATTCTGAATGAATTTTGCATAACTGATAAACCGTAGGAGATAGACAAAATGTTACTACACAAAGAAAGTAGATCTCGTTAAAACACACAATTTATGCCATACACCTTTTTTTCTATTGGACCATTTCCAAGATATTCCTTGTTATTTGTTTGAATTTTCAAATACTTATACTTTTTCGCAATTGCGAATTCGTTATTCGTTTGTTTATGTCCTGGCCATACAAAGAGATTGGAATGCTCCACATAGCAACCAGCTCTTAAAAGATTTGACTATCGCTTAAAGCCTACCATATTCCCCTTGCACCTCAAGAAAATTAGCAATAAGATAGTTTCTGCAAATGTTTGCCTCGATTATTAGCATGAAGTAGATGGAGAATAAGCGTTTGTAAAAATAGCTTGTGCAAGAGTAGAAAAAGTCATGCAAGTGCAACAGATCAGATTTTTTCTCTTGTGCATACACACAAGATGCTTAAAATGTTCATCCAGACACGTCTGATTTCTGCAAAGTGCTACAGGAACTAAGTGGCTGTTGTAGCGTTCACAGGGATTATCTGCAGTCCATTTGGATTTCTTGGTGTAATGCAGATAATGTAGCTGGTTTGCTTCAGTGCATCACATATTTTAGAGTTCCCTCCAAGTAGGAAATGTGCAGAAATTCAAAGGATCTTGCGTTGCTCGAAGGTCAAGCATGTATCTATCATTTTCCGTCGTTTGTTGACTTGTTACAGCAGATGTCCAACTACTGACATCTTTAGAAACAATGTAATACTACTTATTAATGCCACAACCCAAAGAGGAATTTAAAATGTATTATGTATATTATAATGTCCAATATTAAAGTATGTAAACATTTTGAATACCTCCAAAAAGCATAATTCGTTAAAATAAACATGTATTATTTGTTGTATTGAACATTTCCAAAATATTCGCTGTTATTAAAAATTGCTACCACTAATTTAAGCAGAACACTTTGTCCCCGTTTGTGGCAGTTGTTTGATTTCTCTTGAAGTGCCCTAAGCGTACATACTGCAATAATGGCCTGCTTGTTAAACAGTTAACTAATTCCTCTCTTCTCTGTAGGCAAGCAGTAATGTATACTAATTCAGTTTTATGTGCATGAAATTCTTTCTGGTTAATATTTTTCAAGAATGATAGAAATAGACACACAAATATGTTTGTATGCATGCTTTGTAGAGTGCTTTTGAAATTAAATGATAGAGAAAATTGTGAAAGAAAATGACAATTATGTGATTGTTAGGTACGAAGCCTCTAGTTTCTTAAATAACGCACACAGATTAACTAAGTAATAAAACATTTTCCATAGTTATATACCTCATAATAAATCTTGATTGCTATTCACGTGTTACCGCTGCATATTTCTTTGCGAAAAATGGCTCCTAGCCCTAAACTCACTCTTTGATCCTGTTCGCTGTCCATTTCCATTTATTTTTAACCTTCTACAAGAGCTCTTCTAATTTTATACAATTTATGTTAACAGTTTCTTTAATTACATGTTGTTTGTCCATTGTACACAATTAACTCTAATGTACATATTTCTCATATTCAAATACTGTGTGTCCTAGAACTTTTCTTTCTCAATACTTTGAACTTACTTAAAATATCTTCGATATCGTTTCAGTCTCCCTGTTCTTACCCAGACTATACGCTACGTTTTCATCTTTGCTCACCTTGTCTATATAGTTTTTGTTTTCCCATTGGCTTTTCATTTGGACATAAACATTAATAATTTATTTAATTTATTCTATTAACTAAATTTCGTATGTCAATTTTTCCACATTGACTAAATACTTAGGTATGTATTTTTACTTTCTCTACTACGTATAGTAAGTAGGGGAAGTATTGCATTCCACCCAAAAATTCGATAGCGGGATTTCACCGGAAATACATGTTTTGAGACCTCCTGAATCCAAAAAAAAACATTTTTGGAAACATGTCCGTGTCCGTGTGTGTGTCTGTGAACAGCATAACTCAAAAACGAACAGTCGGATAAACACCAAACTTGGTATTTACGTTCAGTATCTTCCAGAGATGCGACACGAAGGTTTTCAAGAAAATCCCCCCACCCCAGACTACATGGAACATTTTTCGAAAATTTTAATTTTCTCAAAAATGGCTCTAACGATTTTGATGAAAATATCATATGTTTAAGATAATGTTATGAGAAATGAAATGTATATCTCGAATTTTCTGGGAATGTCTCCAAAAGTATTCTTCATTGTGAACGACTTTTGTATAACTGGTAAACCGTAAGAGATAGACAGAATTTTACTACACAAAAACTATAGATCGCGTTAAAATACACAACTTATGTCATATACATTTCTTTTGTTGAGTGAACCGTTTTCGAGATATTGCTTGTTATTTCCTGAAATTTTCCAATACTTATACTTTTTCTCAAGTTCGTTATTCATTTTTTTTATGTCCTGGACATGCAAAGAGAATGAAATGCGCCACATAGCAACCCGCGTTAAAATATTTGATTATCGCTTAAAAGCTACCATATTCCCCTTGCATCTACAAGAAAATTACCAATAAGATGACATCTCGATATCTCGATTACCATGAAGCATATGGAGAATAGGCGTTTGTAAAAATAGATTGTACAAGAGTAGAGAAAGTCATGTGAGTGTAACACATCAGATTTTTTTTTATGTCCTGGACATGCAAAGAGAATGGAATGTGCTACATAGCAACCAGCGTTAAAATATTTGACTATTGCTTAAAGCCTACCATATTCCCCTTGCATCTACAAGAAAATTACCAATAAGTTTGACATCTCGATATCTCGATTAACATGAAGCATATGGAGAATAAGCGTTTGTAAAAATAGTTTGCACAAGAGTAGAGAAAGTCGTGTGAGTGTAACACATCAGATTTTTCATATTTTTTTCACTATCAGAAAACCGTTCCAAACTGCAATTTGCATTATTTATTTTGTGAAAATTGTGCACGCATTTATGGTAATGCAACATATGGAATATATTTGACGTAATAAATTATACAGTACCTAAACTATCTGAACTAAAATCGTTGCAGGGAGAACATGAATAACTTAACCTTAAGCCATGTCATGTAATGTTAAAAAGCACCAACATGTAATTTGTAAAATAATAATGTTTTAATACAAAATACGTATCACAGTTTTCTCCAGGATCTGATAGTTGATGCGGTTTCAGACGGATGTGATGAAACAGGAAAAGGGATGTGGAAATGCGGAGGAATCTTGTTATCATGTGCTATTGTTTGGAACGAATAAATGTTTATCTTGGAATTCCATAACATAGAGAGTTGAAATTACAGTAAGCAGGGATACATACCTGGACCTGAACTAGGCATTCTGGGAAGACACATTTGTCACCTACTATGTCGATCATCGCCATTCTCATCTCCGTTTTACTTTCTACACCACCTATTTATGTATTATTGTATTTCACCTCAACATTCAGTATGAACTCAAAATCGAAAAGTCGAATGGATACCAAATTTGTTATATGAGGTCTTCCAACAATGCGATAAAAAGATTTTCAAGAAAATCCTCCCTTCTCTCAAGCAACACTCCGCAAGGGAAAAATGTCGTTAATTTTTATTTTTACAAAAACGAACATTAACGAATTTGATTTAAGCATCATATATTTGAGATTCTGACATAAATAAAATGTATATCTATGTATATCTTCAAGTCACTAACTGAATTCTGTACAATTTGTATAATTAAGTAACCACAAGACAAAAGCATACTGCAGGAAGAAAGTTACAGTTCATTAAAATAATTATTTTGTAGCAAATCATTTTTTTCTTAAGATTAGCCATATTCCATAAACAAAGTTACTTGCTTCCCAATTGTGAGTGCGTTACCTACTTGAGAGTTTGTAATCGTTTTTCTTTTTTTTTTTTGCCTCCTAAGAACTTCTTACTATGAGTGAAAATTTGAATGTTGTTTTTATATAACTAAGCACGTATTGCTTAATTGAAATCATTGCCTGATAAAAAATATATCGCAGACGAACTATTTCGTATTCTTCATTTCAGTGTTCCAATTTTTAAGGAATACACTTTTGTTATGTCATGTAAAATGCATGAAAAATACAAAAAAGAAAGCAGTTTCGGTGAATCACTTCGCGCACATACGAGGACAGTCCCAAAGTACCCGACCTGACGTATATATAGCGGTTGTTGTTTGAAATGACTAAGGTAGAAAGTACCACCCTTATAAAGCCTAAATTTCAAGTTTGACGATGCTGCGTTCTTTAATAATTGTTTGACAGCCATCAATAGTGAACTCTCAGCGAATTTGTATACCTGGATAAAACTGGCCATCGTTATGTGATACAATACTTTCATTTGAAAGGTCTTAGTCCAACTAATATTAAAGCTGAGCTAGAATCTACTCTGGGGGAGTCTGCTCCGTTTACAACAGTAAAATATTGGGTGGCAGAGTGAGTTTAAGCGAGGCCGTACGAGCTGCCAAGACAACATCGCAGTGGTCGGTGAAATGAGGTGACCATGCCAGAAATTGTGAAGAAAGTCCATAAAATGGTATTGGATGACCGTCGACTGGAAGTGCGCGAGCTAGCAGACATCGTAGACAGTGCTGTACATTGCATACTGACTGAAAATTTGGACATGAGAAAGTTGTGCACAAAATGGATGCCGCGTTTGCTCGCAATGGAACAAAAACAGCGTCGTGAGGATGTTTCAGTCGAATGTTTGGTGATGTTTCGCTGTAATAAAGCGGAGTTTTTGCATCGATTCATAACCATGGATGAAACATGGGTTCATCACTTCACACCTGAGACGAAGGAACAGTCCAAACAGTCGATTGAAAGGGGAGTATCAGCTCCAAAGAAGGCGAAGACAGTTCCATCTGCAGGCAAGATAATGGCGTCAAATTTTTTGGATGCGCGAAGGATAATTTTAATTGATTATCTTAAAAATGCACAGCAATCAATGACGAGTATTATGCAAACTTATTGCAGCTTTTGAATGATGAAATCAAGAAAAAATGGCCGCATATAGCGAAAAAAAACATGTTTCATTAACCAGTTCACACATCCATTATCGCCATGGCCAAAATCAAAGTTAAAGTTCAAATTGTTTCCTCATGCACCCTTTAGCCCCTGTGATTGTTTTCTGTTTCCAAAGTCGAAGAAATGGCTTGGTGGTAAAGGATTTGCCACAATGAAGAGGTGGAGCCCGCAGTTGATGGCTATTTTGCAGAACTCGACGGTTCTTACTATAAGCAGGGTATCGAAGCGATTGAACAGTGTATCGAGCTGAAAGGAGACTATGTAGAGAAATAAAGATGTTTTTTCCCAAAAGTTTTGTGTTTTCTTAGTTAGGTCGGGTACTTCTGGAACAGCCCTCGATATAGCCTGTTTAAACATTCCAGATACGAAAGGATAGGGCAAATAAGATTGAATTTTTTAACCTGAAAGGAACTTGCGATGTTACACACTGGAAACGAATGTGACACCAGAGGCTATCAAAACCAAATGCATGACGCCGCTAGTTTTCTAAGGCCAGCCCTCCAACACAAACGTGTAATTATTATCTAACAGTTTTCCTCCACAATATGGGAATTACCTCTACTTGCCCATGGCATTAACAGGTGCTTTTCCTCGCTCCTTAGGGCAGATACCACAACGACCCTACTGTCTGATTGTAGTAGAGATCTGAAAGATTTTGCTAAATTATGTTGACTTACAGGAAACTCCCTAAGGTTCCCACAAACATAAACCGAATTACGGTGTATTTGAAATTTGTAAAATTGTTTGTTTTATTATTCCAAGTGTTACTAATTTACACCTTTATGTTCTTATTAGTGCCATTTTTGTAGTTGCCATGCTTTAACTTATCAAGCATCTGCATTAATTATTGTTGAAATGCTTAACTTTACATTTATGAATTTAATTTAGTGTCCCAATATTTTAGAACTAACAAAAAAGTATATGAAGAATTGGGAGTCTTGATGCATTAGAGCAGCCAGTCAACACAATTGTATGTGACCTACCAAAGTCATATGACACAACAACTTTTCGGATTCTTAGGCAGGAGTGGCGAAGGAAGACGAACAATTTTTGCGTTTAAAATTTCTTCGGCACATAGTACAACATACATCCCCCCTTAGCCCATTAATCCGCCAACAACTGTGCCTTTACACTTGCCTCATCAACCCTATACTTCTCTCTATGTCACATGTCTAACAAAAGTGTTGCATATCATATATTCATTTTGTAAGAAATGGGATTTAAGAATAAATTTTAAAAAATCAAATATAATGGTATTTAAAAACGACTATAAATTGAAGGAGGAAAAGTGGTATGTGGAAGGGAAAGAGTTGCAAATAGTAAACAAGTTTGATTATTTGGGAGTGAGAATAAGTAGTAATGGGAGATGGAATGATCATAAGATAAGTGCCTTAGCTAAGGGAAGATTAGCAATGACTGGTATAAAGAAAATACCAGATATGCAAATTAAATGGTTGGAAAGGGTTTACAAAGCTGTAGTTGAAGCAAAAATGGTCTATGGATCAGAGATTTGGGCAAGTGGCAAAGGATGGGAGATGATTGATAAAGTACATAGATTGTTGTGTAAATGTACATTAGGTTTATCTATTTCATCACCTAATGGAGGAGCAATGTTGGAGTTGGGAAGAGTAGGTAGCAAGGGTATGATAGTAGAACGGATACTTAAATATTGGCATAGATTGAAATCATTGGACGAGCATATCATCTTGAGGCAATGTTTAATAATACAAGAAAAATCCAATGATGGGATGAACTGGGCTCAAAAATAAGGAGAATTTTACAGGAAAAAGGAATGGATAACTTATGGGAGGAGCGAGAGGGGTTAGTTAAAGGTTTGTGGAAAGAAGTGAGGAACAGAGTAGAAGATATAGAGAAACAAGAATTATTTCAAAGTCTGGAAGGAAAGAAAGGTTCGGGACTTTATAGACAATTAAAGGTGTACTGGGGAAGGGAGAAGTATGTGGATGTAGGTAATAGGTTAGTGATTCTGAATCACTTATTAGTTTCAGTCATCCGATATCATGCAGACTAGTGTAATTATTTGTATAATTATTATACAAAAGTCATTCAGAATGAAAAGAACCTTACAGGCTGTTTGCAAGATAATCAATATGTAGATTTTTGGTTTTTCATGCAAATATAATAATAATAATAATAATAATAATAATAAATCTTTATTTACCGTTAAGAAATTTACAGTTTGCCTACTGAAATTTAAATTTGGTCCTGGCCGCTTATTCAATAGACATTCACTCAACATACAAAAATTGTATTATTATGTTTGCATTAATTTCTTCATGTGTTTTCACTGTCCATTTCCACTTCCTTTAAACTCTAAATAAATACCGTCCCGCACTCCTGCTTTCCTTCCGAATATTTTATTCAACATTGTTCCTTTTAAATTTAAACTTAATGAAATCTTTTCTCCATACTTTGTTTCCTTACAATCAAAGACTATATGTTCCAAGTCGTCTTTTCCTCCACATAATATGCATCACCCTTGAGTAAACCTTCTCTTTCACCTTCTAACTCATACAAACACCTGTTCTCGCCCATGCTATACCCCCTCTTTCCTTCTTATTAACTATGTAAATATAATTTTCCCTTTCCCTTGCTCATTTCATCCTAACATTCCAGGATGTGTTCTCAGTTCCAAAAAATTACTAAATAATTTTTATCTGTATATCTTCGAAACGTCTTCTTGCCTCGTTCCAGAATCTCTAGCATTTGTTTCTCTTTTCCTCCATATATACCCTAATCCATAGCTTTCTTAGACTACTCAGCCACCTCTCAGTTAAATATGATTCTTTATATGTATAAATATCTTAAACATTTATTTTAAACAAAATTCTTAGAGCTATTTTTTAGAAAATAAGACAATAACGAACATTTTTCATGTAAAGTGTAGTTTGGAGGGGTGAGGGTCCATGAAAACCTTTGTGGGATCTGTTCACACGCATGCCACATAAATATTTTTCTAAAGATGTTTTTTCTTAATTCTAATTTTATTGTTTTTATCAGGGAGTTTCGGAACGTGTATTTCCGATAAAACCTCGGTATTGAATTTTTGGGTGAATGCAATACTTCTTCTGCTTACTATAGTTAAGTAATACAGAAAACAAGAACTTTCATTACAGTTTTATTTTAGGAAGATAAATCAACAAAACACTACATGTTTGAATGTGTTTGAATGCGTACGTGCTGTCGACGAGGGTTAAGTTGAAGAGAAGAGACGAGACATAGCCGTGGCATCCTGATTAAAAACCAGTGTCGATATCGGCCAGAGCCACACACGTCTGCCTTCGGTAGCTAAACGAACTGAAGCAAGTTCCAAATGTCACGGCCTTTTCCCTGCACGCTCGAGTCTAGAATGCCAATGAGACCTCCTCTCTCGACCTGAGAGCGGCATCTACGTACATTTACGTCATTTCCGGATTGCTGTTTTCGCGTTCCAATGATAAATGGTGATCAGAAATGTCTCCGCGGTAGACATAACCCCAATCCCATGGCCAACATAACAACACAAAATATAGTACCGCTTGTTTTTTTTTCCAGCGGTTAACGAACTTTGTACTTTGGCCCCCATGTTTACCATAGACATGGTCTTGTTTTTGTTTACTTACTACAGAGAGTATAGAATAAGCGGAAGGGAGCATTTCGCTTGATTGTTCAAGAATCGGAAACGGAAACACGTCACACTAATTATTTCTAACCCACATTCCTTTGCAACGACAAGGGTAGCCGAGGTCGTTAACGCACGGGCTCTTGAACGGGAGATCTGCAGTAGTTCCAATCCGTCCGGTCTGTCATCCTTGACCGAGGTCTTTTCCAGTTCTTCATCAGTCCACATAACTGACAAATGCCGGGAGATATCCTAAACTTAGGCCTGGAAGGTTTCCTTGCCGAATTTCCTTTCCCATTGTTCATTGTATTTCATGTATCACTAGTATCACGCCTGTAGTAAGAGCTGTTGTTTAAACGCTATAAAAAATACAGAAAAAATCTGATGTGTTACACTCACATGACTTTCTCTACTCTTGTACAAACTATTTTTTCAAACGCTTATTCTCCATATGCTTCGTGTTAATCGAGATGTTAATCTTATTGCTAATTTTCTTGTAGGTGCAAGGGGAATATGGTAGGCTTTAAGCGATAGTCAAATATTTTAAGAGCTGGTTGCTATGTGGCGCATTCCATTCTCTTTGCCATGTCCAGGACATAAAAAAAATGAATAACGAATTCCCATTTGAGAAAAAGTATAAGTATTGGAAAATTTAAGGGAATAACAACCAATATCTCGAAAATGGTTCACCCAACAAAAAAACTGTATATGACATAAATTGTGTATTTTAACGCGATCTACATTTTTTGTGTAGTAAAATTTTGTCTATCTCTTATGGTTTACCAGTTATGCAAAAGTCGTTCACAATGAAGAATACTTTTGGAGACATTTCCAGAAAATTCGAGATATACATTTTGTTTGTCATAAAAGTATCTTAAATATATGATATTTTAATCAAAATCGTTAGAGCCATTTTTGAGAAAATTAAAATTTTCGAAAAATGTTCCATGTAAAGGGTAATCTGGGGTGGGGGGATTTTCTTGAAAACCTTTGTGTCGCATTTCTGGAAGATACTGAACGTAAATCCAAGTTACGTGTCTATCCGACTGTTCGTTTCTGAGTTATGCTGTTCACAGACACACACACACATGGACATGTTTCCCAAAATGCTTTTTTTGAATTCAGGGGGTCTCAAAACATGTATTTCCTGTGAAATCTCGGTATCGAATTTTTGGGTGGAATACAATACTTCCCCTACTTACTATACGTAGTAGAGAAAGTAAAAAACAACATTCCTTTGCTCTTGCACGCTCGTAATTTTTATTTTTTCAGTGCTCCTATTTTGTTTACAGAATTACTACTCTTAATTAGGAGAACTACCGAGCAGGGACGTCTACGGCCCGCATTCAGGAGGTCTCGGGTTCAAATCTCCGGAGCTACCATTCTAACCGCGGTTTTCTTTGGTTGCTAGGCGAATGCTAAGTTGAATAATTTGATGCGTGAATTTTCCATCATCCCTTTCAACGCTATATTTAACCTTACAATTGCTCCTCGATAGGCCACTGGCTCAAGGCATTGGCTTGTAAGTCCTACAAGGAGGAGGACAATCCGTAAAATAAGAATTACGAGAACTCCAAATTTATCTTGAGAGGATATGAAGCTTGATTTGTATTTATTGTATTTCAGATAAGCTGATACAAATGCAAAAATATATCCTTAAACTACAAATACATTACAAATACCGTTGTGAATGTCGAGTCCAGCATTTTAAGTTTTGCAATTCCAATCAATAGCTATTAACTACAGGGAAAACCGAGAGTTAATAAAAGTAATGGTAGAACAGGTTTTGATAACTTGGAATTATAGAATACATGTAGGGATGGGACCTCGATGCCATCAATACCTTGTAGCGGTTCCTCCTTGGTAGGACCCCACTACGTTGATGATGATGGACCATTGGAAGATGATGGATGCTGTATTACGTACCTGTAGGTCATGTTTTGCCCGTACTGTTGTGATGTATCACGACGTTCTCATAGACTGGAATGTGATGATCGTATATCTGTACTGTTGTATGTGTGGGTTAATAGTTGTAATTATTATTTTATAGCTGTACCACGGCTGCTGTATTTTGAGTCGGAGAGTAATTGTGTCTTGTCAGGGTTAGGTATGGAGAATGTTAAAATATTTTGCACACACGTATTCTGTCTAACAATTTCACTTATATTTTAGATAAACCACATGTAGATATTCACAAATCACTATTTGCTTTGGCATGTTAAAAATATGTATAATTAGCAGACTTTAAGTACGTAGTCTTTAAATATGTCTATTTAGAGATGAGCTTATACACGACCTTCCTGCTTGAAGTCTGACAATCTTCTTTTAGCGTTCCCTTCAACCGTTTTCTTAACGTACGTATTTGAATTATAGGTATGAATCAATGTACCTGATTGGTGCTACTATCCAATAACATCCAATTACAGTCTGTTTATATATATATATGTTTACAGACTTCTATTGTCTTAATTATGAATCCAAGGTTTGTTACATACCTACGTAGATACATTTCTCGTAATTTTTATTACTGGTTATATCGCTAACAATGTCCTTTCTTGTGTTATATGTTGTAACGTTATATACTTGTTCTCTACCATGTGTACATTATGAATATATGTGTTTTTAAAATCCTCTTAATTATTATATGTACAATATTAGCAAAGAAAATACATAACCCGTAAAACTTAGAACAAAATATTAAAGAAAGAAATTATTAATTTGTTGATGTTGAGAAGCTGTGAATTATATATCTTATTACATTAATGAGTTGTCGTATTAGTTTATCCGTGGCTAGTACTGTATGTTGCTTCAACCTCGACACTCTCGATATGTGGTAGTATCGAAGTATGTCTAAGACTTTGAGATAAACTTTCGATACTTTTACATTTTCAATATTTGCATTGTTGAAAGTAATTGCACTTAAGTTTATGACTTCGCGTTATTGCTTCGCACGTGCCCCCAAAGAGTTGCTGGGCTATAGTTCTTGATAGATCTTGCAGAAAGAGAGGGTGGGAGAGAGAGAGAGAGAGAGAGAGAGACAGAGATTGAGAGTGAGTGTGTGTGAGCGTGAATTAGTGTTTTAGTAGGGATTTTTTAACCGCGGCCTTAACCTTTAAGTTATAGAATAAGTAAATTATGGATCAGATAAGAAGGTTCAGTGCCCATATGGGCAACTCATCATGATAGCTCAAGCAGTAAGGACATTGGCATGGATCCATGGTTCGAGTCCCGACCTTCGCATTCAACTTTCCAACTTAGTGTCGACACAAGGCTGGTATGAAAGAAAAATTATAATTTATATAATTATCAGTGAAAATTATAATTATGATTATCAGAAAAATTATCAGTGTTTCCATGCTTTATACCTTATCGTAATTCGTTGTTCGATTTCAAAGAAGTGTTAGCAAAGTTCGTTACTATAACAATTTGTTATTAAGGAAGCTCATAAAATATCAGATAATTTCACTACCATGTTTTGGCTCTTCAACCACCAGTATTTAACTTTTAATTAAACTGTGATAAATACAGGTGATACTGATATGTTTAATTATTATGTTAATATTAATGGTATATTTGATAAGTTTCACATTTCCTCAGTTATTATGCTTGGGGCGTTGTATTACATAATGATAGTTGTCTATCTCACGTGTTAATTAAACTTTAGACTTACACATGTTTTCTTTTTTGTTCACAGGTAAGCGCTTCATCAGATGGAATTGGCTCTCATAACATATTTGGTAAAGTACCCCGACAAGTGTTGAGCTAGATTATCGCATGCTACTTGACGTTAATTATAATTATTTGTCAATATCAGATACAAGGAGATCGAGAGGAAGAATCGTGAGTAAAAAAAGAACTTGTGCAACATATGTATCTGTGCTAGCGTGTTGGCGATCATGTACTACGTGAGCAAGCGAATAATTCGAGGCTTTGAGTAGTTAGCGTGGCGCACGCATTGCACGTAAGGTGCGCTTGTGGAGGTATTAAAATAAAAATGACGATATGATTATTGTTATTATTTGTTTTTAACGGCTGTAGAGAAAAGTACCAGCCTTAGAACTACTGATTCGGTACGCAGTAATCGCTTCTGGCCAAGTAGTGTTCGTGAGCGGGAACCGGGAACCTTTTGATGCATCTAAACGCGTTAAAACCTCCAAACATAACTGGTATTTTCTGAAAGATGCCTTACATTATGTGTATAAATGAAACCGTTTTATCATGGTTGATAATTTAAAACCGACTTTTTTTATTGTTTATTGGATCAAAACACATATAGCTGTAGAATAAATAGATGGATTTCCTGTATACTAGGCCTCAACAAGTAAGGGCACCAGTACCATAAATCAGTGTTCCTAGGGGTACTTATGGCACTACTACTACTACTACTACTACTACTACTACTACTACTACTACTACTACTACTACTACTACTACTACTACTACTACTACTACGAAGTTATAGAACAATAATTGCCTTTATGATTCTACAATATTGAAAGTTTCCAAGTAATGGTGTTTTGCAAATACAGTAACGATTTATGATTTATAGGCAGGTGATCTCAGTGGTTACACACATTCATCGTGATCAAACATTTAAAATTGGTGCTTTCGGAGATAGCGAATCTTCATTTCTCCCACTATCTTTAAATATTTATGTTAAGTGATTCTGTATTCGCTTAATGTGAAAATTTTGGAGTCGTTTATGTTATTACCCAACTACAGAGCAGAAGAGTTTGGAATTTCATCTGCTGTGTTTTTATAAAAATATTTTAACATTTGGATTATTTTTTTCTCTGCTAAAGGACTTAGGAGCTCTACGTCTCTAGATTTTGAGAGATAATCGCGGAGAAATTTGATCGGTGTTACAAACATCATGGGGCTTTACGTAGTTTTAGGGTGCAAAGGAAAGGATTCAGCATAAAAAATCTGATGTTACATTAACATAACATTCACTACCCTCTATCGCTTATTAGGGAGCATACAAACTATTCTTACTAAACCTTATTTTTATATCTACTTCACTTTAATCCAAACAAACCTTTGCTGAAATAGCTGTATTTAACATTTCGTTAAGGATACAAAGAGCACAGCAATAGTCAAATGTTTAAGAACTGGATGCCATACGTTGCCTTAAAATTCCATACTGTTTCCATGCAATTGTGAGAAACAACTGAATGTTGAAAGGACTTTAGAGAATGATTAAGTAATGAACAATTCGTACTATTGGTAACGTATAGCTCGGAAATGGCTTGTGCCACAAAAAAGTTATTTGAAAGAAATTGTGTGTTTTAAAGGGATCTGCATTTTTTGTGTAGTGCGTTTTCTTCTATCGCTTCACGTTTACTAGTTATACAAGATTATATAAAATTCCTTTCGAATGAAGAAGATATAAATTTTATTTATCATGCAAATAACATTAATATATGCTATTTTAATCAAAACCGTTAGAAGTTTTTTAGAAAATAAAAATTTTGATAAGTTTAATATAAAGAGAATTTTGGTTTAGGGGATTTTCTTGAAAATCTTTGTGTCGTACCTTCAGAAGGTACCGAACCTAAATTGAAGTTTGGTGTTTTTCCGACTTTTCCTGTTTGAGTTATTCAGTTCATAGACACACTCACGTACACACGGATATTTTTATAATAGTGCTTATTTTTATTCAGGGGGCCTCGAAACATGTATTTCCGATGAAATCTACGTATCGATTTTTTTTTTGGTAGAACGCAATACTTTCCGTACGTGGTAGATGCGAACTTGTATCGTCCTAAAGTATTCTTTATACATAAAGAAAGGTGATTCATAAGCTTATTAAGGAGGAAAATTAGGTCAGTGCTTTAGGGAGAGACGACCTACCATACTGAACTCGTGCAAGACATTCGCTTTTAATCAAGAGTTGACATCCAAAGAGCTTCAGACTGATGAATGAGAGGTATGCAGAAACGATGCCCCAGATAGTATGCACCATGTTCTAATGATTTGGTAAGCCAGAGAGCTAATTTCAAAAAATGTTACCTACTAAACTCAATATGGAAATGCAATATATATGGCGGTTACTTAGGATTCTCAACTACAGATTTATGCCAATCTAAGATTTATGTAATCCAATTCTCCCATAAAACGATAGGACACATGGCGAAGGAATTTGTCCACTATGGTCGTGTCCTCAAAATCTGACATCCCCGTTCTTATTAATTTCCTTGATGACATGATGGCCACAGAAGGAAAGCATGGATTACATAGTGGATGTTCAAAAAAATTCTGTATTATGTGGATACAGACTGAAGGGAATTATTTAACCTGGCTCTGTGCTATCCTCACCCTGAAGTAACTTTCGGCGGTAAGAACTCCTGTCTCGTTTATACCATCCATTTTACTAATTGCCCGCGGTATCTCAGAACCCTCCCCCCCCCAAAAAAAAACTTTCAGTTTCCTCTAAGGTTTCTTCTCATAAGTGAGGATGCACAAAAAGTATCTTGAAGCCATTTTTTGAAACTCCGTGTTGTCAGCGATCGTCGCTTGGCCATTGCAATAGTTTGTGTCCAATAAAAAAATACTCGATTATTATGAATTGACGACCAAGTTCGTATAATGCCCCAAATTTTGTTTTCACAATCATCCTTGGCCATTATGTACTACTTATTTTCTACCATTGTTTTTTCCTTCAAAATATTTTGTGATGTTTATAAACTCTGACAGGTGAAATCAAGTTGTAGTCTACAAAAAAGCTCAGCCATTTTATGTATTTTTTTTTCAAAACAAAGTCTATTAAGGCTGCAACTTGCATGAAATCCTAGATGTTTTATTGTGCCTACTGAAATGGAGGCCTGACAAGGGCTGCTAGCCTAAGTATCCCTCCCCCCACATCATAATCTCACGCCACAATATTATTTAACATTCTTCCTGGTCTTCAGAAATGAAATGTTTGAAGAACGAATACTTATGCATACGATTTTAGAGTACGGCGTTTTACACTCTGAAAGTTTAGCCAAGAAATCATATGAAATGCGGTATGGAGCATGTGAAATCTTCAAAGTAAGCGACGAGAGAAGCAACGAATGAAACACGGACCAGGAATTGTAAAAGGAATTAATTGGAATGCTTTCTAAGAAATAAAGCTTTGTAACAGATGCTTTAAGAAAATTATTGACTGCTAAATTGTTTCGAGGCAGAAGAAGTTGCCATATGATAGAACAATAAGAATTAAATGGTTAATATGTGGAGAGGAAGAGGGAGGCGGAAAAGAGAGACGAATGGAGGAGGTTAGGGTTGTAGTGAGGGATCTGCCTTGATTATTAACTTATTATTACTTGATGTACGACCACAGAGGAAAAAAAAGGCTGTTAAATCTCTTGAGGACAAAATAAGTTTGTTTTAAATAGGGATTTTCCAAATTGAATGGTATCTGTAGAGAATTATATCGTATTTCGGAATTTGCTGTTAGACAAAATGAAAAATATGTAAAGGTAATATAAGATTAAAACTCGTCGAATAATCATAGACTCTGTGAGATGTTATAAGAATAATTTGGTTTGAGAAATACATGCACTAATTGTCGTCCCATATTTCTGATAGCTTAAATTAAAGACTGGTCAATTTCCATGGCTGAGATTTATTCACGGTCTTTCTCAAACCAAAAGGCTAATATTTCAGTACATTTTGGGGCGCATTTTGATTATCATTTAGCTACCATCAGATTTATTAAGTATGCTTCTGAATTTATTAATGTTTAGCAAATATATTATTAGTCATAAAAACAAGATTAAACCGGAACAAGATTTGAAGATAGCCCACAGCATTATAAATTTAATAATCGGCTTTGCTGTCTCTCGTCTTGTATGCAGACCACTAATGACCACTGGAATCTGTTATTAATTGCTGCAGTGGCCGTGGGATATGTAAAACCTACCTGAATATTCTTTGCTCTTAATGATGACAGTGTTTCACCCTTGTTGGCAGAATATTCGTGATAGAATTCCCCTGAAAAATATGATATTCTGGGACAGCATATCATGCAGACTCTTCTTGGCTTTTGAGTTTTGCTTCCCATATCCTTATCAGTGGTAGGTAGAGAAATTATTATATTTGAACTAAGTTCGTTATTGAGACTGCTGGAAACGCATGTTTTTAGGTTCCCTGAACCCCATAAAAATAATTATAGAAAATCTGTGCATTTGCTTTCCCTAGAAATGCGTTTCTTTATTTAGTGATGCATTTCCTGTGAAGTCCCAAAATCAAAATTTTTGGGTATTATGCAATCTTCCTCTATCTACCATAGGCGACCCAGGTTCGATCCCAATACCCTCAAATGAGAGTTGTAGATAATGAAATGGTTCTTGGGGAGGTTTCCTCCGGGTACTCTCCTGCCGTTCGTTCCACCAATTGGACCATCATCGCCGTCTTTCTCGTCCCCACGTTCACGCTGTCATTGAATGTAATGTAGTCCGCCGAAGTGAGCTGCACAAATTGATAATGAAGTGCAATGCTGCCCTCTGTCTGTTTGTGGGGATCTCTAATGTTTGGCCTAGTTACTGGCGTTAGACATTATCACATTGCTGCAATTGTCACTGAAGCTTCCTTAAATATCACAATGATTGTAAACCCTCAGTACATTTTAGATCTCTGGCACAGATAAGACTACTGTGACGTAATCAATATTTTCTTGATTTGAATTATGAAAGAGAAACGTAAAATATTACATTTTACCCGATATAAATGTGTGTAAAATATTAAATAAACATCCTAAAGGATATTCCACGTATTTAAGCTTAGTAATATATGCTTGTCGTGAGCACGGATAAAGGCCACGATCTTCTGGTTAACAAAGCAAGAATAAAATCGTAACCTGTTTCTCTAATGTTCATGTAAATGTCGTTGAAACAAGTAGACTTATCACGTCGATAATGCTCACGGCATATTTGTGCAACAGGTGGGTACTCTTCCGCCGGTATGGAGCAAAGTTACATGTTACAGATCACGTGCTCATATAATTACATGCAGAGCCGGCCGCTTGTGCAACTCCTACCAAGTTCTGTTCCTCGGGCGGATCGACTCTACAATACGGAAACCTAGTGTGGATTTTAAAGTTAATTCTTCAGTACAAGGTTCGATTACAGTTGAGCTTGAGGTTATGCATTCCAAGTTATGTACAGAGTGATTTTAAAACGATGCACTCATTTTATGAAATTTGTATTTATTAAAGTACAAATCCAACATGAACCATCTTTATACCAATAAACAGAGGAATTTTCAAAGTTTTGTTTAATACATTATAAATGTTCAATGTGTCCACCGTTTGCTGCACGGCAAACCTCTACGCGATAGCCAAACTCGTCCCACACACGAGCAAGCGTATCTTCTGTTACTGAGTGCACGGCAGCAGTGATACGGTTCCGCAGGTCGTCCAGAGTTGTAGGTAGAGGCGGGACGTAAACAGCTTCCTTAACATGACCCCATAAGAAATAGTCACATGGGGTGAGATCAGGAGATCTCGGTGGCCAGAAGTATAGAGCCACGGATTCATTTACCCTGCGACCTATCCAGCGCTGAGCGACCTGCGACCTATCATTCAAAAAGCCTCGTACATCGCTGTGCCAATGGGGCGGAGCTCCATCCTGTTGGAAGATGAAGTCCTGTGAATCTTCCATAATTTGAGGGAACAGCCATTATTTCAACATGTCCAGGTATGTTATTCCAGTTAGTTTTTTCCGCAAAGAAAATTGGTCCATAAACCTTTGTACGGGATAAGGCACAGAACACGTCTACCTTCGGTGAGTCTCTTTCGTGTCGCAATGTTGAATGTGGATTTTGCAAACCCCATATGCGTACATTATGTGGAAAGGTGGAAAGTCGCTTCATCGCTATAAATGATACGCTGTAGAAACGCGTCATCCTCCATCATTCCTAGCACATAACCACAAAATTCGAGACGCTTCTCTTTGTCTTTAGGTTTAAGAGCCTGCACAAGTTGTAATCGCTAGGGCTTGTACAGCAAACGCCGTCTCAGAACTTTCCACACAGGGTTGGGGTATTCAAAGTTCTCTACTTGTTCTATGGGTAGACTTACGTGGACTGCGAACAAAACTGTCTTCAATCCGTCTGACGTCCTCCTCTGACACACGCGGTCGGCCTGTGCTTTTTCCTTTACACACACTTCCAGTCTGTTTAAATTGCGTAAACCAACGGCTAATGCTTTTTCTAGTTGGTGGTTCAATACCGAATTTGCTAAGAAATGTCCGCTGCACTACAATTTGGAGTCACTTTTTGCGAACTCAATAACGCAGAAAACCTTATGCTCCACAGTAGCCATTTCACTACGTACTGACAGTGAAACGCAATGGCGGCCTATTGCGCGAGCACCCTACCGGCCGCTCTAAAACCATCACCGCCCGCCGATAAAAAAACTTTGAAACTTCCTGTTTTCATTGTTATACAGATTGTTCATGTTGGATTTGTGCTTTAATAAATACGAATTTTATAAAATGGGCCCATCATTTAAAATCACCCTGTATATTAGCGGCTCTGTGTTGTCTTAGGGCAAGGTTCACAGTGTCGTTTCATGCAATACAGCTCAAATGCTTTGATGTTGACCATTTTCTTTTATGAGGGTCAATCCGAAAGTAATGTCTCCTATTTTTTGTGTTGCTTTTGACTGTCCCAGCCAGATTATGTTGGTGTAATATTAATGTTTGTACTTTCCCGCTGTTCTGTTAGTTTCGTTGTCCTGCGCCTGATAGCAGCACCAGGGGAGCGTTCCAAAATGCTACTGACATCGAGATGCGGACAAAACAGAAATGTGTGATTGAATGCCTTACCACTGAACAAATTGCACCAATTGAAATCCATCGACCCTTGCTTAAGGTGTACGGAGACGATACAGTAGATATGAGTAATGTGAGGCGGTGGGTACAGCGTTTCAAAAGTGGTGAAAAGGATGTACAGGACAAGTCACGCCCTGGTCGACTGTCACAGCAAATAATGAAGAGCGTCTCGATCATCCCATCTGTAATGATTGGCGAATTACGACCAAGGAATTGTGTGTAGAGCTGAATGTCCACTGTCATGCCTTAGACAAGATGTTACGCAACCTTAATTATCGCAAAGCGTGTGCGAGAAGGGTTCCACGGATGCTTTTACAAGACCAAAAGTCTATCGAATGGAAATTCGTCGGGACCTGCTGGACCAATATGAGGCTGAAGATGACAATCTTCTGAACTCCATCATCACCGGAGATGAAACGTGGTGTCACTACTACGAGCCAGAATATAAACGACAGTCCATGGAGTGGGGACATCCGACTTCTCCAAACAAAGTAGTAGTTCATGACATAGCCATTTGCATCCAAAGTGATGTGCAGAGTCTTCTGGGATAGGCAGGCTGTGGTTCTTTTGGATATCTGGAGCAAATGTCAATTCCGAACGCTACAAGGTGACACTGACTAGGCTGAAAGCCGAATTTCCACAGTCAGGCCAGAAAAGAAGACAAACTTCCGTCTACAGCATGATTATGTCAGGCCCCACACCAGTTTTGCAACCATGCCATGGAGTTCATTATCAAATTTGGTTGGACTGTCGTACCACATCCACCGTACAGTCCTGATTTAGAACCTTCCGGCTTCCATCTCTTTGGGCCTACAAAGATGCACTACATGGCCAAGATTTTCCAGACTCAGATGCTGTTGTTACAGCTGTAAAACAGTCACTAGCCTCAGCTGGTTCAGATTTTTACGAGCGTGGAATGCAGGCTCTTGTTCATCGTTGAAAAAGTGCCTAACAAATGGTGGTAATTATGTAGAAAGATAACAGCATCTAGTTGAAATCTCGCTCTATTTAACTGTGTTTTTGTGCGTTCTGTATCTGTTGTAATTTGCATGAAAATAAATAGGAGGCATTACTTTCGGAATGATGTAATATTTCTCTCTCTCTCTCTCTCTCTCTCTCTCTCTCTCTCTGAACTGATTTTTACACAGGGCTAATCACTACAATACCACTATTGCAGCTTAAGTACTCCTAGTGCTATTTCTATTGGATAGGCGGATGTTAGCAGTAGCACTCCCTCTCACCACATTTCGTTTTGGAGTTATGCTGTTCAAACACACACACACACACACACACACACACACACACACACACACACACACACACACACATGATCCTTTATCTAAAACTGCCTTTTTTGTATTCAGGGAGCCTAAAACATGTATATCCGATGAAATCTCAGTATCGAATTTTTGGGTGGAATGCAATGCCTTCCTTACCTATTAGTACATAATAGAAAAAGTAAAAATATGGTACAAATACTGACAGACATGGCAGAAAATGAACATAGGTCAACAATCGCAATAAAATTTAATGTCACTCAAAAATTAATTATTTCAAACATTTTTAACATATGTGTTTCATATATACACATGTAACCAAAAGTGTGGTGTGTGTGTGTGTGTGTGTGTGTGTGTGTGTGTGTGTGTGTGTGTGTGTGTGTCTGTGTGTGTGTGTGAATAATATACGACTTACAAATTCACATACTCCTGCTCCTGCATTTTATATTCTATAAAAGGTGATTCTTCTTTCCACATTGCCTAAAAATAATTTAAATCTAAGCAAACAGAGCAGAAATAACATTTATCTGTTTATTCAGATGCATGGAGGAATAAATTTAGGAGTCGTAGCAACGATCTTCATCTAGGAAAAGAAGAAATACAAAACTCAAACTTTCCAACATGCTCCTCAGACAAGAGGCATATTTGAAAAAAATTGGAAATAAAACATTGAATATTTCGAAAACCGTTAAAACAAAAACAAAACAATTACACAAGCATTGCATTTTAATGATTTCTGCAATTTTTGCATAGTGAGCTTTTTTCTGCCTTTTGTGGTTTAGTTACTCAATATTATCCAAAAAGCAGGCCGATTTTTTTAAATAAATCAAAACGAAAATGATATTATGTAAAGGGAAGTTTAAGGTAAGGCAATTTTATGAAAATCTTTGTTTTACATTCTCCAAAGTTACTGGACCTAAATACAAAGTTCAATTCTCCTTCAACTTTTCGTTTTTTTAGCTATGTCGTTCACATACGTGCGCGCGAGCTTATCTCAACATGCTTTTTTTCCTTCTGGGGGGGGTACATGTTTTTCCAGTGACATCTCAATATCGATTTTGAGTGAAATGCATTAGTTCCTCTACTTATGGTAAGCAGTTAGAGAAAGCAGTAAGTATATAATTAAGCGATAGATATGACAAAGGCAAACTGATATGCCCTAGCCTTAGGTTGTCTGCGTTGACTGTTTTTAAAATAACTCATAAGTTGGCATTTAAATGAAGTTAGCCTTTAGAAAGTACCATCTTTCCCACAGTAGCCGTCAGTCTTGTTCGTTTTTCCACTGTAACGCATGCATGCTTTTGTTTATCTTTAAGACGAACAGCTTGCACTTTGTAATATGTTATGAGAATAATGTAAACACTAAATTCCGATGCAATAATACCTTTCCGTCAGCTCTACATTTTCATACTTAAAAAAAAACTCCATGGCGTAACAGCCCTTAGTCGGCCAAGGCATGCCGCGTCCCCCACCTCAACTTTTCAATCAAGTAGCTCCTCAGTTGGTCCCTCAGGAACTTAACTAGGGTGAATGCACCCCGGGCCAGGTACATTTTTATACTTACCTATGTTAAATCACCCTACTGGAGTATCTATTATCTTTAGTTTTAAAATACTAAGCAATTATAAAATCAATCAATTAAAACGTATCAGCGTTCAGATCACGAAAACATTTTTCACTTCGGAAAATCGAATATTTATTTTTGTGTTTTTAATTCATATATTTTTCTGTTTTTTGTTATTGTAACATGTAAAGGGGAAAGACTCTACACCTAACTCTATAACAGCGCTACATTTCTCGTAAAATAATTGAAGTGCCTACTTGCTGTGAACGTATTTTTTCACGAGTGTAAATGACATAATCCTCCAAAGTTTAAAAGCCAGCATTTGTCAAATAAGTATTTTGAAAATGTTTAAATCCTACTCTTACTACATAGACGGTGACATGATGATGCATGAAATCATAATTGGGAAAGGAAAGTTGAGAAGGAACGTTTCAGGCCTAAGTTTAAGTACCCTCCCCCCGGCATTAGACGTTATGAGGACTAAGGAAAAGAAGGGGGAAAAAAACCTGTCAGGGAGGACGGTCCTGGCGGAATTTGAACCGCAGTCTTTTAAGTTCCAGTTTTCTTGCTTTCTTCCCGTAGGCTTAGGCCGTGCCACTAAACCCTCTCAAAAGTCAGACTTGCCTGATTTACATCCAATGGAAACAAATCTGCTAGGTGATCCCACATTACTTTCGTAATATTATTCACTGATTAATTTTATTCTCAGGTCAATTAGATAAAGAAGCACGGACTTTGGGAGGTTGAAGTGTTAGGACTTGTAACGTACAGAAATAAAGATAACTCTGTCTGGAGGGACTCTCTGCTCGTAACTGTAGTACACATGTCCCCTGTACACTTATAACAGAAACAAAGCATGCTAGGTGACCCGTAGTTACTGTTCTTTTATTTCTCTTACCTACACGTATAAGAAACGAGGTAAAACTTACATAAATTAATAATATAACATATAGCGTAGGCTTAGTACATTTTCACCGCTATATCCATCGCTTGACAGATGAAAGTGAATAATACTCTTAATTTTGTTCATCAGTAGACATCCATTCTATCAGTTCAATCAGTCCCAGTATCCAATGGGACACACTGATGAAACCATGCCAATATATATCATCAATCACAAGGAAGGTTAGAGCAGATTTAATATAATATTTAGGGGGGGAGCTGCACATATTTGTACATAAGCAACTTACTCTTTTCTATTTCAGTTACGTGTGTAGTTTTTGTATTAAAATACTTCCTCATACTTCTGTGTATTTCGTAGTTAAAGTATAACAGGGGAAGATTTCTGTAATCTTGTATTAATAAGCCTTTCTGTCGGCCCTAATCCATCCCACTACAGTCCACCTGGCAGGAAATAACTCGGTATGTATCCTTGTGATACTGTAATTTTTGACGGGAAGAGATAGATAATTAAATAAAGGAATAATAGTAAGATAGAGAAATAATTGCAATAAATTTCCGTATATTAAATCAATTTATAGTATAATAAGTTTGAGTTGAAAGATTTGTCCGGAAACAAGAAAGTAATTAGGAAGTCATTAACGAAAGACATTAGCGACAGCCGAAAACAGAAAGCATTAGCGTTAAAAATTCCTGAAAGGCGTTAAGTTGTTGTTCAAAACTCGTAGTCAATTCTGAAAAAGAAAAGTGAAAGGTATTTCAGAGATTTTAGCTAGGCCCCTTAGTAATCAGGTAAGAGATTTGCATGGAGAGAGTTTAAGTATTGGCCCGGGCATGAAATATCGTTGGTGAGGAGTAATAACGTAGGCGGAGCTAAAATTAATAAATGTTCGTGCCATTTAAATCAGAGAGTTACTCAGGTACTTCACCGGTACTTACTCTTCATGTGTTACTTAAGCGCTTACTGATGCCCTTGTGTGAGTAAGATTTCGCGGCTATAGCAACATTTTAGCGACTCACGGCAAGTTACGCTACTAGCTTCTTTTATTGCGGAAACAGTTATTTCGAACCGTAAAATTGATACTGCAGAAGTTATCAGATATAATAATTCAATTGTTATAGTTTCGAGAGCTACGATTCGTAATCAGCTTCATTCTTTATGTTCAAACGGTCGGCAGCTCGCTTCAATAGATCAAATATTGTCGTAATCTCTTTACATATTTTAGCTAAAAACACGGGGGGCAGAGCGATAGGTACCGGTATTTAAGGCATCATAAACTACACGAGGTCCGACGGGGCGAGCTCAACAAAATCCTAAATACACCTAAAGATTCCTAAAACATTGTATGCGAAGGAAGAAGGATCAAATAGCTACTGAAAATCACATTCCAGAATCCTAGATTGATATAGCTGTATTGGATATTAATAGTATTAGATATTAATAGAAGCAATTGACTCTACCTTCTAACGAACCGGTTTCCCCCACTATTCTACATACGATCTCTGTTACCAACCCACACACTAGTACATACATTTCCCAATCAACTAAACAAACATTACCCTAACCAAATGTCACAATATTAGATGGCTTTAAATTTCTCACGCAGTTTAAATTGGTGTTGTCCTTTCACAATACATTCACGCATAAAGCACTGAGAAAGCACTGATAGCTTTACCACTGGAGCAGCTGGCGCGCGAGACAACATACCGAGCTACGAGATAACACTGAAGCAGGTAAAGTATAGAGGTTCAAAAGTGACGACTTCCGTCCTGTATCATTTGCCAACGTGATGAACTAAAGAGTTTAATTGCGCGCTATTTCATCGGACAGAAGTTTTGCGATGTAGTGCACGTACACTGTGCTAATGGGTTTACATTTATTATTGAAGTGTTTCCTAAAAACATATTGTTGCTGACAGAAGACTGCTTCACACCACAATTAACCTTTAAAACTTTCCTCCTCTCTGAGTATGACTACTGAGAAGCCATGCATATAATAAGCGTGTTTGATGCTTTTGTCACGTCCTGTACTTAAAAACGTTTTGCTTATAAATTTGACAAATCATAACGTTAGGTAATGCTAATAAAATACTGTCATTGCATCTACTTTCCCATGGCCATGTTTCCAGGAACTTAACCCTAATATTCATGATTTCTCCGTAAATATGTGCGGCGATTTCTTCACAAAGGAGCATATTAGTGAAAGGAGACGACTTGAAGAGTGGGTAATCCCCAGGTGTTTGACTGCAAACCGCAGTTTATTCATAATGAAGCTATCGTGGCAATTAGCACAAGGATATAAACCACTTTTCCCCCGCTACCTCGTCCTGTGAATCGAATACCTGTTGTCGAGATGACTAAACCAAAAACTTTCACCGCAAACACGTCAGCTGAGCGCAATTTTTGTGGCCTAAAAGTAAAACGGATGTATGTAACGTGCATGTCTGCAGCATCGAGTCTGTACAGGCGGGTTCAAGGTCTAGGATCTTCAGCGAGAAGGGGTGGTAGACGCTTTAATGAAATGCCCTATAGGAGAGAAGGTTAAATAAAAATCATGTGCAGAAGTCACACTATCCTCAATAAATTATCTTATAGTTTTAGCTATTCTATGAACTAATCATTAAAGTCTTATGTTTCTCTCTGCTTCCTGGTAATCAGTATAAACATTCGTACCTATTACTAGGATAGTATACATTTTGCAGAAGTAAGACAACACTAAACTGCTGGAAAAGCAGGGATTAATTATCGTGCTTGTGTGAGTTCATAGGAAAAAAATAGTCGCTTAATATTTATAAATGTACTACTTAAATCGTGAAAGAGTATAAAAGAGCATTTTGTAGTATTTCGGAAATGGTTAATGCCACAAAAAATTATTTTACAAAATTTTTATATCTTAACGAACTTTCCGCTTTCACAACAGTGACCTTTCGTCTATTTTCTTTTCTTCTTTTAATGATTTTAGTTAAACCATCCAAAGCGTTGCTAATTAAAATTCAGCTGCTAAATTAAAACATCAGCATCACTTTCTCTTAGCCACTGATGTTTATTTCTCTACTACATGTAGTAAGTATTGCATTCAACCCAAAAAATTCGATGTCGAGATTTGAAACATATATGCGATTATTTCATATCTACAGCGTTTAAATCTACTACGCCACTCCTCTAAACTCGATGAAATGTTGCAGCAGGGTCGGTAACACATCTTAATTTGTGCATATTTTAAGGAACCTCTGCGCATGCGCAACTGTGATATTGTAGTTATGTAAAATTCAATGCGATTGAGTGGAATTCAGTGGTACAGCTTATATAAATTGTATGGTATATTTTTTATTCTCAAATATCTTGGGCAGAATATGCCTTGATCAAAGCTGCTAGACTCATTTATGAGAAAATAAAAGTAAGGAGAAATTTTCTATGCAAGTGGTCGTTTGAAACGGAGAAACTCCAAAACACTTCATAAAGTATGTCTGACGTAAGTGTGATGTTTGGGAAGCCTCTGATCTCTCGTTTTTCAATTATGCTATTCACAGCCACCCAGAGAAGACCTTTTAAAAACTTTTTTCTGGATTCAGAGGACCTCAAAATGTGTATTTCTATTGAAATATCTGCATTAAAACCGTTTGTTTCAATGCAACACTCCCTTCATCTTAAAAAGATAAAGTAAAAATACATGCTTGGAAATAGAATGTGCGTAATTATTTTATGTGCATGGTAGCAATAAGCTAAAAAAAAACCAGAAGTGATTTTGCACTTCAGTAATACAAAAGCTTTGCACTCAATTTTCGACATATCCCTAGCACTGAAAAACACTGATAGGTATCTCTTTACGATATACAAGTTGCAATTCAGAAAGCAACTTTCTCTTATATGTTACATAGAATGTGAATAGAATTCTGAATTATCACCAGAGTTTCAGAAATTAAATAACAATTTAAAAAGCATGACAGACTGTCCAAGTATGTGTTTTCGGTAAATAACATTTGCACAACGAGGCAGTATTTTGAACACTTGAATTATTTCAATTAAATTATATAATATGTAAATTCAATAACAGCCCGCCTTGAAGCAATATGTATGTAATATTTTTTTAAAATGTATGTAACATTCATTGCATATGCTTATATAATTGTAAACATGTTTAATAATGTTATGTAAATACATTAGGTAATTTAACAGTGTAAGAGCTGTGAGAATAATAAGTTTAAAGTTGCTAACAATGAGGTAACCTTGAGGCAATAATGAGTTTGAGAGTTTAAATGTTACTAGTCATGATTAGAGCAACGATAATGTAAATTTTGTGACAGTTTAAAATTAGCCAATTAACAGCCAGAAAAAGTTTAGTAAAATGCAGGTACTCTATTGGACTAGGATTAGTCAATCAGAGACTTGAAATACAGAAGTTTACGGGTTTGGACGGTTGAAATATGTTCAGTTGCTGGCAGACCTTGATAGTGACCGGATGGAAGATGTGTTCTCTAAAGAAATATTACGTATTCGTGTAAAACGAAAAATTATGTATACGCGATAACAAAGCTCACGTATTAAATAAAAGAATCTCACAGCTGTTGATATCAGTGTAGTGCTATTTAATTTGTGTCAAGTATTAATAAAAGGAAGTGAATCTTAAAAATCTGTGTAAGCCTACATTCTTGTCGCACCGCACCCTGATTAAGAGAAACGTGACTCTAAAGTAGTACTGACGCAGCCGAGGCAAAAACAAACATACATACTGTCTATAGAACCAGTTTAATAACAAAGTTAAAATATATTTTTTAAACTTGGAGCGTAACAACAAAAATACATCTTCAAATCGGCTTCTCATACGTAGCAGCTTATTACGTAAACAATAACTTCAAGTTGACGTCCATACGTGGAGCTAACATCTACAAACTTCAACAGTAAACAAAATAAAATCTGATTCTGAAACCTTAAAATCTGATGTGTCTCTACCCAATCTTCTACAAATTAACCTCACAAAGCTTATTCTTCTGTCTACTTCATTTTAAGCGTTTGCAGAAACACATTTTTATTACTCATTTCGTTGTAGGTACACAGGGATATAGTAGTCTGAAGCGATAGTCAGATCTTTTAAAAGCAGATCACTGTGTGTTGGATTTAAAATTCTATGTTTCCTGGAAAATCACGGGGGAAAAAATTATAGGGAGTTAGCACTCGAAGGAAAGCATAGAGCATTCGAAAATTAAACCAATAACAACAAATATCTCTGAAATGGCTAATTCCACAAAAATTGACATAAATCTCGTGTCTTAACAATATCTACATTTTTAGTGTGGTACGTTTTTGTCTGTCTTATGGTTTACCAGTTATACAAAATTCATCCAGAATTAAACAGGTCTTCAGAGGCTGTTTACAGAAACTTCAAGACATACAATTTCTTTGTCATTCTAATATATTGTATTTTGATAAAAACCTTTAGAGCCATTTTTGTGAAATTCAAAGATAAGGAAACATTTTCCATGTAAAGTCTAGTTTGGGGTAGGGTGAGTTCTTTTGAAAATCTTTTATCTCGCATCTTTGGAAGATGCCGTACGGTTCTAATACACTTTTCCTTTTCGAGTTATGCGGTTCACATTTACACTTCACCTCACACACAAAGTGATCTTTCCTAAAAATAGCTTTTTTATTCAGTGGCTCTCTAACTGTGTATTTCCAGTGAAATCTCGAATTTGAATTTTCGGGTGAAATGCAATACTTTCTCTACTTACTGTAGTAAGCAGTAGAGAAAACAAAAATTGCAATATTTGTGGTTCACGGTAGAGTATGCTTACAGTTTTCAAAATGTTGGGGACTTCTTGGACTTGAACTTGCTTAGTATACGAGGTGTGATCAAAAATAACGAGAATTTTGGTTTTTCTTAAAGAATTTGTATTTAATCATCATCAGCTTTGACCCCTTCAAAGTAATCCCCCTCAGATATAATACACTTGTTCCAGCACTTCTGGAACTCACTTTTCGTTATGGTGTTAAGCGATTCTGTTTTTATCTCATCAATGGTGACAAAACGTCGTCCTTTCATGGTTCTCTTCAGCCTCGGGAATAGAAAGGAGTCGCAGGAGACCATGTCCAGTGAATACGGTGGCTGAGGCAGCATAACTGTTTTGTTTTTTGCCAAAAAGTCACGGACAAGCATTGAGGTGTGAGCACGTGCATTATCTTGATGTAATTTCCATGAGTGGTTTTGCCACAATTCTGGTTGTTTTCTTCCGATTGCTTCACGCAAGCAGCGCATAACTTCCAGGTGGTATTCCTTATTGCTCCTATGACCATAAGGCAGGAACTCCTGATGCACTATCCCATTGTAACCGAAGAAAACAGTGAGAAGAACTTTCACATGTGTACGAACTTGTTGAATTTTTTTGTCTTGGCTCTTCGGGCAATTTCCACTGGTACGACTAGGCCTTAGTTTCGACGTCATACCGATACACCCGTGTTTCATCACCTGTTATAACATTCTTTAGAAGTTCTGGATCGTTTACGACTTCATTCAGCAATTCCTGAGCGATGTCTACGCGACGTAGTTTTTGGTCGAAATTCAACAATTTTGGAACAAACTTTGCTGCTACACGTTTCATGCCCAAAACATCCGAAGAAATTGCTTGGCATAAGCCAAAGGATATGCCGAAATCATCAGCAACCTCTCTGATGGTGATTCGGCTGTTTTCCAGAACCATTTTCTTTACTTCTTCCACATTGTCGTCAGTAATTGGTGTGCTAGGACGTCCAGGGTGGTCGTTGTCTTCAACGTCTTCTCGACCCTCTTTGAAACGTTTATACCACTCGTAAACTCCTGTCTTACTCATAGTAGATTCGCCAAAAGCCACAGTCAACATTTCGAATGCGATGCTGCACTTTATTCCGTTTTAAAGCAAAATTTAATGGAAATTCCTTGAACCATCTTTTTCGAAATTAAAAAATTCGCCGAGCACTCGAAATCACTAAATATTCAAACAGCTGAAAATGCAAATATACATCAGGAGCATGTGTACCAACAAGATAAAACAAACATTTTGAACATCGGATGTATAAAGCTCGCGAAATTAAAAAACTCCCATTATTTTTTGATCACACCTCGTACATTTCCATTGGTATCGAAATCAATTTAATAGCAGGTAATATCATTGCAAGTTGTTATTTCATGCAATATAAGTGTTAAAATGTGTCTATATATGTACTTCTTGTGTTTTTTATTTTTTGTTTGAAATTAATGACACAACAGGAGCAATGCATAGTTAATGTCCAATGTAAGTTATTGATTGGTATTTAAATAAGAAGTACCATATAAAGACTGAATGCAAAAGCTGTTTTACTTGAAATGTTATGTTTATTTTCCGAGAAGTAGACAACTGCATTTTTCTAAGAATCAACCAGTATTCATTAATGAGCTCCATTGATTATTATCTACACCTGCAACCACGTGAAGGTTGTTCAAAGATACCTATAAATCTTGAGAGTGCCATTGAAATACTGGAGACAGCAAGGTTTCAATTAATGTGCTAATGCTGTGCTTCTAATAGCTGACAGGTGTGATTGTGGAGAAAGATCATGAGTAATTTAGGTTGGTTTTAATTTAACTATGCAGTTTTTCTGATACGGGGAAATAAATTAAACAACGAGGAAAACTACATTACAACATTATGTTGTAATGCATTTTTCATTAATTTTATAAATGTCTACATAAGGAAAATATATACAAAAGAATACGTTAAAGCCGCATTTAGAATAGCTTGCAGAGAATGTTCAATAATTGTTCTTTGAGGATAGACCAGAATCGATGGAACACAGCAGATAATAGGGATGAAACTAACATTTTTTAATATCCCTAAAAGTCGATTAGTGTTCATTGATATACAGGCTGTTTCAGTAAATGCGCCAAAGATTCAACGGAGGTTGCTAAATTGAACATTTTGAGATAGGGAGCAGCGAGTCCGGCTTGCACAGATATGAGTTTAAACTTTGGAAGAAGCTCTGAAATCAAGGCAATCCATGTTGTATATTTTCGTGTATCTGGCGTCCACAAGATGCCTCTGGTTACATTGTTACATAACACAACGAGGTATGATCAGTGAAAGACGCCTTCACGGCATTCAAAATGTCCGGGACGAGACGTATTACCGGTATAGTTTGGCAGAGGTGAGCCTCAATCACGTTGTGTGTGGGGAAAATGCATAGCAATATCTGACAGACTGTGAAGGAACCATCCGTTTCCAGTGTTTGTTTTTGTAGATCAACGGTTGCAAGAGATTGATATGTTCCAAACAAGAAAAGGGTTCTTTTTGAAGAGAGTATGCCGGAATGTATTGCAATCGTTATTTAGCACATAAAATGAGCACAATACACGTATAACAGAGGCCCTTGCGGACGGGATGTAAAAGAAAGTTGCAACAAGAATTACCTACACTGTTGACTCTCCTCCAAATTATAAGCTCATTATCTTCTTGAGCTGAATTCATTGTCCACAATTTGACTAGATCAAAATGTTCAGTAGAGCGTTCCCTATTTCCTGCTTCATTTTTGCATTCTTTTATTCAACACCCTATATAAATGTAAACAATATCGGAAGTGAAATATACCTATACTCATGGCTAGTGACAGATTCCCGATAAAGAGCAAATTTCTTGTTTTGTGAATTATTTTCTCTAAAAGTCTGCGATGCTTACCTTCTTTAGGGTGGCTTACAGCAAAGTAACGATATTACGAGTAAACCAAACGTATTCCCAAAATAGCTATTCACACTTAAGAGCAAAAGAATGGATTATAATTTTCATGTTTAAAATTTTTAAGCTTATTCTACAGTGTTGTAATAATTTAAATTTATTTATATGCCTTTATAATACATTATGTGCCTTTTAATACATACTCTGTGGTAATGCTCCAAAATTACTCTAGCTCCCGGGGTCGAGGGTTTAAAAACCCAGCGGAAAGCGATGGATATTTTCGGGCGTAAAAATCCTTAGCATGGCTTCCTTCGAAAGCCGGTGGTCCCGTGTCGTAAAAGAATCTCGAGCCTGGTAAATAGGCCTCTGAGCAAACTTTCGGCCTTTCACAGCCAATATACGAGTAGAATGGGACGGTAAGGACCACAGCAGTTAAAGAGCATCCATAAATAAAAAAAAAATCTGATGTGTTACACTCACATGACTTTCTCTACTCTTGTACAAACTATTTTTACAAACTCTTATTCTCCATCTATTTCATATCAATCGAGATAAACGTTTGCAGAAACGATCTTTTGACATGCAAAGAGAATTACATTTTACACATAGCGACCAGTTCTAAACATATTTGACAATCGCTTCAGGCCTACTGTGTTCCCCTTGTTTTGTAATTGCAAGGGCAATATAGAAATACAGCAGCCTTTAAGCATCGACATATCTCTTAATAACTGGTTGCTAGGTGCAGCACCATTCTCTTTGCCACAGATTAATACTCTTTGCATATCCAAGACAAAAAAAAAAATGAATAACGAATTCTCATTTGAGAAAATAAGTGTTGAAAAAAAATCTGATGTGTTACACTCACATGACTTTCTCTACTCTTGTACAAACTATTTTTACAAACGCTTATTCTCCATAAGCTTCATGTTAATTGAGATATCGAGATGTCAATCTTATTGCTAATTTTCTTGTAGATGTAAGGGGAATATGGTAGATTATAAGCGATAGACAAATGTTTTAAGCGCTGGTTGCTATGTGATGCATTCCATTCTCTTTGCATGTCCAGGACGTAAAAAAAAATGAATAACGAATTTGAGAAAAAGTATAAGTATTGGAAAATTTAAGGGAATAACAGGCAATATCTCGAAAATGGTTCACTCAAAAAAAAATGTATATGACATAAATTGTGTATTTTAACGCGATCTACATTTTTTTCTGTAGTAACATTTTGCCTATCTCTTATGGTTTACCAGTTACGCAAAAGTCGTTCACAACGAAGAATACTTTTGGAGACATTCCCAGAAAATTCAAGATATACATTTCATTTGTCATAACAATATCTTAAACATATGATATTTTAATCAAAGTCGTTAGAGCCATTTTTGACAAAATTAAAATTTTCGAAAAATGTTCCATGTAAAGGGTAGTCTGGGGTGGGGGGATTTTCTTGAAAACCTTTGTGTCGCATCTCTGGAAGATACTAAACCTAAATATCACGTTTGGTGTTTATCCGACTGTTCGTTTCTGAGTTATGCTGTTCACAGACACACACACACACACAGAAAATTAAAATTTTCGAAAAATGTTCCATGTAAAGGGTAGTCTGGGGTGGGGGGATTTTCTTGAGAACCTTCGTGTCGCGTCTCTGGAAGATACTGAACCTAAATACCACGTTTGGTGTTTATCCGACTGTTCGTTTCTGAGTTATGCTGTTCACACACACACACACACACACACACACACACACACACACACACACACACACACACACACACACACACACACACACGTACATGTTTCCAAAAATGTTTTTTTGGTATTCAGGGGGTCTCAAAATGTATATTTCCGGTAAAATCTCGATATCTAATTTTTGGGTGGAATACAATACTTCCCCTACTTACTATACGTAGTAGAGAAAGTAAGAATTAAACACTAAAATTACTGTTTTCCTTTCTACACATATTTGCTTGCTTAAAGACATGAGTTTGGTTCTAATGTGGATTTATTAAATATGTTCATACTTGTGAAATAATTGTCACCTCCCTAACAGTCACATGCCTAAAATTTACCTTAGCTCCTATTATCTATCACATGTGACTACATTTAGCCTTCATGTTAAAAAAACAGCTTATTGATTTATTCAATTTCTGCGCTTTAAATTTAGAGGTGCACAACAGTACACGACTATGTTTATAGCAACTTTTCTAAACCCAATACAATTATATCGTCTACTTAATGCACTCTGGAAGCTGAGAATATCGATCGGGGAAACTTTCGGGTATTAAATTCACCAGTCTTCTTACGATAACCCTTAAAACCAGCAATTTTAATATTTTAAATCCGTGTTCTTATTTTCAGATAATTGTATTATTAAACTTCGAAAATAATCCACTATCATAAAATAATTGTTTTGTTTAATCACTGTCCACTTAAATATCGGAACTGGTAGCTTTCTGTGAATTGGAGGGATCTGCACCATAAAATGGTTTCACTCTGTGGATTATAAACTAAAAAAATCTGATGTGTTACACTCACATGACTTTCTCTACTCTTGTACAAACTATTTATACAAACGCTTATTCTCCATCTACTACATGTTAATCGAGATAAACATTTGCAGAGTCTATCTTATTGCTAATTTTCTTGCAGATGTAAGCGGAATGTATATTTAAAACGGCAATTTGGAAATACAGTAGCCTTTAAGCACATACATATCTCTTAATAGCTGGTTGCTAGGTGCAGTACTATTCCCTTTCCCACAGATTAATACTCTTTGATATCCAAGACAAAAAAAATCTGATGTGTTACACTCACATGACTTTCTCTAGTCTTGTAAAACTATTTTTACAAACGCTTATTCTCCATATGCTTCATGTTAATCGAGATATCGAGATATTAATCTTATTGCTAATTTTCTTGTAGATGCAAGGGGAATTGCTAGGCTTTAAGCGTTTAAGAGCTGGTTGCTATGCGGAGTATTCCATTCTATTTGTATAACCAGGACAAAAAAATGAATAACGAATTTGAGAAAAAGTATAAGTATTGGAAAATTTAAGGCAATAACTAGCAATATCTCGAAAATGGTTCACTCAACAACAAAAATGTATATGACATAAATTGTGTATTTTAACGCGATCTACATTTTTTGTGTAGTAACATTTTGTCTATCTCTTATGGTTTACCAGTTATGCAAAAGTCGTCTACAATGAAAAACACTTTTGGAGACATTCCCAGAAAATTCGAGATATACATTTCATTTGTCATGAAAATATCCTAAACATATGATACTTTAATCAAAATCGTTAGAGCCATTTTTGAGAAAATTAAAATTTTCGAAAAATGTTCCATGTAAAGGGTAGTCTGGGGTTGGGGGATTTTCTTGAAAACCTTCGTGTTGCATCCTTGGAAGATACTGAACCTAAATACCAAGTTTGGTGTTTATCCGACTGTTCGTTTCTGAGTTATACTGTTCACAGACAGACACACACACACACACACACACACACACACACACACACACACACACACACAGACAGACACACAGACACACACACGGACATGTTTCCAAAAATGCTTTTTTTGGATTCAGGGGGTCTCAAAACATATATTTCCGGTGAAATCTCGGTATCGAATTTTTGGGTGGAATACAATACTTCCCCTACTTACTAAACGTAGTAGAGAAAGTAAAAATAACCCTATCCCATAACTACCAGATGGAAGAGGTTTAATAGTCTGATTTAATATTCACATGGCCCTCTTTAGCCATTACGTAGCATTTATTTTCATCATACCTATTTTGAAAATTATTAATAAAGAAGCTTAGTTTTCTGTCCATTCCTGTTAATCACGCAAATATTCACTGGAAACGTTTCAGCGGGTCACACTAACAATATGTATTTTATGGGCTGAGAGGATATCCATACTACATACCGCTACATACCAACATTCGTATTACAAACTCTTAGCAATAGCTCGTAAGAAAAATTCGACCACTTAACATATCAGTGGAAATTAATGAAAGTATTACGGAAAACTCCAAACAAACATTAGTTAGAATTTCGGAGAGGATTAAAGTTTCAATTACTCTCAAGTATTTGAAATAAATTGCATATATTAACAAGATAAGCATTTTTTCTGAAGCACGTTTCTTTGTCCCTTTAAGATATACCAGTAAATAAAAATTAGAAAAAAAAATCTGATGTGTTACACTCACATTACTTTCTCTACTCTTGTACAAACTATTTTTACAAACGCTTAGTCTCCATATGCTTCATGTTAATCGAGATGTTAACCTTATTGCTAATTTTCTTGTAGCTGCAAGGGGAATATGGTAGGCTTTAAGCGATAGTCAAATCTTTTAAGATCTGGTTGCTCTGTGGCGCATTCCACTCTCTTTGTATGTCCAGGACATAAAAAATGAACAACGAATTCCCATTTGAGAAAAAGTATTGGAAAACGTAAGGGAATAACAAGTAATATCTCGAAAATGGTTCACTCAACAAAAAAAAAAAATGTATATGACATAAATTGTGTATTTTAACGCGATCTACATTTTTTGAGCAGTAAAATTTTGTCTATCTCTTATGGTTTACCAGTTATGCAAAAGCCGCTCACAATGAGGTATACTTTTGGAGACATTCCCAGAAAATTCGAGATATATATTTCATTTTTCATGAAAATATCTTAAACATATGATATTTTAATCAAAATCGTTAGCCATTTTTGAGAAAATTAAAATTTTCGACAAATGTTCCATGTAATGGGTAATCTGGGGTGGGGCGATTTTCTGTTAAACCTTCGTGTCGCATCTCTGAAAGGTACTGAACCTAAATACCAAGTTTGGTGTTTATCCGAGTGTTCGTTTCTGAGTTATGCTGTTCACAGTCACACAGACAGACACACACACATGGACATGTTTCCAAAAATGCTTTTTTTTTTGGATTCAGGGGGCCTAAAAACATATATTTCCGGTGAAATCTCGGTATCGAATTTTTGGGTGGAATACAGTACTTCCCATACGTACTATACGTAGTAGAGAAAGTAAAAATGATGAGTTGGTCACAGACTGCTCATGGCAATATCTCAGCTGTATGACATTCTGATTAAAATTCATAGAGTTATATTTGAGAAAAAATTTAAAAAATATTTCTCATGTAAAGGGTTGTTTGTGTGACATTGCCTGAAAGTTTTCAGTACGTTTTCTTAAAGAGTTTTACATTTATCCGACTTTTCGTTTTTTGCTTATGCTTTTTTCTGACAACAAAAATATTCTTTTTTCTTAAAAACATCGTTTTACTTTCTCTCCAAACTACCAACTATTGTAGGAAAAACAAGTATTGCATATTATCCAAAACTTCCATGTCAAGATTTCAGTGGAAATATAATTTTGAGGTACACTGATACCAAAAAGGGCATTTAGAAACAGAAATCCTTCCGTCTCAAACTACATAAAGAATTTTTCGTTATTTTTGATATTCTCAAATATGGCTATCACGATTTAATTAAAATATCAGAGTATTAATATGAAGAATCAATTTAGGTACTATATCTTGAAGTTTCTGTGAACAGCCCCATTCTGATTGAATTGTGTATAATTATGGAATTACAGAGAGGCAGAACTTATTAGAAAACAGTGGAACTTTTTTAACGCAGTTCGCTTTAAAACAGTTTTTTGTGGTATATAGTGACATTTTCTGTCGTTGATCGGAGTTTCCCAGCTTTAGTTTCTCCCCTTCTCAAAATACCAAGTTCAGCATATACTAGCCGGCCACGATATGATTGCGCTAGCTTCTTCTTCTTCTTTACAGCTACGGAACAGTGGAGAAGAGGAGTGAGGGGCAAGGCGATGAGGAAATGTACAGTCGCACAATAAAAACAGTATTACATATTTGCAGGTCTCAGCCCTGCTAGTAAATGCAACTCGGAACTGCAGATGTTTTCTTTACCTGACACTCCTTCCGATGCCCGCCCACTTGTTTCGTAACCACTCAATTCTTCTTCTCACCGTACGCATTCATATAGCTACAAATATTCGTAGGTATTTTATGAATAGTTTGTGGAAAAAATATGAAAGTTAAATCTAAGGATAAAAACAATTCAAAGGATTGTTTAACGAGCTTTATCACTTAAGAATTCAGTACCGAAATTTTGTATCGAAAGCTACGCTTCTTCTATTTTATAAAAATAAAGGTACGCATCACAGAAACGGGGCAGTCGGCCCTTTTTGCTTCCATTATGACCTCTGAAAGGGAAGGGTAATGAGAGACCCGAAGGGTGACCAGATCCGGATGCCGATTGGCGCAAGTACGGACGGAGTCCCTAACGTTTCCAGATAGAACGCATCCGACGCCGCACCGTCCCTGCCCACAAGCCACCAACCTCCAGATTCCACCAGAGCGGAGCCCACGCTGAGGAGAGACCTAACTGAGCGGTACCGCAACGACCCCAGGGAAGAAACCTTCACAGAGCGCAAGCCACCGCCCAGCCATGACAAGGAAGATGATTGGTACAGGAAGGAGAGTCGCGGTAGAAGATGAATCGCCTGGCGACCCGGGAAAACCACCAAAACCCATGGGCCAGAGTGGGCGGTCGCCGAGAATCGATCCCGGGACCTCCCGAATGTGGACCACAGACGTAACCGCCTGAGCCATCCCGCTCTGTTCTTCTATTTTATACTTCATTTGGAGAATATTCAGTGTAGATGATTAGAAACTAACCATCAGGAAATTTCGGCGGGACAACACAAAAATACAAAGCCGATGCAATGCGACTGTACTGGACCATGCTGTCTAGGAACACACATTTAAAATATATAGCAAGCTTTGCGTTCAATGTTGCTTTACAACCCAATGACCGTTGTTAATACATTGTTTTGTAGTAAAGATATTGATTATCTTTGTGCCTTTTAATCTACAACAACATGCGCATTAGATTTGATAAATTCTTATTACGTGTTATACAAGAATGTCTGCTGATAGCGATAGCGGAATCTGGTTTACACTAGAAGGAGTAATAGTTTCAGTGAATGAGTTGGATAATATTGACGTATGTAGTATACTGTGCATTAGCATTCGTTTCGCGTCACATTTCGCAAAATCATAAACACATGGAGTGCCAGTATTTTGCAACTTTAATAACTGTTCGCCTACTACAGTTGCGCAGTTAACCACAAGACAACTACAATTATTGCATGAATTATACCTGGGTGCAGTGTAACATTAAGTACACATAGGTCATATTTGCAAATAGCAGTGATCGTTTGTTCGTTAGCTAGGAACTGCTGAACCAGAGGTAAATATTACCTACTAACGCATGTTTAATGTTTCACTTTCTTTATGCATTAGCATAAAAGTGATTATTCTTGTGTTAGTCACAAGATATTCGCAAGATGCGGAAACAGCAAAGTGATGTTTGCTGGTAATGAGCTCATGTCGGGGAGAATCTAAAACGAGACTACAAAGGAAGCAACATTTGGATTTTCTCTGATAGTCAGGCTGCGCTAAAAACAGTTACAAGTTATCAGATAGCTTTAAGTTAGCTTGGAACTGCCTAATAAACCTTATGCATTTGGCGAAACACAACAAAGTTAATCTTGGGTGGGTGCCTGGACATAAGGGAATTTTAGGCAATGAAAAAGTAAGAACGTTTACTGAACCTGAATCAGCTTTTGGCATACCCTTAAATTCTGTTCGAAAACCAATGCTGGGTAGATTATTATAGCCACTAATTGGGATAGGTTCAAACAGAGAGATGCAAGCACAGTAAGAGAATGATGAGCAGTATATCCTCCTCACCCACTGAAGATGTAGGTACTTGTCTCAATAGATCTGAAATAAACCTGGCTTTTGACGGGACATTGTAGATTACAGACACAGCTACATACAATGTATGAGAGAGGACAAAACTGCCTCTCATATAATTTTTAAATGTGAAGCACTGGGTAGGGAAATCCATGAACTTTTGGATCTGATAAACATAAATGTTTTTTTTTTCTAAAGAAAATTTAGTTAATAAACTACTGTCCCTAATTAAAGGGACAGGACTGTTTAACTAAAACAATAGTGGTAGGGGATAATATACAACAAACCCTTAGGTTTCAGTGTTAGGGCAATTACAACCCGACTCCATCCCTACGATAGTCAAGTCAATGAGCTCATGGGAAAAACATAAGAAAAAAAGTTATACAGCATTTGCTAACACACGAATATACAAAATCAGTTTTTTGAAAAGAATAAAGCTACGAAAAATGTTCACAGACATTCTCTCATTCGATTTACCTACAGTTAGTTACCTTCGGTATTTTTCGTGGATATAATAATCAGAGCGTGCTATTGAGTTTTTCAACCCTGATTCAACTTTCAGCTTTATTCTGCTTGCACTAGACTGGCAAAGTGCCTATTAACTAGCTTTTCTGAAATAAATAACCATTTTTAAGGGGTATGATTTTGGGGTATTTACCGTTAGTCATTTTACTACCGTTTGCGGATCGTGATAATACGTTTCATAATGAAAAACAGCGAATTTTATATCCACGAATAGAATAGAAAAAAAAAATAAAAAAAAGCTTATTTACAAAGTTATTAATTATGTACTAGGGTACATTACGTGTAGAAATCGAGCGAGATAGTTCCGCGGTAACGCACACGGGATGTCCCAGGTTCGATTCCCTTTGACCTAGCCACTAGACCATGCTTTTTTTTTTTGTATTTTTCCAGGTTGGTAGGCGAATGCTGCGGTGGTTCCGTTTCTACCACGAATTTCCTACTCACCATTTCCTGTTCGCATAATTTCCTACATCTGTTTCAGGATTGTAGTTCAAGGTGAGGACGGTTGTTGTGCTGTGGCAGAATTTGGGTTCTATAAAATCGCATCACGTGCTTAAAAGACAGTACATGTTAAATGGAGAGCACTGTTGCCACATATACTGTACATACGCTCGCAACTTTGGTGCCTAGTTGCGAGGTGTACCAATTTAATGATATCTTGGAATGATTTATCACTAAATAATGAAATATCTGCACAGCTAGTTATGGCAACTGCAAGACATTTAATTTACATCTGCACGTTGTGTCTCTTTGTATTTGTAGTACTTCGGGATACGATTTTACATGAATAAAAATGTATATTATCCTAGAAATACGGAAATATAAAACGACAAAACCAATAATTTGGTAGGGTATCATCATTGTTTATCTTTGACAAAATCACATTCAACGTAGCTGAAATGTTTTCAAACAGCATATAATGAATTATGCTCCACATTATGCTTTGCGCTATTCCTATATTGCGTTAACCTAGCGTGTTTTTTGTTTCCCGCCATCATTTTTTGCATTTGATTTCATAGATCCTTAGAGGTCTTTTCATTCGTTATTTTTTTATCCTTTACACTAATGTTTCTGATACCCGGGTAACCTTAGCTGTTTCTTTTACTGCCTTACTAACACTCATTTTACTTGAAAAATAGCCTAACACATTCATTATTACTTTACGTTTCCTCTTAGTTTACCAAGATTTCGTCTCTTGCTAGCTTCTCCCTCCATAACTATAAATATTTACTAGAATGTTAAATAAATAACGTACATAACACTTCACAGTGTTCCACTCGCTATAAACGTAGGCACTTCCTTACAAGCGTTAACCTACACTGACTTCTGCCTCGCGCCTGGTCTGTTAGCTGAATAGATGAATGACCTTTGTTTGTCATACACAATGAATGCAAGAAGTTAGATGATTTCTTTTAAAAATGTCTCCAACCTTCCTCAACATTTTCTCTCGCTAGCTAACTTTTCTACTGCATAGGTATAGAATTTTCCGAAAATATATACTTTAAAAAAACGATAACGCTCATCTTTAAAGCTAGAGAATTCAAACTTGGCAGGTATCAGTACACTAGTATATTCTAGCTAAGAAAAGAATATTGTTGCGTTCTTACCCTTTAGTTTTCTGCATGATAAGCATAGAAACAGCAAATATCGGACTTTTATCGTAAAACTCGCTTTCTTTAGAAAGTTTTGCCCACAGAAATTTATAAAGGCTCTAAAAGTGATATAACGTGATAAAGAAAAATATTCTATGTAGGATAATGTGTTCAAAGTTGAAATTTATAACAAATTAATATTTACACCGTGCTATTTACTTATTAGTCACCTGGCGACAGTGCGAGAATAAAAATGGACGAAGCTAATGCCAACATGCATGCGTTAGATAGGGACAGAGATATCTCATTTACCTCCATACTGTCTTTTAAGGTTGAAACAAGCTATACAAGCTGGAGCCCCCTTCCTTCCTGGGAGTGTCTCGTCTGTTACCGAGACACCCAGGTTATGGGTGCTAAGGCAGGACTAGCCGGCGTCATGATTGGCTGCATGTTGGAATCGTTAGGGCCCCGTCCTTTCTAGCGCACATCTTCGTCCGGAATTGGTCGCGCTTCGAGTCTACCAGACAGGAATGCATACCGGTAGATTACGAAAGCTGTCATATTTCTAAGCAAAGGTATGAGAAGAAGGGGACTCCGTTGTGAGGAATAAGCATTATGACTAGTCATAAAGGTCGTATTTCACAAATCTAGTTCAATAGATCAACAACCTGACAAGCCAACCAGAAGTTACTAATGAATTACAGATACTACTTCCGTGTAAAGATAACTGTAAAATTCGTTTTGGGTACCCATCTTTTCATTCTATTACTGTCCTGTTTCTTTTCTACCGAATACATCTTGTTTTATCTATTACGAAGAATTGTTAGCACTGCTAAAAGCCTTCGAATGATACTACCAGAAACATCTTCCTACCATTACGAATGTTTCATGCCTTTACTATGTTCAGGACACCGATCCGTAAGACTAATGTTAATCAGTTTTCGTTTCAGTCAGCTACATACATGCAGGAGTTTTATTGTTCTATTCCATTTTAGCATATTTTTAGGTTATCATCAATGAAAATGGTCGCAGTAGAAGGTTCATCTTCGTTTTAAATTCCAATCAAGTTTTCAGCGCCGCAACTAGCGCAGGGAATGGGGACAGGCAGAATGTCGACGAGATTTATTGACCTGAGATTTTGATACATCCACCGACAACAAGCATGCTGTTTGTTCTCGTCTCTGTTAAACGGTACTTAAATATCCGGAACTCTCGCGACAAAAGTCTATCAGGGTCGACGACCTCCGTGCGTGGAGTGAAATATACAACGCGGATTTGTTGCGCTAACGCCTTCAGGGCCGATTCCACTTCCCACGTTTGGTTGGGGACCCACTTTACAACTTCTTTACTTTGGCGTGTAATTTTTATAGTAATGTTTGCGAAACTCCGACGCTGAATGAAAATTAGGATACGACCAAGTCGGGACTCTATGAACTTCTAAACATACTTGACGTTCGTCTTGCAGGACCGATGAGGGCTTCATGCGAGTAGTTCACTTTACCATTACTAAACAAATTCCGAAATACTTTACCAGTTACAGTACATTGCTTGAAATAAAGGTATGATATGGATACTAAAGTATCTCCCTCTGTTACAGAGCAAGCACTTACAAACTATTTTATATGTATACTGCGATAATATCTAGTTTGTCTGCACAGAGGGATGAGTGAACAATTAATTGTATTTATGAAATAGGTTCATATGTATTAGCAATGAGCTCTGAGCTTTTGACATAAAAAGGAATTGCACTAAATAATAATAATAATAATAATAATAATAATAATAATAATAATAATGTGGCGCTACAACTCGATCATCAACCGATAGGAACAGATGGCAATTTCATGCTTCCCGAGTTTCATGACCGCATAGATCACTAGCTATCGTAGCTCCACGCAATTCGTCGCGCTGCTGAATGGTCACCGGTCCTATACACAGCCGAAGAATACGCATCCAAATGGCCTCAAATCCATGCTCATCAACTTAGCACCATGCTCTATGCCATTATCGACGAAGGACAGGATAGACGCAGAATTTTAAAATGCACCACTATACGTATAAGAGCGTATACTTTGAAATCGTTAATGTCACAGAAAGGACATAAATTGCAGGTTTTAACAAACTACAGTTTTGTCGTAGAAGAGTGCTGTATACCTTTTATAGTTTCGCAGTTGTGAAAGTACATAAGAATTAAAGCTCAAAGGATACTGCTGTCAGTCATTTAATGCATAAAATTAAACACTGAAAACAAACAAAGCAAATTTTGTCGTAAAGGCATAGCAGTGAAGGGAGATTTCCTAATACCTTCTTTGCATGTTTCGAAGCTGGTTGACTTAATCACCAATTTGGTATTTCTACAGCGTGCTTCAGATACATACAGTTCAGTTGTGTTGTGCTTTGCAGACTAAGATTTGTAGTCTGAACCCCTGATATATCGGCAACTTTTCTGCTTTAGCTACGCAACGGGACGATCTATTCTACTGAATGCGAAAGCTGTTGAGATATTCAAGGGTTAGAGAACAAATTTGCTACACTAAAGCGCCTACTGCCTTAGGCAACACAACTAAATGAACTGAACTTTGGCCTGTGCTGTACACAGAGATGCGGGAATTCCTCCCATAGAGATCTTTTCTAGGAATGTTTATTATGGACTCACTTGGGACTACAGGAGTGTATTTCCAGTAAAACCTTAAGACTGAAATTTTTTGGTAGAATGAGAGAGAAATAATGTGAGAGCTTTCTGATACTTTAGTAACATTGTGGCACGAACGCACCTAATACTGAGCAGCTCCCTTGCACGTGACCACGTTACACCTGTGTCGATTTCCGTAACAGATCCACGGAGAAAAAAACAAGTTTCACGGGAAGAATTGCGTGGTATTTGCTTCATCATTGCTGGGTCTACAGGTGAAGAGTATAATGTTACGGAGAAAGTTCTCTACGCATTAGCCCAGACACGCGCCGCACCATTCATGCCGGATCCCGTTACAGCGCCGAACAGCATCTAACCCGCTGTACCTTGCTGAGAGAAGCGCATGCGCGGATATGGCTACGAAGAGAACGATTCACCAATCAGCTCACTCGAGCACTTTTGTTTTGTAGCTTTCCATTGATTATTAATTTATTACTCTATTTATTTTACGTCGCTTTAACTACATGCTCATATCGCGACGGATCTGTTAGTGGATAACTCTTAGATCGATATGTGGCGGACAGTTAGCCTTCTAGGTCTCATCCCTGAAACCATGCTATCTTGCTTCGTCACGTGTCCACAGAGGCCTTAGCGCATAGCCTAGTGGATCGTCTGCTTCGTGCCGTGGCATTAAGGTACCGTCCAATCTACCTGCTTTCGTATAGAAAGGCTGACAAGTTAGCCTTCTAGGTCTCATCCCTGAAACCATGCCATCTTGCTTTGTCACGTGTCCCCAGAGGCCTTAGTGCATAGCAACTGGATTTTCTGCTTCGTGCCGTGCAGATGGTACCGTCCAGTCTACCTTCTTTCATTCTCTGTGGATAGATGGTGCAGCATTCGTTACTACTAACCTTTTTTTTTCTTTCATTTTTACTATTGTTTTAGACTTAAGGTGAAACTTTGGGTTGTGGTATTAAATATACAATCCGGTATTTACCTTAGCAGCTGAGGGAAATCACGAAAAAACCCAGTCAGATTGGTCGGCCCATGGGTTTTGAACCCTAGACCTCCCGAATGCGGGCCACAGACGTTTCCGCCTGAGCCATCCCGCTCGGTTTTTTTATTGAGTTGTGGTTACCTGATCTATCACACCCCAAGAGCCATTATATGCACCTTTTAGGCTTTCTTTTGCAGCTTGCTCTAATCCTTTCACTTACATTTAGAACGAAAACTTATCTATTCAGAATAACAGCAGTAAAGTAACCCTCATACGAGTAAAACATACAAATCCTCAAAGGAACACATAAAGTTTCTATCTTTAACAATGCTATTCTATATTGTTATTGCCATATAAATTAATTGTACACATTTCTGGATACAGATGCTTCATGAGTGGCAATAGTATTACCAAGCTAATACATTCTGCAGTGCCGTTTAACCTATAAACTCGTGTTTAGTGGTAATATACTGAGATAATTTTTTTGTTTCTATATGCATTAATCACTTAAGTTTGCTTTTTATTATAAGTATCAGAACAAACTACATGTAAAAGATGTCACATCCCTAACCTTAGTTCACACCATGACGTTTTATGTGTGATGACATTTAGTGCATGTGTGGAAATGCACAGTTTATATATGTATTGCATTTCCCCCATTGTATATTTGGAGGTATACAACAAACTATGTTTATGATGCCTCTTCTAAATAAAATCCGCTTAGCTTCTTATTTAATACACTATGTATTATGTTCAAGTTCAACACACTGGCTTGTGTCCTCCCAGGGAAAAGCACGGGTATTAAAAAATTAACCAAATTAGATTCAATGATTAAACTAAAATAATATATTTTGCATATACAAAAATCAAATGTAATACATTCACATAACTCTCTATCTTTATTAGTGGGTATACAAACCATTCTCACTAAAGCTTATTTTTCTTTTTATTATATTTTAATCCAAGTACACCTTTGCAGAAATATCTACATTACAATTTCGTCATGGACACAGAGCAGCGATAGTCAAATGTTTAAGAACTGGACGCTATATGCGGGTCTTCAAATTCCATACTGTTTCCATGCAATCGCGAGAAACAACTGAATGTTAACTTTAGGAGAATGACCAAGTAATGAACAACTCGAATTATTGATAACAGATATCTCAGAAATGGCTTATGCTACAAAAAGCTTATTTGAAGAGGACTTCATAGGTTATTCCTTGAAAATTCAAAATGTACATCTTATTTGCCATGCGAATAACGTATACGTCTTTAATATATGGTATTTTAAACAAAATAGTTTACCATTTTTTGGAAAATAAACAAGTATGAAAAATCTTCCATGTAAAGGGTAGTATGGGGTGGGGGATCTTCTTGAAAATCTTCCTGTTGCATCTTTGGAAGGTGTTGGACCTAAATACTAAGTTTAGTATTTATCAGATTTTTCGTTTTTGAGTTATGGTGTTCACACACACACACACACACACACACACACGGACCTTTCTCTAAATTTTCTTTATTCAGGGGACCTTAAAACATGTATTTCCGGTGAAATCTTGATATCACATTTTTGGTGGAATACAATACTTCCCCTACTTACTGTATGTAGTAGAGAATGTAAAAAGTATACAATAAATCCTAAATCTAGCAACTTATATTTCAGATTGATTTCTGTGTCCTCAAACAGCTGTATTATTAAAACTTAAAAATTATGCCAGCTGTTACAAATAATTATTTGAGTTGATCACCGTGCAACTACATGCCGAAAATGGTATCTTGTCTGCCGTTTGGAGTTTCGAGACGAATAACACGTTTAAGGCTTTCTTCTGTTTTCTGCTAATCTGAAGTAACTTCTAAAGACAAATTTAGTCAACATTTCGTTCATGTCGTTCACTGTTCTGATACGCTTTAACATAACCTTCACCTAAGGTGAGCAGATTTTCAAATCCCAAAATGCGACACCTCATAGTGCATTAAAATTATGACATTGAAAGAAAACCAACTCAAAAATTATAATTAGAAAATATCAATTAACAAATAGACACTTTTTACTTTCTCTACCAGGTACATAGGTAGAGAACGCAGGTATTGCATGCTCCCAAATAAAATTCCATATCGAGATTTCACCCGAAATACAAGTTGTAAGGCCCCTGAATAAAAAAGGAGGATTTTAGAAAGAGGTCATTGTGTGTGTTATTGGAACAGTATAACTAAAGAACAAAAAGTCGCATAAACACCAAACTTAGTATTTAAGTGTAGTATCTTTCAAAGAGAGATACAATGGTTTTCTAGAAAATCCCCCAAATCCAAACTAGCCTTTGCATGTAACATTTTTTGAAATCTTTTTAGTTTATCAAAAATGGCTCTAATATAATTAAAGATATTTACATGACAAATAAAATATACATCTTGAATTCCCTGGGAATATTATGTGAAGTGCTCTTCATTTGGAAGGAACATATTATGCATAATCTTGCATAACTGGCAAACATTAAAATGTACTGCACAACAAATGCAGATGTCTTTAAACACAAAATTTATTTCAAATAATTGTTTGTGATATCAATCGTTTGCGAGATGTCCGTTAGAGCTATTCAATACTTGGTCATTCTTTTTAAGTCCTGTCGTCATTCAGCTGTTTTTCGCGATTACATGGAATTTTGAGGGCAGTATATAACTTGCAGTTTTTAAACATTTGGCCATTGCTGTCCCGTTTGTATTTATATTTAAACGTGTATTATAGCTGTGTATGTCAAAGATTATCTCGATTAAAATGAAACAGATAGAAAAACAAGCTTTCATAACAATAGTTCATATACACAAGCTATACGTAAGGGTAGAATAGAGAAGTCATGTAAATGTAACATAAAACGTTTTATTCTGGTATATATATTTTGTTTACATTTTGTCTCTTAGTTGGTATAGCACAGAAAAGTAAACCTCTTGTTATACATATTAAAATTGATATTGCAAAAAACGTTATTCAGTTTAGACCTTAAAAGTAAATTAAGAATCGAGAGATTCTAGATTTTCCATAGATATTTATATTAAGAACAATTTCTTTGGCAACAGGAATTAGGGAAAAAATAAAGAAAGAAATAATAAATACTGTCCTTGTCGTTACTATGGACTTGTATTGGGAACCAACCAAACTCTCAGCTTTAGGTTTCACATCTCTTATAAATATTACACTGAATGAAATCGGAACATAGCTTAGCTGTTAATAAAAGGCGAAACATTAGGTTCCCGAAATGCATTAGAGAAAAAAATCGTTAAGAGATAAATTTGGGACAGTCCCGTAAAAATCTAAGAGAAATCTTATATTAATCTCTCCAAGAGAGGAGGAAAGACAGAAAAAATTATTAATTTGTAGGCAGTGTTACAGTTGTTGCGGATAAAAATTATGACATCTAAGAGAGAACTCTACAGAAACGTGATACAAATTTGCATAACATACCACAAATTTCATCTCTACGCACTGTAACCTGCGCAACAGGATTTGGCGCTCTTGTTGCCTTCAAATGTTTGTGTTCTGCTGACATAGACTGCATGACACATGAAGTTACATTTGGGAATGACGAAAGAAAATCATATTTTGCGCGGTAGTAAATGACAGAGCCCTCACCTCACTCTGGATTACGTGGGTGAAAGTCCCGTTAGGTGAATAAGCTCAGCAAAAATAATCAAGCCTCACATTTCATAATTCCATTATAACCTTATATACAAAGGCTGAATTCATTACCTAACTTAAGGTGTTTGGTAACTGCACTTGTGGTTATTCTGCTGCAGTAGATAGCGTGTTCACCCTTTATTGCTTAATGTTGGACATTGGCAAATAGGTTTAGTCGGGGTTTTAGAATATTTTAGTAGTATTCTTTTTAGTTTCATATTATACTAACATTTAGCAATAATTTAACTCGTATTTCTAGCTATTTTATGTTGTAAAATATTGAATTATTTCAGTACTCTTGTAGTATTTTATTTTTAGGTTAAAAAGCAAAATTCATTCAACTGCAGTCAAATGTAAACTTCATCCACGCGTGTTATCACACCGGTTATTTTACGTGGATCCTCCCCATCCCAGCAACCGCTGGGCCTAGAACTAGCTTTGAATGGACGACCAGTTCATTTCGTATAGTCTAAATAATCACGGCGTTTCGAATCGCTTCGTTTGAGATGCCTGAAACAGGGATATACAATCTGTTTTAGGAATTAGAGGAAGAGCGGCATGTGTAGCACAATAATTCATGCAATACAGGGTTAAGTACTACCTAAATGGGAGCAGCTCATGCAAATATTGAGCAGTTCTAAATCTAACGAAGTTGCATGGATATCTGTTATGAGCAAACTTTTTTTCTTTTCTAAAGGTCCTTAAAGCCCCACCTTCTCCATGGATGGGGTAATTCTCCACTTCTGGGACTGACAAGCATTGTCAGGGGTGCTATTGTTACAAACTGAGTGCTGTAGCTGACAAAATCAAATTCTACCTTCCCTGCATTGATTGCAATTACATGTTCTATAAAAGCACTCCTTTATTTTAAAAAGTCTGTCTTCTTAAATGAATTTCTTATTGTTTCATTGCCAATTATTTCGCAATTCACAGCTCTAATTACTGAGGCGTTTTCTGTGGTGATATGTTGATTAGATACGTTCTATTCCAGGGGTATGTGGTCTTTTGGTACATTTAAATGTGCACACATTACAGCTTGCATGACAAATAAGGTTGCCCACATATGCTATCAGAATCTCGCTAAATGGCCTTCGAAAATAGCAATTTTCCACACAAAATTTCCAGATTTTAGTACGGAAACATTATCTCGCTGGACTTCCAAACTAAGACTCTTCCAGCTATCCATTCTAAAGGATTGCAGTGGTGCTTATCCAAAACATGTGCATAATGAAAAAATGTAATCATCGTTGACTGTGATTTTACAAAGCAAAACAACCTAACCTGTTATTCTTAGGTATTTCCTCTACCGGAATTATGATATTGCATCCCAAGATTCTATACAAGATTTCACCGAAAATGCATATTTTGAGATCGCCTGAATAAAAAAAATTAGAAAAACGCGCAATCGCGTGAACAGCTTAATTAAAAATCGAAATGTATGGTAGATACCAAACTTCGTATTTTAGTTCAATATCTTACAAGGATGCGAATAGGAAGACCTTCAAGAAAATCCCCCACACCAAAATATACTTTACAGGGGAAATGTTTCATTATTTTTATTTTCTTAAAAATAGTTCTAATGATTTTGATTGAAATACCATTTTTATTATTGCTAATATCTAATATCTTGGACTTCATATGAATAACCTGCAAAGTTCTCTTCATTTTGATGTGGTATAATAGGTAAGCTTAAGAAACTTATATCACGCCAGCTGTAGATCTCGTTAAAACACACAATTTAGGTCATAAATGTTTTCGTAGCATTAATAATTACCGAGATATTCGTTATTGGTTTGAATTTTCCAACACTTGATACATTATTGATGTGCTGTTAACATTCAGCGGTTTCTCGCGATGTCATAAAATTAATGTCGGATTTCAAATCCATCATAAAAGATCCTCTTTTTAAACATTTGACTATAGCTTCAGTGTGCCGCAATTCCCTCGTACGTACAGCGAAACGTGTAATGAAACCAAAAGTATATCTGCATTAATATAAAGTAGATAGAAGATTGTGCTTTTATAAGAATGTTTAAAGGATGCATAAAAGTGAAAGATATTGAGTAGAGAAGGTCATGTGAATGTAACACATCACACCACTTTCTAAGTGTGAATATCGTCAATATGTACTGTAGCTAGTTAATAAGGCGTAGGAACTCACGTTAGCTGTGATTATATACATTTAGGTTAGACTGGTAGCCAAAGCCCATAGTTCTGGCGGTAAAACCCCTAAATTGGCGACCATGATGGCAAGAACTTATCATCTCAATATGTGAGGTTTAGTTCCTCCCACTTTGTGACGAACTTAAACTTTGAGAGCTTGCTACCAACTGTTATTTTGATAATAAAACGGATTCTTCATGATAGATAAGCAAAGCATTGCCCATATTAGTAATGTAAACCAGCATTGACTAAGCAATTAATTAGCTTATGAAGCAATGTATCTACATGTTTCAGTCCTTGTAAGTTAATTTCGCGAACAGAAATATATATTTTTTGTAGCCTTTACAACTTAAGGGCTAATAGGGAGGGCATGGAAATGGAAGAGGTAACTGTATTTAAAATTTACGTTGACCGGTTTGAACAATTGTTTTCAATTTAGGATTTTTAGATTTATATACAGTAGATGAAATGCCACTTCATTAAGTTATTTAATTTTAAATGCATCACATATGTAGATTGTCCACTAGGATGTATTGATCGTAGGGGGACACCTCACACACAGCGACCATTGTGATCCACTGTGGCTACACCCCCCACCCGGGAGGCAAGGATGAGGTGAAGTAGCCGCAGGAGATCCCAGGTCCGCAGGCAGACCCACGCGGACACACAGAAGCCCCTAACATTTCCAGTTTGAACACCCGCGCACCAGTTGCGGGCGAGGAGTCCCAAGAGAGCGACCCAACGGGCGGGACAGCTCACTCTGGCATTCACGGAGAAAAATCTTTCCAAAATAAAATAATATAGAAATAAATGAAAATTCCATGTACAAAGAATGGAAAAAAACTAAACTGCACAATAAATGATTACGTAATCCTGCAGGGAGAAGAAACATTGGACGTCGCAGCAAACGCTGCAGGGCTTAATAAATATAAACTGCTACAGACAATAGTAACGCCTAAGGCGTGAAGCATGATGATGATGATGATGATGATGATGATGATGATAATAATAATAATAGGATGGCCACCAAGAGAGAGGCCTTCAAGATTAGCGTATGAAGGTGGTATTCGGGAGGTCCCAGGTTCGATGCCCGTCGACCTTGGGTTTTTCGTGGTTTTCCCTGGTCGGTAGGCGTGTGTTGTGGTGTTTTCTTATCTACCACGATTTCATTTCCATAATTTCTCTTTCATTCTGTTTCCCTCTGACCTTTAAGTTGTGCTGCTAGGTTTCGTGGCCTATGGCGGTGTCGGACAGATGACGCGTATGCTTGCTCAAAGGAAGGACGGGCTGTCTGATCGACGGGTCGTTCATCGCCCTCTCTAGGCAGTTCCAGCAGTGGGACGGTTCTTCGAGCTTATAAACGTTAGCGACTTCCGCGCATCTCTGTGGCCTGTCTGCCTGCGGCCTGTAGTCTCCTGTGGTTTCTTCACTTCATCACTTCCTCCTGAGGGTGGTAGCCACAATAAACATCACGTAGGTCGCAGTGTGCGAGGTGTCCCCCTCCGTTGTAATAACCTATACCTATAGTGGTGATCTGTAAATATGTAAGTAATCAAGAGTGCCTTCGCCCTCCACTAGATATATTCTGTTTCCGCCTCCAACAAAGCGGCTAAGAAGAGAGAAGGCAGATTTAAGGGAAGATCGCATTAATTCCATGTGACCCGTCGATGCAGTGGAATAAATTGAAAACATGCATGTGAGAAATGAAGAAAGTTAATTAGTAAAATGCTTTTTATGTACATTGAATGTGAGCACGCTGGAATGTGTTTTCGAAGTAGAAGGAATTCAGCCGTGTTGCTGACCCACATAGCTGAATAGCCTGCTCTGGTTTTTGTTCTTGTTGCTATTCCTGCATCGCGGGTTTTGTTGTAGATGTGGTCAACCTTTATTCCTTCTTTTGTAAACGTCAGTTCGTCTTCACGAAGAAAACACATACATATAAACACTTTCTCTACTACAAACCCGCACAATACCATGTAGCCAATACCTGCAGGGCAGGGAAAGGCAGATCCATCTACCAGACAACGAAGGCCCGCTTTTGATCCATGACTGAGATAACAAGTCTGATTGAAGAGGGCTCTGAAAACATAACTAATGTACCGTTGTGTTTTGGTTTGCTCCATTCACTGTTTCGAACACCTGAGCCAGGATCTAAGAAGGCTGTTTCACAGCTTCCTTCGTGACGAAACTTGTCAAATAGGTCTGGTAAATCAGAGATCTTATCTAATAGAATAAAAGGGAAAGAAATTGTATGTGTATATACATAGGGTCATCTCCGAAAGCCAGTCAAGAAATTTTGATAATTCTTTCCCTGAAAAGAAATTGTTCTTCCAGACGGACATAGGCTATAAGCTAACTTCTAATTACAATTCCTAAATGTCTAACAGACTAAAAGGAAATTTCACGACCTGGACACTTCAATACAAGCATGTTGGAGTCAAAATGGGACACGATGATGCATTTGAGTTTCCGCAGAAAATGTGTTTAAAAATTGTGATTGTTGCATTCACATGAGTTTCTCTAATCGCTCTTCTACAAACTTGTATTTTTATTAATCGAAATAAACATTCCACGTTTACGCTTTTTGTTGTAGCTAAGTAAAAGAAGGAAGCTAAAGCCATAGTTAACGTTTTTAAAAGGCTATGTGAAATTCCGTGCTCTCTGCATGACCACCAGAAAAAGGGAATAGCGACCTACCACTTGGAAAAAGCATAGCATTTGAAAATTCAAAACAATAACAATGAATATATCGGAAATGTTAACGTGATTAAAGATTTGTGTGGCATAAATAGTGTATTCTAACAATATCTACATTCTTTTGTGTAGTAAAATTTTGTCTATCTTTTGTGTTAACCAATTATACAAAAATAATTCAGAATTAACGGGACTCAACAGGCTATTCGTAGAAAATTCAGGATATGCATTCATTTTCATGCATATATCTTAAACATAGGGTATTTTAATCAAAATCATACCCGTTTTTGAGAAAATAAAATATAATGAAACATTTTGCATGTACGAATAGTATTTTTAATACTTAAATAATTTCAGTCTAATTATATAATATATAATTCAATAACAGCCCGCCTTAAAGCAATATGTGTATGTAACAATATATAAAACGTGTATATTAGTCATTGTAAATGTTTATATTATTGTAAACATGTTCAATAATGTTACCTATATGAATATATTACGTAATTTAATAATGTAGGAGCTGTGAGAAATAGGTCAAAAGTTTCTAACAAAGAGGTAACAATGAGGTTATCTTGAGGCAATAATGAGTTTTGAGGGTTTAAATGTTACTTGCGATTCTTGGAAGCAATAATGTAATTTTAGTGACAGTTTATAAAATAGCCAATCAACAACCAGAAAAAGCTTTAGTTAAATGAACGTATTCTATTGAAGTAGGATTAGTCAATCAGAGACTATAAATACAGAAATTTACAAGTTTAGACGGTTGAAATCAGTTCAGTTGTCTGCAAACAGCGTTACTAACCAGACGCAAAAAAGTGTTCTCAAGAAATTTGATACGTATTCGTGTGAGACGAAAAATAAGTTTACGTGTTAAAAAGTGTAATTAATTAATAAAAAGAATCTCACAGCTCTCTATATCAGTGAAGTATTATTTAAATCGTATCAAGCATTAATAAATGGAGTGAAGTAAAATTATAATCTGTGTAAGCCTACATTCTTGTCGCATCAAGCCCTGCTAAGAGAAACATGTTTGTAACAATAATATTGACGCAGCGGAGGCAAACATAAATATTTAAGACTTAAAGAAACAGTCAAATTACAGAGTTAATATTTTAAATTTGAGGCAAAGGCCACTGGAAAGTACATTTGGGGTGAAGGCTACCGGAAAGCGGGTACAATACGTGCGGTTGCAACGAACTGCAATTTCGGCTCCTCAACAGTTGAACTATAATATAACTCCTCCTAACATAACCTTTCTCAAATTGACGTCCATACGTGGGGTTAATAATTAACTTTCTCAATAGGGTAGTTTGGAGTGGGAAAGAAAATGTTCCTATCGTAATCTTGGATTACGATAAACTTAAAATATCAAGATTTAACCGACTTTTAGTTTTTGAGCTTTGTTGTTCACAGGCATTTAAACACTAAAGTTTTTCTAAAAATGTTTTATTTATTTACTCAAAACATGTATTTGCGGTGAAATTTCGGTATCGAATTTTTGGGTGGAACGCAATACTTCCTCTAATTATAGCAGAGAGTGTAATAAGACCAAAGCCTCATACAGACAAAAGAAGACAATTGAGCGTGCATATAATGGTAGGCGCACTGCGACCATCTTGGTCTATTGGGAGGCTGCGATGAGGCGAGGAGCCGGAGGAGGTCCCAGGTCCGCAGGCCGACAGGCTTACAGAGACGCGTAGAAGTCCCTAATATTTCCAGTAACGAAGTGACCCTGACTGACGGGACAGCTCACTCTGACGTACACGGAGAGAGATCTTTCCATTACACATGTATCCACGTCATCTGCCTACTACCGCCAGTACCGCAGCATCTGAAATCACTCCTGAAACGTAAAATAGAGATGAAATGAGAGGAAATGGAAGAAAGGAGAGTTCATGCTAGAATACGCCGCTCCGGCATTCACATTGGCGACTAGGGGATAACCACGAAAAACTGTGATCAGAATGAGAGTCACGGGAATCGAGCCCGGGAACGTTGCCGCCTTAGCCATTCCGTTTGATTGCGTATAACGGTGTATGATATGTATGCAACATTTATGCCGAAACCATAGGTAAGAACGTTTTACTACAATTCCTCTATATGTTGTAATCGAGTTCATTACCAGTGAATGCTAAATAATTATATAAACAGAGAATAGTTCCGGCGTAACATCAGAAATTAGTCAACCGATATTTATAATTAACAACTTAGTGGTTACAGATTCGTCATTTCCAGAAGTTTAACTGGACCTGGAACAAGGAATCTTCCTGCATATTCACTTTCGTTGTATATTGTGTTTAGGAGGTTTTAATTTATGTGAAAACTGTGACTTTTTATGCCTTACATCTATGGTACAAGTTACTCGACCATTCCGATAAAAGTTTCACCATGACACACACATACACAACACACGAAACTTTCTCTAAAATGCCTCTTTTGCACAGAGGGAAAAGAACGTGTATTTCCAGTGAAAACTCTGTGTTGCATTTTTGGGTCGTATGCAGTCATTTCACTATAATGGATGAGGTAGAGAGATTTATAATAATTCACATACCAGAAAGCTGAAAGGACTGGTTTATCTAGAGGCTTTTACCAGACGCTAGCGTGCATCGAATGAGCATTTACGTCCCTATTAGGCGTTCACTTGATTCCTTCAGTCATCTCATATGCATATAAATGGAAAATTTTGCAAAGTTGTAAAATTGACCGGTATATAAACATCGCTGTTTTTCCCTAATAGTGTATAAATTCAGCAGATAAATGGAGAAATAGAGTAATTCTATAGCAGGGACCTGTCACGTATTTCACTCCATTCCCCTACTATTTATTCCATATGTCGTATTTGTCAACCTAGGCTCCCGTATCAGGCGACAGAGTAACACCTGTTTAGTAATCGAATATATATTACTAGGGAAAGGAGAGCTGGTTAATAGAAATATTTTATTCAATGCTTGACAAGAACTATTGGGGCATTAGCATACAGCAGCGACGTAACTGCTTTATACAGACATGGTAACCGAGGTCGTTAAGACAGGACTCGTGAACGGGAGTCTGCGGTTCAAATCTCGCCAGGACCACCCTCCCTGACTAAGGTGGTTGTTGTTTTTTACTTTCTCTACTACGTATAGTAAGTAGGGGAAGTATTGCATTCCACCCAAAAATTCGATACCGAGATTTCACCGGAAATACATGTTTTGAGACCTCCTGAATCCAAAAAAAGCATTTTTACTTTCTCTACTACGTATAGTAAGTAGGGGAAGTATTACATTCCACCCAAAAATTCGATACCGAGATTTCACCGGAAATACATGTTTTGAGACCTCCTGAATCCAAAAAAAGCATTTTTGGAAACATGTCCGTGTGTGTGTGTGTCTGTGTGTCTGTGTGTGTGTGTGTGTGTGTGTGTGTGTGTGTGTGTGTGTGTCTGTGAACAGCATAACTCAAAAACTAACAGTCGGATAAACACCAAACTTGGTATTTACGTTCAGTATCTTCCAGAGATGCGACACGAAGATTTTCAAGAAATTCCCCCCACCCCAGACTACCCTTTACATGGAACATTTTTCGAAAATTTTAATTTTCTCAAAAATGGCTCTAACGATTTTGATGAAAATATCATATGTTTAAGATAATGTCATGAGAAATGAAATGTATATCTCGAAATTTCTGGGAATGTCTCCAAAAGTATTCTTCATTATGAACGACTTTTGCATAACTGGTAAACCATAAGAGATAGACAAAATTTTACTACACAAATAATGTAGATCGCGTTAAAATACACAACTTATATCATATACATTTTTTTTTGAGTGAACCGTTTTCGAGATATTGCTTGTTATTTCCTTAAATTTTCCAATACTTATACTTTTTCTCAAATTCGTTATTCATTTTTTTATGTCCTGGACATGCAAAGAGAATGGAATGCGCCACATAGCAACCAGCGATAAAATATTTGACTATCACTTAAAAGCTACCATATTCCCCTTGCATCTACAAGAAAATTAAAATAAGATTGACATCTCGATATCTCGATTAATATGAAGCATATGGAGAATAGGCGTTTGTAAAAATAGATTGTACAAGAGTAGAGAAAGTCATGTGAGTGTAACACATCAGATTTTTGAAAACATGTCTGTGTGTGTGTGTGTCTGTGAACAGCATAACTCAAAAACGAACAGTCGGATAAACACCAAACTTGGTATTTAAGTTCAGTATCTTCCAGAGATGCGACACAAAGGTTTTCAAGAAAATCCCCCCACCCCAGACTACCCTTTACATGGAACATTTTTCGAAAAGTTTAATTTTCTCAAAAATGGCTGTAACGATTTTGATTAAAATATCATATGTTTAAGATAATGGCATGAGAAATGAAATGTATATCTCGAATTTTCTGAGAATGTCTCCAAAAGTATTCTTCATTATGAACGACTTTTGCATAACTGGTAAACCATAAGAGATAGACAAAATTTTACTACACAAAAAATGTAGATCGCGTTAAAATACACAACTTATCTCATATACATTTCTTTTGTTGAGTGAACCGTTTTCGAGATATTGCTTGTTATTTCCTTAAATTTTCCAATACTTCTTTTTCTCAAATTCGTTATTCATTTTTTTGTCCTGGACATGCAAAGAGAATGGAATGCGCCACATAGCAACCAGCGTTAAAATATTTGACTATCGCTTAAAAGCTACCATATTCCCCTTGCATCTACAAGAAAATTACCAATAAGATTGACATCTCGATATCTCGATTAACATGAAGCATATGGAGAATAGGCGTTTGTAAAAATAGATTGTACAAGAGTAGAGAAAGTCATGTGAGTGTAACACATCAGATTTTTTTTTGTTTTTTTCACTCTTCATAACCAGCAAATGTAGGGTACGTATCCTAAACTTTGACCTGTAACATTTTATTTTCAAATTTCCTTTCCTAATTATCATTTTATTTCATGCATTATCAGTGTCCACTGCCTCTAGTGCCGTATTGCGGGTAATAAACGCAAATAAACGAAAAGAAGGTTGGACTTGCAGCAGTTTTACTTTCCCTTTTGCTTACCTTGGTAGGCAGGAAAGTATTGAATTCTAACCATTTTGTCTGACTGATTCAAACCGTTTAAGGATGCCACGTAAAGATTTACAATAAAATTACCCCATTTCAACCTCCCTTAAATTGGAAAATATTAGCTTTGTTTTATTTCCTTAAAAATAACTCTAATGATTTTTATTAAAATATAATTTGAGATATTAACATGACAGATGAAATTCATATCTTCATTCCTCTGCGAATAGCCCTTTGAACTCGTCTTCATTATAATTTGACATAACGGTAAACCATAATATATGGACTAAAAATTACTGGAACTAAATTGCAGAGCTCGTTTAAGTGTAGCATTTGTGTCAAAGTTTTTCCCTAGAATTAACCATTTTCAAGATATTCGTTGTGGTTGGTTTATTCCAGTATTACTTTGAGGTGCCGTTCCGTTGTTTCTCCTGAGGTCATGCACAGAGTATTTAATATCAAGGCTGGTAAATACAAAACAGTTGACTGTCGTATATGTGCTGAAACCTTTCTATAATTTATGATTTGGTGAGAAAAACAAGTTTTTATAAATATTTGTATATTAGATATTGACATAATTCATATTGAGTAGCAAAAGAGTGTGAAGAAATCTTCTAAATCGTCCAAATCCCATTGAACCAATTCTCTGTCTCTCTTCCTTCCCCACCATTCTCACTTTCTCCCTTCTCCCTCCATCTCCGTCTTTTCCTGCCTCTGCTTCGCCCCTTCAGGCCTCCTTCTTCCACTTTCATTTTCCCTTGTGATTCCTTAAAATCTATCCCCCATCGCCACCATTCTCTCTCTCTCTCTCTCTCTCTCTCTCTCTCACCCTCTCTGCGCAACTTCCATGTTTTGAAGACCGATATTAAACCGGTTCTTCAGTGAAGAAAAAACGTCTGCTTTTTAACTGAAATATCGCCATTAAGTAATTTTGGAGACAGAGAAATTGGTTTTATCACTCACACAGTGCATTCATCTATTGGAAATTCCTCCGCACGCTGAGAGGCTGACGAGTTGATTAAATTACTGGAACCACTGATGCAGCGATTGACACATCGCGCTTTTTTTAAACGCGCTGTGTAAAAACTGCGGGAGGCGGGGGAGCTGTCTTGGCACGCAGGTAGTAATTTATTTGAACATTGTCACGTTTTTCTCCGTCATACAGTGAGGACAGCCATCCTGGGCATTACTAAACAGGTTTGATCGCTGATGCCAATTATTTACCGCCTTAACAATGTAATCGTAATTTGCCCCCTCTCGCCCCGTGCTGCTGCAAGCAAATTTATATTCATTTTTTCGCTGCCTGCGTGACGCAGCCATTATGTTGACAAATCGTCCTCCCACCCCGAAACTTCCATACTTTCATAGCAGGGTCACAGGTAAAAGGTTCAAGGCAAAATGACAACTATTGTATTTCAAAGTATATCTCCATGAAAGACTGGTAAAATGCTAATCTACTTAATCTAAATGGTGTAAAATTGAAATAAGTGCTGCATTTCTGTGCTTTGTTTAAATAAACCGTCGCTCTGTTAACAACCACTTTTGTTTCTGTTTGATTAAAGTTATTAACATTTTAGGAAGCTATAGGTAGACCTTAACGTGTTACGAATAACATTAGGTGTTTTTTTACGTTATTTATTTTTTTCATATTGGCATGGATATGAGGGATTTTTAAAATTAAAATATAAAAACAGATAAATACATATTGGTGTGTTTATAATACATGCCTACCTCCTGTTATAGGCCTGCATGTGGATTTTGAAAAATTCCTTAACGGAAAAGACACTGAAAATTAATTAACAGTGTCATAGAAATAATAATGAAGATTCTGAAACCCAAAGTAATCAGAGCGATTGTTCACATTGTCTGCATGTTTCCAGGGAAAGGCACAGGCGCGCTGTGTGTCAGTCAGGAAGGAGAGATGTAATGCTGGTTACCTCTGACGTTCCTTCCGCTCTAACGGATTTGATGCCTGCTGTTTTGAAACGATGCGTAATAAATATTGTTTGTAAAGCACTCAGCACACTGCAGGATTTCACATACAACAAAATCTAGAAAATATTTTTTTCTTTAAATAGTCTTTTCTTCACGCCTAACCCCAAGTCGTGTAGTTGAAAGCGGTCTGCTTTTGCATTTCACTCTCTTCTCATTAGAAATAAAAACAGTAAGCTGTAAGAAGCATGAGGGGGGATTGATGTAGCAACGAAGTACTCGGTATATTTGATATGTGTCATTGGCTGTAAACGCGAGCAGCAATTGGCTACAGGATGTTTTATTAGAGGCAATTACCGGAGCTCTACGCCGGTAAATTAGTGTTTCGCAGCGTGTACACAATAATTGAATAAGGAGGGAGTTAAAAGTTCGCTGACACGCGTGGTTAGGAATGTTCCTATGTGGCTAAGGTGATAGGGTGAAATGCAATCGATATAACAAACTCCTCGCCGTTAGAAACCAGTATTTGCTAAATACCTTAGCCCTAATTGCCTCACGATGTTTGTTGTTTACTTATACACCAGTTACGGCAACGGTGTATTCATATTGCGCCGATGGTCAATTTTCATTAGGGTCCCGGCTAATGAACTTAAGAAGGAGCTATCTAACTGGGTATTTTTTTTTTGCCTTAAACCTCATTAATTGGCAAGTAAGGCCCTAGGTACAAGGAAGGAAAGAACTAAACCGGTAAACAAGTCCTCACAAAACACTAGTGTAACTATATGTTTGTGTTAAGTAGTAATTTTATGCATTTTCACATATTTACATACAATACAAAGGGAATTATTAGCGAGAATAGATTCAATTTGTTTTTAGCTTATTTTTTAGGGACAGCTTTGTGTAAATACGGTGTTATCCCAACGAATCTGAACGAGCTGACTAGAAGGGGAATTTTCACGTTTCTTGAAATCTATACTCCTCTGTCCCACATTTGCTAAAAATTGTTGCCAACTTTCCTGTTTACACGTTGTACTATTAAAACGTTCTCAGAAATTACATTTAAGATATTTTTCTGAACTTAAAATGCTCTTTACGACGCAGAAATGTTTGACATTAGAATGACAAATGTAGAACTTATATTTCTAGGAACAGTCTACAAAGCCATCTTTACTGTTGGTGAATTTAATGTAACTTGAAACCATAAGGGATAGGCAAAAACTTACTATATAAATAACCTAGATTTAAAAAGCTCAAAATATATTATTTCTAAGATTTTAGAAATATTTCACACCGTTTGTTTTCATTTCCCATGTGTAAGTATATCTGAACGGGGATACTTTAAAAGTATGCCATTCTTCTTTTTTTCCCGCATAATCTCATTAAAATAAAAAACATATCATGTGTTACATTCATATCACTTTCTCTTTCATTATAATTTCAGAGCTACTATTCTTATGAAATGCGACTTCTTCATTTCTTTGCGTTCGTACAATGATAAAGTGTTTGGTTTTAATGCTTTCAAGTTTTGTGGAATTAATAATTTCTGCATGCTTATAATCAAGGCAGTGAGCTGTTACAGCTCTTTTTTGTTTGTCTTGAGATCATGTAGATAAAAAGTTAAACAATCCCGAATTATTAAACTATTTCTATCAAATATATTTAAACTTCGGAACATAAAAATGTGTTATGATATGAAATATTTCGAAAATGGTTGACGATACAAAAAAAGTTTTTGGAAGGTGCTCTGTTTCTGCCTATCTCGTATGTTTCCCAGCCATTTACAGTTTTGTAATACTCAGTAATGTAAGGGGAAGTTCATAGCCTATTCCAAGTAAATTCAAGATGTATAGTTTATTTGACTGTTGATGTCACAATTGATGGTATTTTAATTAAAAAATCGTTAAAACCGTTTTTAAAAAAACAAAAGATAGCAAAAATTCTTCCACGTAAAGGGTAGTTTGGAACGGATGGGATGTGTGAAAATTTTGTGTCATACCCAAGATGCAAAACTTAAATATAAAACTTGTTGGTTTTAGTTCTCTCTCTCTCTCTCTCTCTCACACACACACACACACACACACACACACACACACACACACACAGAGAGAAAGAGAGCTTTTTCAAAAAGGCTCTGGGGACCTTAAGACGTGTATTTAAACTTTCAATTTTTGAATGGAATAACTGTACCCTTCCTAGCATAGGAGGCTGTAAAGAAAGTAAACAGCTGACTATCTTGCTTATAGTGAAGTAGTTTCGCTTGAAATAATTTCTAGCCAAATATTTTGAGCACTAATATGGCAGGATTTGAAGCATCACTTTTGATACGAAGTAATGGAATTCTTGATTGGAATACAACACACTCTTACCTATGTAGAGGAAAGAACTGGAATGTTAACCTTGTAATGATTGCTAAGTTTTGTCATAAGTTTCCATTAAGCGGCCAAAAAGCATGTAACATGGTTCACTTTATGTAATATAAAATACTGACAGTAAAAGCGTTTTAAATAATTTTAAGGTCCATTGCAGCACTATGGAGAGGAATGTTTAATTATATCTATGCATAAAGTTTTAATTGTTGATGAAATTAACTAAGGAAGCTAAATGAAAGTTTGGGATATAAATACATATGTTAAAGCTTTTGAAAATTAATATTTAACTACTTATAATGATTTTCACCGATTTTTATAGACATATTAGCTTAAAATTATTTCCTCTTACACTTTAACCCAGCTTTTGGAGCTCTGTTGTACAGCTTTGCTGGCGGTTTAAAACTTGATTTGTAGGAAAAGATTTCGTCAGTTCTTTATATCCAGAAATTTTCAATAACTCGCAGTTCGCGGCTCCGTTTGCTATTCATGGAATGCATATTGACTAGTAAACACAGTAATGAAAACCACATGAACTTTAAGAAGACCTATTCATTGGCACAATACCCATCGTGCATCTCAAGCTGTAATGACTTTCCTGGAAAAAGGGTCATGGGGACAATCTGACCATCGGTGCAATGCGATATCACCCACGGCAAGCTCAGTTATCACCGGAACTCAAAAGATTGCAAACAACATATTTCAGGCAGCAGGTTAGTCGAGACCATGTGGGTGTATCAGAATATAAGACTTTATTCTCTTCCAAATGCTTTTGTTTAGAGAATGTAATCGTTGGTGTACGAGGTAAGAAATTAAATTTAGTGTCCGAAACCTATATTTACAGTTTGTTTTAAACAAGAAGAGACTAACGACAGTTGTCGCAGGGGAATGTTTATCTGACAGTCTCCCCTCCTCTAGCCATTAATGTGCCATCTCTTCCCTATCTTTCGCCGACAAACTGAACCTTGTGGGGTAGCATGTTGCTATGTTACCCTACATTGTAACACGCGGTTTCCTGTTGCTTACTAGTACCAGCGCTGTAATACAATGTGATAACAGTGCCCTCCAGTTTCCTGCTACGAGTAAACTGTCATATGTCGCGTGTTGTTTAAATGCTACATTAAGCCAATGCTGCATATAAATAACAATTATTAATGCTGATGATATTTGGAAAGTTGAATCGGATTTGATCAATATTTAGTGTCACGGCCAGGAATCAACCATGGATTTTTAGTTTCCCGTACCGAGGTTCTATCTCTGAACTACCGTGATCGGATTTTCTAAACGTGCAGAGAGCTCGTATTCCGGCGTACTTGCAAGTCTCAGCAATTTTGGAATATGTCTTCAACCGGATTGCGATATTATAAGTACCTTTAATTTCCTGCTTTCTAACCTACCTCAATGTTGTGGTTAATTTAATTGAGTTTTTAATAATAATAGTAGATAATTAATAATAATAATAATAATAATAATAATAATAATAATAATAATAATAATAATGTGTTTAAATTTTTATAGACTCAAAACATGGCTAGAAGTCTCTAGTGCATTCCATGGAAAGAGATGGTATATTCTATTATGTCCGAATCAACGTATGAAAGGCAGAATATAGTGTGTACAATGTGAGCTTTTGGTATAAGCGTTATATTTATGATTTATATAGTTTTTTCGCGGTAGAGCGTGCGCTGTCAACTGTTTGAGAAGGCAAGAAAAAACAAGCGGAAACACTTATCGTTATGACGAGGGTGAAATGCTCGTATGAGGAAACGGATGCATTAAAATTATCACTTAAGGGGCCTTTTTTGTGCCGATGTGTGTTGCAGGTTGACAAGCGCTATTAACGCGTCGAATGAGGGGTATATAAGTTACAGAGGTTGGTAGAGGTGTCGCCTCGGCCATGCCCACCTCATCAATCCACACCATCGTAAAATAAAAAACGAGACGACTCTTCTCTTGCCTTTCTCTTTTTGTGCTGGACGACGTCGATAATCGATATGCTGGGAACACAGTTATATACACTAAACAACCTTAGTGTTGTTTGCCGTGGCTAAAAGCAAATGGATCCTTCACCAACTGGATAACGTAAACAGGAAGTACAGCGCTTGATTTGAAAAGCAAACCGCATGGCTTTTTATTTCGTGGCTGTTTTCCTTCCCAGAAAACCCTCGGTTCCCGCCAGGCTTCAAGAATGATTCTCTCGAACTTTATGGTTCTTTTTTATTGCTTCTTGTAAGGGGAGTTAAAATTGCCTATCTTGCCATTATTAAGTTTATCAAGTTCATGAACAATCCAGATAGGATAAAATATTCCTCCGGACTGATGTTTTGTGTCTCTACTGAATTACGTTTATTTCTTTTAGTAATTTGAAGCACAATTTCTTAACGCTGTTCAGACACGTAAGGGCACACAGGGTTCTTTTCCTAAAAATGCTTTTTGTTTGGATTCGGTGGATCTCAAAACGTGTATTTGAGATGAATCGTTATAGAATTTGGGGTGTAATACCATATTTTCTCTGTCTATTACAGGTAGGTGATAGAGAAGTAAACATTCATGGTGTCCCAGCATTTGCCTAACGACCAAGAAAAAGCTACCTTGCTTAGGACAGCCGGTCACCTAGGAGTTGGCACTTGGAGACTTCTCGAATGCGAGTCTCAAAATGCAATCTTCTAAATGGTGTCGCTCGTTACTGAAATCAGTACTAAACAAAGAGGGAATTGGAAAGATAGAATCAGACTGAAAAAGTTAATACCATAACCAGGATTTGTACCACGATCTTCGCCTTTCCGTGCGGTTACTCTAACCAAATGAGCTACCATGGCAACATAGAGGTGCGACATTGAATTCCCAAACTGCTTCGTATTTTTCCCGGTAATCCACAAGGCGTTCTCGGATTCAAATTTGTTTTGAGCTAACATGGTAAGATCCGTGGCTCAAATTCCGGTTATAGCATTGAATTTTTCGGTCTGATTCAACCTTTCCAACCTAAGCCTACTCACAGCATGTGTGAAAGAACAAGTATCAAAAAGGAATTGTTGCTTTAGCATGATAAATTGGATGCGTTACATTCACACAGCTTTCTCTAACCATTATCATTATTTTACGTCTCTTCTGCAATCTATTCTTACAAGAGTTAGACGCTAGCAGAAATAATTTCATTACAAATTTCATTATGGGTACAAAGAAGATACGGGAAGTGAAGGGAACGTTATATGCCGTCTTTGAAATTCGATGACATTACGAGAAACGAAAGAATAGTGACTTAAACGCTCCAAAAAATAATGAAGAGTTGGAAATTTCGAAAAAATAACAAAGAATATTCCGTAAATGGTTAATGTCACCACAACTTGACATAAATTGCGTATTTTAACAGGATCTGCAGTTTTGTGTAGTAAGATTTTGTATCTCAATAGTACAAAATTATACATAATTCATTAAGAATGACGAAAACTCAGCATGATATTCGCAGAAAATTCAAGACGCTATCTAAAACATGTGGTATTTTGATCAAAGTTAGTAGAAATTGTTGACAAAATTATAAAATAATGAAGAAATATGTTCTTCATAGTGCGGTGTAATTTTCATGAAAAAATGTCCGTAACGCATCCTTGGAAATTACTAAACTGAAATAGCAAATTTGATGTTTATCCAATATATTGTTTTTTATTTATACTGTTGAACATGGACGATTTTTCTAAAAATCAAAAATGCTTCTTTTTATTTCAATAGAACTCAAAATGGTATTTCTGGTGAAATTTTGATATCGAATTTTTGTGTGGAATACAATACCTCCTCTAGGTAGGTGGAAGAGAAAGTAAAAAAATATATTTTAAACTAAGAGTATTAACTTTGTCAATATGTTGATTCCGGAACGAATCTAGAATAACGGAAACTCTTCACTTTTGCTTGCACATGGCCTTTCAGTATAACAGCGCACCGTTAAAATAAACGTGTAACGTCATTGTGTAAAAGCTTCATTAAACTGCCATGGTACGTGCTGACCTTCCATCTAAATGACACGGAAAGAATGGCAATTTGGGGATCAATGCCACTCGGTGTTGCATAACGCTGGGAACCGCAAGTTATGCTTTGTCTGTGCTGGCACATTGATACTTACCATCCAAGATTTCGTGACTTATTCTCATTCAGGTTCAAAGTTGAAAGTCGAAGGAGTCCTTCAATGACACTATCGGAAAATACGAACTTATAACAGCATGAAATATGATCTGGGGTTAAATCGCATAATTATGAATAAATCTTCAAACTCTGAAATGTTTTTATAGTGAGCCCTCGCCTTTACCCCTTAAAATTGCAATGTTGTACAGTCCCGACTATGTTAAAAAATGGATGAACATCCACGGGGTGTCTGACTTCCTTAACCTCCCCGACAGTCTTCCAAGTTTTGGAAGCACTATATAGCCTATAAGTACCTAGGTCGAGCAATTTTTTAGACAATTATACAAGGTTACATTTTAAACAGTTGTACTCTCTTTTTCCCATAGTTATTTGATAATAGCTTAGATTAGATTGGATTGTATTCTGTGAGTTCACTAGCAGCCAGAAAGACTTGTGAACAGGAAACATTTCTAAGAAATGTACAAAAAGTTACATATAAACATAAATATTACACAGAGTATAGAACATTTAAAATAAAATAAAGACATGCTATATGCGTGTCAAGAAGATGTACAATATGGTTACATATGTACATGAATATAACATAGAATACAGAACATTTAAAATAAAATAAGACATATTATATACAAAATGAAACAAAGCAGGTGTAATTTTGTGCAAAATTGAATACCTTCCTACCGTTATAAGGCTAACATATTTATACACAAGAACAGTTATTTTAACTTTCACTAGGCTTGTACCTTTTGTTCGTCTCATCATTTTGTTCTATTTGATTTGTAATGCATTGCATTTACTGTTAGTTGTTAATATACATACATTTAAATAGCTTCATTAATAATAAAGCAGGCATCAAATGTAATTGACAATTGTCATTAATATTTACTAATACTACTTACAGAGCTATATATGTTTTCTGTATTATTAAAGCTACATAATTTTATATACAGAAACCCTTAACATAATCAACGAAATAAGATCCCACACTCCCAGGACACCAAGTTAGTTACTTTGTAAAAGAGACCATCGAGAAAAATAATCTTCACCAATTTGTAATGTTAGCAGTTTTCTCCATTTATGCAGTTAGCATGTCCTGCTAACGAACTTGATTGCAACATAAATTAAAAAGGAAATAAAGCAAAGTTTTTTCTTCCGTGAGGGTTATTAAACGTTTTGGCATTCGGAAACTTCATGCGTGCATCTATATAAGCAGAGTAAAGGTTTTTCAAAGTTTGTGACACTGTTTCCTTAGATACACATCTGTAATATGCAATAAATTTTATAAATGGTAATAAAGGAAATAAATATACCTAACACAGGCTCGATTGTCGCTTTTTACTTTCTCTACTACGTATAGTAAATAGGGGAAGTATACCCAAAACTTCGATACCGAGTTTTCACCGGAAATATATGTTTTGAGACCCCCTGAATCCCCCCCAAAAAGCATTTTTGGAAACATGTCTGTGTGTGTGTGTGTGTGTCTGTGAACAGCATAACTCAGACAACGAACAGTCGGATGGACACCAGACTTGGTATTTAGGGAAATTTTTCAAAATTTTAATTTTCTCAAAAATGGTCTAACGATTTTGATTAAAATATCATATGTTTAACATATTTTCATGACAAATGAAATGTACATCTCGAATTTTCTGGGAATGTCTCCAAAAGTATTCTTCATTGTGAACGACTTTTGCATAACTGGTTTAGAGATAGACAAACTTTTATTACACACAAAAAAAATGCAGATCGCGTTAAAATACACAATTTATGTCATATACATTTCTTTTGTTGAGTGAACCATTTTCGAGATATTGCTTGTTATTCCCTTAAATTTTCCAATACTTATACTTTTTCTCAAATGGGAAATCGTTATTCATTTTTTTTTCTTGGTAATGCAAAGAGAATGGAATACTCCACATAGCAACCAGATCTTAAAATATTTGACTATAGCTTAAAGCCTACCAATTCCCCTTGCATCTACAAGAAAATTAGTAATAAGATTAACATCTCGATATCTCGATTAACATGAAGCATATGGGAAATAAGCGTTTGTAAATATGGTTTGTACAAGAGTAGAGAAAGTCATGTGAGTGTAACACATCAGATTTTTAAACTCTGTCTTCTGCTTGTTGAGGTGTTACATCATGGCCATCTGTGTATATAGCTTGCAATAAAATGTAACTGGCTTTTGTTTTTATACTCTGCGGAGATAAGCAGTTATTTATATTCTGTGGAGTAACAACTACTATTTTTTTTCTACTCCAGGGCATTCTCAACTGTAAGTCAAGGTGTTCTTCTTAGGCATGTTCGTTTATGATTAGAATGTATTCAAGTAAAAGGGCTTTCTAAATCCTTTTCCATCTTTTAGTAATTTTAAAAATGAATTTAGATGTTTTATAGCCCCATGTCCGTCAGAACGAATTCGGCATTTCACTAGCGAAAGAAGTACCAAAATCGATTGAGTGGTTTTTGAGATTACTCTACATACACACACAAACTGTCTCTCTTTATAATACTGGTGTAGCTGTAAAAGGATCATTATCATTAATGTATATCATCTTTATATATAATTATATATCATATTTGTATTTTATGAATATTTATAAAAGAATTATAATTTGCTAAAGCAATAGGACACCAGCCAGTAGAGAAGAATACGGGACTAGGAGTATTAAAATTAAGTTTTATTTATGAAGGCTCTTTAACTGCTCTGGTTCTTAGCGTCCCATTATATATTTCAAGTAAAAGACCGGAAATTTTGCTCAGAAGCCTCTTTAACAGGCTTGAGGTTCCTTTACATGCCGTAAATCTACGTCACTGGACCATCAGCTTTACTTCCCTTCCGAAGGAAGCCATGCTAAGGATTTTTACGCCCGCAAAAATCCATCGCCCTCCGCCGGGTTTGGAACCCGTGACCTTGGGAACTAGAGGCTAGCAAGGTACCCCTAGGCCGCGGGGGACGACGACTAGGTGTATGGGGTAATTGTGGACATTACAAACAATTTTATACTAAAATGGCGGAAACCTCCCGTTATGTTATTTTACTTGGCATACGGACGTTTTACCTTGTCGAATATAAGCCTCTGTATTTTAATTGTATTTTGCATACTAAGTTTATCAATATTTCCGTTTTCAACCCTATTTCATAACCCATAATTCATCTATACAGTTCCTAAAACCTGACGACGAAAAATTAATTTCGAACAATCACAAAGATTCCAGATACCTGTATACATGCCCTCATGTTACAAATTTAATTCTAAACATTTGTAATATAACGTTATATTCGCATTTTCACTCACCAGTGATAATTTGGAACATATTCTAATTAATGTTTTAATTGTTTGGTCTTCCAACCAAGTAGTTCACTTTTCTGTTTACGGAGTCTATATCACACTTGTATTAGATACCATTTTAGTTACACTCACTGTTAACACTCTACAAAATGTTTTGCAGCTGGAATTCTCGTAATCTAACCGGTTTTTACTTTCTCTACTACGTATAGTAAGTAGAGGAAGTATTGTATTCCATCCAAAAATTCGATATCGAGATTTCACCGGAAATACATGTTTTGAGACCCCCTGAATCCAAAAAAAGCCTTTTTGGAAACATGTCTCTGTGTGTCCGTGAACAGCATAACTCAGAAACGAACAGTCGGATAAACACCAAACTTGGTATTTAGGTTCAGTATCTTCCAAGGATGCGACACGAAGGTTTTCAAGAAAATCCCCCCCACCCCAGATTACCCTTTACATGGAAGATTTTTCGAAAATTTTAATTTTCTCAAAAATGGCTCTAACGATTTTGATTAAAATATCATATGTTTAAGATATTTTCATGACAAATAAAATGTATATCTTGAATTTCCTGGGAATGTCTCCAAAAGTGTTCTTCATTGTGAACGACTTTTGCATAACTGGTAAACCACAAGAGATAGACAACATTTTACTACACCAAAAATGTAGATCGCGTTAAAATACACAATTTATGTCATACATTTTTTTGTTGAGTGAACCATTTTCGAGATATTACTTGTTATTCCCTTAAATTTTTCAATTCTTATCTTCTCGAATGGGAATTCGTTATTCATTTTTTTTGTCTTGGATATGCAAAGAGTATTAATCTGTGGGAAAGGGAATGGTGCTGCACCTAGCAACCAGCTATTAAGAGATATGTATGTGCTTAAAGGCTACTGTATTTCCAAATTGCCCTTGTAAATATACATTCCCCTTACAAGAAAATTAGCAATAAGATAGACTCTGCAAATGTTTATCTCGATTAACATGAAGTAGATGGAGAATAAGCGTTTGTAAAATTAGTTTGTACAAGAGTAGAGAAAGTCATGTGAGTGTAACACATCAGATTTTTTTTTGTATACTTCAGAGCCAAACCCAATTACATATGAAGTATCGTAGTCTTATGTTTAAACTCATTTCGGCGATTCTTAAGCAAGAGGTGCGCATTGAAGGGAAGGAGCAGCTTTGTCATACAACCATGCAGGCACAAAGTACAACATACTGTGAAGCAACTACGTGCCGAGTTATCAACTGGCGTCGAGCGGCCGATCGGTAAGAGATAGAGCCAACGTAAACACCAAAAAACGCAATCGAGAGATAACCAGACGCTTCTGGAAATTTCCCTTCTCCCCACTTCCAGAACACTCTAGAATGTTTTGTGAACAATTCCAATGGCTATATAAGCGAGCGTTCTCGCAAGGGAGTCGGTAAGTAAATGAGTTAGTGAGCGCATTTCTGATGCTATTCTCCGAGCGGGTTGGTGACAACTGCTGTGCGTGCAGCGAGTGCTGTTTCCGTGAGATTAGAGACGCATTGTGTTCGACTCCACAGCGGGTGAACCGCCCGGAAAAAGAGGCCACGTCGTGCGTATTTCATTATGCCACGAAGAAAGTGAAGACTACGTAGCGAAGAAAGTGAAGTGACAGGGAAAAGTGAACAAGTGAAGTAACAGTGAGAACTTAGTGAAGTGACAGTTAAAAAACTGAACAAAGTCACAATATATGCCCCCTTATTCCACTGGTCTTTCACTAAAAATAGTTTCCCTGGGACACGGAAGCTCAATTCGGTTTTTGCAGCTGCCGATTAGTTCTTAGTTTGGGAACGTTTGTTTAAATTGTGAATGTTTCAAGAAGAAATAAAATTCATGTTCATTTTACAATACTGAACTTGATTGTTGCAACAGGTAGCAATGAAATTAACAATTACCTATACTTACATGACTGTAATTAGTATACCCATTAAGCACATGTTCTAGAAAATGTCAAAAGCCCTAAATGTCCCTAAGTTTAAGTATACCTTACAATTCCTACAATTGGCAACATTAAACAGGAGGGGAAACAAACCATTCAGCGTGGGAAAGAACTTCTGATGGTAAGGAGTGGAACGGGATCGTATAATGGAACATTGTTGCAAGAATGGAACGCTTAAAATGAAGGATGCTGTCAATTCTTGCTTTTAAGATTTATCTGACAACGCTCTTGCTGTACAAAGTGCTAAAACCAAATTGATACCATGATCATCTAAAAATGTTAACTTCGGGAACAGGCTGAAGGGGAAGCTAAGTTAATGAATGTAAAATAATTTTGCATCTATTGGTTGAGGCAAATTAACAAATCGGTGATAAACAGGGATTTCTCTGAAAAATTACAGCGGCAGAGGACCACGTGGTAAAATCGTCCGGTAGCTCGGCGTTACCTTTGCAATGGAAGAGGGCTGGATCTTATCCCAAACAGAGTAAATAGAAGTTGAGGGTTTTAAGATATGACGATGAACATATCCTTGAATTTTATCTCACCTCTTTCCTCAGAGAAAATCAATATAAACAACCAGAATAAACAGTTGAGTTATCATAGCATACAGGATAAACCCCAGCAAACTAAAGTGTTTTATACTTGTTTCCTTCTTTTGAAAGCCTACATCAAACATCAGACAAACAGCAGCTTTCGTAAAATGTGCGTTCTTACCTTCTCTGCTACTTACCTGAAGTAAGTGTAGAGGAGGTTTTGCATTCCACACAAAATTCCATATGGAGATTTAACCGGAAGTACACGTTTTGAGGTTTTCTGAATAAAAAAAGAAAGCATTTTTAGAAAAAGGTCTTCGTGTGCGTGTGTCTGTTTGCATGTGAACAACTTAATTCAAAATCGAAAAGTTGGTTGAATCCTTGGTATTTAGGTTCAGCATCTTCTAAGATCCGACACCAGGAATTTAAAGAAAATCCCATCCCGAACTACCCTTCACATGGAACATTTTTATTATTTTTTGTGTTTCTCAAAAATGGCTCTAAGGATTTTGATTAAAACACTATACGTTTATGGTATTTGTGTGACAAATTAAATGTATATCTTAAACTTTTTTAAATAGACTATAAACTCCTTATTCATTCTAAATTAATTTTATAGTATAACTTGTAAACTCTAATATATACACAAAATGTACTACACAAAAATATAATATTCTCGTTAAAACAAGCAATTTATGTAAACTAATTTTTAGTGGCATTAACCATCTCGGAGATATTCTTCATAATTGGTTTGAATTGTCAAAATTGTTATGGCTTTTTAATTTGCTAAATCGCTATTCGTTTTCTTTTTCTAGTGGCCATGAAAATAGAACACAATATCAAAGCAGTCACAAAGCATACCTATTTTAAAATATCTGACTATCGTTTAAGGCCCTTACCCTTGTACCTACAAGTAATGTGTAATATAACCGTTACTCAAACTGTTTATCTAGACTAACATAAAGCAGATAGAAGAATAAGTAAAAATAGCTGTAGAAGAGTGAGTAGAGAAAGTCGTGCAAATGCAACATTTCAATTTTTTTCTGATGGTCATGTAAAGAGCATGGAATATCAAAGCCACCACATAGCGATAATGAAAGTTTATCTCGTTTAACAAGAAGTAGATAGAAGAATATGCTCCAGCAACAATAGTTTATAGAAGAGTATGTAGAGAAAGTCGTGTGAATGCGACACATCAGATTATTTATTCTCCTGTGGCATTTTCGCCGTACTAAGTTCGCTTTCTGTCACGCGATTATTTCGCTTGTTTTAATGTGATTGCGTGTCAATTTTTCTTCCTGTTTAATGTTTTCACAAAGTCGATGATAGGTTTTAGTAGGATTCTGTGACTATAAAACTTTGTACAAGATGACAGACATATATATGAATTTTCAACGAATATTTAGAATCAGAGCTATTTATGAGAGGTGTGCACCGTATATTATATTTAATAACTGTTCACTAGTGTCACTTGGATTATACACCTATAGCATTGTCTTTTTCGCGAATTATGTAGGTTGTGTGGACCCCCGAAAGCAAACACAAAACTTTCTTATCTGATTCTGCGTATCCCAGAGTCCTCTTGAGGTTATCTCGCTAGGAGATTTACCAACTAGGCAGCGACCTGAAATATCACGAGTACTTTTTTCGCCGGGCTTCTAATTCAATGTACTGGCAACATAGTATTAATTCTTTGTAGTTAATACACATTTCTACTGCTGTGGAAAGATGATTTGGCAACTCAAATGTGCCCGAAGTCCTTGGCGCCGAAAGTTTTCACAATGAAAGAAACCTCTGGAAAGACTTCAAGTAGGTAACCTACCTCCACCGGAAATGGAACTCTCTTCCGCAGTTTGGAAGGCAAACACGCTACCCTCGTGCCATTCCGGTAGTCTTGCACACCAGCCGAGTGTAATAAGAAGAGTCGAAAGAATAATTAGAATTGAGAGCTTCGGATCACTGCCGAGATTCGAATCACGAATCCTTGGCTTTCCATATTATGGGTCTCTGCACTACAATGTCTCTCTGCAACTACAAACCTCCTTTGATTTATTCTTGTGGTCCTTCAAGGAAGAAATACAAATCGAAAGAGCAGGGTAGAGGTTAGGGAAGGACATGCATTTTTCTTCCACATTCCACGCGCTGATTAGGATACCTGTAGTCCGCAAATAAGTAGTGGGGAATTACACCTACTGTATAATATTATGACACCTTCGGGGCAGGTAGATGACGTAAACGGCTTCAGACATACGGAACAGTTGTGTTACAGTTCTGCACATCTGCTCTGAGGTGTGTTAATAGATGTTGAATCATTAACTTGGATATTTCGCTCCCGTATTAATCGTAAAAAGGTCAAGGATTCCTTTTAACGCTTCGTGTTGTTTTAATGATTCGTTACGATTACTGTAAGCCAGACCAGCTAAAGTCTATACTGTTCTGACATTTGCAATAAATGCTGACCTCTTAACCCCACAGCAGGATGAAAGTAGGTTTAAGCGCAGGTTCAGGGATCGAATCGGTGTCGATAGAAAAGGAATTTTCCACAGAAAGCGCTGTTATTTTGTAGCCATATGCCGTGCGGGACGAATCGGAAATACAGGCCTGTGTACGCTTTACGTTGTCATGACCTCTGGCTATCTCGCGGTGAGATGAAAGGATTTATCGTTACATTCAAGGTGGCGTCCCTGGATCGAACACAACACTTCCCGGATCAAGTGCTACCAAGAATGTGGAACTTTTATCAGTGTTCAATTAGGAGAAATCAGCGAACATGTGCAGGCGGTTTCTTTAAAAGCGATTTGGAAAGCATCTTCATCGAATACGTGGTGTGAATATTGTAAAAAGTCTGGAAAACAGCCATATCCTTGCAATGTTCGCATAATACAGTATTACCAAAGGTGAAAACATTACAACATTAATAGGTTTTTAATTCTAGCAACAGAAAATGTTTACGAAAACGGAACATCTGTTGTATAATAGGAGAAAGCATTACGCAAGCATGAAAGAAAATGAAATCCGTAGTACGAAAAGAAACTACATATTGCCATTGTTTTATGGGCTGATTTCTAGGTTTCTGCAAACCCACATTCCCATTCTTTCCTCTTGTCCGGATGTGAAACAATAGTGTATCATCTGGTATCCTCTTATTTCCCGAAACTTTTTCCCAATTATATTGTCAATGCATCCCCTAGCAAGAGGTTCTCACCCAGTGCCCCAGACAATTTATTTTCCTTTTCTGATCAGTTTAACCACTATTCTTCCTTCATCACTATTTTTAACACAAATGACCCGTATGGGAATGGGGTAATTTAGGTTGGTAATGAAAATTGCGGCTCTGCCTTCTCCGAGCAGCAACCATCTACCACTATTCATGGATAATAATAATTATTCTAGTCGCTTAATTGATAAGCTGCTTCCGTCTTTCCAAAGGATGGGTGAAGGGCAACACTGTCAAAGATTGCCTATGTTTTTACCAGTTGGGTAACAGTCACGATAATACTCATAATGACGATATATTTCAGGTGCTTTTTTTACTGCGGGTTAACATCATGTGGCCACACGTAATATACAATATACTTATAAAAATTAAACTATGTGGCGCAAGGCCTGCCGTTCGTCCGCTGCGTCACCCACCTCTATCCATAACAGGCTTCATGAGTGGGTTGCAGTACTGGAGGGTGGGTTTTGGTCAGCGCCCCGGCTACCTCCTGGCCTTCTTAACCTGGTGCCGCTACTTTTCAATCAAATAGCTCCTCAATTGGCCCCTCAGAGACCTAATGGGGCTGAGTGCACCCCGGACCAGGTCTCCCAGCGGAAGAAAATCCCCACGCCGGGACCGGGAATTGAATCCGGGTGTCCCACTTGGTAAGAGCAGCGCTACCACCGTGCTATGGAGATGATCCAGAATAAACTTATACTTTGTGTTAGTAATAATAATTCTAATTATTATTGTGAGCTAAATTATTAAAATTGACTAATACATAATGGCATCTTTCTTGTAGTTTTTCCACCGAAAGGATTCTGTTCGTTCTTTGCGGATTGTCCCACAATTCAGGAGCTTTTACAGCGCCACATCCCTATTGAATGCGGGCAACGTTTTCTTCAGTAGGAACATTTAGCATAAATATTGTGCCCTTTATGAATTATAATGCTACAGGTAACTCATTTTTTACTAACCCCTCCTTCTACAAGATCGAGTCTGTAAGTATTGCATTGGGCTAGCCTACCTCTAATTACTTACACCAGTCAGAGCAGAAATCATTAAGAGAGGCTATTTGTAATTTCCCCGAATACAATATCGCTCATTGGTTCATCTTCCCAGTCATAGACATGATAAGAGTTGGGTGGAGTAAAGTGTTAGGTGAATATGAAAAGCTTGCAGAAGAAAAATCACAAATTGTGTTTGTGGAGCGGCATGAGGTATGAGGAGGAATAAGGTGGATTATTGAGACCATCGTCCTCCTCTCTATACATCCAGGTTATGCGTGAAGCATTGGAGTCTTGGATAAACTTAAGTGTGCGGTGATTTCAGTGATCTTATCTTGCATGAATGATGTTAACCTTAATGTTGAACGGTGACTTTGTTCTACTCCAGATGCCATTTCCCGCTCGCCACAATGCTATTTACTACATTGTCTTATATTTTGCGCATTTCTGATGACGTCCCGACTACCAAGTACTTGTGATTCGTCACCAAATACCCGTATCCGGACTTAGTTTCCTTAGCAATATCCTCGCGCCAAAAATATTATAAGAGTGTCGAGGTAACCTTCTCGTGCCGAAAATATATGACAGCGTTCCTTAGCAAGTGAAAGTGATCCTTAAAACTTCCACGCTCGAAAAATATGATGAGAGTGTTCCTTAAAACTTCCTCGCTCCGAAAATATGAAAGTCCGCAGAAACTTTCTTGCACCGAAAATATATGTGAGCTGGCCGAAAATATTATGAGAGCGCCTCGATCCGAAAATATTATCATAGTGCCTCAGCAACCTCCTCGCGCCGAAAATATTATGAGACTACCGCAGCAACTTTCTCGCGCCGAAAATACACTGGTGTGCAAAACTTAAGGACGAAAGTAATCTTCGCATGCCATGACACTACCAAGTAACATAGCTCGATGAAACGTGAATCATACATAGAGGGAACTGCTACGGTATGCTACAGTAGGCAACTAAACGGAATATGCAATGAGACGAACACAAATCCCACTTTTATTCATAGACCATAAGCTACACTGAAGTCAATACGGCATATGATGGCTCTCTAGATTTACAGAAACAGATACATGGTGCTTAAAAGGGTGTATGATCATCACGGATAGCAATGCATGATCTGCATCGTGCTCCCATGCTGGCCACAAAGTTGGTAAGCAATTCTTGTGGTAGGGCGTTCCATTCCTCCAACAGCGCTGTTGACAACTGTTGGAAGGTCGTTGGTGCATATGGATATGCTGTAATGCGTCCCCCTTAAGCATCCCACACGTGTTCGATGGGATTTAAATCAGGAGAACAGGCAGGCCAGTCCATTCGCCGAATATCCTCTCGTTCCAAGAGATCCTCCACCTGCGCTGTTCGGTGCCGTCGGCATTGTCATACATAAAAATGAAGTCAGGGCCGGTTTCACCCCTGAAAATACGCACATAAGGAAGGAGTACAGTATCACAATAACGTTGACCAGTGAGCGTCCCGTGTTCAAAGATTTGGAGCCGGTTCGCCCATGCAACATTGTCTCCCCAAGCCATAACACCCGGACCCCCAAAACGATCATGTTCAAGGATGTTCCTGGGTTCATTACGTGTTCCCACCTGTCGTCAGATGAGCGTACGTCGAGAATCACTACTTAGACTGAATCTGCTCTTATCCGAGAAGAACACGCGACCCCATCGTCGGCCGTCGGGCAAAGACACCACCTCTGTGTAGTCCCGTGCCACTGTGTATCGTGAGATGGCGTGCCTAGCTGTCCTGTTAAATGTGGTTGCAATTGCACCCGCTGTTTGGCGTGGGTCCCTTCTTGCCTGTTGCACAATCTGCTGCTGTAGTTGAGCGTGGTGGACCACCACCTCTCCTTGGGACAGCAGTACCTGTGGTTTGGAAGGTTCCCTATGCACGTGAAACAATGCTGTGAGCAATTCCAAACTCCTGAGCAATACTCGTCACACTTCGCCCTTCTTCCAGTTTTCCGATGATTCTTCCCCTGTGAAGTCATCCAAATGGTGTCTACGGGCCATGTTGCAATAAAGAACTCCACTACAGTGCACCGTAACAGCTCGCTAATTGCCACACACCGCCTTGTCCTGTTTCGTCAACTGCCCCGTATTGCGGGATCAGATCCATTTGGCACTATAGGCTCGCTACACTCACGCCATGTGACGTCCAGCTTTCTGTGTACATGTGAGAGACCTCTGGCAACATGCTCCCGCACCTTCATCTACTTTCACCAAGTAGTTCATTTATGTTACTTTACCCATCTCGTCCTTAGGTTTTGAACACTAGTGTATTATGAGACTGCCGTAGCAACTTTCTCGCACCGAAATATTATGAGAGCATTCCTTAGCAAGTTGCTCGCACCGAAAATATTATGAGAGTACCGTACCAACTTTCTCGTACCGAAATATTATGAGAGTACCGTAACAACTTTCTCGCACCGAAATATTATGAGAGTACCGTAACAACTTTCTCGCACCGAAAATATTGTGAGAGTACCGTACCAACTTCCTCTCGCCGAAAATATTATGAGAGTACCGTAACAACTTTCTCGCACCAAAAATATTATGAGAGTACCGTAACAACTTTCTCGCACCAAAAATATTATGAGAGTACAGTAACAACTTTCTCGCACCGAAAATATTGTGAGAGTACCGTAACAACTTTCTGGCACCGAAAATATTATGAGAGTACCGTAACAACTTTCTCGCACCGAAAATATTATGAGAGTACCGTAACAACTTTCTCGCACCGAAAATATTATGAGAGCATTCCTTAGGAATTTCCTCGTTCCGAAAGTATTATGAGGGTGTTTTTTACCAACTTCCTCGTGCCTTAAATGTAATGAGAGTGGCGTAGCAACTTCCTTACGCCAAAAAATGTTATGAAACGTCTTGTTTATACATTTTATCCAGCTATATGACTACTTATTTCTCCCACTTTTCCTACCAGTCACTACGTGTGCGTCTTCCTAAATGACTTTCTATTCTTATTGGCTACTTATTTTTCTACAAAATTCTCTCATTTGTTCATTTTAAATTTATTCTAGACCATTCGTAGCTTGTGGGCTACTTTCTCGTCACTTAATTCCCACGATTTTATTTTTGGTTTTACGATAAGGTCCGCACATTTCAGGTTGTCTGTAATATTTTCGTCTGGTGTTGGAATCACATCCTAAAAACTACAATGCTACTAATTACCGCTAAGAGTGTCCGTTTTCTAATATTCTCATGTTCAGGGTCCCATAAAATCACCACTCTTGACAGCGGGGCTTTTAAAGAGACAAAAGACGGGCAATGCGGCGACGACGTTTCCGTGTCCTCTGTCCTCAGAAATTGAAGTTCTGCTCGTTGTTTGTACATTTAATTTATTCTTCAATAATCGTGCTATTAATTGCTTATTACCATCTTGTTACCATGTCTATCAAACTTGTATTTATATGCCGATTTACTTATTTGCCATTTGTTTATGATAGGCACATAAAGCCGGTTACATAATATCAGTAAGGGGAATAGGTCAAACTTTCTTCTGCAAGTGTGCATGTAATTACAATTTTAGATCGAACTTTAAAAACCGAAGAGATTTTAGTATCAGGAACAAAGAGGACCAAGAGGGATTGCTCAGGCGGTAACGTCTGTGGCTCACATTGGGGAGGTCCCGGGTTCGAACCCTCAAGGCCAACCAATCTGACCGAAGGTTTTTTCGCGGCTATCCCCGGATGGTAGGCGAATGCTGGTTTGGATAATTTGATCCGCGAATTTTCCCTTCATTTCTTTATTTCATTTCCTTCTTCACCAGCATACCAGGCAATGGGCTGATCAGTCATCCTGGATATGCTATGATCCAGGGTCTTCTTGCTCCTCGACAGCTTACTGGCATTGGTTTGTAAGTCCTACAAAAACGAGGGTGATACATTAAAGAAGAAATAAAAGGGAATATTATAATAGCTGCTATACTAAGCAATCCCACGTTCTGGGAATTTTCCTTTGATAACTTCGTCCTCGAGTTTGTAAAGCTAACAGCTATCGTTTGGATGTTCAAATCAGATGCATTGGTAGTGCATACGAAGAATTTTCTATTGCAGCACTCTATGTTTCTCATATATTTAATAAAGATTTATTTTAATTACTAGTGAAAGTGAAGGAAGCAAAGTTCTTGGATAATGTTAGTCCTCTATTGTCACTGCGTTGTTTTAAACCAGGGCATACGTAACAAACAACAGTTCGACATTGACACGTGTACTTAGAAAGGATCTAAAGTGTTTTATATCAGAAATGTTTTATGAGCGTTTCAAACAACTCCGCAAGCCTCAAAGTGCAAAAATTGATGCTCAACTAGATAACTTCAGAATAGCTTTCCTTTCACTTGCTGCAAATAGTTTCACAGTAACGTAACTGCAGCAAGAAACAACGGAGGTCATTCAGAGTCATATGTGGAACTCCAAAGTTCAAACCCGCATTTCTCACGAACTTCACACTTTGAAGACTGTAATTTATTGCTTCTGGTTATGGAAACCAATACGTTCTCGGGAGAGTGGTAAGAATCTTTGCTTCGGGTCAAGAATTCACGAGCGTTTCTGATCGAGAAGAATGATGACCTTGATCAAGGTAATGCCAGCGAGGGAACGTGATCGTACGTGTTGGCAGAAACTTCAAATATTAAATGTTCATATGATGAGCAACGCTTCCCTACCCACTAATAGACAATTAAAATTATGTATCAGGGTTATTCATAGTCGGAACGTACTACAAGTTTGTTTCTTCAGTCATAGCCTTAATTCTTTAGCCTTTTGATAATACTTGAATTAAATGTCTTTACAACCAGAAATCTTCCAAGCTTCCAAATAATGGGACTCAATGCGAGGAAATGAAGGGGTAAGAGAGGAAGTTATGTGGAGGGAAGTGGTCAGCTACCTACTTTCTACAAAATGCATAGCACGGATTTCTGTAAGGATAGATTAAGGTGGCCACCTATGAAAAATGTACTGACACGGTAGCTGAGGTCACTAAGGCCCGGACTCATGAACAGGTGGTCCGCCCTATCCGAGGTTTTTTCGGGATTTTCTCAATCTTCATAACTGGCAAATACTGGGATGGTTCCCTAAACTTGGGCCTGGAACGTTTCCTTCCCAAATATAATTATCATTGCATATATGACTAGTGTCTACAGCCTGTGGTGCCATAGTAAGAAGGGGCTTAAACACTGTTAAAGAAAAAGAGAAAAAAATGGAAAATATTAAAAATATGGAAAAACTCGATGAAGACCTTTAAGTTTAAAAAAACAATCCTATCATATACGACGCAATAAAACTAATTAGTAGTATTCCTTTATTACGTACGCACCAATTGTGTCACAGTAAAATTAACATTTTTGAATTTACCGAAAAAAGGAATACTTTCAATCTTCAACGTAAAGCAACTCTGACAGTATAGCATGTAACTACGTGGAATTTATAGGACACCTTTATCTTATACTACGAACAGTTATTCAATAATTTGTTGTAATTAAATAACTTTAAAAAATATCTAAACATACGCGCAGGTTTCGATTCATCAAATGAAATTTAAAGATTTTTTAAAAGTTTAGAAAACAGCTGTTTTAAATTTCGCTAGAAAACATTTTTGGGGTGTATGTAAGCTATTTAAGCCCAAGAATTCTTGAGATGAAGGAATGCTGAAATTATTTTATTTTGTATCTGCATCTGTGTTTTTATTGTTTTTTAGTGGAATAATAAATGGTGCTCCTGAAAATGAAATCGGTTATTAATACCCATGTGTATGGTATATTAACAAGGGTCTTTTTGCAACACGTGCATTTACACATGAAGGGCGCTCCTGAATGTGTAAGAATATAGCAATGAGTGAGATTAGACGGATATTTTGAAAATTATGGCATTTGGATTTAAGCCAATAATTTAAAAATGAAAAACAGCAAGTTAAACAATTTCATTGAGAATCACATGACTGTATCTACCCACATAATCCTTTATATTTTATAGTTACGTTAGTTATTCTCGACCATTTTTTTTACTGTGATTATATGAATTTAAACAACATTGACTTGGTTACGTATATGATAGATACGGAAAAACAACTGTTTGCATATCTTAAGTCCCGTTTTATTACCGATAATTCAATTTGGGAAGAAAAGAAGAATCGCGTAGCATGCTTTATAAATCTGAAGCCGGGGGTTGATCGTCACTTTGCTTAAATATCTGCTGTAGCTCCTGCCGGCTGCTACAATGGTTGGGCTATGAGATGATTCTCTCAGGTTTGCGTAGGCGGGTGTGAAAGGATAACGCCAGTTTAAATTGACTGAGAGATGAACTACTGAAGCGATTGGACGACGGTTCGAAGATAAAGAATGAAACTGATTATGAAACGTAGCATTCGAAGCTATAACAATTGAATTGTTATACTTGCTAACTTCTGCAGTATCAATTTTACGGTTTGAAATAGCTGTTTCCGCAAAACAAGAAACTAGAAGCGTAATTTGCCGTGAGTCGCTGAAATGCTTGCCAGCAAAACCCCTCAAGCTGACCACTAAATCTTACTCGCACAAGCGCCTCACTGAGCGCTTAAAATAACACACGAATAATCGCCTGATTAAATAACAAATTCTCAAGAAAGTATGTCACGAATGTATCCAGAACAAATATGCATCTGATTAGAATACACGCCCTCATATTATCTCAAGCTCCGCCTACATTTTACTCCCCTAACAACATCTCATATACGCTCCAATCTCAAGCTCCTACGTATGCTACCTATATGTGACACTGTTACTAGGCGGTACCTCCCAGGCTCTCAGAGTTCCATTACCTTTCTCTTTTTCAGAATTTCTGCCTACATGACTGTTCAAAGGTAGTGAATTTAGAACCTAATTGCATTCCAAGAGTCTTTAAGCTAATGTTTTCGCTCCTCTTGCTGTTACTAATGACTTTGCTTTGAAATTACATCTGAAAGAGCCCTAAACTTTTCCTGCTGTAAATACTACAGTCTATTCGAAGAAAATTCAAGATATAGGCTTTAGTATTTATGCACATATCTTAAATTAGAGCCATTTTTTACAAACCAGAAAGTTACTTTCATCATGTATACGGTAGCTTAGGGTGGGGATATTTTATTAAAAATGTTCGTATGACATGCTTAAACAGTAACTGACTCTAAAATGAAGTTTGGTATTTATCCGATCTTTCGTTTTTGAGTTATGCTTTTCACAGACATACCTATGGACATGCTTACGGACCTTTTTCTAAAGTGTTTTTCCTGCCACGAAACGTGTTTTTGCAGTGAATTCTCGAAATCAAATGCTGGATCGGAATACAGTAGATGATATAGGTGAGTGATAGAAAAGTTAAATATGAAGGTAAAACAGCATCGAAACTTTCGCTGAAAAAAACCTCGATATAGGCAGGTATTTTACCTTAAAGAAATAGGAGCAAATTGGGTTTTATTAGCCTGCGGTGCGTTATTTGAAGTTGTTGACATATTTGAGTTCAGAAAGAATAGGAGACCAGTGTACCTGCAATGCTTACATCACACAGCGGACTTCCCTCCCTTGCGGAATTTGTATGCAATATCTTTGCCAAAGACACAGTTTCTCTTCCTCTATTGGATTTTGCTAATCACAACACGGGAAATCCAGATTCCTTAGACTGGATTCTAAGAATGCCCGTTTTCATATTCTCTCGAGAATTTCACACACTTCGACCATATCAGATATCATTGGTATGAATTTTAAATTCGTTCAAGGCTCCTGAAGCGCTATTCTCCAAAACTGTAGATAGAATCAGTAGGTTGGCAGCAGAATCTGGGAGATTTCAGTGGCGATAGTCACGGGAACAAATAGATGCCATCCTGTTTCGTTTGTGTACTCAGCACGAATCTTACAGTAATATACCACAAAATAAACTACCATATTTACACTTTATATTATAGTGGATATCTTGTGGTTACTTTGGATCTGAAAATGTTTACAACAAATCTCTTGTGGTAAATAGGATCAGTATACGTCTTGAATTTTATGCAGTATTTTCAACAACCAGTAAGTTCATGTGACGCCGAGCGGGCATAAGCCGCCACTGGAAGGACAATTCTTGATATTTTGTTGTTTGTTACCACCATTATCTTGTACATTAGCATTCATCAGTTTGGAAGAGAGTAATTTCTTGTAAGGTATGTACTTGTGCAAGTGGTTCTCAAAGATGGCGATGAGTAAGCCATTAAGCCAAGCAGTTCAGAAGATATCTCCAATTTAATAATTATATACATTACAAGGCCATGCAGTTAGTTACGTACAGACAGTTCCAGTTCTTTCTATACAAAGATAACATAAATCTTAAGACCACACCCTAAAATAACGCCTCTTGTATTCAGTGTAGTGTTACTGTTGTGTCCGCAATTTATCATCTTTGCTGGTTATTCTGAAAAGCATTTCTAGTTTCACGCACTGGAAATCCTTTCAGAGACAAAATAATGGCTCTTCAAATGAAATAAAATCTCCAAGGATTTAATGAATTTGTCTAATTCTGATAAAGTATCATCCATATACAGCCTGCAATTTTGAGAGAAATTATTCTCTAATACTCCACTGAAATTCATACACAACACACGATAAAAAATCTGATGTGTTACACTCACATGACTTTCTCTACTCTTGTACAAACTATTTTTACAAACGCTTATTCTCCATATGCTTCATGTTAATGGAGATATCGAGATGTCAATCTTATTGATAATTTTCTTGTAGATGCAAGGGGAATATGGTAGGTTTTAAGCGATAGTCAAATATTTTAACGCTGGTTGCTATGTGGCGCATTCCATTCTCTTTGCATGTCCAGGACATAAAAAAAATGAATAACGAATTTGAGAAAATAAGTATTGGAAAATTTAAGGGAATAACAAGCAATATCTCGCAAACGGTTCACTCAACAAAAGAAATGTATATGACATAAATTATGTATTTTAACGCGATCTACATTTTTCGTGTAGTAAAATTTTGTCTATCTCTTATGGTTTACCAGTTATGAAAAAGTCGTTCATAATGAAGAATACTTTTGGAGACATTCCCAGAAAATTCGAGATATACATTTTATTTGTCATGACAATATCCTAAACATATGATATTTTAATCAAAATCGTTAGAGCCGTTTTTGAGAAAATTAAAATTTTCGAAAAATGTTCCATGTAAAGGGTAGTCTGGGGTGGGGGGATTTTCTTGAAAACCTTCGTGTCGCATCTCTGAAAGATACTGAACCTAAATACCAAGTTTGGTGTTTATCCGACTCTTCGTTTTTGAGTTATGCTGTTCACAGACACACAGACACACAGACACACACACACACACGGACATGTTTCCAAAAATGCTTTTTTTGGATTCAGTGAGTCTCAAAACATGTATTTCCGGTGAAATCTCGGTATCGAAATTTTGGGTGGAATACAATACTTCCCCTACTTACTATACGTAGTAGAGAAAGTAAAAAATCTGTTACATTCACATAACTTTTTCTACCTACTATTATTTATTTCTATGTAGCTTCTCCAAACTATGCTTACGAAAGCTTATTTTTCTATCTGGTTCACGTTAATCGAGATAAGGCTTTGCAAAAATAGATTAGTTACACATTTCGTTGAACGTACAAGGGCGATAAAGGAAACCAAATCAATAGTCGGATGTTTAAGAACCCGGTAGCTATAGGTTGACCTGGAAGTTCCATACTCTTCGAGAAATAACTGAAAAGCGACAGTACTTTAAAAAATTATAAAGTATGGAACACTCAAACCAAAACCAAACACACTGAAATCACTGATCCAAAAAAAGGAAAGAAAGTTATTTAAAATAACTTGTGTGTTTTAAAGATAACTATATGTTTATTTTTGTGTAGTAGTTTTTATCTGTTATGGTTTATCAGTATTACAAAAATTTTACAAAATTTCCTCCGAATAAAGAGCACTTCACAGAAAATTCCCAGAAAATTCAAGATAGGTATATATTTTATTTGTGATGTAAATATCTTAAATATATGGCATTTTAATCAGAAAAGTTAGTCATTTTTTTGAAAATCGAAAAGTAAAAACAAATCTTCAATATAAAGGTTAGTTTTGGGTGGGGGGATTCGAAAATCTCGTCTCGCATCCTTGGAATATTCTGAACTTTTAAACACCAAGTTTGATATTTATACGACATTTAGTTTTTGAGTTATGCTATTCTCACGCCCGCGCATCTTTTTCTAAAAATGCTTTTTTTATTCAGGGGGGCCTCAAAACATGCATTTACTGTGAAATCTCGACATCGAACTTCTAGGTGGAATACAATACTTCCTCTACTTACTGTAAGCACGCAATAGAGTACACGCAAAGCAAGAGATAAAGGAGATGGTTCTGCTGAAACTAAAGCATAGATGGTACAAGTTTTTATTTCAAATAAAGCATGAAAGTCGGAAACACGTTGCACACATTGTTGCACTTAGAGACATTCCTAGAACTTCCTTTCAGTGGCATAAAGTAGTGGTGGTTTTTAATAACTTATGAGCACAGTTAAGACAACGTGTGCGGCTTGCTGTGAATTATGTGTTCAAGTGCAAATCACTTCTTCTGTAGATTCAAACAAACTAGGAATAACGAATTTTCTTGTGGCAAGAAATGGACTACCTTTTTACTTTCTGTTGTGTCCGCAATTTATCATCTTTGCTGGTTATTCTGAAAAGCATTTCGTAGAGAAGGTATGGCATTCCACCCAAAAATTCGATACCGAGATTTCACCGAAAATACATGTTTTGACCCCCCCTGAATCCAAAAAGAAGCATTTTTGGAAACAGGTCTGTGTGTATGTTCGTGAACAGCATAACTCAAAAACGAAAAGTCGAATAAATACCATACTTGTAATTTAGGTTCAGTACCTTTCAAAGATGGGAACAAAGATTTTCAAGAAAATCCGCCACCATCCGACTATCCTTTACATGGAAGATTTTTCGAAAATTTTGATTTTTTTTTAAAAAAAATACCCTTTAACAATTTTGATGAAAATATATATTAAAGATATTTGCTGATAAGTAAAATGTATATCTTGTAATTTCTGGAATAACCTGTTAAGTCCTCTGTATTCAAAAGGAATTTAGTATAATACTGTATAACTGTAAACGTTAAGCGATAGATGAAATGTACCATAAAAATGTAGATCTCCTTAAAATGTACAATTTACTTCAAATAAGTTTTTCTGTGGCATAAGCCGTTTCTGAGATATCCGTTATTAAAGATTAGAATTGTTGAGTACATATTCTTATAAAGCCTCATCGATTTTCAGTTGTTTCTCGCAATTGCATGGAAGCGGGATGGAATTTTTAGACCAGCATATAGCGTCCAGTTCTTAAACATTAGACTATCGCTGTTCTCCTCGTATCCTAACGGAAATGTATAATGTAGTAGATAGAAAAATGAGCTTTAGTAAGAATAGTTTGTATACCCACTAATAAAGCTAAAGGGTATAGAAAGTCATGTGAATGTATCACAGCAGATTTTTTTTTATATTTCTGTACAAAGAGTAGTATTATGCTTAAATGCATATAGCCTTAGCGATCATAAAACGTTACTCTATCCGGAACTTGCTCCTTTCTGAACATTTTGCTTCATGTTACCTCTCCAGCTTGAAGGGAAAGCCTAATGGTCTTAATTCCATCAGAGAATTAAATAAAAAGCATATAAAGAATGTTAATTAATTGCTCTTCCACACAAGCCCTGTGAAGACTTAAACTGGAAAGGTAGAATCAGATTGAAAAATTCAATGCCATTGAACTAGGTGACTTAAAATAGTACTTACGACATTGGAAATCGCCATTGGACTTTACAACGCCTTATGGTTTACCGGTAAAAAATATGAATCAGAGAATTTAATGTCGTGCAGGTATATTGCCATGGTAGTAGTTGGAATGCCCATTATTATGCCATTTGGAATTTTAAATAGTCGTTTCATTATACGTAGAAACCATGACAGAAAAATTCGCTTGAATTTCCCCATACAGAAACACTACAAGGAGAAATACTCAATGCGCCTATCTGTTTCTTCTGAACTGATGACATGTTTAATCGCCTTTATTTATAATCTCAGTCTCCTGATGTTACGATGTACATAAAAATTTTCGAAATCTCTTCCGTCCACAATTAATATACGATTATAATTAAAATCCCTACATCACCTTTTTCTTAATAAAACTGCACACCATCCTGCTGCAGGTTATATTTATTATCTTGAAAGAGAATAATTATGTGAGTGAAGACGACAGCTATGGATCCGCAGAAAACCTGTTCAAGCAGCCTCAAAGATTCAACAATAATACTTGCAGGAATTGAACCCTAGTCACCTTGGCAGACAGTCTGGCCACTCAGCCATGGCGGCGCATCATGTCTTGAATATTTCAAAGGAGGATTCGGATAAATGGAATGTTATTTCTGCTTGACCTGTTAGAGCTATGTGGAATGCACCCAAATACATCGCAAAGCTCTCTGGAGTAAGCTAAACATTTGTAAGCGATTGTACCCCAAATATTATTGCGGCTTATTGGTTCAGTCAGCATCATTCACAACATTTGAACATTATAAAGGTGCAACAGCAAGTTCGATAAACAACTTTGGTTTTCTCTTGGAAGACCAAATATATATTTGAAACCTCATCTAAATATTTTTCTTACTCATTTTTACTTTCTCTATGCTTATTTATAGTAAGTATAGCAAGTATTTATTACATTCTATCCAAAAATTGGATGCCGAAATTTCGCAAGAAATACATGTTTTGAGTTTGCATGAATCAAAAAGGACATTTTTAAGGAAAGGTCCGAGTATGTGTCTGAATACTCAAAAACGAAAAGTCGGTTAAATATCAAACTTTGTGTTCAATTTCCACATTTTCCTAACTACTCCTTACATAGAAAAGTTTAATTATTTTTGATTTACTCAAAAATCGTTCTAACGGTTTTGATTAAAATACGAGGGGCGTCCAATAAGTAAGTTTCCCTATTTTATAAAAACATTACACACAATTGATCATGTTGAATTAATTTTATTTATATTGTACAATCCTTCTGTTACTTTTCTACATAGTCGACATGTTTTTCCAAGCATTTTTGGTACGTGACACAAGTTTTTCCAAACCAGCGTTGTACCAGGTCGGATCCTGTGCTCGTAACCAGCTGTTCAATTCTGATTTATCTTCGTCATGGTGTTAAAGTGCTTACCACCAAGATGACCTTTGACTCAGGGAAACATGTGAAAATCAGTTGGGAAAAGATCTGGTGAATATGGAGGATGCGAGAAAATTTCCCAGCTGAATCTTCTGAGATTCAACTTGGAAGTTTTCTCGTATCTTCCGCATTCACCGGAGCTTTCCCCTAGTGATTTTCACATTTTCCTCCAACTCAAAGGTAAGCATTTTTAACAAGTCAAATCGGTGAACAGCTGGTTGCGAGCAAAGGACCCGACATGGTACAACACTGGTACAAAAATGCTTGGAAAAACATGTCGACTATGCACAAAAGTAACAGAAGGAATGTACAATATAAATAAAATTAATTCAACATGATGAATTGTGTGCACTGTTTTTTTTTTATAAAATAGGGAAACTTACTTATTGGACGCCCCTCGTATTATATATTTAAAGACATTTGCATGGCAACTAAAAAGCATATTTCGAATTTTCTGGCAATAACCTGTGAAGTTCTCTTCATTCTGATGGTTTTCGTATAATTGGTAAACTGTAAGAGATAAACAAAATCTTGCTAAAGAAAGAAGAAATATTATAGTTCTTTTTGAAGCACACAATGTACGTCAAATTTTAATCTGCGTCAATGTACTTTTCCGAGATATTCCTTGTTATTGGTTTGAGTTTTCAAATATTTATTCTTTTTTTTTCAAGTCAAGTCAAGTTGCTATTCGTATTTTCTCGTCGTTATTAAAAGAGTATGGAATTTCAAAGCCATCACACACGACAGGCTCTTAAAAATCTGACTATTGCTTTAGTCTTTTTATTCTCTTTATACCTACAACGAAATGGGTTATGAACGTTTGTCGCGATTAACAAAAGTAGATGTAGCTAAAAATAAGCTTTCGTAAGACGAGTGAGTAGAGAAGTCATCACATCAGAATTTTTTCCATTACAACCTCCAATTTCCATTTCTTAGTCGCATTATATAATATAACCAGGAGATACACCACAACTTTAAGCTTGGGCGCATTATGTGCATGTTTAATTCCATTTTTCTCCATTGTAAAATCGTTAATTCCTTCTGTGAAATTGTTACGTGTACTCTTTTGCCGTTATCCGATTTAGCACCAACAACAAAAGTTTCGAAACGACGTGTAACCTGCAATGACACATGTTATATATGGACGCAATTTAATAGAGAACCTCTGAAGTAAACCACTATGTAGCGTGTTACAATATTTTCGCAACAAGTTCCGCCTCTTTGTAATATCCATGGTTAAGAAGCGGGAATGTTAAAGGTTAAAAGGTGGTAACACTGATTCATTTCATAAAGAAACTCGCCGCACATACAAGGATTGCAGATAAGCTTACAATAGAAGGAGAGCTATATGTCTTTTCCGTGAGCTAAAAGGATTCCGACCGACCAACATAACCTTTCTCCGTGCCGAGCTAAACCGCAAGCAAGGTTTGCAATATTACAGACCGCAGCTACACGCGAGGACAACTCGATACCGTTATCCCTGTCGATTACAAATCGATTATTTGGCTCGAGAAATTGCTTTCCTGTCTCCCCCTTAAACCCCCTTGTTCTTTTTGCCCTCTTTTATGCATCGAAAGTGAACTGATTCTGCTGCGGCAGTTGAACTTCCGAAACAACGGCTGAAGTTGGAAATATATAATACAACAATGCGTGAATTCAGCAACTGTGCATAAAGTGATTACCCTTTTTTACTTCACGCACTGCTGAGGAAGTTAGGCAATTGGATTAAAATAAAAGAGATTGTTTTCTGTAAATAAAAGTATAACGAAATTAAAATGATTAAAGATGAATATTTATAGTGCAGTTTCTATAGTTTGATATATTTGTACCTTATATAGGAATTTTCTAGGTTTTGAAATAGTATTTGTGTAACAATACCATAATGGTAGTAATTAAGACACGAGGATCTTCATATGAGCGTCTTAATTAGCATTATCTTCAAGTTTCATCGACTTTTTTAGGTCGACCACACTATAATTTCAAAACTTTGAGTTTTTGCAAAAAGATCTTACCTTGAGCGTGTTACCGAGCAGTGCAACAAATGGAAGTCCATGCCGTATTTATTAATTTTTTGTAAGTAACTGAAAGCAAGACATTTGAAGCAAAAGAGCGCAACTTGTTAGAACAGTTCAGTTACGTCACTGTAATCAGCACATTATAGTGTGGTCGACAAAAAGCTTTAAATCCCTACATCCTCCATACCTCGAAGTCCAACATCTTCTGTGGTTCAAAAACTACACGCTCTGCTGCTTTTAAAAAGCCTTCGTAATCATACTTCATAAGTACCACATTCCTTGTTATTTATACTCTTGTATTGGTTACCTATGGTAGGAGAAGCGGCATTGTATTGCTTCTAAAAATTTGGTATCGGAATTTAAAAAAGAATGATTTTCAGAAAAAAATACTGTGTGTGTGACAGAGATAGGGAGAGAGAGAGACAGACAGACAGACAGACAGACAGACAGAACAGCATAACTCAATAGGGAAGAGTTTGGTGGATACCACAATTCTTGTTTAAGGCCAGTATCTTTCAACGGTACAGCACAACGGTTTTCATGAAATTTCCCTACACACAAAAAAGTGTATTTACATATTTTAACTGAAAATTATAAGAGAGCCAGAGCCGCATTTGGGATTTGCGGTGGACTAAACAGCATCTGGAAGGGTTTCTCCGGTTTCCTCTGACATTCCTCATTCCACCGGTGCTCCATCTTCACGTTTCGTGTCATTCATCTCTCGCATCTCATTTATCACCACCTTCACTTTCATCCCAGGCGTCGGGCTGATCCCCCACCCTGGTTTCACACACTGATCCATAGGCTCTCAGCTCCCCGATAGTCATTTGACATTGGCTTATAAGCCCTGGGTGTGTAAGCCCTATGAAAGGGAGGGTAATCAGAGATTGCTTTGAGACTACTAGAAGATGGAAGGAATTTACTGCAAAACATAATATATGGAACTGTTAAAATATGCAATTTGTGTTAAGTAAACTTTATAAGGCTTTAACCTTTACAACATATCTCATGTTCATTTGAATTTTCCAATATTTTAAACAATACGCTTGTGAAATATTAGATATGTCTGTTGTTTTGTTTCTCGCGAGGTCATTTAAATCATAAGCAATATCAGCATATATCAACCTGCGTCTCACACATTTGAATGTCATTTTAGCCTCCTGCTTGCAACAAAAATGCGCATTGTAAGCCATTTCGACCAATATTTATCGTGCTCGATTCAAAGCAGACAAAATACGTCATAGAATAGACATGAAAATAAATGTAGTAAGTAGGAAACGTCGTGTGACTGTGACACAGATTTCTTTATTCAGCGTTCTAACCACCATAAATTACCAAAGCTTATAAATTGAAAATAAATTCCACATTAGTTTTAATTTTCATTTCAGGCTGTCGTAGAAAACTTGTATGTTACACATTCATAAATTTTATGAGTCGAAGACGAGTTTCTCATAAAGAAAGAAAAGGAAAAAAAAGGTCGAAGTTTTTTGAACTTGTATCATAAACTATTTTACAAACTTGCTTTCTTATAAAATTAAAAATAATATCTCGGATATTTATTTCGTACAAGGAAGTAAATACTACGTTTCCAGTAACCTCCGCTTGCAAGATCCAATGTACAACCACAATAACATAATTCATTCTAGTTTCTCCCAGTGAAGTGTTGTTTGGCCTCCACGGCACATCCGTCTGACTTTCCAACAGCATGAAAACTTGGCTACCGCGAGCAACGACAGTGGTACAATAATTCTCACTAAAAGAAATTGTGACTCTATAGTCATAGAATTCGCACACTCAAAGGAAACGATAGAAAGTTTGTTAAATGGGAATTTTCGGAAAGGAATAACCTTCTCGCTATTAAGTATTTATAGCATAAGAAGAAAACTGATTCAGCTCTTAATATAAGGCCGGTGTTTTTGAAGTGGACCAAATTTCAGAATATCTGTGTATCATAAACAGCTTTTTCTGAGGACGCAAACGACTTGTGGACGACGAAGGCAGACCTAAGTCACATTTGCAGGTTAGCAGGTCGCATAAACTTTCCTGGTGTCCTATTATGTTCCCTTGTAAACAGTTAACTTCAATTAGAGGATATCGGTTACAAAACCAACAATAGAATAAACAATGACAACATTTGAATATTCCAATAGCTTCACAAACATGTAAAATGTTTTGACAGAAAGGAGGGCCAGGAATCTTGACTACAGATGAGGTTCTACCGATACAAAGTTGAATTTAAATACAAAGCATTTTACATGTACGTGGGATGATATTGACGGATTTAAAAGAGCATGGATTTAACACATCTGCCGTGCAAGCTTTTAAAATCCATTTGACTGTGTTTTTGCTCCGTCTGGGCAATGTCAACATTTGCAAAGAGGTTCTTCATGACTAGAGGTAGTTAGCCATTTAGTAAGATAATGGAATATTGATGCATGATCGAAATCATACATTTGACTTGGCAAATAAGGCGACAAAATAGAATAATTATGTTTGGCGAAGGAAATAAAAATAACCTTTCAAAAATTCTGGAAGGCAAATTGTAGTGAAATGCAAAACATGGCTAGCTAATAGTAATGAAAGCTTCAGTCTTTCAAGTTGAACAGGAAAAGAATAAAAAATGCGCGCCTTGTAAGCATATTTAACCAAAGGAAATGTTACCTATTTTGTTTCTACAGTAATGTTCTTCTTAAGAGAAAAATATATTGGATTTCTTTCGTAGGTAAACTCAATTACGTACACCTTTACCCATTCCAGGGAGCCTGTCTTATTAATTCACTTCCAGGAAGCAACGCAATGTGCTGCAGCATTGATGAGATTGTCTTGCATGAAACTGTGGCCACTCCGATTAAAATCTTCTATTTTCGTAATGCAGTCTACGAGTTCCAAGGATTCATTTGACAAAACAATCACTCTCAGTTATCCAGAGCGCAGTGAGTGGGAAGGGCAGGTAAAGCCTTAGGAAAACTAAGGTCCAATCCGGTGCATTGACGGTTCCGAAACTAAATCAGGAATAAGGGTTGCATCTTGTAGAATGCACACCAACCACTCATTTAACTTGGGGACAGTATAGCGCTCTATTTCAGGATAATATATTTGGTATCAAAGCTAGATGTTCTGATGCTCAAGTCAGTCAAGCTGGCTTGGAGGCCCTTCAAAACCCCTTTGTCAAATCAAAGCTAGTCTTAAAGAGTACCGCGTGTCCTTCATGACAAATGGTTGAGCAAATCCCAGCCCAATTGAAATGGTACCCAGACATGTAGGTATTCTACACAATGAAAGAGCAGATGAAGCTTCAAGAAAGGAACCGAGGGACTATTGGACTTGAACCAGTACTGGGACTGTCCGTATGGTCGGTTGAGTGAGGAACTGGTTACTCGGAACATGAGAGGCACAGTGGGTTTCAGATATTCTAAAGATTAATGTAGGTATAACATTGCTGAATTTGAGCAGGAGGATAGAGCAGGATAAAACTCACAGGGGCTGTAGCGCTTCTTACAGCACATTGGGACAGCTACTGATCCTAGATGAGTGCAGTGCAGAGCGATGTGATTGCTGCCTATCAAAGCGTTCTTATTTTTGGAGACGATTTCCAATAGTAGAAGAGTTTCAACCCTAACAAACAAGGGTTTTCAGTTCATTATACGTTAAAGTACTTAAGTGATAGACAGAGGGATGTGGTGAGCCTGTATGCATTTTAGAAGTCCTGTATCGGCCGCGCGAGACCTTTTATGAAGGAGCGCACACATTATCTACTAATGTTATCTCTACTGTTGTCTCACTTTTTCTCAATTTTATTGTTGCTCTTTATAGCTTTGTCACATTTTATTTTTCTAAACTAATATTAAGACGATTAAAGCCCATGCTACGCACTGAATTTAATGCGTGTCATATCAGAAATAGAACTGATATGTTACTCATTTCCTGTGTGAAGCTGATGCTTGCTTTGTTAATTTAGGAATAAGAAAAAATCACCGTTAATTTAGAGCCACATTCTTGTACATAGGTAATTTCAGTTTAGAAAGTAAATGCCGGTTTGTTTTGTTTTATTTCAGGTAAGGAAGGCAGCTCTCATCAAGTGAATATCCGTGATAGAGCAGTTAGTGCTGGAGGGTACTGCAGTCGAGTGCCGACTGACTTGCTTGGAAAGGTAGGAGTGGATTCCAAGAGACGGGTCCATTGCATTGCCTATGGCACCGCTTTCAATTTAAATACAAACGATCAAAATCAGGCTATATAGGTTATACTCTCTGGGAAAATACTGACCTATAGACCTGTTCTGAATAGCTTAAATGACCATTAGTTCAGGGTTTGGGTAGATTTCTACGTGCTTTTCCTTTTATAATTTAAGAATTACAGGTCTGGTTTCACCAACTGATGTTAAATGTTAACACAATGTTAAAGTGACTTAACATTGAAGTTAAACAAATTCTGTTACATTGAAAAATGTTGGCTGCAACATTATGTTCAACTTCTCTTGAACAGCGCGTTTAACAAATGTTATAATTTGAGAATGATTGCCGCAAATCAAGCTGTTGATGTACTGCTTTTGGATTTCTCGAATGCTGTTCCTAAGCACAGAAGAGCCGTGCGTCATTATGAAGTTGCAAACCTGCAAAAGGAAGAATTTTTAAAGCGATACAGACTGTCCAAAGCGGTCGTGAACAGGGTTATAGAAGGAATACGAGGAGTTAGAATACAACAGAAACATGCCTCTATGCTACAAGTGTTAGTTATTCGATTTTATGCTACTTGCACATTTCATTTAATGGTAGTTGATAGTGTTGACATTTTTAAACCTAGCGTTTGTGGCTTTAGGCGGAAGATTTCCGAAGCAATTGCTTCAAGAAACGGACAGTATTTTTGCTGGGGTTTACTTTGATCCTTAATCAGTGATAACACACTCTCGTCCACTTTTCAATGAGTACAACCCAGCTTTAACCGCTCTAAAAGCTCTTCGCACCTGACGTTTTTGGTGTTGCGTTTTATGTTAGCATAAAATTGCCGTAGTTACTTACTAGACCTGGGGGAAACGCGTGCATTGCGATTAAACTAAATGTTCTCTCAGGCTGCACCCTCTCCTTTAATTTAAATCCGTCGGTATTTTTAGGCTCGATAATTCCTCTACATTTAGTAATTATTACTAAACGCATTTTCATTTAGAGAATGAAACATTGGTTCCTCTGTACCTAGACTATTTAATTGACTTGACGATTCTAACCTCAAAAAACAGGAAAGTTACACAGCAATTATTGTCAGTGAACATAACCAGATGTCTGCCACCGAAACAGAGAGGGCTGCGATGCCTAAACAAAAATGCATCGGAGCGCTTCAGTAGACCTGTAGTTCGGCCACCGTCTTCTCGAAAGCTGTTTTTGCAGCTAACCTTGACATTAACAAGATGTTAGCTAATAATTCCCTATAAATACTTAATCAAACGTAATAGTTTTAACACAGTGTTAAAAATTTAACACAATCTTAGCAAACAAGACATTAAGAGTATTTTTATAAAAGTTCAGTGTTGTAATTATTATTATTAATATTATTTGTGTTATTACATTTATAGTTCTTAATTTAATAAACATTTCATCATCATCTTTCGTGGTTTAAGCCCTTTGGCTTGTTTCGGTCTCATCATTTAAACTGTTCCGTCCATCTTCTTTTAGGTCGGCAAATGTTTCTTTAGCCTTTTGGTACATATCTTAAAACCAACTTAGTATAATGGTTATCATCTATCTTCTCCACGTGTTGTTTCTAGTTGTTTTGATTTTCTTTAATTCTTTCTAGTAATTTGAAAATTCTTAATTCTTTACGTATGTCTTCACTCTCCTTCTGTCTTTTAATGTGTATCCTGCTACATGTCTTAAAAAGCGCATCTCTGCTTATTCTATCTTTCTTTCAATTTGTTTGGTCATTGTCCAACATTCGGATCCATACGTTAACACTGGAACAGCCATCACTTTGTAAAATTTTTGTTTTTGTCTCTTTCTTGGTATTTTTTAAATTTCGTTTGATGGTGCCACATATTTGGTTGAATTTATTGATTTTATTTATTTTATTTATTATATCATCATTTTTTAAGTATGAGACGTTACAGCCTAAATAATTAAAACAGTTTATCTGTTCTAATATTGTCTCTTGTATTACTATTTTTGCTCTTAATGTTTCGGGTCCTCTAAAAGCCAATGCTTTACTATTGTGGGGTGATACTTTTATTTTGAAATTTTGGCTTATTTTGTTTAATTGATATACAGCGTTTTGCATATTTAATTCTGAGCCACTTATTAAGGCCAGATTGTCTGCAAATAAAATTCCATCTAAAATAATATTATTTATCTTAAAATGTGCATTTAAGCTAGTCTGCCATTCTCTGACAATGTCATCTATATATAAATTAAATAACGTGGGTGACAAGGACACCATTGTCTGACACCTTTATTTATTGTTGCTGTATTCTTTTGACATTTTTGGTCGGAATCAATCATTATTGAGTTTACCAAATATAAATTCCTAATTATTGTTATCAAATGTTTTGCTATGCCTTTGTTTTCCATTATTTGCCATAGTATGTTCCTATGTTTTTCAAAATATATGAACATAAACATTTAATACATTATATTTTACTCAAATTGAAATTATCGAAGGATGAAACCGGGATTTCGTAGTCTTGCTTAAGTAACCCGTCAAATCGTACGTAATGTAAGTACGGAAAGAAAGTACTGTTCGATGTCTGCAGAGATTCCGGTTTATGGTCCTCGCGGATACGCACCGATATTAAATACGCCAAAAAACAGCAGCGACTGCCTCTGTCTAGTGATCATCGCTCGGACTGCTAAATCCAGAGGTTTCGGGTTTGAGTCCCAGCTGAGATAAGTTTTCTGGAATTAGGATCATTACCTACTCTTCGCAGAGTCGGGAAGGTTTGAATAAAACAAGGCTTCTGCCCCACGTATGGGAAGCCAATTTGAATTAGGAGTTGTATTGTAGTTCAACTGTTGGGGAGCCGAACTTGAAGTAGTTGCAACCGCACGTATGGTCCCAAATTTAAAAATATTAACTTTGTAATTTTGACTGTTTCTTTAAGTATTATATATTTATGTTTGCCTCGGCTGCGTCAGTATTGTTGTTATGGACATGGATTTCTTCAGGGAGTAGTGCGGCTAAGAATGTAGGCTTACACAGATTATAATTTTTACTTCACTGCATTTATTAATCCTTGACACAATTTAAATAACACTTCACTGATATAGAGAGCTGTGAGATTCTTTTATTAATTACTTGCACTTTTTAACACGTAAACTATTTTCGCCTCACACGAATACGTATTAAATTTCTCGAGGATGCATCTCGCGTCCGGTTAGTAACACTGACTACAATCAACGCGTCCAGTTATGTGCGCTGTCTACAAGCAACTGAACACTGAATTTGTAAATTTTGCTATATTTCAGTTTCTGATTGTCTAATCCTACTCCAATAGAATACCTTATTTAATTAAAGCTTTTTCTGGTTGTTGATTGGCTATTTTATGAACTGTCAAAAAATTACATTATGGCCTCCAAGAATCGCAAGTAGCATTAAAGTTTTCAAATTCATTATTAACTCAAGGTTACCTCATTGTTAGCAACTTTTAACCTATTATTCTCACAGCTCCTACATTATTAAATTACGTAATACATTCACATAACATTATTGAACATGTATACAATAATATAAACATATACAATGACTATAACATACACTTTCTATATCTTGTTACATACATATATTGCTTTAAGGTGGGCTGTTATTATATTTTTTATTATATAATTTGACTGAAGTTATTTAAGTGTTAAAAATACTGCCTCAATGTACATTACAAAACGATGTTAATGGGGACTTACGTAGCACAAGATTTGTACATTTCAAAATCGAAAGTGATTCTACTACTAAAGATTGGGGAGAAAATCGGTCCTTTTCTGTGAAGGTGATGGTGCGATACCACTATTTCTGGATACCGATACTGATTTTTGGGCACCTATACTCGATACTTTATAAAAATTTTGTAAAGGCGATAGCTTGTTTACTGAATTATGTTCTTATTGTAGTTTTTTTATGTATAAACGCATTAACCAATTTGGTATTGTGTGCTAATTCCGAAATTATTCCTGTTTGACATGCTCCAGTTGGCAGCAATTTTTTACGTTCTCTACTACGTATAGTAAGTAGGGGGAGTATTGCATTCCACCCAAAAATTCGATACCGAGATTTCACTGGAAATACATGTTTTGAGGCCCCTCGAATCCAAAAAAGCACCTTTAGAAAAAGGTTCGTGTGCGTGTCTGTGTATCTGTAACAACACAGCTCAAAAATGAAAAGTCGGATGAATACGAAACTTGGTATTTAGGCTCATTATATTTCAAAGATGCGACACGAAGATTTTCAAAAAAATCCCCACATCCCAAGCTACCCTTTACAGGAACATTTTTCGGAAATTTTGATTTTCTCAAAAATAGCTAACGATTTTGATTAAATACCATGAATTTAAGATATTTTCATACCAAATAAAATGTATATCTTAAATTTTCTGGGAATGTCCCCAAAGGTCCTTTCTTTCTGAATGGCTTTTACATAACTGGAAAACCGTAAGAGATGGACAAAATTTTACTACACAAAAAATGTAGAACTCGTTATAACACACAACGTATGTCATGTACATTTTTTTTTTTTGGTGGGGTGAACCATTTCCGAGATATTCTTTGTTATATGTTTGAATTTTTCAATAGTTATACTTTCTTCAAATGGAAATTCGTTATTCTTTTTTTTATGTCCTGGACATACAAAGAAAATGAAATGCTCCACATAGCAACCAGCTCTTAAAAAATTTGACTATCTCTTAAATCCTACCATATTCTCCTTGCACCTACAAGAAAATTATCAATAACATAGTTTCTGTAAATGTTTATCTCTATTAACATAAAGTAGATGGAAAATAAGCGTTTGTAAAAAATAGTTTGTACAAGAGTAGAAAAAGTCATGTGAGTGCAACACATCAGATTTTTTATCTTGATAATTTCATAGGTTACATATTTCCTATTGTTACTCAACACCAATAATAAAATAATAATGATAATGAATTTGCATCCTTTTTATGTAACTAGATTTTTTGTGCTGAACACTTTCTTTTAAAGGATTTTCTATACATAGAAAAACAAATACTAGCAATTCTTCATTATTCTAAATCTTGAAAATGTAAACTATCGTATATTTTATATGAAACTCAAAAAACTAAAGCTGTGTGTGACACCATTCTACCATTGTTCACAACTACCATATAACATATGCATTTTTTCATCCGGTGATAAGCAATTACTGATATAACACACGGAAACATAGTATGTTGTGGATTAAGCCCCTCTGCTACCCACCCTCTAGCATCAGCATATGCATGTTTAACACAAAAGACACACACTAAACAAACTAACAGATGGAAGGAAAGAAGAAATATTACCATGCGCTTTATTATCTCGCCTCTTAAGTTATGATTTGTTTCTGCTGGAATCGCAGATTTTGGTCATCGGAATAGGTATATGTAATGGCTGAGATGAGTCGCCAAGCCAGGCTATTGCAGAAACGTGATTTAGTGTCTCAGCTAAATCAGTTCTATTCACCACTCAGTTAACGCTGCATGTTACATGAGTACCTCTACTCCTTCTCCATTGTTTTGCATGTTTTTATTTAGACAAAAGATAGTATGAAATGTTGCATTGATTCACCCACAGGAAACGCAGTCAAGGTCTATCAAGAACTATAAATTCAGCACCTTTCATTCCTTATCTAGCATAAAGTTAAACGCAACCACTTTCAATATTGCAAAACTTGAACATGTAAAAGTATCAAAGGTTTATCTCAAAGTATTAGACGTACTTCGATACTACCGAGTATCGAGGTAACGACGGTATCGAGGTCCCATCCCTAAAATGCACAAATATTTTCAAATATTCAAGACCTAACGTTTCAAAATAATCTCTAAAAGCACTTATGTACAATATACCTATTGCCTGTTTTCGAAACAATCTGAGCTAGACTGTGGCGCAAAAGAACGTGTTTGCTTCACAATTTCGTACATCGTAACAATGCATGATCTAACGTGCAAGGAAAAGCATCTCTCAAATTATTGTAAAATGACAGAGCTCACTGCTATAAAAAAAAACCAACTCGTCTCAACCACACACTAAAGACACATTCCGGTGCTAATGGTTATTTACTGTTCTTTTAACTGTAAAGGAATTATGTAATTTGAGTTTCAGGGCTTACCATATAAAATACTTATTACTTCACATCCAATATATTTTTTTTTAACTCTGATAGTGATTTATGTGTTTGCTTCTAACGAAAGTGAGTCTTTTGGGATCCAGTTATATGCTTAATTACGAAATCCTCCTCCTCCCCATATTTTATATTTATTAAAGTTTCAACAAGTTTTTACATATTTTTTGGGTAAATTATCTAATTTAAATGCAAAATACTTAAGTACTAAACCATCATGGCATGTTCCAAACAGCTGAAACTCGATTACCCTAACATAAATTCGCATTAATATGGATTCAAGCATGCAGAGTTATTCCGAAGGTCAACTCATATAGTAACAAACACAAATTATAAAGATGTTACTTACAGTATGCGTCAGATATTGAGATATTAATGTATAGCACACGCTATGCGAACTGTCAACCCTTTTTTATGCAATTTGTAAAATACACTTCCAGTGTTTGCTTCATACTTTATAAAGTAATGACCTGTGATCGTGAAAAAACTTATGTATTTACGGAATTTATCATGTTAGAATCTGGAGCTGCACTTGCGTTTATTTGGACTACTTAGTGAATAACCTCAGAAATTAAATAGGTAGTGATATAATAACTAAACAGTACAAAATACGCTCATACATAATTGCATCAGTGCAACTGATTTAACTCTAATTGTAGCCTATTCAGAGATTGAAACTTTACAAAAGCTATAAAGAAGTTTCTTTGCGCTGTTCTGTGAATGTACATAAATAAATGCTCGTGACTGCGTTAAAGTGAAGATGATAAAAACTAAACGATAAAATATTTGTGATAGGCAGGTGTAATTGGTTGAAATTCCCGAGATGCTTATATAGGTTTGACCACTGATTCATGAGCTAAGTAGTCAAAGTATATAATGCACTCAAAGTTGACGTAGTACGAAACAAAATTCCCCCCTTTTCTGATAGAACTGATACGGTAACTAATTAAAAAGGCTATTACTTTGTAGCTCAGTAGCTCAAGGGTTATGACCCTAACAGTTGCTCTGAAACAGAAAGCAGATCCACATTGGAGTATTCGATAATGAAAAGTGGCACGTTGCATTGTATTGTTTCTGCGATGCTCTCGGTCAGATAATTAGAGGTAGAGGAAAAGATCGCCTTTCCTTCTGAATGAAGTACACGATCGGACTGGCCTCTTGAAGTTCCCGTTATGTTTCTGGTGAAGGTGAGCACGACCGGCGTTTTGTACACCTGTTAGAGACCCCACACGCATCCAGATAGCGTAATACACCTCCAGGTACCATCCTAGAGGCTTCCCACGTTTCCTTAGCCTCGAAACGCTTCACTTCTCAATTTATTGCAAATTCCTAAGCTTTCCTTGCACATTCATGGTGGCTGGTATAACGAAACACGGAGTAGTTTGTTCGGTAGGTTTAAAGCTCTGATGTCCTCGGTTTAATGAAAGATACCAGCCATCACTTTCGTCCAGATTAATTACCTCAAATGCTTATACAAAAATTAAATATATATTGTAAATAAGTTTCACAGATTTCATAAGCAAATAAAATATTGTTCAAAAATATAGTCGGTTGCGAATTAATTTTACCTCTCTAGCGTTGAGGAATCATTTACAATGTATGTGAGAAAAAAGAAATATATCCGGTATTTAATTGAAGCGTCGGGAGGGAGCGCTTTCAGTCCACAAAAATCGAAATTCATGCTTTGACGCTTTTGTATAGTTCAGTACCTTCAGTTTCAGTCACGAGACATACCATGGGCATAAAGAAAGGGGGGAAGAAAAAGAAAAAAAAAGCGCTATCATCGAACTGAAAGATATGTACGAGGCCCCAATCCCGATCTGTCGTATGAAATACAAAGTCCTGCAATCTTTAGCACGGTTTCTCGTTAGAGCTAAGAACTTTTACAACAATTTGATGTAGGTTGGACATGAGAGCAACATGATGATGTGTACTTGGACTTCATCAATGGCAATGATGACAACAGATGATTACTTTTCTGCACTACAACTAATATTATCCACTGATTTAATAATAACAATAATTATCAAATGCAAGCATTATATATACAGAGAGAGCCAAAAGACTACGAACCGGCTGCACGGTGTTTTTCCTGTCCGCGTCCTCGGCGCTCGTTGCCGTCATAGAAAGCGCAGATGAAAGCATACAACATTTTTAAAACTACTTTTAAAGGCTTTACTGAACAGCTTTATGAAAATGTGTTTGAGGACAGAATTATTAGTAGAGATTTGTGGCCCCCTCGGACCCCCGACCTAACTCCCTGCGATTTCTATCTCTGGGGTAACTTAAAATAAAGTGTACAAGACAAACCCACACATCCTTGAAGAATTAAAACAAATTATCCGCCAGGAAGTTGCCAGCATTTCTCAACGTGAACTACGGCGAGTGATGAGTAGTTTCCTAAAGAGGTGCCAAAAATGTATGGACAATGACGGTGGCCAGTTTCAGCATCTCCTTTCATTATGTATATGTATGTGTGTATATATACATATATACAATACACTGCAAATATTACACTACAACTGGGGTTTTATTTCAGAATCCTCACAAACTACAAGTTGGAAGCCAAGTAAAACTTTTTTCACACCCATTTTTACTTTCTCTACTACGTATAGTAAGTAGGGGAAGTGTTGCATTACACCAAAAATTCGATATCGAGATTTCACCGAAAATTCATGTTTTGAGGGACTCCAAATCCAAAAATAGCATTTTTAGAAAAAAGGTGTGCCTGTCTGTGCATCTGTGAACAGCATAAGTCAAAAATAAAAATTCGAATAAATACCATACTTGGTATTTAGGTTCAGTATCTTTCAAAGCTGCGAAACACGGACGATTTTAAAGAAAATTCCCACCCCAGACTACCCTTTACATGACACATTTTTCGAAAATTTTGGATTTATAAAAAATGGCTTTAATGATTTTGATTAAAATATTATATGTTTAAGGTATTTTCATGACAAATGAAATGTATATTGTGAATTTTCTGGGAATCTCCTTAAAAGTCCTCTTCATTCTGAATGACTGTGTATAACTGGAAAACCGTAAGAGGTGGACAAAATTTTACTACACAGAAAATGTAGATCTCGTTAAAGCACACAATAGGTCATATACTTTTTTTTGTCGAGAGAACCATTTTCTAGATATTCCTTGTTATTTGTTTGAATTTTCCAATATTTATACCTTTTCTCAAATGAGAATTCGTTATTCGTTTCTTTATGCCTTGGATTGCAAAGAGAATGGGATGTTCCACACAGCAACCAACTCTTAAAATATTTGACTATCGCTTAAAGCCTACCATATTCCCCTTGCATCTACAAGAAAATTATAATATGGTTTCTGCAAAGGTTTTTCTCGATTAACATGAAGCAGATGGAGAATAAACCTTGTAAAAATATTTGTACAAAAGTAGAAATATTTGAGTCTAACACATCAGATTTTTATTATTACTTATACAATGTTTAGTTCTGTATACACGTACCATGATATAATCTTAAAATCAGGAGTCCAGCAGAGTAATTATACCTTATTTTTAAATATAAACTTTATCTTTAATCTCCTGAAAGTTTTTGGTGAATGCACCGAAAGCGTTTTCCTCCGACCCTTTGTGTTTATGAATGCCTTGTGTTACAAATGGTTTACGTCTTTACTCCTAATATTTTTTATTGCAAAGTGCACATTTACACATTTTTACTTCCTCTAGCACCTACTTAATAGTAAGCAGAGAAAGTATTGCATTCCACCCAAAAATTCTATGTTGAGATTTCACTGGAAGTAGGTTTTAAAGTCTCCTGAATTAAAAAAAGCAATTTTAGAAAATGTATCTGAGCAGTATAAATCAAAAAGGAACAGTCAGATAAATGCCAAAGATTATATTTAAGTTCAGTATCTTCTAAGGATGAGACAGAGATTTTCAAGGAAAAGTCCCCATTCCAAACTACCCATTATACCGAAAAGTTCTCTCAAACTGGCACTGTAATGATTTTGATTAAAATATGTTTAAGATATTTACGTGACAACATTTTGAGGAAGAGACTGATAAGTCCTATTCATTCGGAATGAATGCTGTATAATTTTGAGTCTCTGGTAAACCATACGAGATAGACTAAAAGTTACTACAGAAAAAACATAGTCCTCTCTAAAACACACAATTAATTCAAACACATTTTTTGTGGCATCAACCATTTCTCAGATATTCGTTGTTAAGGGTCTGTATTTTTCAATACTTTCCCATTTTTGAACTGCTGTCGCCACTTATAGTTGTTTCTCGCAGTGTCAGGAAGAGAGAGTATGGAGTTTCAATACCAGTATATTGAAGCAATTATCTGTCCCTTCGTTGTTGTGGTTTCTGCTCTCAGCTCTGGATCTAGTCAGAATTTAGTGGAAGTTTTGCTTTGATTAATTATATTTGTCCGACTATTTATGCATATGGTTTTGAAATGCATAACAGCTCAGCAGTGAGCTAGTCTTTTTAATCTCAAGGCATTTTATAACGTGATTTATGAACGTAAGGCAATTAGTTACAATCTCAGTAATGATTAACTTCACATAAAGGTGATTTATTTCTTTTGAAGAAATGTGAACTTTTAGTAATACAATAATTAATTAACGTTTTTATGGTTCTTATTTTACTTATTTCATTTAACTCAATAGTTCATTTAATATTGCAATGGTGATATTATTCTTTTCAATGTATTAACTGTATATTATGATATTTACTTGAAATTAACATTCTTAAGCAAGGCTCAAGATATCGTCTTCTTGAAAAAATGTATGAAGAGTTTAAAAAGAATTGAAGTTGTTTAGTTTTACCGTTCTTACTATTTTTAGCAAAATAAATGTTAACGTATATACAAATTAATTGCATTAAACAAATTACATGTGAATACAAATAACTAGTTAACAATCTGATTCCTTATTTTACATAACTATTATTTAATTTCTCCTTTAAATCCACATTTGCATTTCTGTTATGTATTTCTTTTGGTAAGCGTATCTTTTCGTTCCTTTACAATAACGTATTTTCTTTTATACCGTTATTCAATTATCTTCTCCTTCCGTTTTATACAAATAAATGCATTTTTAATGAACATTCTTTGCAAGTAATTTAAATCTTTTAACAGAATATTTTTTTAATCTTATCTAAACAACTTTAACACAATAACATAACATTATGAATGTGTTCAAGTATTGCTCATATCTATGGATTGCACTCCTTGCTTGGTTTTATATCAATTTAACTTCACATGTCTATTTCGACTTATTTTTGGAAACATGTCCGTGTGTGTGTCTTTGTGGCTCTGTGTCTGTTTGTGTGTGTGTGTGTGTGTGTGTCTGTGAATAGCATAACTCAGAAACGAACAGTCGGATAAACACCAAACTTGGTATGCAGGTTCAGTATCTTCCAGAGATGCGACACAAAGGTTTTCAAGAAAATTCCCCACCCCAGATTACCCTTTACATGGAACATTTTTCGAAAAGTTTAATTTTCTCAAAAATGGCTCTAACGATTTTGATTAAAATATCATATGTTTACGATATTTTCATGACAAATAAAATGTATATCTTGAATTTTCTGGGAATGTCGCCAAAAGTATTCCTCATTGTAAACGACGTTTGCATAACTGGTAAACCATAAGAGATAGACAAAATGTTACTACACCAAATATATAGATCGCGTTCAAATACACAATTTATGTCATATACATTTTTTTTGTTGAGTGAACCATTTTCGAGATATTGCTTGTTATTCCCTTAAATTTTTCAATACTTATTTTCTCAAATGGGAATTCGTTATTCATTTTTTTTGTTTTTGATATGCAAATAGTATTAATCTGTGGCAAAGGGAATGGTGCTGCACCTAGCAACCAGCTATTAAGAGATATGTATCTGCTTAAAGGCTACTGTATTTCTATATTGCCCTTACATCTACAAGAAAATTAGCAATAAGATAGAGTCTGCAAATGTTTATCTCGATTAACATGAAGTAGATGGAGAATAAGCGTTTGTAAAAATAGTTTGTACAAGAGTAGAGAAAGGCATGTGGGTGTAACACATCAGATGTTTTTACAAGAATAGTTTGTAGAAGAGATATAAACAATTATAGAAAATTTCACATGAATGTAATATCACATTTTAAATGTATTTTACCTGCACAAAATATTCAGTGTTTATATTATAAATATCTTATGTTTGTATTAACATTTTTGCCTGCTATGGTTCAAAGAATTAAATAACATCATTGCTAGGGTCATATGCGTTGAAACTTTCTCATATACTCCACCTAACATTACCCACCCTAAGCGCATATACTGGTTGGAGTAATTGAATGACAGATGATAGAGAGATGTATTTCTATTTTCGTATCTGTTTTGCAAATTAATCTTTAAAAAAATCTGTCAGGTTCCGTTTAGTCTCTGTGCTTGAACTGATATGAAACAATGAAACAGATGTAGTAGATATTTCAAAAGTGTTCAGCATGAAATGCTGAAATTAAAACCCCCCCAAAAATTGTAAAAAGACCAGAGCTACAACAAAAAGGATTTAACAAAATGCCATAATTTAACGAATGCTACATCGTTTTCTAAAGTAATTTTTTTTTCAATTTTATGGAGTTCTCTAAACTTCAATGAGAATGAAGAGGCTTTTAGTGCTATTCGCAGAAATAATGTGAGTATCTCTAACAGACAGCATTTTATTCAAAATCTTTAGAGCGGTTTTTGAGCGAATAAAACGGTAATTTGGCGTGCGGAAAATATCGTCAAAATCTTCATGTCGTATCCTTGAAAGATGCTGTGCTTAAATCTCAAGCTTGGTTAAAGAAGAAAGTCCCCCCCCCCCCTCCACGAAGCATAATAAGGAAGAAAATTTAAACATTAGGTTTTCTGGAATGACGCTTAGAGCAGGCCGTCGCTCCCACGGCACTGCTACATGAATCCGTTCTTTATTGGCGCTTCAACTTTAAATTTATATCGCAACTACTTTAAAATACAATATTTTAAACATTAATAGCACATACAACATAAAATTCTCTAGATAAATGTGCTAAACATTGTTATACAACTTTGTCGCCTTTAATAAAGTTTAAAGTTCTTTATTGTGACGAACTTAAGGCGTCTGGTAGGCTGTTGGGGATGTCGCATCTTTCTCTATGTTGTACATAGTGACTGCAGGCTGTGACGAGATGACGACTGTGAGGTTGGATCTGCAGAGGTCGCACGCCGGGGGAAGGCACGGTTGAGGAGATGTTTGTGCGTTATAGAAGTATGTCCAATATGTAGACGAGTTAGTACAACTTAGTCTTTGAAATGATAGTGTTGAAGTTTGGACTCGGAAATGTAGACATCGTGTAACTTCCTTCTAGATGTGGCTTTCCATGTTTGTCTCCAATGATTAATGCACGTCTTTTTTGATGAAGTGTGTGGGATCTGATCTTCTGAGGGGGATATTTGGTGGCTTCTTTGGCTGCCTGATCAGCTCATTCGTTTTCTAGAATTCCGACATGAGACGGAGTCCAGGCGAATGATACTGATTTACCTGAGGTTAGTATTTGGTTGTACAGTTTCTGAAGTTCTTTAATAGTATTTTCGGAATACCGCCAGATCGACCAACTGTTTCTCCCCTAGATAATGCTAAAGACACGCTTATCTTGGGTTACAAAATGTGTTCGAAACGAAGTGTTCTTCTTCGCCTAGCACCTGTTGAACATATTATTCAACACTTGGCTAATTTTTGCAGCCGAAATATTGTCTTATAATCGTCATCGTGCATGTCTTGTTCAAAGAAAAACTTAACACAATACACACACGCTATTCTGAAGTATAACCATGAAAACTACACATAGTAAACTTACACTATGTGATCAAAAGTATCCGGACACCCCACAAACATACGTTTTTCATCTTAGGTGCATTGTGCTGCCACCTACTGCCTGGTACTCATTATTCGCGACCTCAGTAGACATTAGACATCGTGAAACAGCAGAATGGGACGCTCCGTGGAACTCACGGGCTTCGAACGTGGTCAGATAATTGGATGTCTGTACGCGAGATTTCCACACTCCTAAATATCCCTAGGTCCACTGTTTCTGATGTGATAGTGAAGTGGAAACGTGAAGGGACATGTACAGCACAAAAGCGTACAGGCCGACTTCGTCTGTTGACTGACAGAGACCGCCGACATTTGAAGAGGGTCGTAAAGAGTAATAGGCAGACATCTATCCAGACCATCACACAGGAATTCCAAACTGCATCAGGATCCACTCCAAGTACTATGGCAGTTAAGCGTGAGGTGAGAAATCTTGAATTCCACGGTCGAGCGGCTGCTCATAAGCCACACATCACGCAGGAAAATGCCAAACGACGCCTCGCTTGGTGTAAGGAGCGTCAACATTACACGACTGAACACTGGCAAAACGTTGCGTGGAATGACGAATCACGGTGCACAATGTGGCGATCCGATGGCAGGGTGTGGGTATGGCGAATGCCCGGTGAACGTCATCTGCCAGCGTATGTAGTGCCAACGGTGAAATTTGGAGGTGGTGGTGTAATGGTGTGGTCGTGTTTTTCCTGGAGGGGGCTTGCACCCCTTGTTTTGCGTGGCACAATCACAGCGCAGACTACATTGATATTTTAAGCACCTTCTTGCTTCCCATTGTTGAAGAGCAATTCGGGGATGGCGATTGCATCTTTCAACACGATCGAGCACCTGTTCATACTGCACGGGCTGTGGCGGAGTGGTTACACGACAATAACATCCCTGTAATGGACTGGCCTGCACAGAGTTCTGACTTGAATCCTATAGAACACCTTTGGGATCTTTTGGAACGCCAACTTCGTGCCAGGCCTCACCGACCTACATCGATACCTCTCCTCAGTTCCGCACTCCGTGAAGAATGGGCTGCCATTCTCCAAGAAACCTTCCAGCACCTGATTGAAAGTATGCCTGCGAGAGTGAACGCTGTCAACAAGGCTAAGAGTGGATCAACACCATATTAACTTCCAGCATTACGCTGGAGGGCGTCGCGAACTTGTGTCCGGATACTTTTGATCACGTATTGTAGCTTCACATAACGTTATTTCCACACTCCATGCCAAACAACAGTCTGAACTACTCATTTGCTATGATGCTGTAGGCGCGTGAGCTGGACTAAAGCAGAGCCAGGTCATCCTACTAGATAGCTGCTATGAGTTAGACTCGGCGTGTCGTGACATTCAAGATAAAATAAGGTATTATTCTTTTGGACAAATTGCCTGTCGAAAATCTAAGTTATAAGCACTTTTTTCCTGCATGTGCTATACAGATTTGGTGCTGATTTTTTATATTAAGTTGCTTTCATCTCTGTACTGAAAGAGAGAAACATTCTAGCAGCACCAGCATTCTGATATTACAGTCCTCGTAAATACTGCTGCAACATTCTTGTGAATATTATTGAATTACTTATGGCTTTAATCCATGAAATACAACGTACATTGATGATCGTACCATCTCTGTTGTATGTAACTAAATTTTTCTCCTTAAATGCCAGTATTCCATTTGAGATTATTGCTTTGGTATTACCGCTGAGAAACGTAGTTATTTGTTACGCCATCAAAGCCAAGCCTTGTAAACACGTTTATTTATCTCTAAATTAAATGTAAGCTACAGCGTATTTTACCTCGAGAGAGTGCATATAACGATGACAAAGCAAAATAAGAAGAGCAATAAGAAAAGTGCTCAGTGCATAAACCAAACGACAGAGATGCCAAACATGGAGTTGTACTTTAAGCTTCTCATATGGAAGATGCAAATCCCTTGCACTCGAGTGGGAGAGCTTGTTTGGCTAATGATGTAGTTCATAATGCTCTCATTTGCCAGAGAGTGCAGTGGCGGCTCCACCTGCAGCACAAATTAAAACATCCCTGATACAGTTCATTAGCATCAGTTAATTACGTTTACTCTTGAGATGCAGTGTAATTCATTTGCATCTGAATGCGCCACCGCTGACGGAATTGTCAGCCTATGTCTCCGCAGTAGGCATTTTCCCTGTCATTAGCTTCTGTAGCTGTTACCAAAACTGGTTAGGTGTTGGATAATTAGAAGCAGCGTTTGAATTTATGTGCACAGAAAACGTCCGCAATATGCAAAATTATGCAAGGTCTGGTTTTGTTTTTATCAGTCATGTAATAAACTTCTCAATAACTAATCCATTTTTTTTAATTCTTTCTATTTTCAGATCCCTTTTACTTTCTCTGCAGTCTACTCTAAATACGTTAGAGGCCTCTAACACCCCCCCCCCGCCCACATAAAGACGAAATCATTAGAGGAAAGTCTTCGCGCATAACATGGTCTACAAAACGAACATTCCGGCGAATACCAAACTTGTTATTAATTCAGTATCTTTCAAGAATGCGACATGATTCTCAGGAAATCCCCCATCCCAAACTATCCTTTAAATATAAAAATGGCTATCTTCTGTCTTTTTTTTTAAAAAAAGGCTGGAACTTTGTTTTGTTAGAATATAATATGTTCGAGCTGATATGAAGGGTAAGTTTTAAACTTTAGCGAATAACTCGTGAACTCCACTTTATTCTGATTTAAATGATTGCATAACCTTGTATAGCTGGAAACCGTAAGAGCTGAACAAAGCTTAATACAAGAAAGGCAGATCTCATTAAAATGCACAATTTATGTAAAGTCAAAGCTTCTGAGGCATTAACCACTAACGATTAAGGCAGTGTTTTTAACACTAAAATGATTTCAGTCTAATTATATAATATATAAATGCAATAACAGCCCGCCTTAAAGCAATATTTGTATGTACAATATATAAAAAATGTATGTAACAGTCATTGTATATGTTTGTATTATTGTATCCATGTGTAATAATGTTACGTGAATATATTACGTAATTTAATAATGTAGTAGCTGTGAGAATAATAGGTTAAAAGTTGCTAACAATGAGATAACAATGAGGTAACCTTGAGGCAATAATGAGTTTTGAGAGTTTAATAATGTTACTTGTGATTCTTGGAAGCAATAATGTAATTTTAGTGCCAGTTTATAAAACTAGCCAATCAACAACCAGAAAAAGCTTTAGTAAAATGAAGGTATTCTATTGAATTAGGAATAGCCAATCAGAGATTTGAAATACAGAAATTTACAAGTTTAGGCGCCTGAAATTAATTCAGTTGCCTGCAGACAGTGTTTGTAACCGGATGCGAGATGCGTCCTCGAGAGATTTTATACGTATTCGTGTGAGACGAAAAATAGTTTACGTGTTAAAAAGTGCAAGTAATTAATAAAAGAATCTCACAGCTCTCTATCAGTGAAGTGTTATTTAAATCGTGTCAAGCATTAATAAAAAAGAGTGAAGTAAAATTATAATCTCTGTAAGCCTACATTCTTAGTCGCACCACAACCCTGCCAAGACATCCTTGTCTCTAAAAAATAAATACTGACGCAGCCGAGGCAAACATAAATGTTAAATATTTAAAGAAACAGTCAAATTACAAAGTTAATATTTTTTTAAACTTAGGGCGAAGGCTACCAGAAAGCGGGTACCATACGTGCGGTTGCAACTACTTCAAGTTCGGATCCCCAACAGTTGAAATATAATACAACGCCTTCAATACAACCTACTTCAAATTGACGCCCAAAGCGTGGGACAAATAACAATAACTCCTACAACAAAACAACTTCACGATATATTAATTCCTCTTGGTTGAGTTTTCCAATACTTATCATAATTTTCTAATTCTGTAATCATTCCTTTATTTTTCGTCATGTAATATATAGTTTATCAAATTTCAAAGACAGCATATAGCGACCCACTATTTAAAGATAGGTTTATCGCCTCGGCTTGGGTGTATTCCCTTTGTGCTGAAGGAAATGCGAACTGAAGATTCATATTTCTGAAAACTTGGTCTGGATTAGTATTAAGTGAATAGAACAATATGTTTTTATAAGAATAATTTGTAGTACAGAGAAACTCAGTCATTGTAAGGCATCAAATTAAAACAATCTGATGTGTTACACTTAATGACTTTCTCTACTCTTTTACAAACTGTTTTTTTACAAACGTTTACTCCATCTACTTCATGTTAATCGAGATAAACCTTTGCACAAGCTATCTTATTGATAATTTTCTTGCAGGTGCAAGGGGAATATGGTAGGTTTTAAGCGATAGTCAAATCTTTTAAGCGCTGGTTGCTATGTGGCGCATTCATTCTCTTTGTATGTCCAGGACATAAAAAAAGGACAACGAATTTCCAGTTAAGAAAAAGTATAAGTATTGGAAAATTCAAACAAATAACAAGGAATATCTCGGAAATGGTCCACTCGACAGAAAAATGCATATGATATAAACTGTGTGCTTTAACGAGATCTACATTCTTTTTGTGTAGTAAAATATTGTCTATCTCTCACGGTCTGTACCAGTTATGCAAAAGTCATTCAGAATGAAGAGGACTTTTAGGGACATTCCCAGAAAATTCATGGTATGAATTATGACGTCACAGCAAATGTGATTCATTTGCCACGAAAGTATTTTAAACATATGATATTTTAATCAAAATCGTTAGAGCCACATTTCAGAAAATCACAATTTTTGAAAAATATTTCATGTAATGGGTAGTCTAGGGTGGGGGGATTTTCTTGAAAATCTTCGTGTCGCATCTTTGAAAGATACTGAACCTAAATCTCAACGATTCACCAGCAGCGCTACCTAAAGTTATAAGTTGTAGCTTAGGTTTGTTTTTATTGGATCTTATAAGCTGCATCCCCTCATGTTGCGGTTGTGAGAAATGCAATTCTAAGCAGACAGTTATATCGCAGTAATTCGAAATTACACAGTATTACTGTATTGGCAAGTACTGACTGGTTTTAAATGCAAATAAGCACAACTCTCCAAGCTCACTAATGTTTTCCTGGAAATGTATATCTGTACGAGAGGTCTTCAAAAGCACTAACATTTAGTATATCTATAATGCATTTGCGAAGTATAACCACACAATTTCATTTGGCAAAATGAGCTGACAAACGTTTGTTTTGTATCCTATCGAGTCATCAATCTTCCTAACTATAAACTAGTGACAATCTATCATTGTCTAGGGACCCCAATGTCCTTGATAAGTGTTTCGTCAAAAGGATTTACTCTGTTCGCCACTAAAAACCAAATTTTTGGGTGCGAATGTGGAATTTTGGAAGTTCATGCAGATGTTTAGCATGCCATACACCAGCCACATTAAAGCAAATCTCAAGAAATAAGGAGCAAAATTTGTTTAATTGTCCTATTTTATTATTCTTATAAAAAGTTAGGGAATATGTACTCCTACCTTCACAAGAAATGTACAGATTCTGGCGGGCTGGTCAAAATCAACAGGTCGAAATTATCTATCTAGGTTAGTTTTAAAAGCGATGAAAGTGATTCCACCCTGTCATCCAAAGCCTTATTTTATATCCCAAAATATATCTGCCCATATTTGCTTAATGAGACATGTTTTCTTGATTACCGTTGGCGCCAGAGTATGATATGGTATTTAAGATAAAAAATATTCATCTCTAGCAAAACGTAATCTCTCTACTGCACTCAGAGGCACAGATGACGCAAATATTTTAATCTTACAGCTGAAATTCCGTTTTCTAAGAGATTCTGATATCAAACACCGAACTCAATATACTTTCTCACATCTTTTTAAATAATCAAATTTAATTCTATACATATATCTATGGCAAAAAGGAGAGCATAAATGGGTCAAAACCTTGAAAACATTACTAGGAGGTAAATTACATAAGAACACTACGTGGTATAATATTTCCAAAGGCAGATTCGGACACTGCACCCAGAAATATACAAGCATTGATATACAACATACCAGAGGCCAAATGAGTTCCGACTAGCGTTAATAGTATTGCCACTACTATCAGTTGTCATTAGTTGATTAACTATACGACCTCATTTTAATGTGAATCTACATTGCAAACTATTTATCTATTATTGTGTGAGCTTGTTCCGTGTCTCGCCGAGAACCAAAAAGGAAGAGAGGTGAATTCTTCGAGTCTGTCAGCTTCAATTAGACTAAAGTGGTGAAGAAACAATAGCGCTAGAGCTGTAATTAAGGATGTAAACAAGTTGACTTTCTCTATCGGCACATCAAAAAGAAAAGTCCAATTGGTTATGAGAGGTTATGAGGTGAATACAAATCACGGTTCCTCTCTCTCTCTTCAGGAAGATCCGCGACCGTCACAGAAATTAGATCACTGTTCGCGATTCTTCTTGTGTGCTACAGAGAGAGGATTTATCGGCATACTGTGGACGAATCAAGACGTTAATGTTAAAACTGTCTGGTATCCACCGGCTCTTCAGGCATCTTTGAGAGTATATGGTTAGAAAAAAAAGTCTAGGAAGAAATAGGCATTACTTGAACTTTCTTGTAAAGCTTCCAAAGACTCAGAGCAGGAACACTCAAAGGTGCAAGTTATATGCGTTCTTTGTATTCCTTATTCTCTCTCTCTCTCTCCCCATATTTAAATTTAGGACAGAAGAAAGGGTATTACTACAGAATATAGTTGAGTAATTTCCTTTTTAGGCCATAAAATATGCAACAGTAGCCTTTTTAATAACTCTGTGCCAGTGGTTTTCAACTCCTTAAATAGTGGTTATTTGGTTAGTCACTTCATTTTTTACAACAGTCAAAGGATGTTTTTTCTTCTGCATATATCTTATCTTTCAGGTTATGTTATGTTTGTGTATTGATATCTCCAGTTTTATCGAAACCAGAGCGGGTTCTTCCAGTTATTGATGTACCTTTATGTGTAAGCATTACGTAAACTGGCTGATGACAGACAGTGACTGATTACACACGGAATAGCTATGATACTAATAAAATGTTCATTTGATTTCCTCTGCTGCTGAGGTCTACAAGACAGAGAAAGAATTGCATTCGATGTAAAGATTCTATATTGAGAATGACATTGAAGTGAATCCAAGTAAGCTTTATTGCGCGTCTATGCCGTTGTGTGTGTATGTTTTCATAACGATAGTATAACTCAAAAAGGAAAAGTCGGATAAGTAAACAATTTCTTCATGATGATAAGGCTGATTTTGTGGGAAATACACCACAGCTTCAGCTAACACTTTGTATGGAAAACTTGTTCCTTTTATTTTCACAAAAATTACTTTAACAATCTCCAATAAAATAGGTTTTAAATATTCACATAACAAATAACATGACTAGGCATATAGGATTCTCTGTATATAATCCCTTCATTCTCGCTGAGTTTTATACAGACTGGAAACTGTATCATTAGACATAAGGATTTAATTTGATGATAAAAAGATGCAATATCTACACTGACGCAGATTGCATGCTCTGCGTTACCTGGTGGTGTGGTTTGGAAACGTTTTTGAGGTGTAGATTCACCTCATTTTCAGCTGAAGCTCGACTGCCTGCTGCCAAGAAATGTTGACACAGCGCAGTTTTAATTACAGCGTAAGGATTTAATATGGGAATCGGTTTTTCTCAAATAACTATCTTCCCTGTTGATTTTAGAGATACGTTTATAAGAATATTTTTATGAACATTAAAAATGGAATATAATCCAAAAGCAGCAAGTTTATTTATTGTTTATTATAGAGAGAATAAAATATGGCAAGTTTTATTTATTCCTTACATCATTAATTCTGTTTCATTATTGTGGGCCATGACTCACTACAGTTTGGTAAGAAATGAGAATCTGATATAAAAACAGATTATGGGAGCTTAAATTACTCGCATATCGTTATATAAATAACAAAAGTGTTAACATTGTAATGAATATTTGCTGAGAAAGGATTACGAAATATATCTTTTAAATATTGTATTATGATTCACTTTTTAACTGTAAGATTTTTCTATAAAACTAACTGAGAGGATATTGGAGAAAAACCGACTTCCTGTGTTAAATATCTACACTATATAATAGGGAAACCGTAAAAGACAGACAATATATTTTGCAGGAATAACATGCGGTATTTTAAAACATGTCAAATAAATTTTCTTCATAGCATTAACGTTGCTGAAATTGAGGTGCTGCATATAAGCAAACCATATTACCTAATTTGAGACAATTTTTAGGTAAGCTTTAATGCAAAGCATCTCTAGAAGAATGCCATTTTGTGAGTCGTAGATATAATATATAAGCGACACCTGTAAGCTGAAAATTGGTAGAGAAAGTTGTATGAATGTTACATATCAAACCTTTTATGAATGCTTTATCAAACTATAGGTATATAAATATATTGCAAATTTCAAAAGCATTGGTGGAATGTTTGATACCCTGTAAAGAAGTTGTATCGCTGCGAATAATTTTAATTCCTTTTGTTAATATTTAATTTCTTTATGGGGGCTACATTAAGACTACCAACAAGGATAAAAATCTACTAAATGCTGGTAATGTATATCATCTCGGAGATAGACTTCACTTGTTATATCGCACTCATTGTGTGCAGAAATAAGCTGGCTAGTACGATAGGTAATGACCCATCCCATTAATGAGGTGTGCATAAAGTGATTTAACCTCATTATATTTAATGCTGCTAATCACCAGTTATACCCCAAGTGTCTGGCGAGATTGAAGTTCCCTGTGCAGACCTAAACGACACACCGACGTTGTCCACATATGTTCTACGTTTTATAAACGACTGTCCATAAATATGGAACGTTTTCTTCATTAATAAGCCCATTCGGAGAAACAGAGCAATATGGAATTCACTTACAACTCATTGATTTTAATGCTGAGGTAAACTAAAAATCATCGTTTACTAGAACTAGTAGGAGCTACTTTTGTTGGAAATTGCAGTCCACGAGCTGTCAATCTTACTTAACGTTAACGAGATTTAAATATTGAAAAAAGCGCAAAGCAAACAATCGCTTTACCTGCTGCATCTTCCTTACGTATATATGATGAACGGACCATGATTGCCATGAGTAGAGTATGTTCTGTTTAAATGGTCCAGGTTTTAAAACCTTGTACGATATAGTCGAGAATAATAATAATTCATAAATGTCAGATATTTTTATGGAATAAAAGGGACGCTTGATTTTTCAAATAAATAAAGAAAAAAAAATCAATTTCTTAAAAGTTGCATTAAATTAAATTGATTTTTATTTATGGACGCTCTTTAACTGCTTTGGTCCTTAGCGTCCCATTCTATGTTGGACGTGAAAGGCCGGTAATTTTGCTCAAAGGCCTCTTTATCGGTTTGAGGTTCTTTTACGTGCCGTAAATCTACGACACGGGACCACCGGTTTTACTTCTCTTTCGAAGGAAGGAAGCCATGCTAAAGATTTTTATGCTCGAAAAAATCCATCGCTCTCCGCCGGGTTTGAACCCGCGACCTCGGGAACTAGAGGTTAGCATGGTAACCACTACACCTCGGAGGACGACTGAAAGCTGCATGCACGTGTGCGCGATCAACATAGCTAAGAACGGAAGTTGTATTTAATCTGTATCCACAAGCATGAAAAATTCAGGAAAAAATTCCTGATTGTTTTGTTTTCGTACAAAATATCTCCTGGTGTTTTTGATAAAAATATCGCCTAAGTGAGACAATAGCCTGGCAATACATAGCTTGTAAAGGCTCCATGAAATGTTGTATAACTGCCAAAACATAAAATATAAACACTCACTGCAGAGATAACGCAGATATTATTAAAATATTATATTTCTAAAATATTAACCACATGTTCCTAGAGAGACGTAATATTTTAGTGGTTCTTTTTGAGAGCCTGCTAAGTCGTATACTGACCTATTTCTATATACTTTCTTTGCTCTATACGGTCTAGTGCCCGCTAGACTGTCATCAGTTGTGTAGTCGCCTTCCATGACATCTCTGTTATTGATTTAATCCTATGGTGGACTTAGAAGTTTCATGGGTGCTGCGGGCAGATGACATTAGTTGTGTTATCGCCTTCCTGTATGGCCTTCCTGGTATTAAAATACTTATATAATCTGATAAGAGAGAAACCACGAAAAAGTCCCAGTCGGATTTCATGGTATCCGAACCACAGAGTGCGAGTCACAAAAGCCACTGGACATATTTTGTCAGTTTCTGTCGTATAATAAGGTTTTATGTAGATGTTTATGGCGACTGACATGGAGTGGGCAGAAAAATAATAATTATATTCTGTGGAATAGAACACTGTGACTGTTGCATATCACACTTTTTTGCTTTGCTTGCACTTCGTTGAATTAAAATATACACAGCAAGCATGTTGTGTTGCACTAGAGATTTAGTGGTTTGATAATGGGATTTTCCCCTGCGGTTTTGGTCAAGTTCAAGTCTAGACTGTCAACGCCAACACATGACAACATAGCAAATGAAACATATGCCTGCCAGGCGTCGCCAGTATCGATCAAGGGCGCCCGCCACCGATCTATCATTATTAATAATTAATAGATTAGGTATCATAATTCATTTCTTTCCTGTCCGTGTTTGCAGTAGTATTCAGATCGTGATTAAGTTTTATTAAGGTTCCGCCAAGGACGATCACCGTGGAATCTCCTTAAACGATGCAATCAGAGCTGCCAACACAGGAAGCAAAATTAGAGCGAAACTGGCAATTATCTGGTCTTCTTGTTTGTATGTTGATCACTGCGAATTATTACCGTGTAATGGGAAGGAAGCGCTTATAAATCAACGTCTGGCATCACGAAGATTGAATGCACGCGTGTGCAAGGAAGCCGCTTTTACGGCTTTTTTATTTTCAGTGTTTAAACGATTCTTAACGAGCAGGATTACTCCATGTTTCTCGTCAATATTATTTCGGCTTCGTCACCGTTAATGCTATAATTTGACTGATATAAGAATATCTTTACAATTTTACACATACCGCTATGTTTAGATATGTTCGTAACATTTTGTGACTTGGATTCAAGTATATAGTAAATATTTTAGGAAAAAATCCTAAAAACCGTACATTTTTATCAGAAGTCCCAAATAAACTACACGCAAGTTTATATTCATAGACAGAGTATGGATAGCTTATATTGACAAATTAGTGAGTTTCCTCGACAGGTCTCAAGATCTTGAGAGAATATTAGAATGGATGTTCCAGTAAAAAATGAAGCAGCATAAAATCAAAATTGCTTAAGTAAACCATTTGTTTTATATCTTGTTCAGTATAAGTCTAGTTCAAGATTATTTGACTAATGATGATGAGAAAGTATGGAAAATAAACAGTGTTTTATTTAAATCACCTGGTAGTAAGATTCTCGCCTCCCACTTGGACAGGTATCTATTCACAGTCGAGTTCATGATACCTTTCCCGAATTTCTATTTAGATTTACATCAGTCCCTCAGATAAATGGGTAGCTGATTTAGTACCTTGGCATATTTTGGCATTTCATAGATTCTTTCATTTGTTCATTCAACATCGAATATGATATTTACGATTGAAGGACGTCAAACTTGAAAACAAAAAACAAAACAAAAGGATAAATAAAAAGTTCTGAGTTGTATGCGATGTTCGTACAGTAGACATTTACAAGCGAAACAGTAGTATTTCTTTGTAAATTAATGAAAACTAGTACTTTTTAAAAGACTTAAAACTTTCACAGCGATGGCTACTGATTAGTCCTTCTCGGGTTATCAGCCGTGTTAAATCGATGAAATTACTCAGTCGTCCTCCGTGGTGTAGTGGTTACCATCCTAGCCTCTAGTTTACAAGGTCGCGGGTTCAAAACCCCGCGGAGAGCGATGGATTTTTTTCGGCGTAAAAATCCTTAACATGACTTCCTTCGGAAGGGAAGTAAAGCCGGTGGTTGCGTGTCGTAGATTTACAGCACGTAAAAGACCCTCAAGCCTGATAGAGGCATCTGAGCAAAATTACCGGTCTTTCACGCATAATATAGAATGGGAGGCTAAAGACCGTAGAAGTTAAAGAGCGTCCATAAATAAAACTCAATTCAATTTTGATGAAATTACTCGAGCTGCTATATATGGAAGTTGGAGTAATTTCATCGATTTAATACGGCTAATAAAGAGAAGTTCTAATTAGTAATTTTTGTCGTATAAAAATGTTTCGTATGCTTTTTCATGTTTGCAACCAATTTCTATCTTATGCTTTGAAAACTGATTGCACCATAATCTGATGACTTGAAAGGCAAGGCCAGGCAAAAAAAAATATGAAAACGCTAGGCTTGTACTTATAGTGATTCTTTTGATACTCAAAAGCTTATTATATAAGCTAGAATAACACTTAAATTATTTATTTGAATAAAGATAACTTGGAAACACCATGCTTTGTGAATAGCTGACATGTATGCTAAGATATGTAAACAATCAGATTTTATAGAAATGTATTATTTTGAAATATTTTGTCTACCCATTAATATTAGATACCTAAAGCTCAACCTTTGAAATGTAAACTCATAAACTTTTTGCGTGGCATTTGGGATGGCTGACAGTTGTGATCTTTCACGAGTTTCCAACCCCGTTGAAACTGAATTTTTTACCTAATTTAATTACTGACTGGGTTGCTTGATCTCAAAAAGAACCGAAACACCCCATGCCACCTTCTGAACTACCTAGTACCGTACTTAGTGTGGATATTATTAGCGTGAATAAATAAAACTTAAACAGTAGACGTCAGAAGCAAAGTACAGTATCAAAGATGGCGGCGCCAAATACGGTTTGCTACTGTGTAATTAAGAATCTGTAACCCGTTTTACGAGCGCCAGTAATCACCGGTTAAGGTAGACCTTACAATGTTCAAAAGGCAACTTCTCAAGAAGATCGATTTTGACAGGTGAAGATTTTCTAAGAGACAACTTCCAATGCAAACATGGCGAGCAGAAAGAGAGAGAAAGACGACGGATAAAAGAAGAAGAAGGCTGGGATGATGCGTGTCGATTTTATTACTAGCTGAAGTCTAATCAACCATGCGCAACCGATACCTTCTTTTTTCTCCCTTCATTAGTCGGCGCTATGACAACAAAAGACGGAGAAGGTTTTTGTTGTGTGATCCGCGTTTGCTGAACGAGATTAAAATCGGTTCGCGTTTTTGAAGGACGGCGTCGCCAAGCAGAGACTGCAGACGGTGGTTTATTGCCTCATACTCATTCCTCTTTGTCATGTTTTGTTCACTGCGGAAGCGTTTCGTTCCCGTTTTTTCAACGTTCGAAAGTTAAACATTACGTTTTATTAGAACTTGCAGTTCCATTCGCTTTGTTATGTAGATTGTTCTCTCTATCTTTCATTTTCTTCCTCACTCTCCTTCCCTCTTCCACTGCTAATCTCTCCTTGTATCTCCTCTGCTCCACCACCCTTTTCCTCCCTCTCCTAATCTTCTCCCTCAATCCTTTCTCTGTGATGCTGTGATAACCAATGATAAGACTATGGTTATAATCCCAATTAAACCCAAAACAAAAGTTAAATCGTATACAAACCTTTGCCTTTTCCTTATGCAATCGGAACTACATTATTTTGTGATAATTGGTTTACGTACACGAGTAGTAGGGACGAAAAATTAATACAAATTCTTAAATCTTCAATGTATCGAAATTTTGTAAAGAGCATAAAGAGCATGCCAAAAACACCATGTGTACAGAGGTGTGAAAATTATAAGCCGCAAGTATATTTTTGCGTTAAAATGATTAAGTTCCAGGTTTAAAAATAATTTATATACGTATAATATCAAATCAAATAATTATATGAAACCTCTCAGCCATTTGTCACAATGAATATTTATATTTCTCCAACATCAATGCGTTAGTAATTTTTCTTGGTGAAAGTTCAGTTTTCCAAACCATGGTCTCAAAAATGTGCGTAGAAAGCAAGTAGGTACACATCATAGAACTATTTAAATTCAGATACGGTCTTGAATTTTCAAAAGTGAAAAACGACTGATAACGGTCATCTACATAAATTTTTGGCAATCTTACTTTATAGAAGAAAAAATATTTCCTTCTGCCCAGAAGTACAGGATAAAAAAAAGTTAACTTTGTGGCTTTGTTCTACTTTTTCATACATGCAGTCGCCTAATTCTGATTGGTGGGAAATTATATAAACGTTTATCACACTAAAGCAGGCAATAAATAACAAAAGCTTTCCTTTGAGCCTAATAATTTTCACACCTCTGTATAAGCTGTTGAGTATGCAAAATTGTTAAAAAAGATTTATTCTGAGCAGGATACTTCCGTTTAGGCCGGTCCCCTGAATGAAAAGCTAAAACACACGTGCGCGCTCCGCTATATGATGGCTTTGCAACTCCACACACTTAAAATGACCACAAGAAGAAAATAAGGGCATGGTAAAGTATTGGAAAATTCAAACCAGCAGCAAGGAATAACCACGAGATGATTAATGCTAAAAAAATCTGATGTTACACTCACATGACTTTCTCTACTCTTGTACAAACCATTTTTACAAACGCTTATTCTCATATACTTCATGTTAATCGAGATATCGAGATATTAATCTTATTGATAATTTTGTTGTAGATGCAAGGGGAATTGGTAGGCTTTAAACTATAGTCAAATATTTTAAAAGCTGGTTGCTATGTGGAGTATTCGATTCTGTTTGCATTACCAGGTCAAAAAATGAATAACGAATTTCCATTTAAGAAAAAGTGTAAGTGTTGGAAAATTTAAGGGAATAACAAGCAATATCTCGAAAATGGTTCACTCAGCAAAAAAAAAAAAAAAAAAAAATATATATATGACATAATTTGTGTATTTTAACACGATCTACGTTTTTAAGTAGTAAAAAAGTTTGTCTAGCTCTTATGGTTTACCACTTATGCAAAAGTTGTTCACAATGAAGAATACTTTTGGAGACATTCCCAGAAAATTCGAGATATACAGTTCATTTGTCATGAAACTATCTTAAACATATGATATTTTAATCAAAATCGTTAGCCATTTTTGAGAAAATTTTAATTTTCTCAAAATGTTCCATGTAAAGGGTAATCTGGGGTGGGGGGATTTTCTTGAAAACCTTCGAGTCGCATCTCTGGAAGATACTGAACCTAAATACCAAGTTTGGTGTTTATCCGACTGTTCGTTTCTGAGTTATGCTGTTCACAGACACACACACACACACACACACACACACACACACACACACACACACACACACTGACACACTCACGGACATGTTTCCAAAAATGCTTTTTTTTGGATTCAAGGGGTCTCAAAACATATATTTCCGGTGAAATCTGGGTATCGAATTTTTGGGTGGAATACAATACTTCCCCTACTTACTATACGTAGTAGAGAAAGTAAAAATGTTCTAGATATAAATTTTGCTTTAGTGTGTTTTGTTTATCTCTTGAGGTTTTTCTAAGTAGCTATGAAGACAACCTATTCTGAGTGAAACTTATATAGCTATAAAAGCATAGGGGATAAAATAAAACTTACCCCAGAAAAAATATAGTGAATTTTAACATATTATGCAATTTTGTTAACTAACTTTTTTGTAGTTTTAGCCGTTTACAAGACATTTCCTGTTGGCCGGATATTCCAGCATTTCGAGCTAAGCAGTTTTGTAACATTATATTACCAGGGGGCGGAGGGACACCCCGCAGCTCGTTTCAACGCCGATCATTTGTGCTTACCATCCCCAGAAAGAACGGATGAGAAGGCATTGTAGGAGTCTATAGACCGTAGATAGACGGCCAAAAGAGACGCGGAGATCGTAACAATTCCAGGGTTGACCCGGATACATCGGCGGACTGCTTAGAGAAAAGTTCCCTCTGCCGGAACTGGGGAGAACTCAACCCATCTGAGGCGGCTCAGAGAAGGCTGCCATCTGGCAGGGCCGGGAAGAAATTTCCAACGAGCAAACATCTGTCCCGACACCGACCAACATTGCACAGTTCCTAAGCTCACCTAAAACATGAAAGGGGAAGCGAAATGATAGGAAATGAGGGAAAGCAATTCATGGTAGAAGAGAAACTACCTTAACAAAACCACGAGAAACCCATAGTCAGAGTGGTCGGGCCAGAAATCGAATCCAGGATCTCCCGAATGCGAGCCTCGTAGTTACCAGTTCTTTTGTTTCTCATCAGGTCATGCAAAGAGGGTTCATAATATCAAGTCCAACAAACTTAGATAGAGCTTCACAAAATGTGTACTGAAACCAGGATAAACCAAAAGTAAAAGAATAATTCCTTTTTATGAAGAATTTGTGGAACACGAAAGGTAGAATAGATATTAGAAAGTCTTGTGATTGTAGTACATTTGATTTTTATCGTGTATCCTGCAGGAGTACATGGTAGACCTCGGAGACATCACATATTTGGAGAACCTCTGTATCCATTGCAGTGTGGGATGAGCGAACAGGGACCTTGTCTTTATTGTTCCCCATTAAAAGAGAAATCTCTAATAGCTAATGATTGTCTGGAACTGTTTTTCGCCCCTTGCTTTGTCTTATCTGTTTTACATTTTAGTGGTTGTAAATTAAACTCATCAGCCTTTGCAAGTACCTACTCGACTCGCGCCCACTATGCACTCACACTCGGGCATTCTCCAAGCAAAGTGTTTTGCTGGCGTTTATTACTTGCTGCTATCGCCCTTCGCCTTACCTAGGATAATGTCTTTAGCATTTACTATAGTGGAAATATATTACCTGCAGTCTTCTGCCACCTCCGTCTTTAAGTGTAAGGTCAAAGGACGAATATAAGGTAAATCAAGCTCTTGTTCTCCCACCTCAAACACAACTAGAAAGCACTGGTTTAAGTAAAACTTTTTGATTAAGTCACATAGCTACTGGTGCGTTATGGTATTAAAATGTTTAGGTTAAACTACAAAATTCAATCCATTTTTTAAACCAAGCTACATAATCGAAAATAAAATTGTAGAAACGCTTAAGCAGCTATTTCCCTTTTAATAAAGACCTCAAAATTAAGGGTATCAAAGAATCTGTGAAACAATATGCAAAACTTAAAAAAGTACAAGAACAGGTACAAAAATAAAATTTATGCCATGATACACGACGTTCTCTACCCATTATACTTGTTACAAAAAGCTTGTTTTTCTGTCTGCCCACTTAGGAAAATAAGAGGGGAACAGGGTAGAATAAGGTATATAGAGTAGTGTGATACGAAAGAAAAGAAACGAAAAAGGTTAGCTTAGATGAAAACGGGAGCCATATTCTTAAGTGATCTAAAGGTAATGGTAAAAGAATGTGTAAATTTTGTGATAGTAAAAAAAGTGTAAAACATTGTCTAACTGAATGTGACGATTTAAAATAATGGAGAGAGAAAATCTGGGACAAGAAGTGAGCAGTATGAAGTAATTTAAATGTTAACAAGCAAGCAGGAAAAAAGAAATAGGGCTGTCGGAGATTTCTTAATACAAGTGGAAGAAAAATGGTTGAATTAAGTCGAGGAGGAGAAGAAGAGCGGGATGGGAGATAAGAGAAAATTAATTACACTGAGGTTTTAGTAAAGGAAAGTAAATGTTGCACAGCAGTGCTGAAGGCCAGGAAGCCATAGTGGTTGTGCAACACAAAGGAAGGTGCGATGCATGTGCATATTTACCTAAGTAGGAATATGATGTACATATAAATATATCAGAATATTGTAAATTGTAAGCTGGAATGTGTACAATAGAACTAAAGCGAATCTACCTACTTCCTGTTAATCTTCATGAATTCCTTTCGAAATGTATTCAATACACATTTTGTAGTAGCTAGCTAGAAGTATACAGCAGAGAAGTTGAGAGTCAAATTAATAAAAAGTAGGTGACTATATTCTGGCTTTGATACTGCATCCTCTTTGAATGGACTGGTGAAAAACACTTTCAAAAATGTATAGCATGAAATACTGAAAAATTCAAACCAACAAAAGTAAACATCTTGAAATCAGTTAAACTTACAAAAAAGTCATTCCGATACAAATTTCGTATTTTAACGAATTATACAAATTTGCAGTAGTACATTTCTATCCCTTATATATTCCTAGTTCTCTTTAAGAATGAAGACATCACGATCTATTGACAGAAAATTTAAGTTAAATTACCTTTTATCCTTTATATTATTATCCTAAATATGCGACAGTTTAATCAGAGTTTTTTTATGGGGAAGCACGTCTATTTTTTTTTCCTACACAAACGGTAGTTGGCGTAGGGGGTTTTCTTCAAAATCTTGCCCTCGCCTCCTTCAAAGATCTCACTCAGTATGAAATTTAATATTTATCCGACTTTTCGTTTAAGAATTATGCCATTCACACACAAACGCACACACACACACACACACATTCTATAAATACTGCTTTTAGTAGGGGACCTCAAAACATGTACTTTTCGTTGAACTCTGGTTGCGGATCTTTAGGTGGAATAAAATATCTTCTCTAGATACCATAGATGAGTGGTAGAGAACATGATTAGAGCTATCGAAAAGGAATTCTGTTATTTCCAAGCAACTGAAATTACATCTTTGGGTCAGGAAGAGGATGTATTAAAGGGTTAAGAATACCAAACTACATTAGGGATTAATTAAATATATATTTTTGTAGAGCAATACCAGCACAAATTAGAAACAACAGCGTGAAAGAATGGATGCTATGCAGTTCCCAAAATGATCTTACAGTATAACCTTAAAGGAAAGAGATGTTATGTAGAACAGCTTAAAGTTTGAATTCAGGCTGAAACAGCCTCCTAATATATATATAGTGGAAGGCGATAATAATAATAATAATAATAATAATATTATTATTATTATTATTATTGTTGTAATCTTTAGGAAACTATTCTTGGAGATATTTTTATAAAAATGCATATAGCCAGCAGAATCCCCCCCCAGTGCTTGATTTTAAGTGACAAAAAAGTTCAAATTTTAGTCTGTAATAAACAGCATTATACGCTGCAGGTGCAATGCGTAAGGTATGTCTTGACTTACAACGGTCCATATCTGCGAACCTTTGAACCACGATCTCTGCTTCACTTGTCAGCATTTGTCTGCATGCCTGCACACATTTGGTATCATCACACGTCGATCTGCGGGAATTATTATTCAATTTTGTCAATAAGGTTGTCGGAAATCGCACACTACTGTTTGCTTGTAGGCCGTGAATATCAATTCGAGCCTCTTGAGTTTTCAGGCACACCGTCTGAACATGTTATTAGAGTCGGCAACTATTTGTCTCATGATTATCCAAGTATATAACTATATATATGCACGATGTGTGTGTGTAGGTGTGTGGTGAAATTCTGCATCCTGGATTAGCACCTAAATTTGGGGGACAGTTTGACTTAAAAGCTGCTATATTAATTTCTCTGTGGTCGACAGTAATTAAATATCACCAGTGATGTGCAAAGCAGAATCTTTAACGTATATTTCATCAGACCATATTTTTTTGGCAGAGATTCGACCAACATAATAAAATAGTTTTTATCTAAAGCTTGATGCTCAGGAAAAAAAAAACTTGATTTGTTTTTACAAAAAGTAATTATCATATTTTCTTTTTGTGAAAGCAAAATCATTTGAATGCTGGTGAATATGGAAATATTGTGGCACTATTTGGCGTATTCCTGATTAAAGCAAATATTTTGGGGCATCCAGTTAATGAGTGATAGAATACACCGCAGCTCCTTAATGCCTGAAGTTCCTCTTGAAAGAACAAATTGTAGTCCGTATTATAAGGTTATTTATTTAGAGTTTTGGCATGCGTAGTATCAAAAAAAGTAATTTCTTACCTGGATGTACTAGTCGGCAACGATATGAGCGCTTTTGGAGGACTCAGGGTGCCAGTGTTTTTGATGACAACGCCTAACGTCATCATGCTAGGGATCAGAGGGGAATGAGGGGCAAGGTTATAAGGGAAGTACAGTTGCACAATGAAATAAGTACTGCATTTTGTAAGTAGTAAATGCCTCGCTGGTAAATGCAACTCAGAACTGCGGAGTTTTCTTTGCCTGACTGTGATTGCGATTCCCCGCCCACTTGTTCCGTGACCGTTTAGTTCCTCTTCCCACCGCACGCACTCATATCGTGGTTGATTAGTATTAGTATAATAACCTGAATCTTTTCTTAGCTATTTGGTGCCTTGAAGCTTTATTAATTTTTTTTTCATAGAATGTAAATGACCCGCAACGCATTTTTGGTTAGGCTACAGGTTTGGTTGGACCCATTTCATTTCATTTCTATCTTTATGTTTTTACTACAGTCTGGGCCTAAAATTTCTTGTTTTGTTCTTTTCTTCCCTACAAAGAACGCAAAACGTGCATCAGTTCTCATTGATATTCTAAAGTGTGTATGCTACCATAGAGAAGTTAATTTGTGACAACCATTAAGGGACTAATTTGAACATTAGGAAGGAAAGATAATCCACTTCATTAGCTACATCATTCCGGAGATTTTTCATGACATTTAAAATTACCTTCCGCTTTATGTAATTATATAAAGCTGTGTTACCATAATATTAATATTTTCTGTTTTCATGTCCGTGCTCAAACCGAAATGATCGGCGATACCTTTATTGGCCGTTGAATGCACTGCTCCTATAGGTTGCCCAAAATAGCTTCCATATTTGCCTGCATCAGACATTAGTAAATTGATGTTGATTTTTGAGGACACAGCTTTCTTTGTAAAATACAATTTTTTCGTGGTTGGTTCAGTTGTACAGACATTGAGACTGACTATTTTATAGAGACAAAAATGATAATACTATAATACGAGGGTCATCCAATAAGTAAGTTTCCCATTTTATAAAAAAACATAACAATTGAATCATGTTGAATTAATTTTATTTATATTATACAATCCTTTAATTACTTTTCTACATAGTCAACATGTTTTTCCAAGCATTTTTCGGGACGTGACACAAGTTTTTCCAAGCCAGTGTTGTACCAGGTCGTGTCCTGTGCTCACTACCAGTTGTTCACTTCTGATTGATCTTCGTCACGGTGTTAAAGTGTTTACTTCCATGATGACCTTTGAGTCAGGGGAAGATGTGAAAATCACGTGGGACAAGATCTGGTGAATATGGAGAATGCGAGAAAACTTCCCAGTTGAATCTTCCGAGCTCCGCCTGGGTCTCCGGAGCTTGCCCCAAGTGATTTTCACATGTTCCTCTAACTCAAAGGTAAGCACTTTTAACACCGATGATGAAGTCAAATCAGTGAACAGCTGGTTGAGAGCACAGCACCCGACCTGGTACAACACTGGCTAGGAAAAACTTGTCACGTCCCCAAAAATGCTTGGAAAAACATGTTGACTATGTAGAAAAGTAACAGAAGGATTGTACAATACAAATAAAATTAATTCAACTTGATCAATTGTGTGTAATGGTTTTTATAAAATATGAAACTTACTTATTAGACGCACTTCGTACAACATTTTGAATATCAATGAGTTTTTTTTATCTCTACACAAATACTAATCGTGCATCGTGTTATGTTTCAAGAAGTTCCCCAAGGTTAAATAGCGGTTTTGTTTGCTTGGCGGTATGAGGGATGAAGAAGAAGAAGAAAGGTATTTCAAGAATGCGGCAGGAGGATGTCTTGATCCCCAAGGGAGGGGGAGAAGCAGATATTATACCCTAGTAAGGAGATAGTCCCTACTGGATCAACGAGGCAAATACACTTCATCTTTATTTTCTCATTATTATAGGCAATAAACATTAGTTTATCAGTTTTGCATTGTGATGTTTATTTTCTTTACTGCTTCGGAACCTAAACTAGAGAGAATATTGTATTATAACTAAAAATTGATGTCGAGACTTCACCAGCGATACAGATTTTGAGGGATTGTGGATTTGTAAACAAATATATGCTTAGAAAAATGCTATGTCTAATTGTAGGTTTATCTGTGTTGTGTTTATACAGTATACCCAAAGGCGAAAGTTGGACAAGCTTATAGTCAAGCATATTTGAAAGACACAAGTCGAAGGGTTTGAAGAAACTCCAAACAACCCTTTATATGGAACACATTTCGTTATTTTTTATTTTCTCCACAATATTTCTAACAATTCTGATTACAATATCGTATGTGTGAGGTACTGGATGATTGAAACGCGTGTCTTTCGAAGTTCTCTTCATATCCACTGAGTTTCCTGATTAAGATTTAAAGTTGTTGTGTTAGGCTTTTCATCGCTGCGACCTTAGTAGTTCTACTGTGAAATTGTTGAAGTGGATGAACCTGTGAAACCTTCGAGATAGACGAAAACTTACGACAAGAAAAATGTAGGTTTCATTAAGACACATAGGTCAGTTTTGCAAACGCGTTGAACATTTCCGAGGCCGTTAATCGGCAACTGACCCTACTGTAGCCCAGTTGCTTGAACGGGAAGGGAGGGGATAAAAAATCTTGGGTAAAATATGAGATGAGGAAGTGTCGACAAACATTTTATTGGGTATACAGAGCTTACATATCAGAAATCTTTGTAAGCATGTGTCTTTTTGACCATTGTTGACGATGTGTGACAATGCCCACCTAAGGATGTGGCTTTCCGTTTATTTATTTGTTTATTTGGTGTCCTTTTTAACAACGATCAATCAAATGGTGGGATGGTGCTTAAAATGCTCTAAGGCACAGTGAGTTAACATCCTAATGAAAATAAAATGAAGATATATCAAGAATGAGTACTGGATGAAGATAAAAAAAAGAAAATATTTTCTAAAGAAAGGCAAAGAGATGTGGTAGTCGAGATCAGCTTGAGATGCTTGGTTTATGCATGCCAAGGGTAATATCAGCTGTCGGTAACAAATAGAGGATAGCAATGGCAAAGGTAACGTTTAGTAGGAGAGGAAATATCTTCTGTGAACCCTTGAAGCAAACGGCAAGGAAGAAGCTAGTGAGCTGATCTGTTTGGAGTAGGGAATGTGTTGTGTGGAGACTGATATTTCTACAAGCTGAGGAAAGATGAGTGGAATATTTTAAATGTGGAATTGGAGAGGAATGGAGTGTCTGGTATGGAAAATACAAATAAGTGATGCAGCTGTTTTAGAATACTGAGCAAAGGGAGAACAATGATCAAGAAGAGGAATTGATGAGAAGCTGCTTGCCAAGTGATGCACTGGAAGAAATGGTGATTGGTGGGGCAGAAAAAGATAATAGATAAGACATTATTAAGACAAATGGTCCATATGCGGTGACGAAGGGGCAAGAAGAAAAAAGGGGACAAAGCAGGAGGCTTTGACGTAGTATGTATGTTTGGAAGAAACGGCTTTCGTCCATTAAAAGTTTACCTGATAATAAGCCATTTAATGATACTGTACAGTAGTTTTCACTTTCTAGTCGGTGTACTGTTATATAATGCATGTAAGCTATCTGAATCAGGTTTCTGATATATACACAGCAACTGGTTATATATTACATGTGGAAAAGTAACGGCTTTACCATGGTTATGATACAAGCAGTGGAGTGGAGAGACATCGACTACAGCTGGAGTCCAAGACCGTGCACCAATCGCGATTGGCACGTTGACAGGTTTGCCAACTGCTTTTTCCATGGCCATGTACCCGTATGATGAAAGGCAACGTTTCGAGAGAACTGCTTCTAATAAGGAGACGTTCACTAAACCAATTAACTGATGAGGCTTATTACAGAACTAGTTCCTTCTCCAAGAAATCGTATCACATAGATACTTCTAGGAAGCAAACCTAATGTATGGGAATACATTTTTCAAACAAATTTTTAAGCCATCTTTCTGCCGCTAGATTTGAACTTCAAAGAATTTATTCAAGGTCTTCTACGTTATAAACAAGAAGCCCTTCAGAGAAAGAATTTAAATTAGACCAAAGTTTTGTGTCTTTGGGAAATATAATTATGCAGACCTAGAATTAGTTGCGTATTACTGTTTTGACAAAATTTGCTTTTTTTATCATTCGATATTACTTTTTGTATCACCTGCCTATATTAGGTAGAGGAAGTATTTAATTCCACCCAAAGTTCCCATATGGAAATGTTACCAGAAATCCTAAAAGAAAAGTAGAAAAGAAAACCTGGCGTGTGTGTGTGTGTGTGTGTGTGTGTGTGAGAATGACCTAATGACGAAAATTCGGATAATAACAAACCTTAACTTAACTACCTAGGTTAAGCTCGGCACCTTTCATAAATGCGACACGAAGATTTTCAAGAAAATTCCCTCACCCCAATTAGATGTCTGATAAACCTCAATTAATCAAGTAGTTAAGGGTACTAATCCTTCCAATAAATGCATTAACACGAATTATATTTTGGTGTAAGTTGAATATTTAAAATGAAAAGTAATTTGAGTATATTAAAATGAACGTTTTACTTCTCTAATCTGAAAGAATTAGTTGGTAATTCTAGTTGTATGATTTCCAAACCATGTATCTGCCTGAATGCCTTTAAAATTGGCAGAACTTTTGAGTTCACTTCCAAGTATTCCAGTTTCTGTTGGAGATTTTCTGAATGCAACCCTTTGTTTTTTTTTGGGGGGGGGCTTTTTTAAGTTCTCTTGTTTACCCAGTTTTATTATCCCAGTTTATTATTACTGTGTTTTACTGTATTCGTTACCGCTTATTACTGCAATTACACAACACACAAACATCCATGCCCATGGCGGGACTCGAACCCCCGACCCTCAGCTTGGCGAAGCGCCGAAGCTGTACACTTTAGCGACCACTGCTACGAGGGCCGGCTTTTTGAAATATACTAATGTGATATTGTAAGTAGCGTGTCGCTGCCTTCGTGAGCATATAGCACATATGCATTCATTAAAATATCCAGGGATTTATTTTAAACAAAAAGCAGATTCTTTAATGTTGGTTTTAGAGTATAAAACTGCAGAAACTGACAAAAAAATTTCAGAAATCGTCAAAGATTGAGCACGCATTCAACCAAGTTTAGCGGCAATTCAGAATGTCTATACGTCGTCCTCCGTGGTGTAGTGGTTACCATGCTAGCCTCCAGTTCCCGAGGTCACGGGTTCAAACCCGCGGAGGGCGATGGGTTTTTTCGGGCGTAAAAATTCCTTGGCATGGCTTCCTTCGGAAGGTAAGTAAAACTGGTGGTCGTCTGACTTAGATTTACGGCACGCAAAAGAACCTCAAAGCAACCTTTGAGCTAAATTGCTGCTGTTTCACGCCCAATATAGAATGGGAGGCTAAGTACCACAGCAGTTAAAAAAAATAATAAGCCTACACGTGTGTGATTAACTACGTACTTTCGACTTATCTTCTATGGTTGAGCTAATTTGCGGCCCTTTTAATATATTGGCACGGCAAATAAAATGAATACCTTACATCTTCTATGAATAATGTGTGAAGTCCTCTTCGTTCTTATTGAATTATATGTGCTGATATCATAAGAGAGAGAGAGAGAGAGAGAGAGAGAGAGCAAAACCTCGACAGAATAATATGGAATTTAATATGTCTGAACTATGGATTTCGTAGAATTAACAGTTTTTCTGCTGTCGGTGTGAATTTGCCAATAATTTGATGAATACGCTTTTACAAGATTATGCTAAAAGTAAAGAGGCCTTGTGGCAACAGCGTTGCAACTTGTCAGATACACAGATATACAATGATCTGTTTTTATACATGTGCAGAGACTATTTTTACAACTCTAGCCACGCAATGTTCCACTATTTCCTACTCGTCATTTATTCCTGCTTTCTCTTTTTCATTTTAGGTTATTTCATTTTGCAATACACAAAACGTGGATAATTAGCAACGCTGTGCACGATGCGCATTTGGCTCGGCAGCAATGGTATGGCTGTTCCATCTGATGTGTTGGCTACATTCTATTTTAAAAGTAAATCTGTTATCGTTAGAACAATGCACCAGTTGTGTCGTACGTGACACAGTTCCTTTATTATCCATAGGTAGAATGCCATGTTCCTAAAAACTAATGAGATTTGCTTACATTCGACAGCTACTTTCTAATGTTTTGCGAATTGATTGCCGTATATTTGTTAATGATAATCATTTAGAAGATTTATTCTAATAGTTTGTTAATTATCATAATTTGGAGATTGTATTCACCTAAAAATGAATTTGACTAGAGAAGATTACCAGACTATGATTTTTACGATATTAAATCGTCATTAACGCCTAAACAATGTGAAGATCGGCTTAGAAATTCATTTGGCAAAGAAGTCCGATCAAGGCAACAACTTATAATTGGTATAGCGAATTCAAAAGAGATTTTTTTTTAAGTGATGAATCTTTTGAAGGACGCCCAAGAACTGCTGTTACCGATGAAAATATTGCCTCCGTTTGAGCAATGCTTGAAGAACGACAGACATTTTATGAGTTTATTTGGGCGACACTGAACATTGGTATGGGTCAAATCCAAAACATTGTACATAAACAGACATGAGAAAACATTGTTATCGATGGATTCCACAAAACTGATTCCGGATCAAAAACAACAACGCATTGATTGGTGTACTCTGGAAAAATTCCAAGGCGGCACTTCAAATTTGGTTTGGAATATCATTACTGGTGATAAATCTTGGGTTTGTTATTATGACCCTGAAAAGAAAAGTCAATCGGTCAATGGGTTTAGGCCTATAAACGTCGACGAATTCGCAGTGGTGGTAAGAGATGGTTGCTAGTTTGTTTTTTCTAAAACGGGCCATATTGCTACTATAACATTGGAAGATAGACGTACCGTTACTACCAATTGGTAAAAAAAAATGTCAAATGTTTTAAAATGTTCATGAAAAAACGCCCAAAGGAAAATAATATTACATCACGACAACGCATCGTCGCATACAGCAAAACCAACAGTTGAGTATCTGGATGCCCTAAAGGTCAGCACCATGGACCCTCCATCATACAGCCCTGACCTAGCACCTTGTGGTTTCTTTTTATTTCCAAAAATTAAAGATAAAATGCGTGGAATCCCTTTTTCGTCATCAAATGAAACAGTGGAATCTGATTTCTGAAGTGCCTCAGGAAGAGTGACACATTGCTTTAAGGATTCGTTTTATCGAATGAAAAAATGCATTCATGTTAAAGGGGTATTTTGAAAAACAATAAATCATTTAAATGTTTAGAAAGTAATCCTTGTTTGATTTTCTAAAAATGATCAGTGTCGCACTCGAATGTAATGATGTTTTTGAATAGCAGATAAAATCTTATATTACATTCAAAGTTGCTGCAGGGGTATGTACAGTAAAATGTATGGCCCATAAGCTCTGCTCTATCGTTTCAACTTGAGCCACATCGTGCGGAGTATGTAAAGTTTGCACGTTATTTGACGTGCATGTAACAGGAGAATGTCGCCGCAGGTTCCTGTATGGACCTGTGTACATATTGAAACCATTTCTGACGGGCATGCAGTATAATAAACGTAAAGCATGGAGAAAAATAAAACTTTTTTATGCTTAATTTGCAGAACATCTATGAAAATAAAAGATAATTGGTTGAGAAAGTTCTGCCCGCCCCACAATACTGTCCTTATTGTAGCTTCGGGTAATGTATACAAAGGCTTTGGTTTTCTGTCTACTTAGAAATCTGCCCCAAGTTCTGTAGAGGTCACTTCTCCCGCTCTAGAACGGATTGTGGCATTCTGCGGAACCGCTTTTCAGTTGTTATTTTCTCCGAAAGAGCCGTAACACCGCAAAGGAGGCTAAGAGAAATTAAACGCAGCTTAATCTCTGGGATGTTACCTTAAGAGTCGAGGCGTTCATTTCATGGCTGTCAGGAATACATTATAAATAACACAGAGAAAGATATATGCATTTGTACAGGAATAACGAGACTACTTTTTATCACCTCTTTTTGCCCATTAATAAGCTCTTCTGACAGTTTGAAATGATAGCAATTTATGTTAATTTAAGGTTTTTACGCTTATGCTACAACCTCAGCACACACTATTTATGAATTTATTCGAAAACATTTTCCTCACTTCGCTAAGAGTTAAAGGTGTATTTTATTAAATCTAACAAAAATCTAAATTATCTGTGTGTTTATTTTCAGTATAAGAAGATATAATGTTTTGCAGTAGAGTGCTTTAAGCTGTGACATAGGTCAGCACAGTTTATGTAAGTGTATTTCTGGAAAACACTACAGGCGCCCAGCTGTCTGACTCACAGATTACATAAAGGCATTTGTTGGAAAATTAGGGCGCTTGTTCTTAATACAAGATGATTCAATGAAACCAAATTCTTACAATTGTGTAGTAAATATTAGTTATATCATTTATGTGAATAAATAAATGTTATAAGATTAGGCAGAATCAAGATACCGCGATGATGGTGCGACAATTTGAAGCAGTATGTAGTTGCCACCTTTTCTCGTTGTCACCAATATCTGCTGTTGATTCTGCTGCCGGCTGCTCCGATGGTAGAGCTACGAATATTTTCCCTCAGAATATACTTGGTTGTATTGTGAAAGACAACACCAGTTTTAAATTGGCTGAGAAATTTATTGTGTGCTAATATTTGATTTATTGAATTGAGTTGCCAACCGTTTGAGATGAAGAAATTATGAAAGACTGATTATGAATCCTAGCACTTGAAATTGTAACAAATGAATTATTATACCTGGCAACTTCTGCAGTATCAAAGTTACAGTTGGAAATAATTGCTTCTGCAATAAAAGAAACCAGAAGCGTAACCTGCCGTGAGTCGCTAAAATGTTTATCGACAAGATCCCTCGCGATAGCCGCTACTCTCACAAGCGCGTCACTGGGTGCTTAAAATATCCCACGAGCAAGTTCCACTGGCAACACCAGAGACAGTAACTCTCTAATTTAGATGCCCGCCTGCTTATTACTTAAACCACGCCTACATTAGAATTACTCCCACCAACATTATTTTACATCCGAGCCAATATTCACCTCTCTTTATGCGCGTCTCTGACTCTGTTATCATGGGCTTAACTAAAATTCCCAGAATTTAGGGGCCTTACTCTTTTCCAAATTGGCCTATGTGCCTGTGTAAGCGTACTGAACTTATAACCTAACTGCATTCCCAGTAACTTTTAAGCTAATGTGCTCGCTATTTCGGCTGTGGCTAATGTCTCTCGACTAACCTGACTTCCTAATTACCTTCGTCTTTCCGGCAAATGGTCTTGCTGGTGCATACCGTCAACAACGTTTGTAACATTTGAACTGCAATAGTATCCATTGCTCGGTGATTATTGTCTTTAAGCTCTACAAGGGCTTATGGACTTTGAATAAATGCTGCTCTTTAAATATTTCCAGAGAAAATAGTCACAGACAGATCAATTTTGGAAATGACTTGATTCCTAGAGAGCTGACCGTGAAAAGTTCAGCAGTTGGCTTCCCCCTTGACACCATGCAGATAATACAGAGAAGTGAATGCTATTCCTGTTGAAATGCTGCAGGAATGATTTGATGATTTGCATCATAGGCTCGTTGATTGTCATCGTAGAAATGAAAGCTATTCTCAGGATTTAATTTTCAAGAAATGAGATATTTTCCTGTGTTGCATAAAATGGACATTATTGGTAGTAATGTTGCATATTTGTTAATTTAATAAATCATATTATTAATGTTGCTATACACTGTAAAAATTTAGTTTCACTGAATCACCGTGTATAAACATTATTGTAGTAATGCATTTTGATTTCTAAGGGATATTCTGAACTAATTAAGGGAAGGCACCACTAAAATTTTGTGGTAATATTGGAAAAATGAGTTTTCGGGTCTAAAATATTCCAAGCCATAGGTAATTTAAATAAATTAATTTTCGCCCTTTGTTTTATTATGAATACCTAATTCTGTAAGAAATAAAATAATAATCTTGTGGTGTAGTGGTTACCATGCTAGTCTCTAGTTCCCGAGGTCGCGGGTTCAAACCCGGTAGAGGGCGATGGATTTTTTCGGGCGTAAAAATCCTTAGCATGGCTTCCTTTGGAAGGGAAGTAAAGCCGGTGGTCCCGTGTTGTAGATTTACGGCACGTTAAAGAACCTCAAGCCTGATAAAGAGGCCTCTGAGCAAAATTACTGGTCTTTCACGACCAATAAGGACCATAGTAGTTAAATAGCGTCCATAAATAAAACTCACTTTATAATTTCTCAGCACTTCCGCTTATTCATAGTGTTCCATCCTATGAAATTTTCATTTAATGTCTCTGAAAATGTTTCATATACATTCTGAAAAATTATATAACTAAAACTGACATATTCTTTTTTTCGGGAAGAGCTTTATATACATTACTTTTAAAGCAATACGAAAACTTTAAAATATAGCAATTTAGAATGATAGTTTTTAAAAAAATTATTGTTATAAACTACACAAGGAGAAATGTGTAGTGTTATATACTATGTTCAGATAAAGGATATGGATATTTAAAACAAGAATTTTTTTAAATTTAGCATAGGACCTTAAAATACGTTATAAAATATCGGGTATGTTATATGCGACCGACAGCTGGCTCTCTTAGCTAAATCTGCCTTATGGCAGCGGAGGACAATGCGGCTCTAGTGGCAGATAGTAGGTACTGCTGGAGAAAAGTCACCGATTACAGAAAACCTCGCTAAGGTAATAGTTTCCTGCAGACCTTTATGCCCATGAAATTTCATCCATTGAATTCTTCGCCCATGAAATTTCGGTTCTTCAGTACTTCATCAACAGTTCTGTTGAAGTAACTACATATAACGGGAAATCATTTATAGAAAAATGAATCGTGAATGATGTAACATGATAGAACAATTATTTTAATGAATGCTCTTACATTCAGGCTGGACATAGCGATTTAACATAGGAAATCTGCTTTTCTGTATTATTCCCTCCCTGTTCATTACAAAGGAAAACCTTATAAGTCTATGAATTTAAAAAGTGAATCAGAACACAACATTAAAACTTTTTATTTACTAATCCTTTCTATCAGCAATGCTTTATTATCAATATTTAGTTACTTTCTTTAACACATATTATGTGAGTAACCTAAGCTCCCAAAATCGTATTTCATATTACGATTCTCAGTTGTTACAAATTTGTGAGGTCATGGCCCACGATAGTGAAACAAAGCTAATGTTCTAAAGAATTAATAAAATTTGTCATACTATACTTTTCTCTGAAGTAAAAAACAAATAAACACATAAATAAGCTTGCTGATTTTGGATTCTATTCCTTTTTTTAATGTTCTTATAGATATTCTAATCAAATTTATCTCTAAAATAAACTTGGGAAAGAGTATCTGAGACAAACTGATTTCCCATTTTAATTCCATATGTCCCGTGATTTGATTTCCATCCTGTATAATGTATATAAGCAAATTTGTAATGAGTAGTGGTAATACTAAGGTCCTCCACTCCTCGTTTTGAATGAAACAGTCGATTTGACCCACGTCGACGTTGGAACCTGTGTCCGTCGCCAGAACTAACATGGGGAGACCATAGGACAAACAAGTGCCGGCGGACGTTGCGGAAACTGGAAACCTTCAGAGGGAAACAGAAACAAAATCCTGGGTATGGTTTCTGGCAGTTCCTCGGCTATATCCACGATTTTCCTGTGCGGTCTGAGTGATATCCTTGCGTAAATAAGGCAGACACATTCTTCAGCATAAACCAGCTCCGGTTGTGTCTCAGGAACGCCGCCTCTGAAACCATTGAAAGGATAAGAATATGCTTGGAACATTATTATTATTATTATTATTATTATCATTATTATTATTATTATTATTATTATTATAAGGGTGCACTGAGAGTTAAAAATAGGTCATAATAGTGTTACTTGGGGTTTATTTACATATGAGAATCTAATGCCTCGAATGTTATTTTGAATGCAACATTTCGTTTCTCCAGAGTTTATTATGTTGCTTTTATGACTTCATTAAAAAAATATGGTAATGCCAACTTTATTATTTTTGAGATACTAGAACCAGATGCAATGTGTTATATTGGTTACTTTCTCAAGCTTTTACCTAGGGTAAGCGGAAGTATTGTATGCCATACAAATATTTCATATTTCGATTTTACTGAAGAGCAAAGTCCACAAAATGCCCTTTAAGGGAGACTAACTGCGAAAATTGCCAATTTTAGTTTCGTTGTTCACTCTTATTAATTGGAATTCCCTTTGTTATTTGATATATATTTTATCGTTATAGGCATAATACTTATATTTTAAATAAACGTTTAAAATGGTTCATCTGCCATTTTGTATTGTGACGTTCTGCATTACCTCGAAGAAAAAAATATCCACATAGTAGAAAAATAAACTTAAGCCCAACTCTTAGGGACGTTTTGCTCTACAAATCGGTACTATTGTTACGTCTGGCAGGATCGTGTGCTCAAGCCATGTGTTTTATTTTTATTATTTTTTTTTGTTACTGCTTTAAACAGCTTTTTCAGTGAGTGAGATTTTCTGATATACATGACTCGCTTTTTCAAACTATTGCAGATAGATAAATTAAAGATTAGGATTATAAAAGTAGCCTCTTAAGTGCTGTTGAGGATCTACTTTAGTGTTAATAACATTGGTTATTTATTTTAAAATAATCACTAATAAAGTTTATTCAAAACATGATATAATTAAGAAAATTAACTTTCCTCTTTCATAAACAAACTTATTTAAACAATGCAAGTTGAAGATTTTTCATACATTTCTTCACCGCAAACAATCCTTTGCGTGGAAGTATACTTAAATTTTCGGAAAATATTTGCAAAGCCTCAATGAAGTTTTATATTACTGGGAAGCCATAAGAAATAGACAAAAGATAACCTCAGGAAACACTGTGAGTTTATTAAAATATATAGATTCGGTCAAATGAAGATTGCTTGTCGTAGCATTAGCGGTTTTCAAAATATACGTTGTAAGTATGCATTTTCTTTGCTTTCTCATTAACAACACAGATTGTGTTGTATGAAAACTGAATGTGGTTTCCGTCGTGTTACGTGTAACCGCAATTATCTTAATTAATATACACATTTATTTGTACACACAGAAGACCGATACAACACTTCAAATGTTTGAAAAACAGCTGAATCGTGTTTTACATACTGTCGAGTTCTGAAAAATCAAAAACAAGGCTAGTTAAAATTTCATTTTGTACAGCTTTAATGTGGGGAAGTTTAAACGAGGAAATATTTCAAAAATGGTTAACGCGATAAATAGTTTTATATAGACTACACAGTTTAAAGAATTTAAAGTTTTACTATAATAAATGTTGTGTATATTTATATGAAATTCAGCGAGAATGAAGAGGACATAGCAGATGTTTGTTTTCCTACTATACATAGTAAGTAGGAGTATTGCATTCCACTCAAAAATTCAATAACGAGGTCTCACCGGAAATACATGTTTTGAGGTACCATGAATCCAAAAAAGTATTTTTAGTGAAAGATCCGTGTGTGTGCATGAACACATAACTCAAAAATGAAATACAAGACTTGGTATTTAGGTTCAGTACCTTCTAAACATACGAAACGAAGATTTTCAAGAAAATCCGCCACTCAGGACTACCCTTTACATGGATGATTTTCGATTTTTTTTTTAATTTCTAAAAATTTACTAGAACGATTTTTATTAAAATACATATATTAAATATATTTACATTAAAAATAAAATATATATCTTGAACTTTCTGGGAAGAACCTGTGAAGTCCATTTGATTTGGAAGAAACCTTGTTTAACTGGTAAACGTTAAGTGATAGACGAAAACTACAGCACAAAAATGCAGATCTTATTAAAACACACAATTTATTTCAAATAACTTTTTTCTGTAACATAGGCCATTTCTGAGATATCCGTTATTAATGGTCGGAATTGTACTTGGTCATTTTCTTGAAGTCCTGTCAACGTTCAGTTGTTTCTTGCGATTGCAATGAAACAGTATGAAATTTTAAGGCCAACGTATAGTTCTAAAACACTGTTCCCTTTGTATCTATGAAGAAATGTGTAATGCAGCTGTTTCTGCAAATATTATTTGGATTAAAATGTAGTAGGTAGAAACATAAGCATAATAAGAATAGTTTGTGTACGCACTAATAAAGATAGAGGGTAGAGAAAATCATGTGAATGTATCACATCAGATTTTTTCATGTATGTACATATTTTATTCTTCTTGCTGACCTCTCGAGTTTAGGATATATAATTCATTTCAAAACCTCGCAGATTAAATGCCTATTTATGTAGTAGTATTAATTTAAACGAAACAAAAATTACGTCGGTTGATATTCAGGGTGAAGTTTAAAATCAGGGTTAATTAATTATATTTTAGATTTCATCCCCTGATCTCCAGCAGCCCCTCTATTTTGGGAGTTATTTTTACTTTCTCTACTACGTATATTGGGGGAAGCATTGCATTTCACCCAAAAATTCGATGCCGAGATTCCACCGGAGTTACATGTTTTGAGGTGCCCTGAATCCAAATAAAATATTTTTGGAAATATGCCCGTCTGTGTGTCTGTCTGTCTGTGACAGCATAATCAAAACGAAAAGTCGGATAAATACCAGACTTAGTATTTGAGTTTATTATCTTCCAAGAATGCGACACGAAAGTTTGCAAGAAAATCCCTCTACCCCACGCTACCTTTATATGGAACATTTTTGGAAAATTTTAATTTTCTCAAAAATGACTAACGATTTTGATTAAAATGGCATATATTTATATTTTCATGGCAAATGAAATGTATACTTTGAATTTTTTGGGAATGTCCCCAAAAGTATGAGTTTCGCGTAACTGGTAAACCCTAAGAGATAGACATAATTTTACTACACAAAAAATGTAGATCTCTTTAAAATACACAATTTATGCCATATACATTGTTTTTGTCGAGTGAACCAATTCCGAGATATTCTCTATTATTTTTTTGAGTTTTCCTTCTGGACTATCATATCGTTCTATTGCTTGAATGGCAGAAACTGAGTCTGTGAGAACAACTACTTTATTTTCTTTTATATCAGTCCTGTAGTATATCTATTCTAATGCTCCTTGTATTGTAACAACTTCAACATCAAAATTTGTGGATTGTCTAGGCAATGTAAAATAATGCGGAAAGTATTTACAGTATATAACACCTCCCACATTATTTCTCAATTTATCTGCAGAACCATGTGTATAAATTCTGAGCCACTCTGCTTCCGGGAATTGATTATGTAGATGTTCCAAGTATAGCAATTCTGCATACTTCTGGTGAGTAGTCTTGTTTATTTAGTTGTTCTATCAGCTCTTTATTTGTTACTATCTTGACAAAATCCATTGGAATAGTTCTAGGAGGATGAGGAGTGCACTTTTCTGATAAATTTAGGTAATTATAATTCTTCTCTAAAAAGGATTTGTTTATAATCTGTATCGGTCAACAGAGTTCCTGCTCCATTTTATTTCTGGAACCTTCGGATCCTCATACTCCTAGTTTCAGTCATGCAATCCCTTTTATTGCCCTAATATTATAGATATCAACATACAATTCAATTTTAGGAACAATTTTAATTGTTGCATGAACTTTAAGAGAGCTCCCGTTTTCACTGATGTACAAGTTTGACTCTATCAGTTTGTTTTAATCGTTGTGCCCTATGCCAAAATCTACGCAGTTATTTAGTCTGAAAGCTTGTGAAATGAAAACCCTTTATTAATCAAAATTGTGTACTCAGTAACTGAAGACCTCTCTGGGGAATATTATAATAATTGGAAGCGGACAAAACAATTTGTCGGAGAAGGTCTTGTAATTGTTTCCAACGGTATTTTCCAGAATTCTGTACAATGTGAATGCTTTACTCACTCAGATCTTGGAATAAGTAACCAAAAGCAACACACCGGCACTTGTTTTTGTTCCGCTGCTATAAAGAGCTGTTTGTAATCCATGCACAGAGGCGGTCGGTGCGTCTCCTATCTTTTCATTCATCACATCCTACACGGAATACGAAACTCACCCTCTTCATCCCTTCTCATGTGGACCACATCTCTCGTCATCCCTTCTTGTGTTTTTGTGGGGAGAGGAAACATCATCAGCTCTAGTGTTAGGGTTCGTTTATAACGCCGTTAATTCCGACAAAGATTCCAACCCCTTAGTATTATTATTTCGAATAGTTTTTTCCCCCCGTTCAGGAAAAGTCAACAGGAAGCAGCTTGTAATGGGAAGTCCTCGTGGCCGGTGGGCCGGAAAACGAGAACGAATGAAGATAAGCAAACGCTCACCACATGGGCTGTGGATGCCCGTTTCGGGTGCACGTATCAGTTCCCAGTAATGATGTCCATTCAAATATTCATGGGAAATCAGTTGCCAATTAATTATGCAGAGCTCTACGTCCTCTGAATGCTCTGCCCACATTCTTTGGCTTTTATTTTTGACAAGGATGCGATTTTTAATCAATTGTCCATTTTGATATGTATGTTCTTGTTACGCGTCTCGTTAATCTCTTAAGATAAGTCTATTTTATGAATTTATTGGTTTCCCGTGAGTGCAGGTTGGGACCAACAGTACGTGCAACACACAAAGAGCTGTTTGAGATGGAGGAATACTTTGAAAATATTCGTCTTTGTAGGGATGCACCCTTTTAAAGACGTTCTTCAAAGTTTGCATTAGAAATAAAGAAGGCACTAACTGATAACAGTATACTTGTGAAAAATTATATTTACGCAAATTATAAAAACTAAACGTTTGTATGTATTAATTTTGGGTGAACTATCCTGCTTTATATATAAGCCCATTTATTTTCATTGCAGCATTACGAAGCCTTGCTGAAATTAAGGCTGTCGGCTGTGAAATTATTATTTTAATAATGGGGCATGTGTAAACATTTCGTTAGTTAGCTAAATCATCTTAAAAACTTGCCGAAATAAACCATATTGAATTAATTGTGTTTCCCAAGCAAGAATTGTGTTCAGCACAATCCTCAAAAGATTGAAAACGCTAGCTGAAGTTATTCCTGAGAAGAATACAACAATAGTAAGAAATGTTTCGAGTTGCGAGAATTGAAATATGACCATTTTGTACCTAACCATCTGCTACCCAATTGTAAACAACGCTGTGTGGGACTATCTAGTGGATTAAAATGTGATATATTTCCATATAGAGCAGAATAATGAAGTGTAGTTGTCTATGGAGAAAGAAGTGTTTGGAATAAAATGCACAATAATCGCCAAGATCAGCAGAAAGAGTCCGTGGCTGCTTACAACCAGGACTAGCTATTTATTGAATGTTATTAAATATTCTACAAAGTTATACATCCAGAACATTCACATAAGGAAGAAATCTATTTACACTTTATTATAATACCACACAAATCTCAAATTTTAACCCTAAACAGCCTGCATCTTCCCTTAGCGAGCTTGAGTTATTGAAGTTGACATTATCAGGCTTCTTTTTGTTTATGCTGCTATTTCTCTCTCTCTCTCTCTTAAACAAACACACACACACACACACACACACACACACACACACACACACACACACAAAATACGTATTAAAATGTTTTAGTAATGGGACTTCAAACCGTGTATAATCTCTGTGACTTTTTAGTCATATATGCTCAGGTACCTTAAGCACTTGAGTGGGGAGAGAGTAAAGGAATCTGATGCGATACGTTCACATTACTTTCTCTGCCCTTTATCGTTTATTAGTGAGTATACAAATTATTCTTATTAAAACTTATTTTTCTGTCTACTACATTTTAATTGGCATCAACCTTTGCAGAAATAGCTACAGTACACATTTCTTTACAGATGCAAAGAGAACAGCGATAGTCAAACTGGACGTTATATGCTAACCTTAAAAATTCTTTGCTGTTTCCATGCAATCGCAAGAAGCAATTGAATGTTGACAGGGCTTTAAGAGAATGGCGGAATAATGAACAGTAATAACGGATATCTCAGAAATGGTTTATCCAACAAAAGAACTTATTTGAAATAAATCTGTGCTTTAAAGAGATTGTTTGTGCAGTACGTTTTCGTCTATCGTTTAACGTTTACCAATTATACAAGGTTATACAAAATTCCTTCCGAATGAAAAGGGCTTTACAAGCTATTCTCATAAAGCTCGAGATATATATTTTGTTTGTCATATAAATATCTTTAATGTATGGAATTTTAATCAAGTTCGTTAGAACCACTTTTTAGAAAATCAAACTTTTCGAAAAATGTTCCATATACAGGGTAGTTGGGTGGGGGATTTTGCTTGGAAATCTTCGTGTCGCATCCTTGGAAGATACTGAATTTAAATACCAAGTTTGGTATTTATTCGACTTTTCGTTTTGGAATTATGCTGTTCACAGACACACACGTGGATCTTTTTCTAAAAATGCTTTTTTTTTGGATTCAGGGGCCTCAAAACATATATTTCCCATGAAATATCGTTATTGAATTTTTGGGTGGGATGCAATACCTTCTCTATCTGCTGTGTTGTGCGTGGTAGAGAAAGTAATATGGTTTTGAGAAAAAGAAATTTGAAATTTTGAATACAAACTTTCAAAACTAGAAAATTTTTTCAACATTCCCAAATTTTTAAAATATTTTGAGAAATGCTCAGCTTTCTCAGTAAAGCCATACTCAAATACAACACATTGTAGCTGCTTTGATTTTGTATTGCGTGAGTGTGCTGCGTGTATGTATGTGTATATGTATTAATTATATTTCGTCCTATATATATATATATATATATATATATATAAAGTATAGGAGATAGCATGATTTGCAATTTTTGATACCCATTTTAACTTTTACAGTGAGCTTTTTTTATGGCAGGAGTTCTCTTCCGTTCTATATTATATCTGCATGTCTTTTGTGGATGTTTCTCTCATTTGTTATCGTTTTTGGTTCCTGGAGGGGTTTTAGTGCCTGATGCACGAGCATTGTTATTTCTGATCTTGGAGGATCGTAAACTTCATTGGGCTTCATGGCGTTTTATGGCTCATACACCAGGGGTCACTGTCCTTGCCATACATGTAAATGTAGATGTTTGCAAGCAGTATGACCAGAAGAGCATTAACATATGAGTCTGCTGTATATCTCCTGTTATTTTATTAGCTTATGTAAATATTGAGGAAGTATGTATGAAAAAGGTGTTACTACTTTATCTAGCCATCAGTGTATAGAATTAATCAAAACATTTGGCCTCTTGGATTTAAGAATAAATACAATAAAACTCTTTAGCTTTGTGTGTGCGGCACATCAAATTTGATATTTATGAGACATGTTTTGTAAATTCATTTGTCAGATGACATTTTTTGACGACCTCTTCAGTTATTACAGCAGAGCAGAATCCAAATCTACGCTTTCGTTGTTGCATTAACTGCGTATTTATTCTTCTTCCTCTTTTCCTCTTCTCTCTTTAGTTTCTTCATTCTCATTTGTTCTCTCCTTTCTCTCTATGTGCAATGCATATGTCAGTGGTATTTTATAAACCAGTAACAAAACATTTTTATGCAGAGTGACTAGAAATAAAAATATAAACATAGTGTTTAATAGTACACAAACTTAGGCTAGGTACGGAAGGAAGAACTTATGTACCTTCTTAGTTATTTATCCTTTCTAAAATGTTAAATGTCAAAACTTGTCAAAAATATTATAAATATTAAAGTTATATTTTCAAAACATGCAGTAATAAACAGATGAATTGCAAATTTGCCCCATAAGACTCTCTTCCTTGTATAAAAATGCCATAAAGCTTCAGTGGAACCTAAGGTAGCTTAATTTTATTAATGTACTAAGACTAAGCTAAACTAATACCTTTGAATGTTATAATAAAGAAATTTATATGTGTCACAATTAGAGCAATTTCGATAAAAAAAAATTCAAAAATCGATGTGCTATATTCACATGACATTCCCTACCCTCTGTGGTTTATTAGCTATTCTTACTAAAGCTTACTTTCTATTTATTACTTTTTAATCCAAATAAACCTTTGCAGAAATAGCTACATTACACTTTCGTTATAGATACAAAGGGAACAGTCAAATGTTTCAGAACTGGACGCTATACCTGCTTTAAAATTCTACATTGTTTGTATGCAATCCAGAGAAACAACTCAAAGTTGACAGGACTCTTACAGAGAATGGCCAAGAAATGAACTGTTCGATCCTTTAATAACGGATATCTCAGAAATGGCTTATATCACAAAAAAACTTATTTGCAATACATTGTCTGCTTTAAAGAGATCTTTACATAGATTTTATAGTATGTTTTCGTCTGTCAGTTAAACAAAATTATATAAAACTTCTTCCAAATGAAGAGGACTTCCCAGAGAATTATATATATATATATATATATATATATATTTGCTATGTAAACCGTTAGCCATTTTTTAAAAAATCAAAAGTTTCGAAAAATGTTTGATATAAAGGATAGTTTGGGGTGGGAGGAGTTTCTTGAAAATCTTTGTGTCGCATCTTTGCAAGATACTGCACTCTAAATGTCAAGTTTGGTATTTTTCTGACTCTTCGTTTATGAATTATGCTGTTCACAGCCAGACACACACACGAACCTTTTCTAAATCTTGAAAATCTTTGTGTCGCATCTTTGCAAGATACTGCACTCTAAATGTCAAGTTTGGTATTTTTCTGACTCTTCGTTTATGAATTATGCTGTTCACAGCCAGACACACACACGAACCTTTTCTAAAACCATTATTTTTATTCCGGGGCCTCTAAACATGTATTTCTGGTTTCGAATTTTTGGGTGGAATGCAATACCTTCTCTACCTACTATGTACGTGTTAGAGAAAGCAATGATCTCGATCAAAAAGAAACTTAGAGAGAAAGGTAATCAGACATATGTCAGATCCCAAGTTTCAGATTACCTTTACTTGTGTATTTTAATTATGCGATTTTTGTCTTCCAAAGGTACATTATATATCTTAGCATCAGTAGTTCCTTCAAAACATAAAATTACGGGAAAAGCAGATAAATTCTCAAAATTTGTGAATGTTTTTAGACTTCTTAGCCAAAGCCTACAGCGGCGCTTGGCATTTGTTCCCTCACTGTGGATGAGACTCAAGTATATCGCGAAAGCCTCCGGCAAAAGAGATCTTTCACTGTGGTCGACTGAAGCAGGGGAGGGGATGTAATTGAAATCTTTGGAGTTGAGGAAGCGCACTTCCTAAGGCATAAGAAACGGGTGAGTGAGCCAACGAGGAAGGCCATTCATCAAGAGAGACTGACGGACTTGTGGACAGCTGGACGATGGATATTAAGAAGAAGCAAAAAGTTTCTTTAACAGACATATGTGTGTATCTTAGACAACAGTGTCTGCTATTCATTGGTAACTCCAGGATGTGTTTTCTCTATTCGTGCTCAAGTCACCGGGTTTTCTTATTGTATCTCTGCTACCACCCATGCTGACAATAAAAGGAAAATCTCAACGGAAAGCGGAAAAGACGTTTTAATTGTTTTACGTACTAACAGAACCTACTGCTCTACTCGCATTATTGTATTAAATGAGGAGATTCTTCTGTCTGCCTCTGCCCCCTCTCTCTCTGCAGCATTCTCACTGTTTCTCCCTTTCATCTCTCTTACTCTCCTTATACCTCTCTCACTCTCTCCTTCAATTGTCAAACAGCTTACGTATATGAATAATACAGAGAGATTTATGAAGAACTGACACATTTCTTTCTTTAATAATTCTGTTCGAAATTCACTCAATGCCCCAATTTTACCACCAAATTACGCAGAATGTTCTGGAGTTTCGATTGCCTGTCACTAGATGCAGATGTTCATGTTTTATTCGTAATTGTTAGTTTTATTGTCGGTACTGTTTTTTGGGATTTTGTTCTAGTCAACGTGAAAATGGAGTACACATTAATTGAACGACTCTTCCTTGTAAAGCCATACTGGATTACGAATTCCATTACAGCGACTCAAACGGTATACCAGAGAGAATTTGGTGTTCGGAATCCTCTCCAAAGAAACACAATACTCGAACTGGTAAACAAATTGGAAGCAACTTGATCTATGGTGAATGAAAAAGGCAAAACTCGTTCATCTAGGCTTCCCACGGTTGTTGACGTAAGAGTACGGCTGGATTAGTCATCCAGAAAATCATTAACACATTTGTCACAGGAGACAGGGTACAGCTACTCAATGTGTCAGAAAGCTGTGAAAAGTGCAGGCCTAAAGCCGTATAGGATTACGGTTGTCCATCAGTTACAGGAACCAGATAAGGGTAGACGACTGAATTATGTCGTTGGTTTCAGGCGTTTATTGTGTAAAATCCTGCCATATTGTCCATCATATGGTTCACAGATGAAGCATGGGTCCATTTATTCGGCTATGTAAACTCGAATAACCAACACTATTGGGCCAGCACCTTTGCACCCGGTTAAAATCGGAGTTTGGTGCGCAATATCCTCACAGAGAATAGTGGGACCAATTTGTTATTATTTTTTTTAACAACGTGAACACTGCAGATTACCGACGGATTTTCATGGAGTTTGATGAGCAACTAGACGACATAGAACTGAGTCAAGGATATTTTCAGCAGGACGGCGCTACATGCCATACGTCAAATGAATCTATGGCACTAATTGCAAATTTCTTTGACGACCGGATAATTTCTAAGAACCTATAGCTACCGAGATCTCCGTATTTGACATCGCCGGACTTTTTTCTATGGGATTACTTAAAAGATAGGCCACACATCCCCAGACATTAGACGATCTGAAGCACATTACATAGGAGATTCAAGCTATTGACAACAGAGTCCTCCAACGAGTGGCCAGTAACATGGAACGACGTGTTGAGTTGTGCCTTTTGCAGGATGGAGGACATTTTCAACATTTGCTATAGAGGTAAATAATCTCCGAAAATTCCTCTGCATTTCAGGTATAATAAGTTGTCGCTAGCATAACTCGTTTTGAAACAATTAAAGAAATAAATGTGTCAATTCTTCATAAATCACCTTGTAGTAACGAAAGACTATGCTAATTAACTTGTTATCAAATTTTTTTTCTGGAAAAACTTAAACATAACCACCCGCTTAGGCAAAGTGATTAAGATACCATATAGCGTATTCTTACCAAGTTTTATAACAAATGTTTTGGTCATTGTTACGTGGAAAGTTAACGGTCACGTGGTTTTTCACCTCAGAGTAGAGTATAATTTGTCATTAATAGCTGTTCAAATCGAACATTAAAATGAAAAGGCTATAGATGTATAGGAATCAACTCAAAGCACATATAATGGGTGTTCAAATTATCGGTTGCTGATTAAATATTTCTCACTAAAATAGCAAATAGTTCATTAGCTAAATTTTACATTAAATAAGTTTAAAATTATAATTTTTAAACATAACACTATGGCCTAAAATGTAATTTACTTGGCTTTGGCTTTAGTTTTGTTGTTTGCTGCTCTGCGTTAGGGGAATCATTGGGCTTTATTTTTTTACTTTCTACACAGTTACATACTTGAAGTAGAGGAAGCATTATATTCCTATAAAATATTTGATGTTGATATTTTTTAGAAAATATATTCTTTGACGCTCCCTAGCCTAAAAATGCATTTAAAAGTGTGTGTGTGTGTGTGTATCAGAGAGAGACAGACTGACAGAGGGAGAGGGAACGAGGGCAACATTAATGTTTGTAAGGAGAGCATTACTATGAACTCTTCCCATCCCAAGTAACACTTTCCATGGATTTTTCTTTATTTTGGCAAAAAAAAAATAGCTCAGCCAATTCATGTTTAGATTTTAGCATACTGTATAAAATGTACGCCTTGAATTTTCCTAAATTGCCGGATAGGTCCTCTTTATTCTCATTAAATTTTATGGAACTGGAAAATCAAGAGGAGAGAATAAAACTTGCTGCAGAAAAGTTGCAAAACTCACTAAAATATGCATTTTGTTTAGCAATTGGACAGGATTAAGACTGTACACAATAACCGAGAAAGGGAATCAGAACGAGAACGACAAAATTAAAATACCTGTCTTACAATGCGACTGTTCCTAATAAGATCGAGAGCTTATCGGGGCCCACGAATGGGAAAATTGGTCATTTTCACTATTACTTCATACTACTAGTAACTGTTTCAGCTTCGATATTTCACCACAAATACGCGTTTTGAGGTTCTCTGAACCTAAAGTATGAGCGTTTAGAAAATGTTCGGTGTGTTTGTCTAGGAAGAATCTAATTCAAAACGAAATGTCGGTTGAATACAAACTTAGTATTTAAGTTCTGCATGCAACACGTAAGATTTTCAAGAAAATCTACCATTACCAAACTACGTTTTCAAAAACTGCTTTAACGATTTTGATTAAAATGCCATATATTTAATATATTGACACGAGAAATGAAACGTATATCTTGGATTTTCTGTGAAGTCTCCTTTATTTAATTGAATTTTATATCATTCTGAATTACAAGGAAAGTAAAATGCTACAGGAATATTGTACACATCATTCACCTACACAATTTGTATCAAACTTTATCGCAGTGTTTGTAAGGGACATGCTTGAAATTTGCGATTCTTATTTTCTTTCCCCCGTTCTTTTCTTTCCATCGCAAGAGCTTGTTACCAAGAATAAACGTATGAAAATTGCAAGTTGTATCTAAGCACGTTTTGCTTAATTTAAATCATTCCGGGGAAAAATATATTGTGAGTACGGTAACGTGAACAGGATCATCAAGTTTTATGTGGATACTATAGTAATATATAATAATATAAATATGTGAATTTTTCGTTGGTGAGAAAGTTGTGAATGTATCCCATCACATTTCCGAGTCAAATTCAGTACAGCATTCGGTATTAGCTACTACACGGTTCTTGCTGGCTTTCAAAGAAAGCGCCAAAAATAGACGAAATCTTATTGTCAGTTTTTGTTTTAACTAGACCACCTCTGTGGTCGAGGGATCAACGTTGTAGCCTCTCAGCCCACAGGTCCTGGGTACTATTCCTGGTACCTCTGCAGTCTGGGAGTGAACATTTATGGCGAAAATCAATAAGCATCAACATTAAAAATAAGAGATCTACAGCCAACTCTAAAGTCAAAGCTTCCGATATGAACAGGGAAGTTAAAGAAAAGAAAGAAAGAAAACTCACAATCGAACTCCATAGATTACACGTATTTACAAGCATGGTAAAGTGTGTTTTTCTAAGTGGAATGAATGCCTTTTATGAGTTGCATTTAAGGTTCTAATTGTTCACGAAACAATTGTGGGGAATATGCCTGAAGGGAGCGCTTCCACAAACTTAAGGGGAGATTAAAAACCCTATCCCGCCAATGTTAAATTTTCTAATTTCATGACCCGTTAACTAAAAAATATTTAAAGCGCCGGACTGAAAATTTTAGAGCATGTGAATGCATGTCTTTTAAGTTCTCTGAGCTACTTTTATTCAATAGTGTGATCTATTTAACTGTAAGAAGAAAGCATTTTTACCTTAAACGATTTTTGACAAAAATTTATCTGTAATTAGTTTTTTAAAAAATAAGCTACCTAATTAGCACCTACGTAGATCCGCAGCGGCGTTAAGGTGTTGTTTTATCATCCTAAAAATTCATTTAGCTACCTTCAGTAGTTCCTGAGAAAAAGGAATTTTTGTATTAGAAAATGTCATTCACAATGAAAGTTGTCTGAAGTAAACATGGAGAAGGAAAAACGCGTATTTACAAAAGCACACGGAAGCTGTCATATTTAGAAGTGATACTAAGCTGTAGGGCAAAACCTCTCCTAAAAGACGAGCTAAAATTTACTTCTCCAAGCCGGAGTTGATGCCGTAATTATTGACGAGAATATATAACTAATTAAATAAAGAAATGATGGATAAATAAATAATTATAATAAATAATTTCCTATATTAAACCAATGTATAGTATACAAGATTTTTATGAAGAAAAAGGTAACTAGTGAGTTATGTTAAGCAAAGTCATTGGTAACAACGTGAGGAGCGAAAGCATTAACTTGAAGATTCTTGAAATGCAGTTAGATTATAAGTTCAATACGTTTGAACAGTCACGTAGGCAGAAATTCTCAGAGCGAGAGGCACCGCCTAGTGACAGTGTCACATGCGTAGGAATTCTGAGTTTGGAGCGCACATGAAGGGATGTTGGTGGGGGAGTATTATGTAGGCGGAGCTGAGTTAACATAAGAGGTGCTTTTGCATTCTAATCAGAGACACATTCTTTCGTGGACATATTCGTGCATACATTCGTCACTCTGGATACTTGTGACGAAGTGTGTGCTATTTTAAGCGTTCAGTGACGCGCTTGTGCGAGTAAGATTTAGCGGCCATCGCGAAGGGTTTTGCCGGTAAGCATTTTAGGGATTGACGGCAAGTTACGCTTTTAGTTTCTTTTAAACAGTTGTTTCAAATCGTAAAATTGATACAGCAGGAGATAGCAGGTATAACAACTCAATTGTTATAGTTTCGAGTGCTACGATTCATAATCACTTTCATTCTTTATCTTCAAACAGGTGGCAACTCGCTTCAATAGCTCAAGAACTAGACCGCATTAAAGTTTTTAGCTGATTTAAAAGTGGTGGTATGCTCTGGTGGTTCCTCTATCACGATTTCCTGTCTATTTCCTTTCATCTGTTTCAACCTTTCTTTCAGGCTTGTTTAGGGGTGTTACGGCAGGACGGTAGAATTTTCGCTGTGGAAACATTTCTCCCTGGCGCTTGACGGTACTACTGGGGTTCTCTTCCTTTTTGGGGGTGTCTCAACTACACCCGGGACCCCCAGGTGCTAAGACAAGGCTAGTCGGCTAGCGCAATTCATCAGAATCTGCATTCGGGTTTTCCCTTATTCCCTTATTTTCCTTTGGAAACACCTAAAGAGCCCACTATAACTTATGTGCGGTGCTGTGCTACAGTTACTGGAGGCCCCTCCATCTGACTACTACTAACTTACTTATCCTCCCCGTCTGAAGGGCTTGCATCCCCTAGGACTTACAACCGTGTCTAGGGTCAGAGGCAGACAAACATCAATCATAGAATGAAGAATCCGGAAAGGGGTATTGGCCCATAGCCAAGTATGAGAGTGAGAAAGATGATATGAAATGAAGGCAAAGTGGATGAAAGGAAAGGTAATGATGGGGCAATTGGTGGAATGAGTGCAGGATAAACCGGAGAACCGTGAGAAAACTCACTCCGCTTCGTACACCAAAAATCCCTGGGATTGAACCTGGACCGCCTCGTGGTAGGAGGGCGGTCTAACCACTCGGCCACGGCGCCGCCGTCTGCTCCTAACTCCTTCCCTTAAAGTAAAAAAGAACGCCTGTCGCCGAGGAAAATGCGTCAGAATAGCCTGAGCGGCTGGAAAATTAACGTTCATGTGCTTTTGTCTATTTTTTAAATTCCGTCTCCTTGATATATTGTGCTAAACCTCTTATAAGTTGGGAAAAAAGTGCATAATAATGCCCAAATTCGATACAGTCAATGCAGGGCTTGAAGTCCCTAGCTGAGAGATGTGCTATTAAAACCAAAAGCAGGGACAAACAACTCGGGAGGTACACAGTTCTGCAAGATATATTAATGTGGTAAGAAGAGAAATGGAACATTCCAGATGAAGGAACTGATAAAGCAACTAAAGATAAAGGGTCACTGTACATCAACGCTGATTGGACATTAAAAGGCAAGCAACTTCTGAGAAACACCTACCCGTACATTGAAATACGCCTTGTAGCTGCTTCCTAGCTTATTTCGTCTGGACTTTAAATCATTCGGGAACATGTTTGCTAATTGTCCGCTTGCCACTGCGGTAATCTAGCCTTGCATCTCCCTGCTTTAAATTGCCTGCTTTCTGAGAACAGCACTCTTGATTGTGTGCATGTTTACATGATTGCGGTAGTAAAACGTGTACTTTTCCGTCTGTTTAACAAAAAACACTGCCACGAGCCAACAACAATATGGTTTTCTTTTAATGCATATAAGAGGAGAAGAGAAAACCAGGCAGTACATGCTTCATTGCTTAATTGTTTTCGTTTCACGCCTGGAACGCACCAAAGCAACGAGTATAATATTGTTAATTCATTGTTCTTCCACTACACTGTGTGTAGGCTTAAGTATGGAAAGGTAGAATCAGACTGAAACATTTAATGCCACAGCCGGGGTTTGAACCACAGCTTTTCGGCTTTGCGTGCTGTATGTCGGCATGCTATTAAATTCCCCAACTGACTCACGTTTCTCACGATAAACCACAGGGTGTTTTCAAATTCATTTTGAGAAAGTATACCCCAATGGAGACTTATAATATCGTAGGTCTATAAGTCCCGGACCTCATAGTTAACCGACTGTTAGATCAATCAATGACTGTGGTCAATCATCCTTGTGGTTTACCGGAAAAAATGCGAGGCATTCGGTGAATCTAATGCCGTACCGTCATGGTGCCATGGTAGCTCTTTTTCAGTCTGATTCTACCTTCCCAGCTACACTCAAGAAGCCATCTAGGGTTAATAAATTCACAAACGTTTGTACATACACTTCAGCAGCTTCTTCTAGTTTTGATAATGACACATTTTCAGCACGTTTACGTGGGGTGTTAATATCCACTTGAATGCACTTTCCTATTCTTTATCGCAAATAAATGAGGATTTAGTCCAAACTGAATCCCAAATCCGATGCAATATCGAACTTTAGCACGTGAATGCGGATCATTCACAGATCATATCGAATCCTCAGCCTTTGGCGAATACAGGATTCATTTCCCTTCTTGGAAAACGCTCAGCAAATTGTCTAATTTCACGATATGAGTCGATAAATTAGTATCATTTGATAGCAGACCTGCTGCACGATAATAAAGCATTCCCACATAAAACTCTGGAAGGAAATATTGTTAAGATATATAACAACATAACTTTATACGATGTCCGATGTGAAATAACAATTTCTTATCTTTTCGTTTCTAGGCTTTCAACAAAGAAAGGTACTTTAAACGGCATCATTATATCTGATATTGAGAGTGAAAGTCCAGTGTGTGGCATTCACATGACTTTCTCTATTATATTATTTTTTATTTTTGCATCCCTTCCACATAGTAATATTACATAGACTTATTTTTCTGTGTTTCATTTTAATCGAGATAAATGCTTGCAGAAATAGTTTTATTCCAGGTTCCGTTTCGTTGCTCTATCGGGGAATTCAAACGATAGCAGCGAATATCTGCCACAAAAACAGAAAACACAGAAACTGCATTTTTAGCGAGATTTACGTGCTTCATGCAGCAAATTATCTCTTTTACTTTCCTAGTTGTATAAAATAACAAGATCCATTTTGACTGAACAGTGCTCACAGGCTATTCGCTGAAAATTCTAGATATACATTTAATCAGTCGTGCAAACAAAATCATTAGACCCATTTTTTAAAAAAAATTCTGATATGTTGCACTCGTGGCTTTCTCTACTCTTGTACAAACTATTTTTACAAACGCTTATTCTCCATAAGTCTTATGTTAATGGAGATAAACATTTGCAAAAATTATCTTATTGCTAGTTTTCTTGTAGGTGCAAAGGGAATATGGCAGGCTTTAAGCGATAGTCAAATCTGTTTTAACGAGAACTACGTTTTTTGTATAGTAACATTTTGTCCATCTCTTACGGTTTACCAGTTATGCAAAAGTCGTCCAGAACGAAGAGGACTTTTGGCGACATTCCCAAAAAATTCAAGATATACATTTCGTTTGACAAAACTATCTTGAACGTATGACATTTTAATCAAAATCGTTAGAGCCACTTTTTTGAGAAAATGAAAAATTTCGAAAGATGTTCCATGTAAAGGGTAGTCTAGGGTAGGGAATTTTCTGGAAAATCTTCATTTCGCATTCTTTTGAAGATACTAAACTCTAATACCAAGTTTGGTATTTATCCGACTTTTCGTTTTTGAGTTATGCTGTTCACAGACACACACACACCGACTGTTTCCAAAAATGCTTTACTTGGATTCAGGGCACTTCAAAACATGCATATGCGATAAAATCTCGCTATCGAATTTTTGGGTGGAATGTAATATTTCCCCTTACTTACTATACCAACGTAGTAGAGAAAGTAAAAATAAAAGATAATGAACATATTATGTCTATGTGAAAGGTAGTTTGGGGTGGGGATTGGGGTGAAAACCTTTGTGTTGCAACCTTGGGTACTGAAGTTAATTACCAATTTTAGTATCTTTGCGGTATTTTGTTTGAGGCATGCTGTTTATAAACACATAAAGCTTTTTCTAAAAATATATCTATTAAATCACTATAGTAAAAACGATTTTATCAATGTATCCTACAATAACACAAATTTATTAAATTTAAATACCAAAAAAACAATTTTATTAATTTCATACTACACTGAATCGCACGAAAAATAACTTCATTGTAAATGAAAACCTTAACTTAAATCTGTTTATATTTAGGCCCTCTAAACGTGTATTTTGAATGCCACGAAGTTCAAATCCATCGCATTGCGACCCGCTCTTAAAATATTTGACTAGTGATTCTGCATACGGTATCCCTCGTGCAGCAATAAAAGCATTTGCTAAACATTTTAAATATGAAGTAAACAGATGAATTAGCTTTTGTAAAAAGAGTATGTAGAAGGGTGGGTAAGGAAGTTCATGAAATCTTACATATCAGAATTATTTTGGACCATAAACCTCTGGGTTTTTTCTTCAATAAAAATTAATGCTCCCCAACAGCTGTGTTGTTAAAATGGGCTGAATATGAAAGATTAATGGTTATGTAGTATTTAAAGGAAACCTAATATAAATAAAGAAAAACTCAGGCACAAAACATATTTTTTTTAAAGTCAAAACAGCAAATGTAACCAGAGTAATTAAAGGAGGCTATAATAAAAATATAAAATTATAAAATAATATAAAATAGATAATTATTTTAAAGTGGGGGTCTGAATCTGACGGAGTTAGGGTATTAACAAAATCAGAATTGGAAGATGATATTTGCTTCATACTAAACCTAGAGTACAAACTAATATATAGGTTTAGGCAGAGCAGATGTTGCCAATTCTATGTAAACAACAAAGAATTTGTCATTATTTGTTTTACAAAGGTGGTTGTGCATTAGCATTTAAAAAGTAGATGAATTTTTATGCATTTTTTAAAAATTTTCTGTAAATATGCTTTTTGTAACTTTTTTATTACTACTATAGTAAATAGGGAAAGTATTGTATTCCGCCCAAAAATTTGATGTCGGAATTTCACCTGATATATATATTTGGGCCCCCCGGAAACCCGCAAAAAGTTTTAGAAAACTGTCCGCGTATGTGTGTCTGTGTACAGCATTACCCAAAACGAAAAGTCGGATAAATACCAAACTTGGTATTTAAGTTTAATATCTTCCAAAGAGACTCACAAGCATTTTCAAGAAAATTCCCCACTCAACTGCTCCTTACATGGAACACTTTATGAAGTTTTTTATTTTTTAAAAGAATGTTTCAAACAATCTTGATTAAAACACCATATATTAAAATATTTACGCGTCAAATAAAATGTATATCAGTAATGTCTAACCATACAGAGAGAGGATGAAGGGAATTTCCCTTTCCAATCATTTCCGCTCGTGCTGCCAAGGACTGAAATTGATTGGTTAGCTTATCAATCGCTTCGAATGTAGTAGGTGGAGTGAATTATAGACTTTGAACCTTAGCTCTTAAGAGAACAGGTTGGGTTTCACTGATGTATGTCTTCATTCGCAAGGAATTTTGTATAAATTATTTTATTTTATTTTATTTAAGTCGCTTGAACTTTACAGTCATGTCGCGACTACATATATTAGGTTACCACGTAGATTTGTACATATTGATAGATTTTACAAAACTGAATGAAGTTACGTTGTTTAACAGTATCTTGTATAACTGATAGACGAAACGTACTACACAAAAAATGTAGATTTATTTGAAATACAAAACTTATTTCAAATAACCTTTTTTATGGCATCAGCCATTTCCGAGATATCCGTTATTAATGATTCGAATTATTCAATATTTCCCATTCTTTTATAGTCCTATCGATTTTCAGTTGCTCTTGCGATGTTATGTAACGAGTATGAAATTTTAAGACCAGCTTTTAGCTCCCAGTTCTAAAACATTTGACTGTCGCTGTTCCCTTTGTGTTTGTAACGAAATGTGCAATGCAGGTATTTTTGGAAAGGTTTATTTCGATTAAAATGAAGTAAATAGGAAAATAAACTTTCGTAAGAGTAATTTGTATACCTATTAAGTGATACAGGGTAGAGGAATTCATGTGAATGTAGCAAATCAGATTTTTCCCATAATTTAGCAGTATACATATAACGTGCTGCACTTTTTTTTTCCGTTGTGTGGTATTCTTACGCTGCTTGCAGAGGGTTCCAATTCTTCTGTATGAACTCTTATTTTGGGATCTAAGAGCAGAGTGCGATAGCCAGAGTAATTTCCTGTTTGGCGCGGTTTACTGACAGCTGTGTTGTTAAAATTCTCGTCTTTATTTGTTAAAGCTTTTGTTACTAGCCAAAAAGGCAATAAATAAGGAAATAAAAGCTAGTCTTGAAAAACACAAATATAAAAGGTCCCGCAATGCTGGAGGAAAACATCTGGAAGAGATTTCCTGGAACTCGGCATTTCCACAACCTTGAGGAAAACACTGGGACGAAACACCGTTATTGCTCTTGCACTGCACCGCGAACAACAGGCAAAGGCGACAGTGTGTTTGTCTTTCTGTCCGGATTTGTCAAAGTGACATGCCTGGGAAACAACTTGCTACTGACAAAGAGTGGCACATAAGTCAAAAGAGGAAACTGTAGTCTCTTTCAAAGAAAGACAAAACAAACCAAGTGTGCATGGATCGTTATTGTAGAAACGAAGATTCTCACGAAGTGAATGTCGTTTCAAAAAACAGGATATTTCAGGATAAATGTAATTCCAGTAAAAATATTTTTCAGAGTTTGTTAGTTATTATTTCTGCAGTAGGTTCTTTGAATATTCTGATGTTTTACCTACGCATTTTGGATTATGAATATTTTCGGTGTACAAAAGTTGGCAGCTTAGCAAGGTTTCTGTATTATGGTTTATATTGCCAATTTTAAAATATAATTTAGTCAGGATTGTCAGTTTATTTTCAATGAGTGATTAAACTGTGAATTTTATTTTGGTTAATAATTGTCTCTCTTAAAGTTATGGTGAACATTTTGAACTAGAAATGCGCAGAGTTTAGAAATTTGGAAAATAAGTATTAGGGTGTAAGTTCCATGATAATGGGTTTAGCTTTCGCAATACGAAAAAAGTTATGCTATGACATATTTATTGCGGTATTTTAAATTTTGTTACTGCCAGATGGTCCTTATAAATATGGAATTCTGGGACAAATTTTAGAACGTATGAAAGGAGATTACAAATGTTGAACTTTTACTTACTTCAGAATTACTAATACAATAGTTTTGTAACAGTTTTACAACGTTGTTGTTTAAAACTTTTGCCTATTTTAAGATAATGGTGTTAAATAGTAGAAATATAATTAATATCCGTGGTAACTAAAATGGCTAGGAAAAACTGAAGCGAAGACATCCAAAATTCTGCATATATCCACCGCGTAGGCAAAAGAACGAGAATAATAATGAAGAGAAAGGGGAATAAGAGGGAGAAGAGAATGAAAGACACTTAGAAAGCTGAAACAATACAAGAGAGGAGCGCACAATAGAAAGAGAATGAAGAGCGTAAAGCGAAGAAGGAAAGGGGGGAGGGTTGAGAAAGCCAAAGAAACGGCGAGAGCATTGACAGTAAAGTGCAGTGAGATGGAAGATGCCAAAAGGCACTTGACGATTATAACGACAACAACAATGTGAGGGCTACCGGAAGTTGGACCACCCCAGCAATACATCACTACCCTGAGACAAGACAATCACAGGTTTCCTGGACCCCTGCAGTCAGCCGGCTGTCCTTGGAACTGACTTACCTGATCATTTCAGTTACTGTCTCCAGTCAAACAATAACTAAGAGACGGGAGTCAACAGTTAACTCGCATCACAGTAAATACTTTGTAGCTCCTTAGTTAAAATATCCTTTACGTTCATTACTGGCAATAGGAATGTATTGCTTGGCATTTCTCTGCTTCTCTGTTCATTATTGCAATTAGGAAATGTCCTAAAGGAACTTGGGTTGGCAAGGAAGCTTTAAATCCCAGTCCCTTAAAACTAAGAATACATTCCCCCGTCAGTTACATGCCAACTTTAATATCTAAGATCATAGCGCTCGGGAATTATTCTTCAGCAATTTGTTCGCACGATTTTCATCTGCTTCGTAATATTTTATTTTATTCTTATAATATCAGAATCCCCAGTTTCGCTCGTTGTGTTAACTGTGAAGATTCTTCTATTTCTCTACCTCTTTCAGAGATTCTCCCTCCTTCACTCCCTCATTCACCTTTCCTACGTTCTTTCTCTCTTACTCCCTCTGCCACTCTAGCCCTCTCTCATTTTGTACATTTTCATATCCAGTGATGTTTTGAAACGGATAATAGAACTTTTTATTGGGAGGTGTTAATGACATTTAAAACACAAAAGTTTAATATATCAAGCGAGACGGTAGCGCCTGTGGTTGTATATAGGAAGTCTTGGTTATAAATATTTGGTACCGACCAATACACTTTTTTTCTTTGTGGTTTCTTTCGGTTGCCAAGTAAATATGGAAACGGATTTTCACTACTTTGACTCAAAGCTGCATTTATAGAACAAAAGAAATGCACACAAAATATCTTATACAATCAGGAAGGCGACTAAGCAATTAAGGCGATATGTCCGGCATAAATTTTGGAAAACGAAATTTTAGTTTATACTTGTTTTGGCAGCATGTTTGTGTCCGTGTGTATGCGTGCACGCACAGACCAGCACTCACACGATCCTTGAAGTTCACATTGTGACGAAACCAAATAACAAGAAGCTAGATGTCCCACGAATGCAACCACCTAGCAGCAAGTTACTTAAGCAGAATGTATAGGAGGGAAACTATGAAACTAAGACTGCCTCCCCCACATCTTGAATCAATGAACTTGCAGACAACTGCCCCATTCCCATTATGACCCAGAAAAAAGAAAAGGGAACAGTACACAAACTTGTGGCTGTTCCCTACACGTTTTATGCAATCAAGAGTATACTATTTCCCATGGTAATTGGTTTACGTACACGAATAGTAGTAAACTAAGTTATTATAACCTCTTTAAACATTCATACGATCGAAGTTTTGTAAATAAAATAAAAACCTTATAAAATAAAACTTGTCACAAACATTATGTTTATAAATGAACGTTTTTAAAACACTCAATAATTATTATTTTAATAAAGTTCTAAAACTTTCTTTAAATATTTGGTTAACTTAACCATGATCCCCGACGATCGCTCACTCTGACCCATGGATATTTTCGGGGCTTTTCCGGGTCGTCATGCGAATGGTTTGTTTCATCCCCCGAATTTCCTGTCCCTCCATTTCGTTCCATTCTTCATCATTCACATTTCATCCCGTTGGTCTCTTTCAAGGCCGGAAATGTCGGCGATGGTGTTTCGGTGCGGCGTGGCAGGGTAAAAGGATGTTTTATGGTACTCTCTCTGTCCCTCGGCTTTCGGCTGGCTGTCGGGTTATCCGAACCCCCTTGAGGGGCATTTGACCCCTCTGTGTGGGATGGGGCCCTCGGTGTGCCTATCCGTCTGCCACGGTGTGTATATCTGGAAATTAGGGACCCTGTCATTGATGTACCGTCGCTCCTGGTTCCGGCCGCCCGGTATCTCCTCTAGACTCATCCTTTCTCCCGGCGACAAATTGAGTTAAGTTGAGTTTTTTATTTATGGACGCTTTTTAACTCCTATGGCCCTTAGCGTCTCATTCTATATTAGGCGTGAAAGATCGGTAATTTTGCATAGAGGCCTCTTTATCAGGCTTGAGGTTCTTTACGTGCCATAAATCTACGACACGGGACCACCGGCTTTACTTCCCTTCCGAAGGAAGCCATGCTAAGGATTTTTACGCCCGGAAAAAATCCATCGCCCTCCGCCGGGTTTGAAGCGCGACCTCGGGAACTAGAGGCTAGCATGGTAACCACTACACCACGGAGGACCACTCTCCCGGCGACGCCCCCTTGTGGGGCGTAGATACAATATCCACTCTGGATCGGTGTCGAGTCGCCTCAGAAGTCAATCCTGTCCTATCCAAACTTAACCATAATTATCGTTCATCATTTCGAAGTGTTTTATGCGCTTCAATAAAAGTCATTCTTTGCCAACTTAAAACAAAGTGAAGGGGACTAGGAAAGATTAACATAATTGTTTCCAATGAAACACATCTGTTTTGGTCTAAACAGAGATACCGAATATTAGTAAGTTGATTGACGTTTTAATTTCCTACGCTTTCTATACATTCAAATTAAATCATTATGAATTTGTCGCGATTTTCTAACTGCATGAAAGAGGAATACTTTTATCGTATTTTAGTCTTCAGTCGATATTCCGCGATTTATATAACAGTTGCCGCAATCTTAAACATCCTGGAGAGATTATTATAACAATGATGTATAACCACTCAATTTTTTTTATTTGTTCTAAAAGTAAAATTACTTCCCAATGAAGAGTGTTGCGGAAAAATTAAGAAGAGGAATTTGTACAGATGTTAACATACCAAGGTAGTGAATGGTACATGGAGGTTTACACCTTGCCGCGTTGTCACAGAATTATCGATTGCAGGAAGTCCTTCTTTAGAAAAGTAATTCTTGAGAAATCTCATTAGTGCGCATGACATTTCCTTAACACCGCTCATTAGTGTTGAACAATGTTCCACACGTTGGTTGAATGACGACCTGTCAACAGACATGCTGTTCCTCGGAATCCACCGTATATAAATAGAAACTTGACTTCCCGTTTAGGTATACATCTTGTAATTACACACACGTTTATAATTCCAGGGTCGGTGATCATGTCTAAACAGTATTTATGGGAATACTCTAAGTAAAAATATTACGAAGTTAAGATAAAACACACTCCATGTTTACCATCAAGCCAGGCTCTTTACAGTAATGTGTTTTGTCAGCGACAATGCAAACGAGATGGATTTCCAAATATGCTATTACACTCGCCCGCTTTCTCTGCCTATTGCTATTTCACAGGTAAATTCTACTAAAAAGTGTGTACCCACTTTACTTTAATCTCCATAAAAATGTTTGCCCAGAAATGATTTCAAATTAGGTCATGCAGACTTAATTGTGTTTATTTTTCCATGGTATAGCAAAAATCCGAAACGACTGTCAGCTGTTTCAAGTCGATATTTGTTTTTCATGTGTTCATGTGAAAAAAAGGTTCAGTCCGAGAAATTTTGAACCTAAAACAACGAATAGGTCAAACTTAGAAATGTTATAAAGTAAGAAAAATAAATAAATAAAATTTATAAAATAAAAAGCGGATAAACTATGACTGCGGTGCTACTAATCTGTTTTGAAAGACGGTGTAGATCGTAATCAGTTTCGACCGATGGTAAGATATAGTCTATATCCTTATTAATTGAAATTAACGGTCATTTTCGTGCTTTTGTTTTGTTTGTTTATGAACGCTCTACTATTATTCTTAGCGTCCCTATAGTTCTTGGGAGTGAAAACTCGGAAATTTTGCTCAGAGGCCTCGTTATCAGGCTTGAGGTTTTTTTACGTGCCGTAAATCTAGACACTGGATCACAGGCTTCACTTCCTAAGGAATTTTACGCTCGAAAAAAATCCATCGCCCTCCGCGGGTTTGGATCCTCAACCTCGGGAACATGGTACGGGGACGACCCTGCGTGCATGATGCCTATAGCAGTATTACTTGTTTAAAGTTATGTTAATATGTGTAAATTGAATCAATGTGCTGAAATGTGTAGCAGCAGAGATACACATCTTTCGAAAGGTTAAAACATTTCTTGCAATCTTTTGTTTTCTTTCTTTACCCAGAATGATTTATAAGTGAATGTCCATTGCAATTGCCGTAGAGACCGAAAAGCTTAAATCATCTGAATGCATGTTTCTATTACTAATTAATAAATGTACTTGTAGCCCTGAAACATTAAATTATACAAGGAGGAAATTGAAACCTTTTATGTAAAGTTAAACGACTAAAATGTTGCGTGAATATGTCAGCGTAGTGCTTTACGTGACACCTCGAAGAGTGCAGCCTTCTAACAAAATACGCTTTAGAAAAATAATTACTTTGTTTAACGCTTACTTATAGTATAAGGTGGTATGGCATAAGGTACTTATAGGAAAGTAAGTATTGTATTCGAACCAGATATCCGATGTTACAATTTTACTGTTAATACATTTTAGTTCTTCTACCACGTGCATTAGTGCATTCCACACAAGAATTCACTACCCAAATTTCACCAGAAGTACATGTTTGAGGTTCCCCTGAGTCGAAAAAGGAATTTTGGAAAAAGGCTCCATTCGCGCGCGCGCGCGTGCGTGTATATATGTGTGTGTGAACAGCACAACTCAATTACGAAAAGTGGGATAAAAGCCAAACTTGGCATTTGAGTTCAGAATCTTCTCAAGATGCGACAGGAGGATTTTCAAGAAAATCCCCCTCGCCAACTACCCTTTACATCGAACAATTTTCAAAACTTTTTATTTTTAAACAATTGCTGTTAACTACTTTGATTAAAATACCATATATTAAAGATACTTACATGACAAATAAAATGCATATCTTGAATTTTCTGGGAATAGCCTGTGAAGCCCTCTTCATTTGGAAGGAATGTTGTATAATATTGTATAACTCGTAAACGTTAAGCGATAGCACACTACACAAAAAAGTAGATCTCTTTAAAGCACACAGTTTATTTCAAAAAGCTGGAATTTTAAGGCCAGCGTATAGCGCTCAGTTCTAAAACGTTTGACTATCTCTATTTCTTTGTATCTATAACGAAATTATGATGTAGCTATTTCCGAAATGGTTTTAATGAAAATGAAGCAGATAGAAAAATAAACTTTCGTGAGAATAATTTGTATAACCACTAATAAGCTATAGAGGGTAGAGAAAGTCATGTGAATAAAACACATGAGATTTGTTTTTAGATAAAGAGTCCTATTATGTGAACAGAACAACTTAAATACAAAAAATCGCAAAAACCAAACTTCATATTTAAGTCCAGTTGAAATATGAAGATTTGCCCTCAATTTTACCTACCTTTCCGAGAAAACCTTAAAGCAAAAGTCTTCGTTATTTTTATCTACTCTAAAGCATCTCTAGCGATTTTTATTTCATGTTTGAAATACTAACATCACTAATAAAATATGTACGTTTTGAATTTTTTTCTTCTCTTCCTTTCTTTTTCTTTCTGTAGGAACCCGTGAAGTTCTCTTCATTGCGACTAAATTTTATATAACTTTGGAACCCTAAGAGATAGACAATCCCCAGAGGAAATGTGGAGCTCTTTAAGATAAATAGTTTGTATGGAATGTTTTGAGTTCATAGCGTTTCCGAAATATTCCTTATTGCGTGTTTATACCCCAGGTATAGAATGGTGTCTCATGCAAGATGCTTAAAAATATGCAGTCTTCGTTTATTCTTCATATGAGATTTTGTCTACGATTTATGATATAAGTAGTGGAATGTTGTTTCTGCCGTTGCATGTTATCAATAGCAATATTACTTAATTTGAAATGTTCTATAGGTAAGTTATAGTGAATGAGGTAGCGTGATAGAAAAAAATTTACATAAATGGTGTAATAAAAAAGAATATATTTAAATGATACTAGGTAGAAAAAGTTGTGTGTTACAAATCAGATTTTTGTTCTTTACATACCTTTGTAGCATTTCTGAGTCTACTAGCTTAGTTTCTTTTCCATTCTTTACAAAGAAATGAATACTTCACTGATGTGGAGGTATGTGCTGGATGTGTGAGGAACCAGGAAATGTCAAGAACATTTTGCAACCATTTAAGTCTGGAATATCTTGCTGTATCTGGGAACGGAACAATCCATGTGAAAAGCGGCGTTTGCATGCTGTACCAGTCTTCTCGCCCGCCTTGAGAGTGCAGACATCCAGATGGTATCTCGCCACTGAACTATCACGAAATGATCCCATTCTCCTAAACGTACAGACGATTTCTCAAACTTCACGAAGAATGGCAACGAGGGTTTTACATTCTAGCATAATTCTCGATCGCTGCGCGTGAAAGTGTGGGTTGCAGAATCCAAATAAAACAAAAAAATCCGTGCTTTTGTTATTGTCAGTTGTTCAGGTCATTGGTCAAGGAAGTGTAATTGGAATGAACCGCCTATCCGAGTATCTGTGCCTTCTCTATATGTACAACGCACAGAAAATTACAATTAAGAAATAAAACTTAGCACCTGAGAACTGATCCAAAACTAAATCGTATTTAAAATAAACACTATTTGTAGGACAGCATTAATCCAAATGTAAGCTACAGCTTATTCAGCACGTTTTGGACTATAATTTAGCAACTTTTGACTCAAATTGAGATCTGACAATACTAAACTGGCAATGAATATTCATCTTCTAGTTCTAGTTTGAAAAGGGATGGGTTTTATGCCCAAGCACTGCGACCTTTAAGATCTATTGCGCATCCCCCCTTTCATCAGTTAAGTAGTCTGTTGCTCGATATGAACTTAACCAGACTGCTAACTGAGGCTTTCGATAGTTCATCTATCTTTGGAAAGTGATTGCCAAAAATACTTGCTCTTTGACTCGCAAGAGCAGGGCAATCACATAGTAGATGAGTAACAGTCTCATCTCCTTCTAGACAGCTACTACAGATAGGGTTGTTAAACAATCCCATTCTGTATAGATTAAACTTTAGGGCACAGTGTCCTGTAATGAATCCTGTTGCCCATGCAAGTCTTCTTCTACTAAGACCGCGCAAGTACTTTGCCCGGCTGTTATCCAGGTCTGTAATGAACAACTTGGAATGTCTGCAACCCTCAATGGAGTTCCAGTAGTTCTTGTGTTCTGTTTAATACTTATAATTAATGCAAAATGAAACTATGTAACTGGGAGGTTAAGGTGGACATATTTGAGTTTATTTTCAATAAAAGCGTTTATTAAAATCCAAAAAGGCTCACTGCAATTTATGATAGGGACACACCAACACGGTGCATCTTTTTTCCAAACTTTCGGTCCCTTTGAAGTGGTGCTCTTGACTACGAGATTCTTCCAAGAATTGCCTCTAAAGGTGATTTTATGAATAACCTTGTGGTTTTCATAGAACGGAAAAAGTTCACGAACGCAAGTGGAAAACATCTGGTATACCTTCACAAGACTTTCTCTACCCTCTATCGTTTATTACTGGGTATGGAACTATTCTTACTAAAGCTTATTTTACTAATCATTACATTTTAATCCAAATAAAACTTTGCAGAAATAGCTACATTACACATTTCGTTATAGATCAAAGGGAACAGCGATAGTCAAATGTTTAAGAACTGGACGCTATATGCCGGCCTTAAAATTTCATACAGTTTCCATGCAATCGCGAGAAACAACTGAATGTTGACAGGACTTTAAGAGAATGACCAAGAAATGAGCAATTCGAATCTTTAACAACAGATGCTTCAGAAATGGCTTATGCCACAAGAAAACTTATTAGAAATAAATTGTTTGTTTTAAATAGATTTACATTTTTGTATAGTGCGTTTTCATCTATTACCATTTATACTGGATTACACAAAGTTCCTTCTAATGAAGAGGACTTCAAAGGCTATTCCCAGAAAATTCAATATATACATTTTATTTATATATAAATATCTTTAATACATGGTATTTTATTCAAAATCGTTAGCCATTTTTTAGAAAATCAGAAGTTTCGAAAAGTGTTTCATGCAAATGTAGTTTGGCTGGGAGATTTTCTTGTAAATCTTCATGTCGCATTTTTGGAAGGTGCTAAACCTAGGCCCCGGCATTAGGACCGTTACTAGGTTTTCCTTTTAATTGTGTTCAATGCCTGTTCTTACAGCAGAGGCACTACAGGCAGTGGATCTTGTAAGTTTAGAGTATCACTTCGGTATTTGCCAGTTGTGACGACCTGGAAAATAAACACTGGTCTGGGAGGACTGTCCTGGAGGGATTCGAACCGCGGACCTCCCGTTTGAGTCTGTGACTTAACAACTTAGGATACCCATGCCGATCTATATGCATTGCTTTGTTTTAAGACTAAAACAAATTCTGTAAAGGTGTATTATACACGAGTAGAACCGGAGTTTTACTTGCGTTAGATGCTGAGATGCTTCTGTCTCTCTCTGCTATTCTGCCTACACGTTAGTATCTTTCCCAACCTGTCATTTCTCACCTTCTATTGGGCCCTCATGCCTCTCTCGCCCGTCTTTGTGCATTTTATCTCATACGACGTTTTGAAAACCGGCAATAAAGCTGCGTTTTCTAGGATTGCAATAAAAAATTGCGACACAAACAATAGGTTCAACGCTATAAAAACTAGTGCCCCTTCCTTATACGTTTAATGAGATCATCAAATCTGAATTTTGTTAACAATAAAGCTTGTAAAAGCACTATGTTTATAAATGTCTTTATACACAACTGGGCAGGGCAGTATACATTACAAATGTTAGCATCAGTTATAGGTATGTATGTATATATATATACATATGCAAAACTATCCATAATATAGATTAATTTATATGAAGAAAAGTTTTGCAAGAATAGAAACTGAAAGCTTCAACAAAATGATAGCTCACAATATGCTATTACTGAACTTATGCTCTGAAGATTAATTTCTAAATGCGCTGGGTAATGCTCATGCAGCGGAGGAACATGAAAATAAAAAATTAAGACAAAATAATTTGCACTTGTATCACAAATGCTTTTGCTGATGTTTTCCCTAATTTACTTTCCTTATAACATGTTGGTATAAACGCATTTTATTACTTTCTTCTTATCCAAGCAGTCCTCATATGGTACCAGCGGCATATATAAAACCAAATTTGGTCAAATGTTCACTTTATCATCATTTCTCGCTTTAAATTCAGTTATTAGTGGAACATAAAGTGTTTTGCATCCGAATTCACAACGCTCTCATAGCTTTTATTTCGTTCCCCTGCTCTTGGAGCCACCAATTAGGCTAATGGTTCCTAATAACATAGATGGCGTCAAGCGTTTTCGTGTTGGGTGTGATTTTAAACATCAATTTGGTCTGTATTGCTGTGTTTTAGCAAATAATCGCTTTAGAGTGTCATTAATAAAAATTATTATTGCATTTATGGAATATAATGGCTGCAGGTTTAGATGTGCAAAACTAAAGAGTATTAATAACGGTTTAATGGGCTATAATAGGGCTCATTCAGTGGGAGGATACTCTTGTTTTATGTTTCAGAAACTTATGAGACAAAACAGCAGAACGGAGGAAATAAAATAATTGAATAACATATTCTGTAACCGTTTTGGGAAATCATTTTTATAGGAAACATATTGTTTGATTGTATATTGTGTCTAAATTTGAATTTGTGTCATATAATATTATTATTATTATTATTATTAATATTATTATTATTATTTCTTCTGTTGGTCATGTTTGCCATATTATTTGTACGTGATTAGCTCGTATTTTAAGTATTCTGTGTCATTACGCAAACCCTAAATAGGGTCAGATGATTAAATAAATTAAGTAATAAAAACCGTGATAACGTAAGAAACATGTGTGTCTTTCTTGCTTATTAGCCTGTAAAAAAGGGAGTGGAGAATACGGAAGAAAATAGCAATAGAGAAAGATCACCACCACCATGATTATTATTCAAGTGTTAGGCCTGTTAAGATTTCATAAAACAGGAATTTTCTTTTCACCTCTTCTTGGTACGTTTCAAAGATCTCTTAACATGGGGTTGGTGCTGGAGCATAGCTTTAGAGGTGACAGCGTTAGACAGAGATAAAGAAGCAGAAACATAATAAAAGAAAAGCGATAATGTTTCTTGTATTTCAAAAGTTCAAACTCCCAAGTAGGTATTAATTAAATCTTGTATGCTTACTTTTATTAGAAATAACTTTATAATGTACGGTTTTATATCACGATGCACTTAAACCGGAGAGTTGGACCTTAAGAAAATATAAAGTTACATAATAAGATAAAATAAATTTGCAAATACTACATTTTGAAATGATAGATTTTTTTACAAATATATATTCGTGCTATTTCCTTTCAATTTACTTCTAACAATCAGGAACAAATTGAGCATGTTAATAATTACACGAGAATTATTCGCATTGGATGAGAAGAGGGAGTATATTAATTTATTCTGTCTCGAAATAACCGCAATTTGATGCAAATTACAGACCCTAAATAACTACCTTTATTGAGCAATGGCGTTCGGGCACTATAGTATATACTTAATTGTAAATAAAATTATTATTATTAGAACCGACAGCTTAGCTCGCGGTTTTTCAGCAAATAACATTCCTCTCTCTCTTTTCTTCCTCCTTTTCACAACTCTGTCATATCTGATAACCAAGATTTCCAAAATCTATAGATAATAAAAGTGTAATTTTCGATTTTGCATAATTAGTAATAACGACACAAAAAATGTATGCACTTAGAAGTCCTTTGAACCCAAAAGCGACAACTTTTAGATAAACTAGTGAGAGAGAGAGAGAGTGAGGGGGGGGATAGAATGCCATACTTCGTATTTAAATCCAGTATCTTCCAAGAATTCAAACAGGACATTTCCCTCACCCAAGCTACACATTATATGAAAAATGTTTCATTATATTTTGTGCTCTCAAAATGCCTACACTTATTTTAATATTACTTTGCTGACAGATATTTTCATGCAGAATAAAGTGTTTATTTTGAATTTTCTTTGCTTAGCTTCACTGTTATTCAATTTATATAAGTGAGAAACCATGAGGGAGAGACAGAACTTACTGCCAGGTAAAACAGTGATCTTGTTAAGATTTATGTCAAATGAAAAATATAACGTTAAGCACATTCCTAGTATTCACTGTAGTAGTTCTTTCTAATTGTAAATATGCTAAACAGCATTTTGGACTATTCTTTTATTTTTTATTTTTCTGCAAAGAGTATAAATTAAGAAAGGTATATAAACAAAACAGGATTTTGCATGAAATAAATTTTAATCAACCTGTGGAAATAAATGCCAGCCCGTAGAGAAAATTATGTGATTGTTATTAAAATGAATCCAAGGGCATATAAACAGTCCCTCATGAAATTTAGTAATACATACATATTTTTAGGAAACTGCATTAGGTATGGAAATAACTTCAAATATAACTCCTTTCAGTAAATGAGTTAAACCAATGACCAGCTTCATAAAAATATGTCTATGTGGTTTAGGGACATTTCTGTATCTCCAGGTATTTACATTCTTGACCATTCTCCGTCACAGTGGACTGCTCTTAAAATATCTGGCTGGGAAACCCCGAGCAATTAGACCATTGTTGGCAGCTTCTGTTGGGAAAAGGGAGAGATTATCTCTTGATCTTGGTAGACTGGAGGCCAAGAAACGCCACCATCTGTCCGCATTTTGTCACCAAGTAAGTCGTTTCAAAGTCACCAATACAGGAAGGAGGCATATCGAGGTTCGTCTTGATGTCAGTAACCCACCTGCAGTTGTACAAGTTTGTCACTCAAACAAAGCCAATTTTATAGAGAAGTAAGCATGAACTATGCAATAATATCCACCGTTAATTATTTGAATAATCTCCTGTGCTATCTTATTATAATCTTACCGGATAGCATCGTGGTGTAACCCTCATGACCTCTTTCGGCTCATCATCCCATCCTTTCGTGGTCAACCGCAGTTTCATAGTTCTTTGAATCTATAAACCCATATCGGGATTGTCCATCGTTGCAACTGGCCAGTTCATGACCATTTCTTAATATTATGAGTGTGAGTTTTATTTTCAAACTTCTTATCACGTATTATGTATGTATACATAGAGTATTGTATTCCATTCAAAACTTCGATGGCGATATTTCACTAGAACTGTGTTTAGAAAAACGCCCATGTCACTATCCATTCGTGTGCGTATCAGTGAACGCGTTGCACTCATATGACTTTCTCTATTCTCCTGCACAAACTGTTCTTAAAAACGCTTATTCTTCTACTTACTTTAGGTTAATCGAGATAAACGCCTGCAGAAATCGTCTTATTGCATATTTCCTTGTAGTAGATACAAGGGGATTAGCAGAATATAGTAAGTTTCGTGTGACAGTAAAATATTTTAACCGTGGGTCGCTATGTAATGGCTTTCAAATTCCGTTCTCTTTGCAATGCAAAGACAGAGAAAGAGTGAGAGGGAGAGACAGAACGAATAGCGATTTTGCTCGTTAGAAAAGTATAAGTATTTGAAAATTCAAACCAATAACAAAGAATATCTCGTAAATCGTTATCGTCAGAAAAATTGTAGTTCGCATAAATAGTGTGCTTTAACAAGGTCTTCATATTTATGTAATAAGAATTTGTATATAGCTTACGATTTACCAGTTAGCAAATGTCATTCAGAACGAAGAGCACTTCAGAAGCTATTCCCAGAAAATTCAAGATTTATATATATTTCATTTATCATGAAAATATCTTAAACATATCGTATTTTAATCAAAATCGTTAGAGCCGTTTTTTGAGAAAATCAAAAGTTTTGAAAACGTTTCCATGTAAAGGATAGTTAAGAGTGCGAGAATTTTCTTGAAAATCTTCGTGTCACATCCTTGAAAGATACTGAACTTAAATACCAAGTTTGGTATTTAAACGACTTTTCGATTTTGAGTTATGCTGTTTAAAGACACACCCACACAGAGAAAGGGAGAGAGAGGGAGAGAGAGAGAGACTCACGTACACACGGAACTTTATCTAAAAAGCCTTTTTTGGGAGGTACTGGGAGCCTCAAAACATATATTCACCGTGAAATCTGAGTATCGAATTTTTAGGTGGAATACAATACTTCCTCTACTTACTGGAAGTACACTGGCGTGGATAAAAAGTGGCCCATTCCCCGTAGATCACAATAACGCTTTTCCCTCCGTAAGGTTTCCACTAACTTTTGATCCACTCACCTGGCATCAATTCTGTATGTAACTGGCCTGAAAAACAATTCAGAGGAAAGAAAAAACTAAGCAATGAAGGATGTTTATAACCTATGTGGTAGAACACCACTTCTATGAAAGAATTTTGCTACGATTGGTGCACAAGAAAAGCCTACACCAATTACAATATAATTCGGCCCTCTAGAGGAACGGGTGAAGAATTATTTGCATGTGAGACTGAACTGGACGACAACTACGACATTTACATATATGAGAGCTTTCATCATTGGAGACAAAGGTTAAGCTTTTGCTGCTACTAAACGGCAATAAGAAAATGGTAGTGTAGCATGAAAATATAAGGTTTAAGTTGTAATGTTACCATCGGCAGTGCGGCCATACTTTGGGGGAGGCAAAGTACGCTGCCAATTCAGTGGCTAGAATTATACTCGAAAAACAGAGGTGGCCACGCGGGTAGTGGGTGGGCTATTGCCAGTAACAACATAAACAGCCACATTTTATGCACGTCAGTAAGCCTGTCGAGAAAGTAGAAAGAAAAGTTGTATGAATATCAAACTTTGTGTTTAAGACCAGCGTCTTTCAAGGATGTAACATGACTTCCACGAAATTCCTTCTTCAACACTAAACTACCCTTTACATGGGAAATATTTCGATTAGTGTGTGTTTGAAGTACCAACATGAAACTATGCGTGGGAGTTTTCGATCTTTGAAAGGGGCTAGATGTAAATACAAAGTTGGCGTTTATCTAACTTTTTTGGTTTTTGAGATATGCTGTTTATCCAACTCCTCCACACAATGACATTTTTCTAAAACTTCTTTGTTTGTTTGTTTATTTAGGTGGACTTCCAAGCGTATATCCCCTTAAAAGTTGCTTATTGCATTTGTCCATGGATTATAGCACTTCTTCCGTCCATAGGCTATATTGAAAGTAAAATGAGGCTAAAAGCGAAAATTTGCATAAACGTTTATAGTAAATTCACGCATTTTTAGCAAGAGGTCCCAATTCAATGTCCATGGTTAATTTTTCTAAACGCAGGTAGTAGCATAGGCAAATAAGGTTTTTCCAATTTAACCATAAACTTTCCTACGATCATTTCACCAAACCTCGTTTCTTAGAAAGTAGTAATAAAATAACGCTCAACAAATTAGGCTTTAAATTCGTAGGTAAGTCTCAGGTGCCGGTTTTAAATCGGAGAACAAATACTGGATGGTTGCCATGTGATACATGTTAATGAACTTGTTTAATTTAAAACGGCAGCTGGAGTAATATTTTGATGAGCTGTCATCGCAAATTTGTTCCTTATTAGGCCACCTCCCAGAATCAATTGTCAGGCGTGGGTTAAAAGCTAAGGGCGGGGCTCTAGCATTGCCTGATTTATGCTTCCAATTGGATTTTCCCTTCGGGCCTGAACAACCTTTGGTTAGCTTTGGCGATTTTACCACAAAATCATTGTACTAGAGCCTAAAACTGGTTTTAAACTTATGATAGTAAATTATCATCCTCAACAATTATAACAAGTCAAATAAACATCTTAATTCATCAAATTTGGGTGGTTCTGAACAGTACTGGCTTCCCTTTTTGACGGCGTATTTGTACTGCGCGAATGGTCACTTTCCATTAGGGACCCGGCTAGTGAGGATCATTAGGAAGCAGCCGTCAATCAATGGGGTTTAAGGCAAACTACCGGCTAACACAAGTGAGGGCCTAGATACAAGGAAGCAAAGGATTAAACAAATCTTTACAAACGATTAGTATAATTTGAGGCAGTATTTTTAACACTTAAATAATTTCAGTCTAATTTTATAATATATAAATTCAATAACATCCCGCCTTGAAGCAATATGTAATAATTTGTAAAATGTATATAAGTCATTGCATGTGCTTATATTATTGTATACATGTTCAATAATATTATATGAATGTATTACGTAATTTAATAAGCTAGGAGCTGTGAGAAATAGGGAAAAAGTTGCTAACAATGAGGTAACCTTGAGGCAATAATGAATTAGAAAGTTTAAATGTTACTTGTGATTCTTGGAAGCAATAATGTAATTTTAGTGACAGTTTATAAAAATAGCCAATTAACAACCAGAAAAAGCTTTAGTTAAATGAAGGTATCCTATTGGGTTAGGAATAACCAATCAGAGACTTGAAATACGGAAATTTACAACTTTAGGCGGTTGAAATCAATTCAATTGCCTGCAAACAGTGTTCCTAACCGGACGCGAGACACATCCTCGAGAGATTTAATACGTATTCGTGTGAGACGAAAACTAGTTTACGTGTTAAAAAGTACAATTAATTAATAAAAGAATCTCACAGCTCTCTATCAGTGAAGTGTTATTTAAATAGTGTCAAGCATTAATAAAAGGAGTGAAGTAAAATTATAATCTGTGTAAGCCTACATTTTTAGTCGCACTACAACCCTGCCAAGACATCCATGTCTATAACAATAATACTGAACACAGCTAGGTAAACATAAATATATAATATTTAAAGAAACAGTAAAAATACATTTGGGGCGAAGGCTACCGGAAACCGGGTACCATACGTGCTGTTGCATACAGCTACTACAAGTTCGGCTCCCCAACATAAGAACAATAATACAACTCCTACAATACAAACTACTTCAAATCGGCTTTTCCATAGCAGCAACAAACCTACTTCAAATTGACGACCAAAGCGTGATGCAAATAACAGCTCCTACAAAAATATAACATCTTCAAATTGTACATTTGTGTTAAGTAATACGAGTAATTTAATGCGTTATACACATATGCACATACATAAAAACATAAAGGCTAATACACGGGGAAATCGGGGAGAACATAATATATTTTTAGCTAATATTAATACTCAATCTTTAGTGAAGCTTTGTGTAAAACAACTTGTTACTCACTGAATCTGAACGAGCTTATAAAAGGGAATTTGCACGTTTCGCGGTTCTCTAAATCCCTAACCCTCCCCTGTTGCACAGTGTTAAAAATTATTAAACCTTCCTGGTTCCGTGTTTTACTGTTTATGGAAATAGGTACTAATTAAAAAGAAATGTTTTTAGAAATTATATTTTAGACATATTTGGATACTTAAAATCCTCTTTCGATACATTTTTACTTTTTCTACAATCTACCTATTGATTTTCTAAAAACACCTCATTCAGTGTTTCAGATACTAGAATTACATATAAAATGTATATATTAAAGTTCTCAACAACAACCTACAAAGCTGTTAGTGAATTTCATGTAACGTGAAAACCATAAGGGATAGGCAAAAGCTTACTAATATAAAAAATGTAGACCTAAAAATAAGTTAAATATTATTTTCCCTAAGGCTTCAGATATATTTCGCGTCGTGTGTTTACATGTTCCCATGTGTACGTATATCTGAATGGGCATATCTTTTTTTCCCCCTCCCGCATAAACTCGTCAAAAACAAAGCATATAATGTGGTACACTCGCATGACTTTCTCTTTCATTACAATCATAGGTACTATTCATATGAAACGCGATTCTTCCATTTCTTTACGTTCGTCACATGATAAAATGTTTGACTAGAAGTGCTTTTCAACTTTAGTGGAACTAATAATTTCTACATACTTGTATGCAAGGCAGTGAGCTGTTACAACTCGCTTTTGTTTGTCTTGAGATAATAGAATTCAAATAAATACACAGTCCCGAATTATCAAACTGTTTTTGTCAAATTTATTATGGTATGAAATATTTCGAAAGTGACTGAACGGGACAAATTGACCACGGTGCAACACAATATTACCGGTTTTTAACGCCACGATTACCCAACCTTCAGCAATGATGATTTAATTTGTGAATCAACAGGACAGAATATTCATTATGGAGTTGTGAACCAACTAATGAAAAGCAAATATTCTTTATCTAATCGGCAAGGATAGGGGAAATTCCACCCAGAATTTCGTTGCGAATATTTTTCCAAAATAAATTGATTGATACTTATGTTATTAAGCACATGCAATATGCAATAAATATAATCAAATCACTACATCAACGTTTAAAAAATTATTTGTCATAGAAAACTTATATGGATCAATTAAGAGAAACAATCCTTTTGAAAACATTTCTGCTTACAAATTAATAATGGGTAGGAAGTTAGTTTCCGATAAACTTCAAATTTCAAAATTAAGAGGTTCAGACAATTTACTAACTTATGAAGTTATTGTTTTCTGCAGTGCATGAATGTATGTAATTCCTACAAGTTAAATTATTCTGAGTGTGTGGTATAGGCTTTATTAATTAAAAAATACACAAACTATTTGTCATAATACAAAACGTGTTCAGTGATCACAGATTGAGTTAATTGCAATTCTATTAGCTTTCTTTTGTGAAATAAAATATGGGTATATATTCTGTTTTTGCATCACAAAAGTGCATAATATCTCAAAATATTTTCAAAACAGACAATAAGATACAACACTAATATAGGGTTTGTTCGCTTGTAACTTGCAAGTTTCTCAACGGATGTAATTAATTATGAATTATATTATGATTCTCAAGAAACCTTCAATTTACATAATACCAGTCATTTTAGTAAAAAAAAAGTAAGATTTAGTATAAGAATAGGACTGGATTGCGAAGCGGAGGGGATCCGGACTGATTCAGGAATGAGGATATTGTACCTACCGACGCTCTATGAGAGGAGTTCCCGGGAGGGAGGAATTAGGTGAAGGGAGACGCTGGGCGGCCGGAACCAGGAATGACGCCACAGCAATGACAGGATTGCTACAGTTTACAGATATAGACCCCCCGGCAGTCGGACAGGCAGACGGTACCCCGCCTTATACAGCGCCCAACTCCCTCGTCCAAGGAGCGGACCTTATACCCCGGCAACCAGACGAAGGCCGAGGAACATAGAAAGTTCACAGAGAACATCCTTTTTCCCGCCACGCTGCACCGAAACACCATCGTCAACACTTCCAACCCTGAAACAGATCAAGGAGAGTGAAGGATGAATGAAATGATTAATGGAATGAAATGGAGGGACAGGAAATTCGGGGGATGAAAGAAACCACTCCAGCCTTCGCCTGATGACCCAGAAAAACTCCCGAAAAAAATCACTGAATGCGGGCCACAGACGTTACCGCCTGAGCCATCCCGCTCGGTGATTATAAGGTAATTTCGTTTATTGCATTTTCATTGTATCAAACCATTAGGTATAACAAGATGAAGAAGATATTTGTGTTTTTGAACAGTATAACGCAAAACCTTAGAAACCTACCTCCCCTAAATGAGATGAAACCACCAATTAACGCTGTCAGTATCGGAGTCTATACTTACCACCTGAACTTCTTATGAAAGGAGACTGCAATCAAAAGCCCCCATGTCAGTTTTCTACTTGTTCAGTACATTTTCGTTTTTCTTTGGACTTTACGTGCTGTGTTCAATATGTTAAGTGAAAATGCGCACCTACAATTCAATAATTACACTTTATTCAGTAATTGTACGACGAAATCCTCTCATTTCTATTTTACCTGAATTGCATATGTGTCAGAATTGTTACCTGCATTTTATATAACATTTCATTTGGAACAGAATTTTTCTGTATACCATCTCCCGTGTGTAGTATTGTTCTGTTTGTTACGTCTGCATATAGGCAGCAGCTCCTTGAAGCTCTTACTAAAGAGTTTAACATGAAGTGGACAGAAATAAACTATTATATGAATTTTCTTCAGAATCGTCATGAATTGCTTAAGAAAATCATGTGACTTGCACGCGAGAGTCCAATTTCATTAAACATTCAATTCCTTCCTTACAAGTTACAAATTATAAACTTCTGATTTTCGAGTGATATTCTATTTCATAAACCGTGTAATCACAAGTTACAAATAACAAGTGTCTTTCTACAAAGAAATATCCGGCTGCATTTCATAAGGTTTGCTTCAGAAACACAAGTATGTACTTCAGAAACACAGTTTGACGCTAACCTCTGACACATGTGTTGTTCCTTGCTGTCGCTTCAGGAGAATCAGAGTCCCAGGTTCGATTTTTGGATGGCAGGGATTAGGAACTCGTTCTGGTAGAGCTGAGGTTCTGGTTTTCAGGGGTGGTGACACTGCCTTGAAAGTATTAATAATGCTGCCGGCGAAAATTTAGTTATTATTCCTTTATTTTGTCACGAACATTCCTATCTGGTCGAACCGCCACCTTCGTCGTCAAAACTACTGTTATTATTGTCGTCACTTTCGAAGTCGCTACTTATGTGTTCCTCCGACTATCCCTCGAATTGCCTAGATTTCACTTCATTTTCACACTATAAACTTTCTGATTATTTTCTTATTTTGTTCCATCAACCGTCCTCGTGGTTAGTTTGTACCGGAATGTGTCTCAGCGTTTCTTTTCTTTTTTTCACGCCTTTCGTCGAACTTAGAATTTCTCCCCACCTTTCTTATGTTTCGTTCCGTTTTAAGTTCAAACGTATCATGTGATGTATACGCGATCTTTGATTGGCTATCATTTTTGTTTCATGATTTATTGACAACTTTCCCGTCCGCTTCTTACAACTTATTTTGAGTTTAAAATCTTCCCACGAATATTCTTAGATCGTAGATAAGACACGTATACTTTCTGACCCTGCTAAGCTTTGAAACCATTGTAAACTACACGTCCGAGCCAAAGTACAAAAGCGAAACTTCCGGTAGACTTCTTGTCGCCGATAGCAGGTAGATACATCTGCTTTCGTTTTGAGGAAAACAAAAATTGTTTTTCTGCCTTTTCAACAAAACCCATTCCTAATATGAATTTACAGAGCGGGCGTCTTTTTATTTTATAAATTGATTCTCTTTATATACTTCATCTCTTTTCGGCATGTTTTTTGTCGTTATGTTTGATTTCGATCGTATATTATTATTATTACTATTATTATTATTATTATTATTATTATTACTATCTCTCCTGGGTCTCGATAACCGGCTTCAAGTTTACAGTATTGTAAAGCTATTAAAAGTATCTTATGGGGATTTAAACACATAATAAGATGAGATAATATGACTAAAATCTTATTGTTTTCATGTCCGTTCGTTAAAACATATATTACAATACTCATTGTCAATGGATGTAATTCTTCAAGAGTCTTTAGATGAAGAGGTTAATGACATAAGCCAGTCTTCAAAAATCTTATTAATATGCACTCTGTACACGCAGATGAGAAAATCGTGGTTAACACTGATTGCCTGTAGAAAATTAACTCCATTCTGATTTGAGATTAAGTTTGGAATGATTTATAAATGGCTTTATAAATGAGAAATTCATTCAAATCGTGATATATAACTTCTGAATTCACAGTTTGTGATTATTTGTAAGCTTTATGAAATAAGATCAAGTATTACTGCGCTACTCTAAAGGTTATGCGGCCTGGCGTTGCTTTTCGGAACCCTAACATGTATTGTTAAGGTTTTCTTTTTAATTTTACATTTTTCAATTAATCATTATATAATGTAATGATAAATTGAAATTAATTATATCTTTTAGAGACCTTAGCCTGGATATTTATATTAAAAGTAATATTAAAAACTTGCCAAGACCAGGCTAATGCCTCTAAAAAGTATAACTAATTTCAATTAATTATATATATATAATTAAAAATAAAACCTTAAGAGACCCATAAGCATCCAGTATTAAAATGCTTGTGATGGCAGGTCGCCAATGAAATTGTCATCTCTAGGTGGTCTATCTCGGAAACAACTTGAGTCATTTGGGGAATTCAGTGTCCCACTGCTATGTTGTCACTGTAGTTCAATGGTTAGAGCAACTGCATGGAGAGCGGGAGAACAGTCTTCAAATCCTGGTTGTAGCATTGCATTTTTCAGTTGACTCTCTATATTAAAAAGGTATTGTTAAACTCACATGAAGTGAAACGGTCTCTACGCTTTCACTGGTGCAACGTGAAACATAAGTGACGCATTATTTATTCTCAGAAGTTCCTGATGTTTCACACTCTACCACTTCAGCCAATGGCAGCAAAGAGATCGTTTCACTCCACGTGAAGTTAACAATACCTGAGAGCTTACGAGAAACAAAAGCAACCGCAGGTTAACCTTTAGGGCCGGTTTCACCAACCGATGTTAAAAATACTCTAACATCTTGTTTGTTAACAAGGTGCTCAAAGTTTAACATAAGGCTTAAGGTTTTGCGTTTCATCAAGCTTTTACAGCAAGTTGTTAGCTAACATTTTGTTAAAGTCAAAGGCAACTGCGAACGCTAGCTTTCGAGAAGGAGGTGGTCGAACTACAGGGCTTCTGAACGTGCTCCGATGCATTTTTGTCTACGTATCGCCGCGCTCTCTGTGTCAGTAGCCGAATACTATTTACATTCATGGCAATGGCCATGTGATGTTCCTGATTGTCTGACGTTAGAATCACGATGTCAACTGAATAACATGTTTCACCGTTAAAACGCGTTAATTAATCTGGTTAATAAGTATAGACCTATTGTTAAGTGAAAAAAAAACTGACGTTCTTGCATTAAAGGATAAGATTGCAGCCTGGGACAAAATCCACGAGTAATTTAATTGGAAACAACGCGTTTCTCCTAAGTCCAGCAAGCAACTACAGCAATTTTATGCTAACATAAAGTGCAGCACCAGAAACTTTAGGTGTGAAGAACGTTTAAGACGTTTAAAACTTGTGGTGGAGTCTGCATTGAAACTACGGTGGACGAAAATAAGTTATTGCTGATTAATCAATAATACTGGTTGCTTCTTGAAGCAATTGCTTTGGAAACCTTCCGGATAAACCCACAAATGGTAGCTTTGGAAATTCCAACCTTATCACAAGTAAATGAAAAATGTTAGTAGCATAAAATCTAAGTACCTAATTAACCTTAAGGGGAAAGAGGCATGCTTCCGTTGGTAGTATTCTAACCTCTCGTATTTCCCACAAAACCATGCTCATGTACCCTTGGAGTCTATATTGCTTTAAAAATTCCTCCTTTTGCAGGGTTTAACATTTATTATGACGTATGACTACTCTTCTATTAGGAATTACATTTAAAAATGGCAGTTGTAGCAATCTCGCATCAACAGCTTGGTTTGCGCAGGTATTTTCCAATTTCTAACATTTGTTAAACGCCTTAACACAGGGGGATATTAACTTAACACCGACTTTAACAGATTGTTAAAGTTAACATTGTTTGATGAAACAGAATTTGTGTTAACTTCAGTGTTAAATCAGTTTAACATTGTGTTAAAATACAGTCTCTGTTGGTGAAACCGGCTCTTAGAGTAGCAGAATAATATTTCGTTGCGAGTTAGGGCGTCCTACTTTGGGTCACAGTGGACGCTTCTTTAAGACCTCCTTGTTAGGAAGTTAGCTCTTCAGAAGCAAAAGCGAACGTTTACCTGAAGTCCAGCAGAAGGCGTGGGTTCTGAAACCGTTTGCCCAGGGCAAGACATCTGAATACCGTGTTTAATATCTCATTTCCTTTTAAAGCGTGGTGTAGGGTTACCCAACTCAATTAGGCATGTGCCACTTTAGCGGCTGTCTCTACCTTTTGGCTCTTTGTTCTGAGCCTCCTCATCTGAAATTCCGAACCGTGTACATACGTTGTATAACAACCACCACGCTGTGAATAGAGATCAGCCGCGCGCGCATGCGCAACAGCAATATGTCGACGAGTTTGTATTCGGGGGCGTTCTCTAGACTATTGTAATTTACCGACACGCATAATGTTGTACCCCATGGCGACGTAGCCTTTGTGGTCAGGGACCGTGGTCCTTTTGTAGAGGAGGAACAGATTTATACGGTCTAAAAATAACTGAAATGGAGAAACGTTTGCTAATATACATCCTAATTTTACTTATTAATATCTGTGATTTCGCTCATACATCAAGTGACCAATCCAGGATGGAAATGCTTTGAGTTTCCACCAGCCATAGCTATCCTGCCAGTTTTATCGCTTTAATTTTATCTGCACTCCGTGTAATTGTTTCTTTGTTAGCTTCGTCAGCTGACATATTCTCTTATTCGTTTTAATTTCGATCATCATAATATATGTCAGATGTTAACGAACTTAAAAGTCGGACTGGACATTTAAGTATATTCTAATTATTATTAATATTTTCTAAGCGCATGTTTGTATACATAATTTTATTTTTATAATTTTATTCTTGAAACAGTCAAAATAATTTCAACTGGATCTCCAGATTCTCTCTCAAAATAAATTCTGGAGCTGTATTTAAATTTTTGAAACATTTGGTATGTCTCGATCATTTGATTTTTCTCTGGCCTCTATAGTTTATATTATTGATTATTTTACAATTTATTCCTACACGAACCCCTCCCCCTCTACTTTCCGCTAATAATGATAACCATTCCCCCAGAAATGTTTCAGTACTTGGAGGTACACAGGAACCTACAGAAAGCTGAGACCAAAGTCTACTAAATAATGCCAGCTTTGACATTTGTCTTCAATAAGTTTAACATTTAAGTGGCTACTGCATAAAGTATTGGAACATTTAAGCAATCAGCAATGGGTAATGCAACAAAATTGCATTTTAACGAGATCTACAACTTTTTCGGTTGTGAAATGGAATGGATTGAAACTATCCTATTCAGAAATTAATCGTAAAATATAAATTAATCGCCATTCAACGGAGAGAAAAGGAGAGAGGAAGAAAGAGAAAGAAAGATGCAGCTTTGAGAAAAATCTCTGCGACATTTGTCTGGATATGAAGTCAGGATCTATGGCGTTAATAAAATTTTGTTTAAAATGATTAGTTTCTATTGGCTAAAATGAATTAACCTACAAGAAATGCATTTTAAATCAAACTGTAATTTCTTGCTGACGTATTCAGCAAAAAACCAGCATTCAAGATGTAGTTGTAGAGTATAAGAAACAGCATCTGTGGCTAATGCAGCAAAGCGGCAATGATTACTGTGTGTAAGAAATGCAGCAGTTGTGGCCGGTATTCAACCAACCATTACAGCTAACTTCAAGAAGTTTATTCGAAAATTACTTTAACAAGTAGCTGTGAAAATACTGCTTTTGAGAACAAAAACTGTCCAAATGTAACATAGATAAAAGAGCAACTGAGAGCTCTTTCTCATACACTTTAGCGAAATTCACTTATTTATGTCATATTAAATTAGAAGAAAACTCAACACTCCTTCATTCTTCCTCTTCACATATGAACAGGTCATCTTAATAAAATCATTTGGTATCTGGGGCCCTAAACCCATGTCGTATATTTCTCAAGAAGCAATTTTCCTCTTCAGTGTCTAAACTAATCTTTTTCTAACTATTTCACCACGATAATTCAGTCAGTGTTTCGAAAAGAAACTTTAGTGTGTGTGTGTGTGTGTGTGTGTGTGTGTGTGTGTGTGTGTGTGTGTGTGTGTCTGTGTCTGTGAACAGCATAACTCAAAAACGAAAAGTCGGACAAATATCAAACTTGGTATTTAGGTTTACTATCTTTCAAAGATGCGACGCGAAGATTTTCAAGAAAATCCCCGCAACTCCAGACTATGCTTTACATGAAACTTTTTTGAAAATTTTGATTTTCTTCAAAATAGCTCTAAGCCCTAAAGTTCTCTTTATTCTGAATGGCATTTGCATAACTGGTAAATAGACTACATTTTTCTATACAAAAAATGTAGATCTCGTTAAAATACACAATTTATGTCAGGTGCATTTTTTTTTTGTGGAGTGAACCGTTTTTGAGATATTTCTTGTTTGAATTTTCCAATTTTCTCAAATGGGAATTCGTTACTCGTTTTTTTATGTCCTGGACATGCAAAGAGAATGAAATACTTCACATAGCAACCAGCTCTTAAAAGATTTGACTATCGCTTAAAGCCTATCATATTCCCCTTGCACCTACAAGATAGTTACTGCAAATGTTTATCTCGATTAACATGAAGTAAACGGAGAATAAGCTTTGGTAACAATAGTTTGTACAAGAGTAGAGAAAGTTATGTGAGTGTAACACATAAGATTTCCCTTACTTATTTCTTCCTATAACCGTAGCTTTTGTCCTGTTTGCATTTATCTCCATCCCATAAAACCTAAACGTTGCCATTTTCTCCATCAGCGTGTATAACAATTATAACTGTAAATAATAACTATGTCTGTTGCCTTAGTTCTCCAAATTCCCTATGCATTAAAGCTAGATGAACGCACTTAAGTTAGGAACTAGTTATTGAAAAATAGTGGTGTCACAATGGGGAGTAAGTGTGGAACAGCGTATGTCACTTTGGGTTACAAGACGGCCATGTCATGGATGTGACAGGAGTTGTTTGTTTTGATGCCTTGTTTGGGAAGGCGGCCTCTCAAATCTGATTAATTTCAAGACACATCCAGATTATCATAATGATAGCCGTCGAGAGGCTTAGCGTTTCCTAATAAGGTGGCATCCTTTTTCTGGCACCAGGAGGCGCAATACCCGCCTTTAAAGGCGATGTAGAGTATCGCCTTCTCGTGCAACCATGAGAATTTTCTTCGGAAAGCAATGGATACTTAATAAATATTAGATTTTGTCGCATTTTGTATTTGAGTAATTGGTTTATCATAAATCCATGTGCACTAACTGCAAAACGTTTTGCAAACCCCACCAAATCACAATAGTATTTTATCATCGAAGATTGTCGGTAATCACTTACCTCGTGCTTCTTTTCTCTCGCAGAGCAACATAAAATACTTAGGATGCAATACACGTAACCTATTGTTTCCATGCAACAATTAGAGTTTAATGATGAAAATAATAAGGATTAATTTAATCCTTTTATGACACAAATTTCAAAGGAAAAACACCAAAGCCAATATTTCTATATTAAATAGACCATGCATGAAGAAATTATGCACAATTAAATGGCAAAGACTGTCTACCAATCTAAGATGCATACTGTCAAACCACTTTTATAACATCAATTAGAATTATAATAATTTCTCTATGAATATTGTGTTTTAAGATTTACAATGGAGCAGCCAAGATGATCCAGCAAGATGGTGCCATAGCACACACTGCTAGAAGCAGCTGTGACTACTTTCTCTGGGAGTATTTGAAGAGTAAGGTTTATTCGATCGTCCACAATTCTACCTTAAATATACTATTTACAGAGGGAATGGTGTACCAATTGAAATGTTTCCAAAATCGGCACGGGTAACCGAAGTAGTTAAGGCACGGATTCGTGAATGGAAGATCTGCGGTTGAAATCCCGAGGGGACCGCTTTCCATGGGGAGTTTTTCAGGTTTTTCTTACTGCTCATAACTAACAAATGCCGGGGAGGTATCACAAATTTAGGCCTAGATCGTTTCCTTCCCAAATGTCGTTTTCAATTATCGTTTCATTTCACGTATCGTCAGTGCCCACCGCTTGTGGCGCCGTATGTAGTAAGAACGGGCGTTAAACACAACATAATAACATGTTACAAAAGTCTTTTGAGACTACGAGGCGCTGGCTCACAGCAATAGAGGCCATGTGTGGGACATAATTTCCAAGCGATAAATGTTTTCTTATGCATTAAATTACACTTTATTGGTGTTAATTTAGATAAATAATGTAAACATGTGTAGTACACTGGTTTAAAAAATTGGTTTCATTAAATCGACGTGTGCTTTGTCAGTGTAATTAAATCTCGCTGAAGTTTTACTGTCTGCAGATGTGTTCATTTTAATTTCATCACTCATAATTGTAGATAAAATCAATGGGTCTAGGGATACTACTTTAAAAACACTATAACATGTGACAACGTTTAGTAGCATTGTGGCTCGGCGGCAGTGTCTGCCTCGAATTCGGGGGTTTGCGGGTTCAAATCTCGTGTACCGTTCAATCTGAATGGAGTTTCTTTTCATGGTTCCCTCAGTTTCTAGGTAAAAAACCGGATTGAATGTTCAACATTACGACCCAAAGTTTCACCTACAGAGCAGGAAAAGTCTTCTACGTAGTACAAGAAGGTGACTACTCAATTAAGGCCATCTGTCCAACGTCACAATGATTGAAAACTCAAAGAACAACCAGGAGCTCAAGATCCCAAAGTTAACATTCCGCAAAAAGCAACAAAATAGATGGTACAGAAAGCGGAATGCGCAACCAAGACCTTCTGTATGGCATACACTGTCTCAGGTGTACCAACAAACCCACAGCAACCGTCGCTAGATGACCAAGAACTTAAAGCGACATTAAACATTTTTCTCTGGAGTTCTTGATCTTTATAGTGGTATAACACCAACCTAGTACAAAGCTCGAAAAGCTAAGTTGGATAACAATCCTGCAAAACTACCTCTTTACTAAGCAGAGTTTTGTGATTTGAAGTTACTGGCCAAGAATAACCAGAGGCTATTTGCTTTTTGACGACGGAAGGCCCATTGTTTCAAGTTTACCCGTCGCGCCGGTAGTCTCCTCTTGTTGACATACACGCTCAATGCTATCAATGTGTTTTTTTTGCATATATGGTTTTATAAACGTTGCCGATAAGTTTATTTTGCATGCCGCTGGTAGAAAGGAAGCTAAGTAGAAATTAACACAACCATGGCATTTCCAGAAGAGCTGTGTCCTTAGTTAAATAACCTTAAAATAATAAATAATTGGAACAATAATAGAAACGAGTACAAATATATGATATTGTTTGTTGGTTAAGGTACGTGTCACAGTTTCTCCATTTCAAGAATTTATCGGTACAAGACTTCATAATTATTCCATGAACCCAAATGAATCTCAGAGTAATGAAGTTTCATTAGTGTTAGAAGTATTCAATACTTGATTTCTAAGTGCTGATGCATACTTCACTCGTGAGCTTCTTCAATGGCCTGCCTCAGAACCATTTTATTAGTTTAAAAATAATGTACTTTAACGCTTTCTTGTACACTGGCTTCCATTAATGCCGTCCTCGCAGCTTTGGAATTCATTCTACTGGCCTTCACGAGGATGTATAGCAAGGCGGATGTGCGTGTTTCTGTTTACCTTTTCGCGCATGCAGTGGCGTCCTGTTTTACGTGAACAGCTCTAGATTATTCACAATGAAATATTAACTTTGAACAATAGCTTTACTCTTTAGCACTTATAATGGCCATGTTAAAATAATATAGAGTAGTTATATTATATTCCAACCCACTTGCGGCCTCTCTCTACTGCGCGAGACAGCCGGCAGTCGCCGGAGAAATTACGCCGGCAGAGGCGGACTAAAATCCTTACCTTATAATAGATGCTGGAAATGTTGACCTGCTCTCAAACAGGCAGCATATCTCGTGTAAATATTCTCTCTCACTCTCCGAAGCTCAGCAGCAGGAATTCTTGTTATTTGTTGCACAATGTTTTCTCTAAGTTCCTGTAGTGTGCGAGGATTGGACCAATACACTTTGTCTTTTAAAGAACCCCATAAATAAAAATCACAACTCGTTAGGTCAGGAGAACGAGGGGGCTACAAATCAACACTAATTATTCTGCCATCAAACACCTCTCTTATTGCATGTAATGATTCGGCAGCCGTATATGCTGTTGCAGAATCTTGCTGGAACCAACCATACGATTTCTCTTCTTCTGTCAAACGATTGCAAAATGGCCTCAGAATTAACCTCTGATATCGCTCTGCATTTATTGTTTCATCAAAGAATATGGGCCTTATTATTCTTCTAGCACTTATCGCACACCACACTCCAATTTTCTGATCACAATGAGGCGTTTCATCACAAGAAATCCTGCCTGAGGTTTGGAGAGTGAGCGAGAATATTTACACGAGATATGCCAGCTGTGGGAGAGCAGAAGGTCAACATTTTAGCATCTATTATATGGTAAGGATTTTAGTCCGCCTCTGCCGGCGTAATTTCCCCGGCGACTGCCGGCTATCTCGCGCAGTAAAGAGAGACCGCGAGTGGGTTCGAATATAATTTAACTACCCTGTATTATCTTTGAACGATAGCATTACTCTTTAGCATTTATAATAACCACGTTAAAGTAATATATTGTTTTACACAATATCTCCACGAAAAAATATTTGTAATGGCAACATAATGTAAAACTGAAATATATTATACTTTTTATTCTCAAGGAGGACACATTAGGTATTTTTAGTATTTTTATTTTTAGACAAATTATTGGAACCAGCTGTCCAATCTAAATATACAACTAAACGACGCGCTGTTTTGTACAATTTCTCCACGAAAAATTATTTTTAACGACAATATAATGTAAAACAGAAGTAAATTATACTTTTTATTCTTAAAGGGGACATATTTACTGGATATTATTTTAATATCTGTCCAATTTTGATTCTTGTCCAATACTGTATTTACCGCCTAAGCACCTAATCACTTATGTGTTGGAAGAAATCTGACTCTAAACACGTATATTTCCACATTTCACGACTGGGGCGACGCGTGATTCAGTGCCTAGGCGGCTAAATCAGGTATTGAACAAGAATGGAGATTGGTCGGATTATTAAAATGATGTCTAGTAAATACATCATATTTGTCAGCAAAACTTATGTATTTCAGTTTTATATTATACCTATATTTAAACATGGTTATATGTAAGTGATGAGGTGTAAAGCTATTGTTCAAAGTTATGTTATTCATATGAGAACAATCTAGATTTGTGCACGTAAAACAGGACGCCACTGGATGCAGGAAAAGGTAAATAGATACACGCACCTTCTCCTTGCTATACGTACTCCACCTGTGAAGGCCAGTAGAATGCCTCCCAAAGCTGCGGGGACAGCTTAAATGGAAGCCACTGTACCTCCAGAGGTTTTTGGTTTTACGGGAAAAGTTATTGAATTTTTTTGAACAATTCATGCTTATTTTAATTTTAAAGTTAATTTTTTAATTGGACTTTGTAACTATAAAGGTCAAGTTGAAAGCAGTACTTAATAACAAATAGAATGATGTTTGAAAATTTAAAAGCTTAACTAATTTTTCGTTATGAAGTAAATATTCCTGCAACACCTTACAATAGTCTGGAACATCATCTTCTGCATCAGAAAGTACAATTCGGTTCTCCCCAAGCAGTTCTAGATTAATTACGAATTTACAAAAGTGTTTCCCTGCCACATTTGGCCCATACCGGAACTCGAACTGTTGCGAAAGCTTTGCCGGTTTTCGTCGTCACTGAATTTTCTACGTATGAAACTACTTTCTTTGAAGCTTACTTTAGCAAGAATGCACTCCACCTAACGTTCAGTATGGAGATATCACTGGAAATGCAATAATTTTTAAGGTCCTTGAATAAAAAGTAAAGAAAAGAGGATTAGTAAAGTGATTTTTGTGGTCTGTGTGTGTGTGTGTGTGTGTGTGTGTGTGTGTGTGTGTGTGTGTGTGTGAAAGAGAACAAAGTCGTCAGTAAAAATTAATAGTCGGATAAATTTAATATTTCATACTTAAGACCCTGCATTGTTTTTAAAATGGAAGGCGAAGATTTTTCAGGAATTCCTCTATCTCAAGCATTCGCAGGTGCCTTTTGTTTTCTTAAAAAATTTCCTAAAAATTTGGATAAAACTTCATGTGTATAAGAAACTAGAATCCTAGATAAAATATATATCTTGACCTTTCTACAAATAGTAGCCAGTAAAATGTTGTAGCGGTTCCTTCTTGGTAGGACCCCACTACGTTGATGATGGACCGTTGGGAGATGATGGATGCTGTATTACGTACCTGTAGGTCGTCTTGATGCCTATACTCTTGTGATGTATCAAGTAGTTCTCGTAGACTGGAATCTGATGATCGTATATCTGTATACTTGTATGTGTGTTAGTATGTGGTAATTATTATTTTGTAATTGTGCCACGGCTGCTGTATTTGTGTCGGAGAGCACTTGTGTCTTGTTAGGGTTAGGTATGCAGAATGTGAAAATAATTTTCACTTGTATTTTAGAATTTTAATGCTATTTGGATAAACCACATATTCACAATTCACCATCACCTTTGTCATGTTAAAATATGTGTAACTGGTAGACTTTAAATAGTAGTTTCAGCGTCTATTTAGAGACGATCTTATACACTACCTTCCTGCTCGAAGTCTGACAAGCTTCTGTTAGCGTTCCCTTCAACCGTTTTCTTAGCGTACGCATTTGAATTATAGGCATGCATCAATGTACCTGATTGGTACTATTATCCAATAACATCCAATAACATTTGTCACATATATATGGTTACAGACTTTCACCTTCTTAATTAATGAATCCAAGATTCGTTGCATGCTTGCGTAGATGCTACTACATTTCTTGTAATGTTTATTATTTGTTGTATAGCTAACATGGGTCTCCTGTTATATTTTATATGTTATAACGTTATATACTTGTTTTATACCATTTGTACATTATGAAAATGTGTTTTTAACATCTTCTTAATTATTATACGTACAATATTAGCAAAGTAAATGCATAACACGTAAAACTTAGAACAAAATATTAAAGAAAGAAATTACTAATGTGTTGATGCTGAGAAGATGTGAGTTAGATATCTTACTACGTTAATGAGTTAGCGTATTAGAATGTCCGTGGCTAGTACCGTATGTGGCTTCAATTTGTTTTTATTCTTTTTCATTTGTTTATAAATGTCAAACTACAATAGAGGGGGGAACTTTATAAAGAGTTAAATCACGTTTATCTGTATAGAAACGTTCGTAATATTAATTGTTTCCAAAATAATTGCTACTGTTTGTATGAATTTTCTAATATTTAAGCAATACACTATTATATACACTACAAATTAAGTAGGAACAGCTTTGTTTCCCCATGGCTAATGCAACGAGACAGAAAGCTTGTATACGTTAACATGCTTGTTAGAAGTTAACTGTTGCCTCATATATATGCTTCTATTTAGGCAAATTTCAGGCATATACCCACAGTTAACAGGACTTTGGTAGAAAAATAAGCTTTTAATTGAGTGGTTTGTAGAACAGCTGTGAAAATGAATAACAAGGGTTGAGAGAGTCATGTAGTTGTTGCATACAAAATATTTTGAGGCCTGTATAGGAGCTCTGGCTATCATAAACAAGGATGATGTTAAGAAACTAGAAAGTGTAGAATACATTATAGCAGGTGATCTTTGCTATCTCCACTCCGAGTGATGCAACACGTGGGATGCATCCAGCTCTGTGTGACATCGTCCTCTGCGTGTCTCCCGACCTGCACCCATTCTCAATGTGACAGAGAAATGTGGAGACGTTTAGTGTTATCAGAGGAAGCCCCAGATTAGTGCTGTGTCTAGAGGTTGGCAGCAGTGCTAGGGAGACCCCCTGACGTGCACACGTGTACCCAGCGGGTGGTACCGACTTGACATCAGTCATTTGATCGACCTTCATCTCGCATCAATCATGGTGATATTACAACTTGTGGTAGTCCAACATACTAGAGCCACCCATGGCGCACTTCAATTGATTCAATGTCCCTTCACCAAGGTCATTGAATCCGCTCGTTATTCATTACTTAGACAAATTGAATAAGAGCCAAAACATCCAAAATAATTATAACCTAAAACTGGATAAACATCCACTAAAATAAGTACTTTGTATCACTTAATGGATGTGATCACACAACTACCTGTGCATGTGCTAATTAAGGTGTCTCATAAACTACGAATGATGATGGCACTGATAATAATCTCTTTGGAAGGAAGAAGAATTGCTGCCGATTGCCATATTTATAAGTTAGAAATAATACGTACTTAGAAGAGCTATGTTGCCTTTTTGTAAACATTTAAACTTTTATCAGAGATTATTAACTTTAAATATTGTTATCTAGATTAAAAGCATTGAAATAATGAATTTTATCACTGAAAGCTTTCAAAAATAATAATAGTTTCTTCTTAAAGATTTAAATTTATTTCCGTAGTATTTGTACTACGAGAATTGTACGTTACATAATGCCACACAGTTTTTCTCAGAATATATTAATCAAAATGGTATTTGAATTACTATAAACCAAATAGTGTGTAGCTATCCAACCACTCACCTTTTACTCACCAGACTTTTTTACTTTCTCTACTACTTAGGTGTAGTATGTAGGGGAAGTATTGTACTCCACCCAGAAATTCGATATCGAGTGAAAGTACATGTTTTGGTGTCCTGAATCCAAATAAAGCATTTTTGGAAACGTGTCCATGTGTGTGTCTGTCAGTCTGTGAACAGCATAACTCAAAAATGAAAAGTAGAATAAATACCAAACTTGGTATTTGAGTTTACTATCTTCCAAGGATGTGACACGAAGATTTTCAAGAAAATCCCCCACCCTAGACTATCCTTTATATGGAATATTTTTCGAAAATTTAATTTTTTTCAAAAATGGCTCTAGTAATGTTGATTCAAATATCGTATGTTTAAGATATTTTATGGAAAATGAAATGTATATTTTAAATTTTCTGGAAATGTTCCCAAAGGCTCTCTTTATTCTGAATGACTTTCGCATAGCTGATAAACCATAAGAGATAGACAAAAGTTTACCACACAAAAAATGTAGATATTGTTAAAACACACAATTTATGTCATATACTTTTTTTCTGGACTTTTTCTTAAGTGGGAGTTCGTTATTGGTTTTTTTATGCCCTGGGCATGCAAAGAGAATGGAATGCTCCATATAGCAACCAGCTCTTAAAAGATTCGACTCTCGCTTTGCCTACAATATTCCTCTTGCACGTACAAGAAAATTAGCAATAAGATATCGATTAACATGAAGTAGATGGAGAATAAGATGGAGAATAAGCCGTTGTAAAAATAGTTTGTACAAAGCCATGTGAGTGAGCACATCAGATTTTTTTCTCTGGGAATATAGTTGTAAGATGGATTGGGAATGCATTCTCAGACTATCTGTTCATATGTCTAAGATCCAGAGTCTAACAAAACTCAAGAAGCATTTTCGGAAGCGTTCAGCGTGCAAAGAATTAAGCAACGATGTTGTTCTAGAACTCTCGCATATTAAGTATGAGAATCAAAGTGCGTATCACCGAACTGGGTTAGACAGTGCTCCGTCTTTACATGTCTGACAGATACTTTGCTGGAACTTTTTTTGTGACTGCCTGCAACTTGTTTGATATGGTATGGTTCTAGCAAGGTGAGAAAGATTGTTACGTTATTTGCACCACGCTTTGGGCGTCAATTTGAAGTAGTTTGTATTGAAGGAGTTATATTATAGTTCAACTGTTGGGGAGCCGAACTTGAAGTAGTTGCCTTCGCCCCAAATGTACTTTCCGGTGGCCTTTGTCCCAGGTTTAGAAAATATTAACTTTGTAATTTGACTGTTTCTATAAATATTATATATTTATGTTTGCCTCGGCTGCGTCAGTATTATTGTTAGAGACACGTTTCTCTTAGCAGGGTTGTGGTGCGTCTAAAAATGTAGGCTTACACAGATTATAATTTTACTTCACTCCTTTTATTAATGCTTGACACGATTTAAATAACACTTCACTGATATAGAGAGCTGTGAGATTCTTTTTATTAATTAATTGCACTTTTTAATACATAAACGTATTTTTCGTCTCACACGAATACGTATTAAATCTCTCGAGGACGCATCTCGCATCCGGTTACAATCGCTGTCTGCAGGCAACTGAATTGATTTCAACCGCCTAAACTTGTAAATTTCTGTATTTCGAGTCTCCGATTGGCTAATCCTACTCCAATAGAATACTTTCATTTAACTAAAGCTTTTTCTGGTTGTTGATTGGCTATTTTTAAACTGCCTCAATAGTTACATTACTGTTGCTCCAATAATCACAAGTAATATTATTAAACTCTCAAACTCATTATTGTCTCAAGGTTACCTCATTGTTACCTCATTATTAGCAACTTTTGACCTATTTCTCACAGTTCCTACATTATTAAATTACGTAATATATTCACATAACATTATTACACATGGATACAATAATACAAACATACACAATGACTGTTAGATACATTTTTATATATTGTTACATACACATATTGCTTTAAGACGGGCTGTTATTAAGTTATATATATATATATATTATATACAATTAGACTGAAATCATTTTAGTGTTAAAAATACTGCCTCAAAGGAATATATTAATTTGTTTCACGCTTGGGGACTGTGTAGAAAATAAATATTGATTTTTCCTACTGTCAACAAATTTGAAAAAGTTTCATGAATATATTGCGAGAAACATGGGGCATTAGGTGCATAAAGAAAAACCCTAGTAACTTTTCCAATGAAAAGTGGGTAATATATCGTCACTGATTAAGCGATTCATGAAAAAATGGAAGATACTGAATTTAAAAATTGACAAAAAGAAAATAATAATCTTGAGTTGTACTAGTCTTTAGCAATGGGTCATATCGTTATCAATCTGCACTCTTATAAGAACCACGAAGTCCACCAGATTGGAAAAAGGAGTCCTGGGGGTAAAAATTGTTGAATTAACAAGTAAAATCGTTTTAGATCACTGTTCTGTGAAACAAACAACTGAATGACACTAATTTTTTTCACCTTGTCATGCGATTGTTTTTCTCTTGATGTCGCCAATTGTTACCTATCGAGTAAATCGTATTAATTTGGATCTTCATTGTTTAACTAGATCAGATGTTAAGATGCCGGACGGGCACAATTATTAAGGTACATTACATGGATATATTACTAAAATTTTATCAAGATAAATTCTGGAGCTTAGACAGAGCATTTAGTGAAATATTGATAATTTTAAATTGTAAGTTGAATCATCATTGAATCTGAAATAATTGTTACAATGAATAAGTATAAAATAAATCAAATACAGAGATAGATTGATTTGGTTTTGTTATTTCTTCATTCACTGCGCCAGAGAAACGGGGTTCATTCCGCCTTATGCTGTTCCCATACAAGTAAGTAAGCATACTACATTTCCCCACTTTGGTAAAATAATGTATTATTGGGGCAGCTGAAGTGTGATAACCTAAAATACTAATTGAGCACAAAAAGTTACAAATATGTTTCAGTACTACCTTCTGATGAATTTAAGTACAAACAAGACGCGATCTAGTGAAAATGATAAAACGAAAACAAGAATGTGGCGTTAGGGATAACTGTACAAAGTTTCTGAAGTTCTTATCGAATTGGTCACATTCATGAGCTAAATAATCAGTTTAAGAAAAAATAAGAAGTACGAAGTCTACCATACGAGAAAATACGGGTAGTGTGTTCTGTGTCTGCAAAACGTTGTGTTTCAAGAAAACAACTATTGAACATTTTAGTTTACTATGTCTTAAGATTTTAATGCAATTTATTTTTTGAGAACAAAAAATGTATTCATGTGAAAAAGTTGCATAAGAAAAATCAGTTTTTCATTTTATGAAATAATGTTTTAACTTTTAAATTTCCGGATGATAAGTGTAAAAAAAATTTAATTATTCTTTTCTTTCTTCGCTCTAAAACTTATCCAGCGCTTTACGAGGCGAGGAATGACTGCTCGATCATGTCTCCCGCTGGCGCCAAATTTTGCAATTCCACTTGGTAGGGTTACCCTGAACGTTAAAATCGGCCGAGATTATTGCACCAGTTTTGGTGTTATATTTGGCGGTGTCTATGTTAAACCTTGTCAACTTTGGCTCTTTCGTAAACCACGTGCAACAATGGGATGTTAACTGCAGAGGTCACGAATGGGCGCTTGTTACGGTAATGTCTCAACTTAGGATAATTGACTATTGTCAGTCAGAAAGATTATTCCACAAGGACAAAAACCCCAGAGGTATGCTGTTCTATTGTTCTTTTGCGCTCATCGAGTTTATGCAAGGCTGAATTCGATGAAGGTAATTATTACGTACAATAACCCGACATGCAAATAAATCTGTCAAAGCAGCTGTTTGTTAAGTTACAAGGTCAGTCACCAAAACTAAACATTTCGTGCATTTAATCATATATGGTGCAACAGCTGATCTGCCTCTCACGTTACTGGGTTGGCATTCAGTTTACACGAGGACATCTGGTATAATAAAGCCTCAAAAAACACTGAAAAACTAGGAGTAATTATTTTCAAACGGCCATTAACCGGATGGCTGAAAAGTAGGTTATTAATTTGATGATAAAAGTACCAATTAAACTAAAGTATTGTGGTAAATATTTCTTAGCAAATGAAATTATTCGAAAAAACAGTATTGGCATTCGAATCCGTTGTGACAACAAAAGAAGCATCTCTTAGGATAACGTGTTTGATTAGTATGCAGGATCAGAATCCAAGGGAAGAGGTAACGGAGAGAGTGCGCACCTGTAAACAAAGAAGTTCACAGTGTATGATAATGTATTGCGCTTTTGTTTTATTTACGACTTACCACATGTTCGACCAAAACATACGAATTCTTTCCAAATCTCATATTTAGTAGCGTACACATTCTTTTCTTCTTCTTCTTTTGAGAGGGAAAGTTAAATATCCCTTATAGGAACTTAGGTTCACAAAAATAATTGTTGTGTGATCATTGATGAATGTTTAGATGAAACAGATGTCCAAGGAGATAAGACCCGATGTTGACTAATGAGGAAAAGAGAAAATCCGAAGAACCTTATCCGGGCAACTTAAACATTCGACATAATCCTCCCAGATTATGACGCAGACTCCTTATCCAACATCATGGAGATGAGTGATTGTTAGGCGGCTTTTAAAGATACTAAAGATATTCTTTGGTAGGTGAACTGTTTTTTCTTCTTTCTTTTTTTGTTTAAATTTCCACATAATTGGGACCAAAAACCTTGATTTAAAAGAGTTATATTTGAGATGCTGGTATGAAAAATGAAATGTGTATCTCTATCTTTTTGTAAACAGCCTATGAAACTTTCTTCAATCTTACTGAAATCTATACAACCAGTAAATCATAAAGGATAGACAACTTATTATAGTAAAATTGTTTATGTGGAATAATTGTTCTCGTAGCATTATTCATTTCTCTAATATAACCTTTTTTGTATGTTTGGGTTCTCTCATATTAAAGTTTACTGGATCTACGAAACAGGTTTGCAAAATATGTGGTTATTTTGTTTGTTTCTTTATTTCTTCGCGTGGGCTCATTACTAATAAAAATATACTTGGGATACGAACAGTTGCGTTGGTTTCGAATGTTGTATGAAGCCAAGTAGGTGATACATAATACGAAAACATTTCTATAAAATATTTTCATAAATGGCGTAAAGGACATACAGGAATTACATTTTATTTGGGCAGTATGTTACATATTGGGTACCTGTGTGTTGGCAATGGTAGATAAATACATAGGACTGCTAAAAATACATTTAAGTGATGTGTCTTAGAGCCAGACACAGGTTCTTACGGTCTTAATTCTTCAAAAGTATATAATTGAATAAATTCGCTGAATTTTTAACCTCTCGAACAATAGCAATTGGTAACGTTTTTGACTATACAAGCTCTAGATCCAACTCCAAAGCAGCCCTTATATGTACCACTTGTGTCTACCTATATTCCACTTAAGCTGAGCTATTGCTGATTTAGTCTCGGTGAGCAATAACTAATTCGTCTGCTTTGGCTAGGATTCTCTGCTGAACAAGCGAAGCTAGGTGGTCCACAAGGAGCTAAACGTGATCTCGGAATTTGCATCTGCAGCTATGGGGGTGCATCTCGGAAACTCAGTCTTGCCATCTGCCCGTCACTGCTAACTATTACACCCCTAGGGCAGAGGGTTGCGGTACAAGGTGTTGGTTGGATATGACAGCCTTCAGCTCACACACTTAGCAGCGTATGGAAAAGACAGCGTACAAGATTTCACTCTGTAATTAAAGCCACGCGCAAACCGAGTTGTATGACCTTTGAACAGATGTTAGTGAACCTCTGAATCCCTCTGGGTTTATTCGCAGATTATAATGGATATAATTCTTCACATTTTCTTGCTGTATCCGAGATGATTAGACTGTCCCCTAGGGCATCATCGCTCTTTCTTCTACTTGATAACGGCAATTGTGTGGGAAAACGTTCTTTCTTACCTTGTACGGCTGCAGCCCACATGGAAACAATCAGCTGATTTTTTGAAGGAGATTTTTGGATACGTTCACGATACCAGTTGTTATGAATATTTGTTAAATGGAAATATCTCTAACAAATAATGTTATGAATTAAGATTAAAGCTCATGTGACATTTAGTCCTGTAGTAAATGCGCAGGGTGTTTCTATACGAATGATGTAATTATTTCTGTATCATTTAACTATTTTGGACCAATTGCTTGCCTAATATTGTACCCACAATACTCATTTGTGATCAAAATCATCTAGACATCACCTCTAAATACAGTTTTAAATTTGTTTACTAATTATTCTAAGGTGTGGTTGGCACATGCTTTTTATTGCTGTCAGGAAACGGATAAGAACTTTGCATAGGTTCTATGAAAATCATTCCTTCAAAGCTTATGCAGTATGAACAGGTGTCCTTAGTTTGATATACAGATTGCTGATTATTTAACTGGTCTTCGATGACAGACAGTAAGTGGTTAGAATGTCTTCATAACCATCTGCCTTGATGGTGTCATATGTAGCAACAAGAGGCCTTAACCCTATTCACAGGAAACAGTACCGTTGTGCTCTTCCTTCACCAGTTTTCTACAAACGGACAACTCTTCTATCAGCAAGTCCCATCATACACTGCGATTCCTTCAGCCTCCGCTATTGTCGATCCATTGTCGCTCGCTTCGTAAGTGAGAAGATACTTAGAATTCCCGAAAGTGATTTGCGTCTTATGAGTAGCTGCTTAGTCATAAAAACCACGTTCTGGTCATTCGCATCGAACAGATAATGCTGCTAGGAGTAGATCTTGATATACCCATGGAATCCATAATTGCCTATTTCTCCGAACGATATCTTCAACGCTCGGCGGTTTCTGGAGATGAGAATCTACGGAATGCCTGGTCGCTTTTGGGTTGTGGATGTCCCATCATGTTTCCAACAGAAAAAGTTGATGGAATTGTGTTTAGATGGGCAAAAAACTTCTTTCTTGACATTTTAACACCAATGGCACGCAATCTCCCGATCTCATGACCATGTTGGAATTTTTCATCCCTCTCTTTCAAGCTGTTTCGTTACTAATGCGGACCTATACATACATTATGTGCCGACTAATGTCAATGTGCCTGCAACTTCAAAGATCTTTTCTCAGAAAGTGTATGAATACTTTAATCACACAATTTGTTACTTTGCGTTATATAGAGAGAGGAGGAATGATAAATAGTTTCTATATTAATCGAGTTTCAGCTGATTATCTACATGAGTTAATCTAGCGCACCTTTCCGTTTTCTTCGAGGTGTTGAAAATGTAGTGTGCGAAAATCTTGAAACTATCTATTCAAAAAACAAAAACAACTTTTATTCTTCAGGACAACGGAGATATTTATAGAAGATCGCTTGAATTTTATAACTAAGCCCAGCCAGCGCGAGTCAAATTTCGAATGTGTGCTTAGTATAGAACTATGTAGATCTTGTGCTATCATCGATGCATCACCATCAGGGGTCGTAGAGCGAAAATGAGAAGAATTTCTCTAAATGTTGACTGTAAATTATACGAAATGTTTCAAAAGTGTACTTGTTGTAGTGCCAGTAAACGCTTCGAGAGACGGTGAAGTTTAATAGCTGTAGCGATATCAAATCAAAGTTAACAAGTAAAAAAAAAAAGTAAAAATATATCACATTTATTTCACTAACGTGGCACCAAGGCCTTTTGTACAAACTAAAGGAGTCAGACATCCCTCCCGCCTATCTCGCCCTGATAAGCAGTTTCCTCCGGGATCGCACATTCAGGGTGAGAGTGGAGGGGAAGGTTTCCTCAGTCCGTCCCATAGCCGCTGGAGTCCCGGAAGGCAGTGTACTGTCCCCGCTTCTCTTCGCGGCCTACATGTCGGACTTCCCCACGGAACCCAGGACTGTTACGTGCCAATATGCCGACGATGTCCTCGTAATGGCACAGAATAAGAATGCCCGATTGTTTCCCTCCACTACAGCGACAGCTCCGAGCCATTGGCAGGTGGAGCGAAAAGTGAGGATGGCCATCAGCCCGGGGAAGAGCTCTGCGCTTCTCCTGGCGAAGGTCCGTCGGTGGCGGCCCGAGCGGCCTCTGAGGTTGCGGCGGAGGAGAATCCCCTGGGTTACCTCAGCCAAATACCTCGGAGTCACGCTCGACCGCGGCCTCACTTTCGCGCCACATGTCAGAACAAAGGTCGGCTTCGGCCACTCCGCGCTCAGGCAGCTGTACCCTGTATTCCGCTCCACAATGCCCATACGCCTCAAACTACGCCTGTATCAGGCGATTATCCCGCCCCTAATTCTGTACGGCTGCGAGGTCTGGGGATCGGCGGCAGCGACCACCATCCGCAGGCTGCAAACCGTTCAGAACAGGGCGCTTCGGATGATCTATGATACCGGGCGTAGATTCCCGTCACACATCCTACACACCCATTCCGGTCTCCCATACATCGTGGACGTGGTGCGGGAGAGAACCCGCACCTTGTACACGAAACTCACCTACCACACCAACCAGCTGGTTAACTCTTTGGGCCGCTATGACCACAAGGCGCCACGGCGGAGGAAGAGCTACCGGTTGCCGAAGGACGGCTTGGGCCCCCGAGGCTGAGGTCTGCCAATCCCTCATTTCGCAAACTTCCCCAAGTTAAGCAGCATTGGGCCCGGTCGCTAGCTGGATGAGTGACCATCTAGCAGCGACCCGCCCTGCCGCCAACTTGAGTACCCCCATCCCATTACCAAGCATTCCCATCTTGCTTTGCTGCCATGCCAGCCTGCTTAACTTGACGACCACACAAGCGGTCGCCCAAGTTAAGCAGCATTGGGCTTGGTCACCACATGGTCGCTAGTCCGCCCATGAGGGAACACCGAGACCCAGCCAATGGTAGCGCACAAAGCTAAACCCCGCCCATGACAGATTGACAAAAATTCACAAGCTTGTGTAAATTCTTTTAACCTGCTTTATCGCACAGGTATAGGTACTGTGGCGATTACATTCCGCCCATTTTTTTTTCAGAAGCTATCTAGCCATACATTAGAATAACTTAGTGAAAATCCCAGGTTAACCTGGGCGACCTGTTCTCGATTCCTGCTGGAGCTCGTTCTCTAGTATTTTGTTGACTTCGGCGAGTATACACATATCCATCGATGCTCCCACGAGCACGTATTCGAGATGTGAGCGTAAGTTAAAGATACTAATATTCCGGGGGCATTTATATATCACCGTGATAATTGGGAGCGAGTTTTGCTTTTATTTACTGAACGGGAAAATAAGTTTACGCCACTATTCCCGTAAAGCTCTCAGTTAGCCTTTGCTCCGAGAACATTCTTGCCTGTAAAATGAATCATCAATAAACTATGAATCAACGCAAATCGTAGTTTTCATTCCAACGTGGTAAACCCGGTTACCCTGCAGATAAGAGCTACTCATTGGGCATTTGAGCAAGACAGCCTCAACGTATTATGGATTCTTCAACTACATTAAAAGTTGAATATTAGCCCTTGGGCCTTTAGAAAGGTCTCTTGCCTTGGCTTAAAAACAATTGGAATGGATAGTAAATAGTAGAAACAGTTATATAGCTACTTATATAATCTATAACAGCGCTCATGACATGAATATACATTACTTGGCATTGCTGCTCCGCATGGAACAGGTTGAACCATCATCCAAGGAAAAAAGGATGCTTCCATTTGTACACAAGAATCTAGTTCTAAATATACTGTGAGGAGTCGTATTAATGCCATTCTAGTAAATGAGTTTTTCTTAACCTGTCTAGCAACTGGGAAATTACGGCAGTGAAAACTCGACGACTTCTTCATATGCAATTGAAAGTAATATTTTTCACCGTGGCTGCTAGAACAAGCAAGTATTTTCTAAAACTGGGTATCCTGCATATGTCTTTATTGGTTATTTCCAATAAAATGGCGAAATAATTTGTAATCTATCAAACTCTAAAACAGCATGTACATGAATAGAAATTGACATTTTAAGCGTATCTTCCCCAAATCATTGAGGGTTCACTTTTAATTTAGTTTGCAGTTAAACCGTCCCGCTGTGCAAATTTCCCAGGTCTAATGTGCTTTCCCTACCAAACTCCAATCAGTCCAATGTTCATTGTTGCAAATCAAATATGGATTGTATCAATCGATAATTCTAATAGTTTGTTAAAATGTTCCCAAAACAGACCTGTTTTTTAACCGAGTGATGTACAATGACACAACAGATGGACAGCAGTTTCATGCTCTTTCAAACACCTTAAGCAAGTATGGTTGTGGGTGATAAGCTACACATAAGTTGTACAGCTGTCCTTTAAGTGCTCAGTGTCCAGGAAAACCCACTGCAGTCTCAGCCGTACCAATGCCTAATATTTACATCCGTAGAATTTGTTCATCGTGTTAGCAGTTTTTTTTTTCGGAAGCTATCTAGCCATACATTAGAATAACTTAGTGAAAATCCAAAACAAATTGTTAAAAATTTGCATTTTATGAGTTTGGATTATTTGCTTCACGCTTAAAATGTCCTTCAAAAGTCATTTAAATCATTAATTATTATGAATATTAAAATATTTAAAATTTTATTGTAATAAACAAAAACTTTAGGTTGCGCAAACAAGCTTTAGCTTTTATAAAGCAATGAGAATTTATCCACTGTTCTATTGTTCAACTCACGTCTCTTTCCGCGGCATAATTTTTTAGATTTTTAAGGTAACCCCGCAATCAGAAATTGGCCAGTTGAGATCTGGAGATCGCATATTGTTGGAAAGTGCCTACTGATGACATGATGTCTAATAACCTATTCCTCAAACTTCCAAACTAAATGAAGTACTTATAAATTCTCACAGACTTGAAAAAGTCTTCTATTACTTTCATAATAGCGTTGTATCAGCTGCATTTGAACATTTTAGTGATAGAACCATGGCTTACAACTTAAAGTTACTAATGTTTTATTCAACAAGATGGTAATTATACTAACTTTAGCATGTAAAAACAAACGAATGGAAAGAAAACACCGATGTCGACCTACACATTTCTGTATATATATACATATACATACATATATATACATACATACGAGGACTGATTAATAAAGACTGAGATTGATTTTTTCCTGTAGCTTTCTTGAGGGTTTCCTGTCTCTACCATGAATATTTGAAAAGAGCGGGGTTTCATGTATAATGTCCATAGGCGGCAGCACTCTCGTATCGGTAGGTTGGTAGTAATGCTGTATATTGTTGACCCTAGTTGAATTTCGCATACCACAAAATGAAGGTGACACAAGAGGAGCAATAAAATTTTGTTTTCGTTTAAATCATACAGCCTCTGAAACTTTGGAAAAGCTGAAGCAAGCATACGGTGAAGATGCACTACCTCGTGCAACAGTGTGTAGGTGGTTCAAAGACTTCAAAGCAGAGCGAGTCCTCTGTGCTAAGCAAGGTGTGCCTGGTGCTTCGGCTTCTGCTATGACTGAAGTCAACATCAACACAGCTGCTGTGATTGTTGTTCCCACTCACACCACTGTTGCAGCAGCGTACTACACGTCAGTATTGGCTACACCGAGGAAGCACATTGCAAGGAAACATCCAGAACTTATCACAACAACGTGCGGCCTCACGTTGCAAATCAAGGCCAGGAACTTTTGGCTAAATTCAGTATTACCTGTGTGCCGCATCTGCCTTATAGCCCCAATCTTGTTCCCTGTGATTTCTTTTTATTCCCATCACTAAAGGCAAAGCTCCGGAGCATTCGATTTGAGAGCACTGAAGCAGCGCTGAAGAAAAGTGAGGCGATTCTCAAAGACCTGACAAAGAATGGCCTGTACCATGTGTTCGAGGACTGGCAGAGACGCTATAAAAAGTGCATTCAAGTAGGAGAGGACTACTTTGAAAAAGACCATGTCAACATTGAAATGGAGTAATAAATATCTGTGAAAAAAAAATTAGTCTTAGTCTTTATTGATCAGCCCTCGTGTGTGTGTGTGTGTGTGTGTGTGTGTGTGTGTGTGTGTGTGTGTGTGTATATATATATATATATATATATGTGTGTGTATGAAGGATCTTAATTTTACAATGACGTAAAACCAAATATAGATTTTAATGTCACAAAAGGGAGCATCTTTATCTTGGGTGGAATTGCACAGGAATCTCCGCTGACTTTAGTTAGAAACATACATGCATATTTGCACTGTGGCACTGTGCAGACTACAATTAATATTATCTCTGACATAAAGGAAAAAGATGCCTTTCACAAAGTGGATTGACCGTTTACAGTCTCCCTGTACTAACTTGGCATTAAGACGCATGCGGTTCTTGTTGTACTACACTTAGAGTGTGTACTTGAGAACTAACTAACGCCAAGGTTGACAGAGACTAAATACATTTTGATGACATCCAGAAGCTTCTGTTGAAAGTATCATTTGTATTCACCGACCCTGGAAACGCTTCCGAACACACGATTGCGGCCAGTCCTTGATGTTCTAGTCCGGCGACAATAAGTATCACAAACTACTAGTCGCATTAACAGAATACAACATAAACTTACAGCAGAGATCATTAAGCAACGGCGCTGTCAGCTGTAGGTCGAACTTGTCTGTTACAGCCACTTTCCTTCTCTTTCCGTGGTTTCTGCTCCATTTAGCTTTTATCACAGGTAATCCCACAAGAGGTTACGAATTTTTATCACGAAATCGTAACTTCGAATTGGGTTTATGTTTAATGTAAATATTATATAAATAATAATTATTCCCTTGTGTGTATAAAATCAAATCATTATTGTTTCAGCTGTCAGGTCATTACATACTAAAGAAATGAACAATGGAGGTGTTACTGAATACTAACCAATACTACCAACAGTGCGCACGAAAAATTAGTTAACTTAAACTAAGATAAGCTAAATTCAGAACGCAAAGACGCATCTTTTTCAAGAAATTGACACGGCTTGAATGTGCATAAGTTAAAAAATAATTTTGAAAGTTGAAAGAGTCTGCTGTCTTGTAATGGAAACCTAAGTGGATGTTGAGGCAGTAGGATTTTGCAATTTTTCTGGAATTCATAACGATGTTGATGTATGGCTTCAGTAGAGATGTATGACCTTTACTTTTATTAATTAGCATAGGCTATTAATTACTGCGTACCTATTTATACTATTAGATTCAGTAACGATCTGACGTTTTAACCGATAAAATTGCATCCTTGCAAGCATATTATCAGATAAGGCAACCACGATTGGTCGGTATCCGAGGCTTTGCTAAACGTTATTGATCAATATCAAATACGTGGCACATAAATGGAATAGTTAACGCAATATGCGAGTGAATGGTGGAGGATGTTCAGTACCTCTATCCCAAGTTTTATCCATAGAATAAAATAAATAGAAATAAAATAGGTAGCACGAGAAGGCGACAAAACTTAGCTACTCAAGCAGATGGTTTAGGAAAACGACTACGCAATTGAGGTCATCTATTTGGCACCATAGTGTGTGTGCTTCAGATACTTCCAGCTCAGTTGTGTTCACTGGAGTAACAGGTGCTTTGGAAAATTACATTTTTAATTAAACCCTTGATATATAGACTTCTTTTCTTCACTGTGCAGAGCGACTATCTATTCTACTAGTGATTAAAGCTGCCCTTTGTCATTGTAGTGGATTTATTTTGGTAAGTCTAATGCACGCTCCTTTTTTCTCAAACTCCCATCAACCTCTGGAATTCGTAGCGTATTCTTTTCAACAATACATATGCTTACATGTATCTTATTACAATTAGTGCTCAGTTAAATCTTCTTTAAGTAAGCCAGACCCATCGTCATTCTTCTGTTTGCATTTTAAAATATATAAGGTAGTGAAAACTAATGTCAAGAATGAGATTCCTAGTGGATTTTACCATTGTCACTATGCATTCAAAGCCACCAGCCTTCCTAATTAACTGCTACATCGAGTAGATGGTCCTGCTGCACAGTTAAAGTAGAGAAACTGCTAGCATATCAGGAGTAGAGTAAATACATTTCATTCTCCAAAGTGCCTATTCCTTATGCAACACAACTAGCTTAGCATAGGTACCTAAAGCACGTTGAACTTACTTATAAAATAGCAACCGCACTTTCAACAAGCCCACCTTTCGATTAAACAAGAAGTGCGCTAAGCACTAACAGCTTCTTGAGCAGATGGTTTATGTAGATCTGGTACGTACTAAGGTCGTCTAACACACACGAATCAAGCATATCAAAGTAATGATACATTTTAAACATATATTAAAAGCGTAAAAAGACGTAAGTTAATTCACTAAGAACAGTCGTGTTCTTTATAGATTCATTTTTTTCTGAAAAATATTATTTTTAGCTTACGGGAGTTCAAAATATATGTTTTCAGTGGAATTTTCTTCTAAAAATCATCTATACCTTATATAAACTGTAAAGAAAATAATAACGTTTTAAAATATTTGGTAGTCTTTATTTAATTCCAAAATAAGCGTGATGTGTAATAGAAACACATTAATTTCTCTGCTCATTTAACATTTCAGTGTTTCATTAGATGTCTGCATAAGGATTGTTATTTTTCTCGTTTTTAGTTAATTGCAATAAATGTTTGTTTATAAATAAGTTCAAATTACGACTTATTTAAAACCAAGATGTGAAAACAACATTCAGCTATTTGTATGTCGACTTCTGTTTGTTGTGAACACTTCCGAAAAAGGAGAATCCTTAATATTTAGGACTTCATAGTAAGCTTCAAACATTGAAAACTTAAACATAAATCAGGCAATATTTCGGAAATAGCTAATGCTACGAACAAATTGCATACTGTATTAAGCTGTACATTTTCACGTAGTTTATATACTTTATATACCTATCTCTTAGGGGATTCCAGTTATATAAAATTTAGTTATATAAAAACAACAGGACTAATTAAGAGCTTCATAGTAGCTGCTTTTGCGAATATAAAAAGAAAATGAATACAATTTTCAATGTAAAGCATTGAGTCAGGAAGGATTCGATGAAAATCGTCTTGCATCTTTGAAAGGACCTATGAATGAAATTTGCTCTTCATCAGACTTTTTGTTTTTGAGTTATGATGCACACAAAACGGTTTGCGACATAGAATTTTAGGTGGATGTGATTTGAGATCTGTTCGTCTCTATTAGACCACATAAGCAGTGAAGACCTCGTGAAAGGTTTAAATATTTTAACATAAAGGATAAAACAGCAAAGGACATGTAAAATAGCGCTCTAATGTAAATTTTCATCATGAATAATAAGTTACAAACCAGTGGGACGAAGAAAATATCTATAGAATGAGGACAGGATGGAGAAATGGAGCACAGTGAGGAATGCTGGACGTAGACTAGGTCAAAACTTTCAATCGGTGAAAATGAAGAGGATTAAGAGGTGGATGAAGAAAAGAAGATCACGTTATTTCTCTACTTTAGTCCAATAGGTTTCGTTTTAGTGAATATTAAGATCATTATGGTGTTGACAATTGAGGTGATTATGTAAAAATCTGATGTCTTACACTCACATGACTTTCTCTACTCTTGTACAAACTATTTTTACAAACGCTTATTCTCCATATGCTTCATGTTAATCGAGATATCGAGATGTCAATTTTATTGCTAATTTTCTTGTAGATGCAAGGGGAATTGGTAGACTTTAAGCTACAGTCAAATATTTTAAGAGCTGGTTGCTATGTCGAGTATTCCATTCTCTTTGCATTACCAGGACATAAAAAAAAGGAATAACGAATTCCCATTTGAGAAAAAGTGTAAGTATTGGAAAATTTAAGGGAATAACAAGCAATATCTCGAAAATGGTTCACTCAATAAAAAATGTATATGACATAAATTGTGTATTTTAATGCAATCTACATTTTTTGTGTAGTAAAATTTTGTCTATCTCTTATGGTTTATCAGTTATGCAAAAGTCGTTCACAATGAAGAATACTTTTGGAGACATTCCCAGAAAATTCAAGATATACATTTTGTTTGTCATGAAAGTATCTTATATGATATTTTAATCAAAATCGTTAGAGCCATTTCTGAGAGAATTAAAATTTTCGAAAAGTGTTCCATGTAAAGGGTAATCTAGGGTGGGGGATTTTCTTGAAAACCTTCGTGTCGCATCTCTGGAAGATACTAAACCTAAATACCAAGTTTGGTGTTTATCCGACTGTTCGTTTCGAGTTACAGACACACACGGACATGTTTCCAAAAATGCCTTTTTTTGGATTCAGGGGGCCTCAAAACATGTATTTCCGGTGAAATCTTGGTATCGAATTTTTGCGTGGAATACAATACTTCCCCTACTTACTATACGTAGCAGAGAAAGTAAAAATTCCATTAGAAGAGATGCTTTGTTTGTTTGTTTTGTAACGGATGAGGCAGTTTAAGTGTGGATGAATATTTTTACAACATTCGTGACGTTGAAATATCTTATTTTATGTTCCAAATATTAGCATACTATTTTCAACCCATGGCAGAAGGGAAGCGGAAGGATTCCAAAATTACAGCAAAAAGAAACTCGGCTATGCCTTGAAGTGAAACATTTTAATTTGCGCATCAAGTTCCAGACATTCTTGTCTGATAGCCGGATACAAGGTTAACTGCTTCTCTGCGACTCTTGCAAGGAAAGGGGTAAAAAAAAAGTTGACCCCAGCGTGCGTCGCCCCGAGCAACTATTGCCGCATGACGTGCAACTTTTTAATCTGCCTCGATTTGCCCTCGATGGGAAGAGACAAACTGAATGTAAATACCTAGTGACACTCTGTTTTATTGCCTCGTGAATTCAGTTACACCAGACAGATATGGCTGAAGCCTTTCAAAGTAACACGTATTATGCTTGTTTTCGCTTAGAGTGGCTCTATGAAATGCCCAAACTTAAACCAATCTGCTCGCACTGATGTCAGAAAGCCAAAACCCAAATGACTTTATTTTGGTTGCTGTCGTATAAAATTTAACTTATAAGGTAAGGGATATATTTTCCAGCTATTTCTTTTGCTGCGTATTTGATTATTTATTATAGTGATCCAAAATTATGGAAGAGTATGTAATGTTTGGTTAAATAACATAAAAGCAAAGCTAACTGCAACTACAATTTGGCCATAAAGCGATTTAGAACCTATTAACATTATATGGGCTATACGTACTGAAAATTTGGGTTCGGAATTGTGTTAGGTCGGTGGTGGTATTATGCGTATTGTACATTTGCATGACTGGGACACGAAGACACTGGTTCTCAGGTGTGAAACTACAACAACCTGGCACATTTATGGACACTCTTGGCCTGATTTTCATATATACTATTGGAAAACATTTATCTAATTGTACGTGTGTAGTGTAATATAGGCATTTGTAGGAGTCGTTTTAAGAAACATTTTAAAATAAACAAAGTAAATAATCATGCTTCCTCTCAAAGACGACTAGAAAGGCTGTTGATAGCTAGACACTTTTTTAAGGGTTCCCTGTCTCCTGAGGCTACATAGTATTTCGCCCAGTAAAAATGCTGGGGGGGGGAAATTAAATTAAATTGAGTTTTATTTATGGACGCTCTTTAACTACTATGGTTACTAGCATCCCATTCTATATTAGGCGTGAAAGACCGAACATTTTGCTCAGAGGCCTATCAGGCTTGAGGTTCTTTTACGTGCGCAAATCTACGACACGGGATCACCGGCTTTACTTTCCTTGTTAAGGATTTTTACGTCCGAAAAATCCATCGCCCTCCGAAGGGTTTGAACCAGCGACCCGAGAACTAGAGGGTAGCATGGTATCCCGGAGGACAAGTGCTAGGGAAGTAAGCATTTTAAGACAGGTGGCGTCGTAGAGGAATTAGTCGGAAATGTTAATATGCTTTTTCTATTATTTATTTGGATCTAGCATTCAATTGCATAATTCTTTGTTGATAGAATAGATGTAATAACCGAAAAAAAAGGATTGTAATAGAATGTATAAAATTAATGAATCAAGCAAGAATTTCTAGTTTAGTCTTAGACTGAAAGCATGTAGGAAGGAGAGATGTTGGAAGAATAAAAAACAATGAAATTAGGCCTTAAAAATGCGCAGACATTGAATATATATTTGTAATTGAACTACAGCTTTTTTTCCTAGTAATTGTCAACGGTAACTGAGTGCTAACGAATGAAAGGCAAAAATATAATCTAAAATTGTGATTGCGTTTGTGTTTTCTCCCTCAAGAGTAGCCAAATGGACTGTTATTTTACTTAATATGTAATACGTTAGGTCACACTTAGAATAGGCTATCTGGCGTCTTTATTGGTTCCCTCAAAGCGAGCTTACCACTCGAGTTCCTTTAAAACAGCTGTAGTATTAAAGTTTATACGCATGTTTCTGCAAAGCTTTGTTAAGTACAGTATTTCCAAGGGATAAACTTCAGCAATGTTTGCTTATTATTGCTCCTGCACCTAAACTGTTGCCACGGGAAAGGATATAATTCCGATCTCAAAACAAATATAGGTAAGGAACAGAAAACGGTTCTGTATAATACAATTGTTACGCAGGTTTTTAATTGCTATAATGTATTTAATTTTGTGTATGCATTTTCAAAACGTCAACGTTCTGTAGAGATAGACAGCGAGGAAAGAGGAGAAGAGATACTGCGGAGAAAGGGAGGGAAGGGCGAATAAATGAACAGCAGTGAGAGATAGAGACAGTAAGCGAAATAATAATGATAATGATAATGAATTATTTAATATTTTGTGTGTGTGAAAATAAAATAAATTATAGTTTTATTTTTTGTGATAAGTGTTGGTGTTGTTGACGTTTCGCATAGTCTCAGCTTTGAAAATTATAGATCATTGGTATAAGATAAGGTAGTAATCGGAAAACTAGGAAAACCTAATAATAACGTGTCTTTGTGTTTTAATCACCCCTCGTAAATCCCCAAACCGTCTTATGGAACTGAAATATTTCCGGTTGTAGAAGTTTTAATTGACTGAAAATTTGCGGGAGATAAACACCAAAATAATGGCTTTCACTTGTGTGTTGTATTTTTACCAGCCAATGACGATTGGCTATAATAATCAGGGTGACTAATTTTCTCTGCGTTAATGATCGTTTTTCAACTTTAGGTGGCACATTAACGGTCCTTGAAGCACATAGCCCGTGGCCAAAACTTCCTGTTGACCCTTGACCTGAAGACCGTAATAAAAACAGAGCCATAAAACGCTGGCAGAAATAGATGTTTGGAAATACCTGCTGTTGTCTGAACACTGACACGGGGCAGTCACAAAAACAGTGCCATCCAATTATACTAAAAAGGTGATTGTTTTATGAGACACTTCCTGTGTGTCGTACAGCAGTTTCAGGTATCGCCCTTTTCTGGAAGAAGATGCCAGCCCACCCAAAACAAGTTTTCTGTCTCCTTCTGCTTCAGATGGGGCAGATCTCCTTCGCTGATAATTAACATGGGAAGTTTATTGATGCGGACAGAGATACGGTTAAAATCTATTCCAAACAGAATGGGTTATTACTCTGTGTGAAAGAACACTGGAATACGAATAGTGATAAACAATGATTGGAGTCTTCAGATCAATCTGCAACTATAATAACTGGAAAGCGCTTTGAATTTCATACTAATTTATAAATTTTCCTAGTCTTCGACGGTATCAAATCCGTTGTAACAAATTCAGACACTACTTGTACTGTTTAGAATCTAATAGTAAATTGCGATGCAACTGTCTCAAGTTCATCACTGGAGAACAAGAAAAAGTTTGAAAATACGACACGAAGTGTATTGCATACTAGGTTTCGACGTTAAATACTGTTAGAAATAGTCTTTACGCAAAAATAAACGTAATTACTAACAGTGTTCAACATAGAGATTCCAGTAGGAAGATTACCAGCATAAACCATGGAGGCGAGCTGGTGTTGGATCATCCACGCCTGGTTGTTGATCTTAAAAAATTAATGATTTGCAGTTAATATGGGGCCAAAATGAATGAAGAAATCTCGATTCAGATATAATTAAATCGCAAGTAAATATTAACAAATAGGAAGGAAGTACAGTCCCAGGTTATTCTTAATAGTAAATTTCAACTATCAAATATACTTATATCCGATATCTGCTATTATAAATTATATAAAAAGTTAGGGTTTTAATATAGTTCATGTACATACCTACAGTAAAATAGAAAAAACACTCAGGCAGGTTAAGTTAACACCATGAATGTAGGAAATTCAACTTCCCACCTTACAGCGTGAACGGAAAGTGAATAAAACACACAATCATTCAACAATAAATTTACTCCATACCAATAAGCCTCTAGGATATCCAGTAAGTAAACAATATGCAATCATTAGTCAATGCTCAACGGCAATAATAATAATAATAAAAATAATAAAGATAATAATACAAATAAAGAACGTTTCTGCCTTAAATTTACCTAATCTACAGGTAAACATTTCTAAATCCGACAATACTTTTTCTAAATTGCATGAAAATTTTAATTTATATTACAAGTAGATCTTGTGCAACAATTCATGTTTATAAAATTATTAGTTTTAAAAGTGTTTTTGGCCTTGTTGCTCGCTATATAAAATACTACGCGGAAAATCTGAAAAATTATTCCATTGCTGTTTAGTCATTCTATGAATGACACTGGTGTAAAAAGGATGTACATAAGTGTAATTTTAAATCGTTTTATCTGAAGATTAAATTCTTATTATGAAACAATGTTTCCATTTTTAGTAACTTGAAAACAATACTTTCATGTGGTAGAAAAGTATATGATTTTTTTAACTTTATTTCTCTATATTTACTGTAAATGTCATTAAAATCGGACGACTATCTTTCTATGTAGAGCGCTTTATATATTGGAAAACGGTAGGAAAAAGCTTTGTGTATATATTTAGATACCTTTCTCTAGTACTAACTATTGCTACAATATGTAGCAGAAATTATTTCATTACACATTTGTTGCATACACGGGCGGGGGGGGGGATAAAGGAGGATGAAAAGTTTTTCGAGTACAGGTAGTTTGAATTTTCTTGAAAATCTTCCTGTCACACTTTTGAATAAGCAGTACTTAATACACCAACTTTGGTATTTATCCTAGTCTTCATTTTTGAGTTATGCTGTTCAGGCCGCGCGCGCGCACACATGCACGGATATTTTTATAGAAATCCTTTTGGGGTTTAGTGGACCTCAAAGCCTATATTTCTTGTAATATTAATTTTTGTGTCCGACAAGGGTATCCGGCAAGGGTGCCCACTTTCACCTGCATTATTTAATATTTATTTAGACGACGTCATTCCTAAGGAACAAAGTATTTTACTAATTTTAAAATGGATAGTATAAATATGGACACTAGCTTTTGCAGATGATCAAGGGGTTATAGCATCTATTGAAGATAATTTATAACGGGCTCTTTATAATTTAAGTGTAGTGGCTACTGAACATAATCTGGAAATTTCAGCTGAGAAAACGAAAATAATGGCATTTTATGGAAAATATCCTGTCACAGCCAAAATTGTGATTCATAATACCCCTGTTGAACAAGTTAGAACTTTAATTATTTAGGAGTTTTCATTGACAAGGATAGAGCAAAAGATGTAAATAGAAAACTAAATTTATTTCAAAAAATATTTGGAACAATCAGAAGTAGTTTATCAATGAAAGTCCGCAAAGAAACTCTACTGAAATTTTAGCAGTTCCCACACTATTATATGGGTCTGAATGTTGTACTCTAAATAAAGATTCTTTGAGACGGATAGAAGTTGCAGAAATGAAATTCTTAAGGTTTGTAGCAGATTATACTCTAATGGACAAACAGAGAAGTGAAGATATCAGAGAACAACTGGGAATATTTAAACTAACGGACAAAACAGCAGAATACAGGAAAAACTGGTACAACCATGTCTGCAGAATGGAATATGATACGATTGCCCAGAGAGCACTAAATTATAAACCAAGAGGACAAGGAAGTCCGGAAAGACCTGCTAAAAGATGGATGGAGCAGCTTTAGTTTGGAGTCGGAACGGATCACCAGTGGTCTAATCCCTGTTTGTATGATGATGATGATGATTAATTACTTTCTCTACTACGTATAGTAAGCAGGGGAAGTATTGTATTCCACCCAAAAATTCGATAGCGAGATTTCACCGGAAATACATGTTTTGAGACCCCCTGATACAAAAAAAGCATTTTTGGAAACATGTACGTGTGTGTCTGTGTGTCTGTGAACAGCATAGCTCAGAAATAAACTGTCGGATAAACAACAAACTTGATTTAGGTTCAATATCTTCCAGAGATGCAACACGAAGGTTTTCAAGAAAATCCCCCCACCCCAGATTACCCTTTACATCGAACATTTTTCGAACACTTTAATATTTTCAAAATGGCTCTAACGATTTTGATTAAAATATCATATGTTTAAGATATTTTCATGACAAATAAAATGTATATCTTGAATTTTGTGGGAATGTCTCCAAAAGTATTTTTCATTGCGAACAACTTTTGCATAACTGGTAAACCGTAAGAGATAGACAAACTTTTACTACACAAAAAATGTGGATCGCGTTAAAATACACAATTTACGACATATACATTTTTTTTTGAGTGAACCATTTTCGAGATATTGCTTTTTATTCCCTTATATTTTTCAATACTTATTTTCTCAAATGGGAATTTGTTATTCTTTTTTTTGTCTTGGATATGCAAAGAGTATTAATCTGTGGCAAACAGAATGGTGCTGCACCTAGCAACCAGCTATTAAGAGATATGTCTATGCTTAAAGGCTACTGTATTTCTATATTTCCCTTGCAAATACAAAACAAGGGGAACATTGTACGCCTTAAGCGATAGTCAAACATTTTTAGATCTGGTTGCTATGTGTAAAATTTAATTCTCTTTGCAGGTCAAAAGATCGTTTCTGCTAATGTTTATCTCGATTAATATGAAATAGATGGAGAATAAGAGTTTGTAAAAATAGTTTGTACAAGAGTAGAGAAAGTCATGTGAGTGTAACACATCAGATTTTTTTGTATGGAATGCAATACTTCCCTTACATACCATTTGTAAGTGGTAGAGAAAGCAAATATTAAAGAGAGAATATTTTAAAATTTCATTACATTATTTTATATGATTGTCTAATGCTGCAAAGTATCTCAAAGGTACACATGTGTTCCTTGAGCACAAAGTTCAATGATTTTGAAAGTACAGATATTAAAATTGTAATATAAGAGTCCCTTTGCTAGCTTTCGTTTTTCCTGTTTTATTTAATTTTTTTAGCCTTGGAAGCTCAAATCACAGTCCTTCCACTTACCGTATCGACGCTTTACCGCTGAATAACCATGACTGGTTATCTTACATTTCAGCCTGGAACTGAAATACATATAGATGAAAGGCAGCATGCTTCATCCACTGGAATCAAACATAAATTCTGATTAGGCACAGGCAACTGCTCGCTCCTATGCTGTAGAATTTTCTGAAATCATCTGCCGTAGCGCTTAGATACATCACATAACAGGATAATGCCATATCCCTACCAAGTGGCTACCGTCTTTTGTTCAACGTGATGTATACTATAGCAGACAGAGCAAGTTATGTTTGATGGTGACGATGATAAACATTTTATGCTAATAACTGATGTGGGAGAATGTGTTGAGGCATATGTGGGGGATACTAGCTGTGTTTATGTCCTACACGTGACAGGATGGAAAACTGCTTTGGCTTCTGGATAAAATATACATGAATACCTCCTGGTGTTTTAAAATTTGTTTATAGGTATATTGTTCTTTGTTTTCCTCACACTTTCGAAGCATACAATCAGTTGAGAATGCAAAATTCTCTTGGGCCAAAAGTTTTCTCTTGCTCATCTCAAACAAGGAAGTACTTCGTGTTTACAGCTGCATTTGGACTCCTAGGTTACATGGTTGAAGTTATTTAATTTTAAAGTAATTTGTATCTCTCTCTAGTATTGGCAGATTTCAACATAAAATGTATCTTTATTGATCTATAACATAAATTCATAATGACAGGGTACGTCAAAACTGTTAAGATACTAGCATTACTTATTATTGCACGCGATTATTTTTATAGGCAAATCATAACTCTTAGATTGCTGCAGGGGACGAAAAGCTCATAATTTGCTAAAGGGGACACATATCCGGAAATTCATTGATGGGTATTGTTTTGGTGCGCTAATGTACAGAGTGGACCATTTAAGTTGGGACTGCACAATATCTTCAAAACTAAGCTTGTAGAAAGAAATGATTTGAATAAAAGTTGCTTTATATTATTGGGGAAAGTATATGTCATTAGTCATTTTTATTTGGAGGACATTGTGATATCATTATAGGGTCAATTTAATTTGACCCTAATTGTAGGTTCCCATTTAAACAAGTTAAATTGACCGTAGAATGACTATCATAACATCCTCCAAACAAAACACGACTAATGATATTTACCTTCCCCTAATATCAAGCAACTTATACTAAGGACATTTCTTTCTACAAGCTTGGTTTTGCAGATGAATGGTTCATCCTGTATACGCAACCCATTAGTCATCAGCGTAAGATGGATGGACTAACTGCGGCTGATCATGTTCCTGCCATGAATGACATAGGCCACAGTGAATAGTTTCCACCCTAATTGAGATATTTTGTGGTATTTTCTACTGCAACAACGTTGCTGTTAACAGGAAGGCGGCATTTCGAATCCCTTTAGTAATAATTCACTATCTGAACTCTTGTTGGTTTGATAGAGGTTTCTTGACAAAATGGGTATGTATAGACTTCGTCATTGTAAGCGAACGCAGGTCGCCGACTGCTGTAGGTGGCGATATCACTAGGAATGGTGTACTCGCTTTGTCGTTCAGTGCAGAGAAGTTGAATGCTTAGGAATGTGGGCCTAGACTGCTGAAGTAGTTGTATTCAAAATCTATTGATATCGTTGAATGTCCTTGAAGTATTGCTTTCCGCCCAAAAATTCGATACGAGATTTCACAGAAAATACATGTTTTGAGGTGCACTGAATGCATAAAAAGCATTTTTGAAAACATGTCCGTGCGTGCGTGCGTGCGTGCGTGTGTGTGTCTGTCTGTCTGTCTGTGAACAGCATAACTCAGAAACGAACAGTCGGATAAACATCAAACTTGGGATTTAGGTTCAGTATTCCAGAGATGAGACACGAAGGTTTTCAAGAAAATCCCCCACCCCAGATTACCCTTTACATGGAACATTTATTGAACACTTTAATATTCTCAAAATGGCTATAACAATTTTGATTAAAATATCATATATTTAAGATACTTTTATGACAAATAAAATGTATATCTTGAATATCCTGAGAATGTCTCCAAAAGTATTCTTCATTGTGAACGACATTTGCATAACTGGTAAACCATAAGTGATAGACAACATTTTATTACACAAAAAATGTAGATCGCGTTAAAATACGCAATTTATGTCATATAGATTTTTTTGTTGAGTGAACCATTGCTTGAGATATTGCTTGTTATTCCCTTAAATTTTTTCAATACTTGTACATTTTCTCAAATGGGAATTCGTTATTCATTTTTGTCCTGGTAGTGCAAAAAGAATGGAATACTCGACATAGCAACCAGATCTTAAAATATTTGACTATAGCTTAAAGCCTACCAATTCCCCTAGCATCTACAAGAAAATTAGCAATAAGATTAACATCCCGATATCTCGATTAATATGAAGCACATGGAGAATAAGCGTTTGTAAAAATAGTTTGTACAAGAGTGGAGAAAGTCATGTGAGTGTAACACATCAGATTTTTTCGTTTAGTTCTGTTAATCAATTGTATTGCTTAACTTTTCTTTGCGGTGATTTGAATCATTGCCTGGTACTTAGTTATAATTTTTAAGTCTTATATATACTAAAAGCAACGCCTCGAAATCATTTTTTCCTTTTTGAGACTCTTGAAAGTTTCGATATATCTCAGGTAACGCTCAGATGTACGTTTATTGTAACTGCATTACGGTTTCATGTATTTTATTAAGGTGCAGTGAGCGTTAAGGATTCGACTAATAGATGTATGTCTGATTCCTGAGTTACGTAGCTAATGTATTTTCGGTTGAATAATTGCTATAAAAACGAAAAACAGTGTAAATACCAAACTTTGTATATAAGTAAGAACGATACACGACAGTTTTTCACAAAATTCACTCACCCCAAGTATATCTTGTTTAATTTGAAACTAATTTAGGCAAACCTGTAACAATAACACAATGGATATAAAATATGTTTTTAGACGGCATGGCCTAAAAGTAGCACTTCTAACATATAGAACACGAGCTAAAAGCTTTAGATTATCGCATGTCCCTAACTGATTTACTTATCTTGAATCCAATACTGTTGAATTCAGTAAACCTTAATTATAGTAGCGGAATACAAACAAGAATGAAATTAGTGTAGCTATTGCTTCTAAATATTTAGGAACCCAAACTACACGAGAATGGACTTGCAACAGCTGCATTAACATATCCCACCGTTTGAGGTTTTCCATTTGATTTGGCCATCAAACGCAGAGAACAAGCTTGAGAAATTTAATCAGAAGATGATGTCAGACGCGACTCTAGAAGATAATCATTTTATTGGTTTTCAAATGAAGATTCACGTGAGGAAGGAACCTTCCTAACGAGCTCATCTGCGAGCGTCAGCTCCTCTGGACCACCCTCGAGCCGAGGACGCCCGCCGTTACTTAACTTCACATCCCAGCAACCTCTTCGTTAAATCTAATGTTCTTTTCTTTCTTTCTTTGCAGGTAAGGACCGGAGCCGAAAAAATCATGTCTGCATGGTAAATATTAACTTTATTTACATTTAAGCTATTTCTGACACTTTCGACACACACACACACACACACACACACACACACACACACACACACACACTAACATGTACATTATATAAGCCTTAATTTTCTTGTATCTTCTAGATGTTTTGTGTTTTATTTAAGGGAACAAGGTAGTCTGAACACATGGAAATTACATCTTAAGTGTGTTAAATTACCACTGCTCTTAAAGTTCTCAATGGTTTTTCCTAAACTTTTTACAAATTACTTTGTAAATCATGACAATTATTTCAAGTGGTTGTTTGCATTGACAACTTATGTAGTTGATTCCATAAAAATTATTTTATTCAGTACAAAAAATAATAAAATTTACTCTTAAAACATGTGAATTCATGTACCTTTTTCTCTGATACTACTTGCAATACAGACTCACACGTTTGCATGCTTATTCTTAGTATAATCAGCTATCTGCTGAACCTCAAAAATTAATTGCAAAGTAAAAATGTGGAAAATTTGCAATGTTGTTGCTTTCTTAAATATCTCTAATTCACATTACAAAATTATGAATGCGATTCAGAAAGTTTAACTGTGTCTTGTATAGATCTACTGAAAATCTCAGCGCTCTACCTCTCATACTTTCTGAGAAAAAGGCACATAAGTATCCAAAAATGTTGTTTTGAGAAAAGTGAATTTAAAGTTTGAACGTTAAAATTCTGATACACTTCAGTACATTTCAGGGTAATAATAATCTGCACCTTCATTCCTGCAGCTTTTTTGATTGCCTTCTCTTGGTCCTGGCCTATTTTGTTAATTGCTGAATTGCTCGCTGGACATGATATATTCGTTGTTGAAAGATACAAAAATGTTCTAAAATGGGGCGTTGCGTGACAGCTTTAAAGGAATGCAGACTAGCATTTAAAAAATTTAAATGTCTTAAAAACCTCTTAACATCCAAAAGTATATATTTTCTGAAACTGGAAATAATAGAGATTTTATTGGTGCCTAAAACAAAAAAATGTTATTTTTGACCATTTCAGAGTACCTTGCCCCTTGAATCATATTTAATAATCTGTCGTTTTTTCTTAAAATTATTTTGTACTAAGTGTATATTTAAGTAGTGATTCATAATTTTGTATTAACAGATCAAAATCAATAGCATATATCAAAACAAATAGAAACGTCAACTTTTACGAAATAGACTGTGGAAACTTCATACTCAGAGAAAAATAAAAGTTACGCAAGAATTGGATTACATTTATTACTATTTTATTTTAAAATATTGTTCTGAAACAAAGGATAAGAAAAACGAAACGTTGCGAATAATTTTGCAACGTTCGGTGAAAAAACCTTATTTTAGAAGCACTGGAAAATGTAATCTATTTTCAAAAGTCCGTGGACACCGATGTACAGGTTTCGATTCCCTACTTAACGGAAGGAAGTTTTCTTTGGTTAAGATTACTCCATAGCATCTCAAGGGTTGAAAGTATGAATGAGAGTAAACGAATGTGTGATATAATCAAAAGCAACAAAGTTGAACTATTAGAAAGCTGAATATAATGTGTTGACCATCATTACTGAATAGCAGTTGTTTCAAAGTCACCGATGTGGCATTACTTAAAGGTGGTATAAAAATATTATGAAAGTGCTATGCTCTACCATTATATTCACCGATGCATGAAGGAAAAAGTTTGTACTGGTATTCTACAGAAGGTTAAAAATGTGATGCGTTGAAAATTTCCTTTTTCTTTTGCCGTAATGGTCCAGCAGTTAAATGGAATGGATAATTAATGTAGGCACAATTAAGCCTATTCCTAGGCCAAAATTTACCCGAGATAACTTATTTCAGTAGGAAAAACTCGAAAAACAACCCCGTTAGCTACAGCTACATGGAATCGAGCCTAGGCCATCATGTGGAACACCCAGTACATTATCCTCATGAGGTCTAATATCTGCATTTTCAAACGAAAGACTCACTTCCAATTGTCAACATATCTGTAACGCGCTTCACAAATACGCTAAATAACCAGAGGCTCAAATACTATTTGGTGTAACATGAACGTATTAAAGCAAACATGCACGAATAGTTACGATTAGATAAACTGTGATGAACCGTCAATTCTTCCTGGCAAGAGAGTTCTGTAAATGATGGACTGAGGGAATATAAACACTGTAACAAGATAAGTGCATTTTTGACGAAGAGAGGTTTTAAGGCGAATGTTTTATTAGCCTACATTCGTTTTATATTCGTGTAAAGGTGATCGCAAAAGTAAATCACAAGACTGATGTCAATAATTTTTATTATTGACGTAAGACTTAATAATATAATATTGTCATTAATAAACAAGAGTATATATAAATAACAAAATAGGTGCAACATTTAAAATTGAAAACCTACATATTCATAGTGTATACATGTAAGTATGCATCAGATAAACGTTTGTATTTGTAGAAGTTTTAACGTCATAGCCTTTTAAAGTTTCTTCAAAGCAAACTGACTCTAATTTGACATCACTGAGTAACGCTTTCAAAACGTATTACGGAATTAGCAGTGTTACATTGTGTTATAATAAAATATCTGCACTGATCCATCAATATTTCGCCGGAGAGCTTAACCCCTAAATTAGTAGTTATGTAATTTAAGGAAAAATGCCTTTTCAACACTTAACAAATTTTACAACAAATCATATATTACTACCTCAGGTCGGTAAAACTAAACTCCATGTTTTGAAAGAATGTATGAAATAATAAGTGAAATAAGCTGTGAGAAATAATCAAATATGATGTAAACACGACAGGATTAATATTAATAACCATTGCTTATAGATTCGAAAATGGACCACGCTGGATAAAAAGAGATCTGGGTGATGTCTTTCTTAAACATAAATGAATACACAGATTTATCAAGAATAAAATAAAAGTGCAAATTAAAATATATATGCACAGCTACAACTCTACTTGATCTGCAGTAACAGCAGACGCAGATTTTTCACCGACTCCGGAACGTGAGTGGGAAGGCCAGTTTTATCGTACGGCAATGCAAATATTTTCTGGTGATAGCTTTCAAATGGATCACCCCTGCACGACATATTAACCCTTCCATCTCACCCTATCAATATCTGAACAAGAATCTGCACTCAGTATTAATTGCAAAACGACATATTGCATTGTATGCACTCCGCAGATTATTTGATGGGCATGACAGACATCAGCATTACTCCTTCAGGAGAAATATTATACAGCGCGCTGTTAGATTTGTTATTCATTTGTTTACATTACTGCTTGAGTATCAGCTAACAACGGGTTTTGTAGAATTGTCGAGCTTTAATATTCCCTCAGCGGTTTATGACTTGCAGTGCTTATTTATCGTCTAGTACATTCCCTTAGTAACCTCGTATAATGTTAACTTTCTCTGTGCAGTGGTAACACTGAGTCTCAATATTTAGTTTTCATGGCTTTCCTCATTAAGAAATTTCTTTCCGCATGATAAAACTTGATCTATGATAGTTCATCCTCGACAAGAAGGATAAAGCAAAGCAGAATAACAATAGTGACTGATGTAGTGTCTCAGTTGCTACAACAACTGGCGTTAAACTGGATTTCTTTAACTACTTGATTTATATAACGTTTGTTCCAACAAACAGTTTCCAGTCGGTACGAATGCGGCCCTGAATTGCCCATTGCGCATGCGTTAATTTGTTATCGGTTGCCGAGAGTCAGATACTGTACTCGCCGCATTCTACGACTAATTTTATTCGGACAGTTTCTGCATGGATCAGAAAATCTTTGGAGTGGCCGACGCGCACTTCCATCCAGATGCCTTTAATTCACAGCCATGTCCTATTGGGCAGCGATCAGAGATTGTAGGAACAAACACGAGCAGCCTCCTTAAAACATCCATGGTCATATTAACGGCTTTGACATTTTTGCAACAATTGCAGTTTTTGTAAGTTATAATACTTTAGCTTTTACTTTTTCTACCACGTACATAGTAAGCGGAAAAGGTGTTGCATTCCACCCAAAAATTCCATACTGAGATGTCACCGAAAATACATGTTTGAGGCCCCCTGAATAAAAAAAAATTTTTTTAGAACAAGTTTCCTGTGTGTGTGCCTGTGAACAACAGCTCAAAAACGAATAGTCGTATAAACACCGAACTTTGTATTTAAGTTGAATGCCTTCCAAAGATGCGAAATGAAAATTTTCAAGAAAATCTGCCCCCACCCCAAACTACCCTTCACATGGAGAATTTTTTCTAACATTTTGGTTATCTAAAATGATTCTAATTATTATGATAAAATACCGTATATTAATATATTGAATTTTCTGAGAAGAGCCTGTAAAGTCCTCTTCATTCGGAAGGAATTTTGTATATTCTTGTATAACTGGTAAATGCTAAGCGATAGACGAAAACGTACTACACAAAAAAATGTAGAGCTGTGTAAAACACAATTTATTTCAAGTAAGTTTTTTGTGGCACAAGCTATTTCGGAGATATCCGTGCGAATTGTTCATTTCTTGGTCATTCTATTCAAGTCCTGTCAACACTCAGCTGTTTCTCGCGATTGCATGGAAACAGTATGGAATTTTAAGGCCAACGTGTAGCGTCCAGTTCTAAAATATTTGACTATCGCTGTTTCCTTTGTATCTATAACCAAATGTCTAATGCAGCTATTTCTGCAAAGGTTTGTTGGATTAAAACGTAGTAGATAGAAAAATGAGCTTAGTAAGAATAGTTTATATTCCAACTAATAAACTATAAAGTGTAGAGAAAGTCGTGTAAATATATCACATCGGATTTTTAAATGTTGGATTTGGACATTACAACACAATTACATTTATTTACGTTCCTACTTTGCAGATTTAGGTAGGTTGGGAATAAGCCTAGAATCAAAACCAGGTTTGGTTAGCTTAGAAGTTAGCTTGCTGTTTACTAGATCTAGAGGCAGCCCAACTTAGAATTTCTTCATATTGCATAATCCACATCTTCGGTTTATACTGGGCTAAAAGGTATTCAGCAAGCCAAACAAAAATAACCTAAGCAGAAAACATTAATCTTGAAATCAATAAGTAGATAGAATTAATTGTTCTTTCACACAAGCCTGTGTTGGATAGGGTTGGAAAGGTAGAATCGGATGTCTATGGCATAAGTAGATAGTTTGCGAGTCACGAGAATTTTGAAATCAATAATTTAATTCCAAAAGCTCTGTGTTTCAAACATTTTTTGATGGTCACCTTTGCTCTTAGACGTAAGGTTTTGTCAGGTTAAAATGACCATTACACTTGTTTGTTCTTGTTCAAGAAGACGAATTAAATTGAGTTTTTTTATTTATGGACGCTCTTTAACTTCTGTGGTCCTTAGCCTCCCATTCTATATTGGACGTGAAAGATTCGTAATTTTGCACAGAGGCCTCTTTATCAGGCTTGAAGGAAGCCATGCTAAGAATTTTTACGACTAAAAAAACCATCGCCCTCCGCCGGGTTTGAACCCGCGACCTCGGGAACTATCATATTTGATAAAAGTAGATTAGCGGAATTATAAGACATTCATCCAAATCCTGCAAACATTTCAGCCTGATATATTAGTCGTCCTCCGTGGTGTAATGGTTACCATGCTAGCCTCTGGTTCCCGAGGTCGCGGGTTCAAACCCGATGGAGGGCGATGAATTTTTTCGGGCGTAAAAATCCTTAGCATGGCTTCCTTCGGAACGGAAGTAAAGCCGGTGTCCCGTGACGTAGATTTACGGCACGTAAAAGAACCTCAAGCCTGATAAAGAGACCTTTGAGCAAAATTACCGGTCTTTTACACCCAAGGACGCTAAGGACTACAGCAGTTATAGAGTGTCCATAAATAAAACTCAGCTTTTTTTTCTGATATATTAAAGGTTTCTGAGATAATTAGCAGATAATCACTTTCTTCTGTGAGCAAGTGGTTGCAAAAGTGAGGTGTCAGAAATCCCCTGAATTGTTGACTCTGTGAGGCAGGATTAAAAGAAAGGAATGGTGTTTCCCAGAGCAGAATGTGGAGCAATGGTACAGTGACGCAGCCCCCTTGGGAAGTGACGCACTCAAGAGACTCACGCCACCGACAGACGAGGCTTCAGCGGATGTCAATGTCAATATTTGTAATTCCTCTTTCTCAGGGACACTGGAAGTCACTCTTTCTTTATCAATTGCTTTACTTTACTGCATTCCAGATAAATCTCCAACGTATTTTCAAGCCTACTTCACTGAAGGCAAAAGTAACGATTAAACATTCTTTATTTGAACTTAACCCTGAAAATATAAGCACCTTATGGGAGGTCGATAAGGTCACAAGTTGAACTTCCTGATGAATCTTTCCCTTATAAAGCTTACAATATAGATGAATCAAGGAAGGACGGTCTCAAGTGCTAGGCTACTTCTAGCTCTTAAAATTATACTTGTAATTTTTCAAAAATCTTCATTTAATTTTAGTTAAAAATGTAACAAAATTTAACTTCATATCAATATTTTTACTGGTTTTACAATCATCATCAAATACTGCAAAAGTTCAACTTCAAAAGTTTTAAAATTGGTCCTGCCAACATTTTCTCGATCTTCCGACATCTCTTCCTCCTCTGGGCTTGCATTTATAAATGCTGACTCGTATACAGGAGTATCCATCTACACAGATGGTCATACCATTGTTTTCTTATTGTTCTGTTACTTCTGAAATGTTGGTTATACAGTAGAGCCCCGGTAATTTGAGCTAATTGGGACTGAGGCTACCTCGAATTACAAAAAAACTCGGATTCTACGGAAATATCACTAAATTAATGTGTAAATCACGAACAAATGTTTAATGAGCACAATAATAGTTAAAAAATAAATAAATAAAACAATTTAGTAAATACCTGTATTATATTTACATATATGGGCACACATTTCCAAGTTGCAAAAATATAAGTTACATTTTAAATAAATTGTCCAAAGCCCTTTGTTTTAAAATAGAACCTCATTTTTTAGCAGCAATGTCGCGCCATCTTCTTAAAAGCATGGTGTCGGAGTACCTTCTGCTTACTGCTCGATATAATGCAATGCCACATCTAGCGCTGCTAAACCCTCGTGGCTTCAGCGAGCTTACTTCAACAATTGCAAGATCGGTCAAAATGTAACACATTCGGAGGTGCGTAAAACGTACATGCAGACAACATAAAAAGTGGGATTTTACTCTAGTTTTATGTAAAATTTTAATTTTCTTAAGACCACTCGAACTACATGGAACTTAGAAATATTTGGGCTCGAATTACCGGGGCTCTACTGCATTTACTTCTCCCTAAATTTTATCGTTTCTCTGATGATCCAGAAGGGAATATCCAGCCAGAGGTCATAGTAGTTTCATTTCTGCTATTTCAACACCCCTTATTATTATTATTATTATTATTATTATTATTATTATTATTATTATTATTATTTTGTTAAAGTCTAGGTCTCGCTTCATAAAGTAAGATTGGTAGAGCCATCATCTTATAGAATGTTCAATATCCCTTTAATAGTCCTATTCAAGTTTTAAATTTATTTAATTTATTTTCCTAATCACTATCTTTTAAATATGACGTTATAAATTCCAAGTATTTAGAACTGGAAATTTAATCATTAATTTTATTACTCTCACATTTCAAAAAGGAATTTTATGTTCGTGCTCCAGCTTTTTCACAATATACCTACCTACTTAATTAGTTTTCCTCGGAAATATCGTAATTTACCTGATCATTGATAATAAAAGAACCGAATTGTATTACGACTTTAATTTGACGGTTCCAGGGTAAAAGGGAATACATTATAATGCAGAAAAATAGATAATTTTAACAAAAATGACGAAGTATACGTATTCTGAATTTTAAATTATCACACAATTCCATTGGAAAATTGTGTGGTGCCTTTTATACTTATAACTATAGGCCCAAAGAGAAGGCAAAAAGGTTTAAAGTTTCACCTACTGCAATTATCTGCAAATACTTGACCATTCCGATCGATAATTGTTCCACCACCAAAGAGTACTTATGTACTATGCAGCATTTCCAGCACGGAAGACTGTCGGGGAGAGGTTAAGGAATCAGACGTTCCGCCGAGTTTCACATCCTTTTGTGTGAACAGTCAGGGGATGTTTCATGCATTATTAGGAATAAAATTAATTAATTGGTCATTTGAATTTAAAAAGTTAATCGTGCTAAGACGGGTAAGCCAGTTAGTACTTAATAAAGAATTATCAAACTATGTTTCCATTATGTTCAGGAGCTGACTTGATCCCTTTTTGCCATGAAGCCCTTTGTTGCTTAACTTGAGCATGAATGTGGAACATTATAATGTAACTAAATGAAAAACTCCCTTCATTTGTCACATTTTGCACGTTGGAAGGTACTGAAAAAGTTCACCTGTGATATAATTTAAAACAGAGACTCGTTGGTTTATATGTGTACGTGCTTCAAGGCAAGCTATTTTAGTGTTCGCAGCATCGAAAGAGAAAGAAGAATGCGGAATTACAGCTTTGAATGATTTTTTGGACATTGTGTGCATTCTCTTTTTCATTTTCATGGAACACTCTTTTAATTAAATTTCCCTTATTTTCCAAGTTCTGTCTTAAGATTTCACATAAATGAAAAGCTATTCCATAGATTTCGAAAGCACTCTGAAATTTCCAGTTGGAAGTGCGTTATTGAGAAATAGCTGAAAGGTATCTGTGAGAATGGGTTAAAGATATAAAAATAAAACAATAGTTTGCTATTTAATGTTTTATTATCCTTATTCCTTCCAATTTGAGACTGCATTTTCATTTTTAATTATGCGAATACTAACGATGCAAAACCGCTTCTTAAAGTCCTGTTTTCGAGTGATTTGTTTAGTAATTTAATTTTTAAACAGCTTCTTCCTTAATAAGCAAATGCTTTTTGATGTAACTGCAATGCAGTTTTTCTGCATAGAGAAAAAAATTAACTGGTTAATTAAATATTTTCTTTCAATTGAAATGGCGAAGTAAAACGTTATACTGATTTTTTTAAACTTTAATGGACAAACTACTAGGCATTTCTTAAAATCCCCAAATCAGATAGTTCATATTGTTGTTAAACGCCGAAATTTAAAGTTGGAATGACAAGCTTTACAGCAAGGCTGTAAAAATAAATTAACCTCTCAATAACGGTTCAATGTGGAGGTATCAAATTTTGCACGTGTCATTTGTATATAATGCTCATTTTCAGAGAAGCTTTGTCTTAAGACAGACTTTTAACAATTTTCCTTTAAAGACGATTTCCTGTTGTTTGCTTATATTGATGAATACAAGAAGCTTCCAGCTTTTTATTTGTGCATTACGTAAAAGGTGAATCTTTCGTAACAACATGCAAGCTTTTAATACTCATGATCTCACTCCATACTCGCACCTGTTGTTTCTTGTGGCATTCTTCACAGTCTTAGTATTTTTACTTTCTCTACTACGTATAGTAAGTAGGGGAAGTATTGTATTCCACCCAAAAAATTCGATACCGAAATTTCACCGGAGATATATGTTTTGAGGCCCCCTGAATCCAAAAAAAAAAAAACATTTTTGGAAACATGTCCGTGTGTGCGTGACTGTGTGTGTGTGACTGTAAACAGCATATCTCAGAAACGAACAATCGGATAATCACCAAACTTGGTATTTAGGTTCAGTATCTTCCAGAGATGCAACACGAAGGTTTTCAAGAAAATCCCCCACCCCAGATTACCTTTTACATGGAACATTTTTCGAAAATTTTAATTTTCTCAAAAATAGCTCTAACGATTTTCATTAAAATATTATGTGTTTAAGATATTTTCATGACAAATAAAATGTATATCTTGAATTTTCTGGGAATGTTTCCAAAAGTATTCTTCATTGTGAACGACTTTTGCATAACTGGTAAACCATAAGAGATGGACAAAATTTTGCTACACAAAAAATGTAGATCGCGTTAAAATACACAATTTATGTCATATACATTTTTTTGTTGAGTGAAGCATTTTCGAGATATTACTTGTTATTCCCTTAAATTTTTCAATACTTATTTTCTCAAATGGGAATTCGTTATTCATTTTTTACTTTCTCTACTACGTATAGTAAGTAGGGGAAGTATTGCATTCCACCCAAAAATTCGATACCGAGATTTCACTGGAAATACATGTTTTGAGACCCACTGAATCCAAAAAAAGCATTTTTGGAAACATGTCCGTGTGTGTGTCTGTGTGTGTGTGTGTGTCTGTCTGTGTGTGTGTGTCTGTGTGTGTGTCTGTGTGTCTGTGAACAGCATAACTCAAAAACGAACAGTCGGATAAACACCAAACTTGGTATTTAGGTTCAGTATCTTCCAGAGATGCGACACGAAGGTTTTCAAGAAAATCCCCCCACCCCAGACTACCCTTTACATGGAACATTTTTCGAAAATTTTAATTTTCTCAAAAATGGCTCTAACGATTTTGATGAAAATATCATATGTTTAAGATAATGTCATGAGAAATGAAATGTATATCTCGAATTTTCTGGGAATGTCTCCAAAAGTATTCTTTATTGTGATCGACTTTTGCATAACTGGTAAACCGTAAGAGATAGACAGAATTTTACTTCACAAAAAATGTAGATCACGTTAAAATACACAACTTATGTTGTAACTTATACATTTTTTTTGTTGAGTGAACCGTTTTCGAGATATTGCTTGTGATTTTCTTAAATTTTTCAATACTTATACTTTTTCTCAAATTCGTTATTCATTTTTTTTATGTCCTGGACATGCAAAGAGAATGAAATGCGCCACATAGCAACCAGCGTTAAAATATTTGACTATCGCTTAAAAGCTACCATATTCCCCTTGCATGTACAAGAAAATTACCAATAAGATTGACATCTCGATATCTCGATTAACATGAAGCATATGGAGAATAGGCGTTTGTAAAATTAGATTGTACAAGAGTAGAGAAAGTCATGTGAGTGTAACACATCAGATTATTTTTATGTCCTGAACATGCAAAGAGAATGGAATTCGCCACATAGCAACCAGCGTTAAAATATTTGACTATCGCTTAAAAGCTACCATATTCCCCTTGCATCTACAAGAAAATTACCAATAAGATTGACATCTCGATATCTCGATTAACATGAAGCATATGGAGAATAGGCGTTTGTAAAATTAGATTGTACAAGAGTAGAGAAAGTCATGTGAGTGTAACACATCAGATTTTTTTGTCTTGGATATGCAAAGAGTATTAATCTGTGGCAAAGAGAATGGTGCTGCACATAGCAACCAGCTATTAAAGTAATGCCTATGCTTAAAGGCTACTGTATTTTTATATTGCCCTTGTAAATATATATTCCCCTTACATCTACAAGAAAATTAGCAATAAGATAGAGTCTGCAAATGTTTATGTCGATTAACATGAAGTAAATGGAGAATAAGCGTTTTGTACAAGAGTAGGGAAAGTCATGTGAGTGTGACACATCAGATTTCTTTTCAGGGTTTCACAGATCTACCGCTGGTCTTGTAAATAAAATATTGAAACTGATATGTTCCAGTAAATGTACTTAACCCATACCTGTGTAGAAATTTGCCTTTTCTATCGTGGTGTAAGAAAGAGCAAACTTCGACTTGCGTCTTGCCCGGTTCGAGGCAAGAATTCCTGGCGTAAGTTGGGGCAACACCCCCGTGACCACTGTCAAAAGCGTTAAATTTTCAATTACACCCCGACTCGTGTCTTAATGCTCCTCCCCGGTAGCTGCAACTCTGTGGTTGCCTCCTGGGCCGAAGGCTTGGCGGGACCACCCACACCTTACCAAATGATCAGCGGCGGTTCAAGGGCGTAAACATTTTAGTGCGACTGATCCTGTAAGGTTTCAATAAGTGGAATCAATATCTGAGGAATTAGTTGACAAAAGATTTTGGTGAGAGTAAAGAATACTACTTACGTTTTCTTCTGCACTCGAGACTTTTTTGAGTATTGCGAAATTCCACCTTGTCACCTCCGCATTTAACAGTGGCAAAAATAGTCGCCTATCTCTGTGAACACAAATTCTATTAGATAAAACTGTTCTAGCCCACGGGTAACCACACTACCTACCTGGAGTTACATCAAGTATAGCAAGTATTCATATCCTCTGTCCAGAAAGATGCACTGAGATGCGATCGAGTATTGAAGTGGCTTGAATTTGGCCCCCGCATACTGCTCCGATTGTGGAAATATAAGGGGTACCATTGTGTGATTATTGCCCCGGAGTAACTGACATTTTAGGCCTGTTGGAAAACTGATTCAAAATCTGTACTCGGTGTACAGATTCCTGTATTTAGATTTAACTTTAAAACAAAGTACATTAAAATTTCTTCTTCTTCACTGCATGGATTTAGCAAATTGTCTGTTCCGTCTTCCTTGGTTCAGCTCCACCTTTTCCTTGGGCGTCCAACATCCCTTCTACCTCGTGGTTTACACTCTTGTATCATCAATGGTATTCATTCTTTCATTATTCAGTCTAATCAAATGCTGTTTCCAATTCTCCATGGAGTCTTCAAATTTATCATTTACTTTACATACAACTAATACTTCCCGTGTATCTTCATTTCGAAATGTGTCTATTTTGGTACAACCTTTTACCCTTCTCATAAGTCTTATTTCTGCTGGTTGTAATATACGTTTATCTTTCTCGTTCATAATCCAGGATTCGCTGCCATGCATCAGCCAATTTTATAAAATTTAATTTTTGTATATTTTCTAGTTTTATTTTGAATGATCTGTTAATGTGCCACATAGTTGGTGAAACTTCTCTCTTTTATATCCCATGTTTTTAGGTCTGTCAAAGCTTACATTACAACCCAAGGTATCAAAGTAGAAGACTTATTCTAATATATTGTACCGTCTATATCAATTTTAGATATTTTAGGGTATTTTCCTTTGTGTACCATCATTTTTATTTACTTGTTAATATTTTCATGTTATAATTATTTCCAATAACATTCGACTTATAGACGGAGCGTTGCAAGTCATTTTCACTCTTTTGTATTAACACAATATCATCAGCGTACAGTAAAATATTTGGATAATAGTTTCTACCTATCGCTACATCTGAATATATATGATTGGAAGAGAGATTAACATTAAAATTTTATTGCTTCAAATGTTTCATATGTTTTGTTCAGGTATGTAAATGTATAACAAATGTATCAGGCATATCAAAGAAAGTAACATGTACTCGAGACTATGTCGTGGCTTTCAACTTCAATATCTCAGCATTTTTTTGTCATTTCTTGGAATATATAAACTAGAAGTCTGCAGCTCTTACGTTAAATCTGAATTTATTTTGAAAAGGCCCGTTTTCTCACTTAAACAAGAGGTTTTCTCCTAGGTCATTCCTGAACTTTAAAAGTAAATATAATAAACCTACGACACATGGCTAATACGATACTCCATGTTTACTAACCTTTTATATAAAACTAGTCGCAAACCATCACCTCTTTCTCTTCCCTTACTCCCTTACCGTCATATTAAGAAGGTATGAAAAAACATGTAATGCTATCCACGAACACGCTTCCGCATAAGTGTAGCTCGCAGCCAGTAGATCCAAGGACGCCTTTCAGCTGACCCCTTGACCATGAAGGCTATGATTAAGGCAATTAGTATGTTTAGATTCACGCAATAACACCCCCGCGTGACCAACAAGTCATTAAGTGTGCAAGAGCAATACAAACTGAAACAAGGTAGTCAAATAATTAGCTTTCGTATTCATCAATTTGAGATAGCAACATAAATAGGCGGTTGGTAACGAAAAAGAAGCGATAAAAGTAATCAAGGATAAAGGACAGACATTTTTTTCTTTTCCGTCTATTAATATTTTTCTTCATGCAGTTCTTTATATTTTTATTTATTTATTTATTTTGTATATTTCACTTGCTTGGTTACATTACGTTCTTTCTTTCCCCATTTTTCCTTCACAGAAATAGGATTATGCATAGTCCAAAAACAAGGCCGACAATATCAGTTCTGATGTTGATAATGTTAAAACTTGGTACGTATATTGCCAATAAAAGAACAGCAATAAAGAAAACAGGCAACCAAAGAAGCCACCAAGCACCCCTCTCAGGACATTAAGATCCTACACACGAACTTCATCGACTTCATTTAAAGGACTTGCATTAATCAATGGAGACAAACATGGAAACCCACATCTAAAAGCAAGTTACACGATGTCTACATTTCCGAGTCCAAACTTCAACACTATCATTTCAACCAAGTTGTATTAACTCGACTACGTATTGAACATACTTCTATAACGCACAAACATCTCCTCAACCGTGACCCTCCTCCTGTGTGCGGCCTCTGCAGATCCAACCTCACAGTTCATCATCTCGTTACAGCCTGCCGTCGCTATGTACAACACAGAGAAATATGTGACATCCCCAACAGCCTACCAGACGCTCTAAATTCAGCACAACAAAGAACTTTAAACTTTATGAAAGGGACAAAATTGTATTTACAATGTATAGCACACCTAACTACAGAATTTAATGTTGTATGTACTATTACTGTTTAAAATATTGTATTGTCATTGCAATCATGTTCTGTTTTTAAAGTGGTCGCGATATTACTTTAAAGTTGAAGCGACAATAAAGAATATATAATAATACAAGCACTACTGGATGTACTGCAAGAACGGTACGGAATAAAGTATAGCAGAGAGCGATGTTCCACGTTATAGTTTTTGTTTCCCTAATGGGTAACAAAGGATAGATACCTAATTCCTCTTTACCATCAGTAATACGGATTAAGTCCATTGATTCTGTACGGTCAGCATTCTACCTGGATTTCTTATTTTTTCGAAAAATAGGCTACAACTGACAAGTCATACCTAGAAGACTTCCAAAATTGCAGCCTAAACTGTGTAATCCCATAGTATAGGGCTTTGAAGTTTGTTTCAACCAACCAAATCAATTAGCGTTCGAGGGTTCTGGATACGGTAAATCCATAATTTGAGTTTCGGCCGTGGAATTACACTTTTAAATCTGATTCAATTTTCCAAACAAATTCCATTACCAAAGTTTCAAGACAAGCTAGTATTAAATAAGATGCAACGCTCCTTAGATGCCCGGGACGAAAGCTACTAATAAGGTTTGGTAATTCAACGAATAAGACAAATAAAAAACATTACTTTTACAACAAATGACACAGGTGCCTTTAAAGGTTCAGTGCAATCAAAGATGGATGATGATGCTGAATTTCTGCCGAATATAGTGTTTAGCAACAAGACAACTCTTCGTATCTTGGAGGCCCTCAAAGAAACTAATTGCCGCATATGGTTATGAAGAAGAGTCATCGTGTACAGGATTCCATATTTGCAGAATTTGCTTCTGAGGATCGCAACTGCTTCTACAATTGACACTCCGCAGATGCCAGAAGACACGTTGAATATCACCTGGACATCTGTCATGCTAACAATTCCAAACTGGAGTCCTATGCCACGGCATAGTGTATTGAAGTATAGCGCTCTAGTTTCCTGTCCCAAATGTGCACGAGTTCGAGTCCATTCAAGTGGATTTATTTTCACATGTATAGCAACGGTGTCCACTCAACATTGCTAGTAATTTGAGGAGCTACGGTAAGTGTAGATCTGTGGATCCAGTAAAACAACATTCCATGGTGCAAACTCTCATTATTATATTTCTAATTATTCAATAAGTTATTAAACTTTCTGACTAGTAAATTTCTTCAAAAAAAGGGAAAAAAAGAAACACATTTTAGTAATAAAGCTTTTCTTAGCTCAAACGAGTTAATTCTCGAATTCATAATTCTTTAAGAATTTCTTCACACGTGATGTTGTAGAGTGATTAATACTAAATGACACTTTATGTATTATTACTTAGTTTTTCAAACTGGTTTGAAAATTTTACGGTTTTTATTTTAAATATTAACTTAACTTCAAATAATTACAAAATAAAATGTCAAAAGCTTAAAATCCACAAAACAAATTCAGAAAAGATCCATATGTGGTGGTAACAAAATAAATAAGTGTTTTGACAAATTTACTTGACAAGCATCTTCAAATGTGTATTTTGTTTAACATAGGCATATTAATAATCACTATGTTATTTTATTTTCTAACAAATTTCCTTTTAATAAAATTTTCAAATAATAACATATACTGTTTGAGATACTTGTATCGTAAAAGTGAACGCAGGTTTTGGCTTCAAATTTTTCTAAAATATAAAATAAAACAAACGTTTATTATTAAGCAATCATATGTTTCAGGTAAGTGAAATGTTCTTCATAGATTAGTATGGATGTAATAAAATCAAGGCACGAGCGTGTTCTATGGTTTTCTCCATCATACCTTAGAGTAAGAAGAACGTACGTGATAGCACTATGATAGCACATATTAATACCATTATTGTCAATCTGCCTTAACGATGGTTAGTAAGTTTTCTCTTTATGTTCTCTCGTAATGGTCATGTTTTCTCACGCCCTTTTGTTGCTGAAGACATTTCCCAATACTTTGTTTTACGATGTTTATCCGTTTCATATTTTACGCTGGCGGAAATGTTCGCATTGCACAATGTGTCCAAGACGCTTTCTGCTTCCCCTTTTGTGCAAGTAGCCATATTTTACAATAAAGCGTTGATGGTCGTTTAAATTCCTCGGAACTGGTCGAGTCGCGGCGGATTTTAACGCCATTACCTGTCGTATTTGACACTTTAAAACGACTGGAGGCTGAGAATGACGTTTAGGACCCAGTCACGTGCCTCGCCAGGGTTCCTTTCTTATCTGAATGGCGCTTTACTTATTTTTATGGTCCCTTTCTTCTCAAGTCACTTTATCTTCGTGGTCCAGGCCCAGGGGGTAACAGCAGAGTAAGGTTCCTTCAGCGGTGGTTACAGGAACTCCATCCCCTTGTTCGCAGCACCTCGTGCTCTATTACCCTGTTGCCACACCTTGCTCAAGAAGAGGGTATGAACTCATTTATTATATGGCGTTTGTGCATGTTGCCTTTTCTCTTAGTAAATGAACCAATAAATGAAACATGATGTACAACAAACGTTACGTCCCTTTTAGAAAACAGGCCATATGGTATCTTAATTACTTTCCCCAAAGAGACATGAAGTAGTATGGATTGAAATAATTTACCTATAGAGCTTTCTAGAGCATAATGCATAAAAACATTTAAGAATTACATCAATTTTTCATTAATATTTTTGTGTACATAAACCAGTATTTTAAATTATTCTATAGCTTTTATACTTGTTTTCTCGTTACGATACGAAGAGTTCAAGCCTAAAAACGGGCACGATTTTGATTAATGTTAAACCAATTACTCATGTTTTAATACTTATTAACCTATCAGACAAAAGCAGTTTTAGGTTTTGAAAATATACATGAGCGTAAGTTCGAGCAAGAGAAGTCTAATACTTTATTCTTGAATGTACAAGAAAATTGACGTAGCTACATAACACGTCCTAAACAGCACTAAGCTTAATAGATTTCAACTGTCAGCTCTGAAACCGAATAAATTGTCCTACGTTTAAAAAATTTCCACTTAAAGTAGAATGCCTTAATATGTTCTACTTTTATTTATATGCAGACCAAACAATCCGAAAGTGATGTTATGAATCTCGCAACTTGCTAATTTGGATCGTGTATTCTGAATCCCAAACAAATAAAACATATTTTTGATTATTTATAAATATATGGTATCTTAATGCCCAAAATTGATGTATCATAAATATCGAAATGCACTTCTTTCCTGTTGGTTTATGTTGAAACAAAGTCCTTGACATTGTTATCGTTCGCTTACCGTTGCATTTGTGTAATATTATGGGACACACTTAATATTTCTGATATACAACATGGCCCATACAGGTAGGCTGGTGTTGCAGGGCTTTGAACCAGGAATTCTCTCAGCTATGTACTAAATTCATCAGATACCCATCTCTAGAGTTAATGGCTTAATGAGGATGCCCAGTAAACATCTTATTCTATGGAAACAGGAAGATAGGAAATTGGCAGCTCGACGAAAGACAGAAACAAATGAGTAAATTAAATCCTTTGCAGCGGACATAAGAACACATGATGGGAACAACGCGCAAGCTATGCTTCAACCTTCGGGCTATATATAATTATCAGCCTGCCAAACTTTCGTTTTAGGCTTGTGTCTGTACGATATACCTTCTTTTGTTTCTCAGATGATCAGTGATGCTTCGTGGTGATCCTCGTGTTGATGAGGAGGAGAAGGCGAACGCTCCACGCTTTCGAAAACTAGTTCTCTGAGGAAAGACTAAATCTTCTAGCTTAGATGAAGCAAGATGGTTCATAGCCATTTCCGCAAACAGTTGCGTTAACTCCTGTCAAATGGACAAATCTAGCCTGTATATAATCATAGACACGGCCGGTAATAATGTTTTAAAGAATTCGCGTTTCATTTTTAAAATTTCGCATGGTCGTGTTAATAATATGACAAAGTTTCGCGATAATTTCGCAACAAAAATAAAAACAAAATATATGCGTGGTTCTTATAATAACCGACTTGAAATTCATTTGGACAAAAACAAGGATTCACTTATCTTTCACAATAGAAAATTATTGTATTATCAGTAAAACTGAATTATTAATACCACCAGTATTTTATGCGAGGTTTATCAGAGATGCAAATTATTTTGAATGGATATTGTTTGGTAGAAAACGAATTAAATATTATATAGCCCAAATGCTACCAAATTGCAATCTACAGCAAGTTGAATGTGTTTAGGCCATTGAAGATCTCGTCAATAACTATTAAATTATAGTGCGAAAAGAATCTTCCACTGCCCGCATTGATGGTCATAAGACTTGAACATATATGCCACAAAATCTGAGATTTAAATGTCAAATAAGTATGCAGTACTAGTCGGCCACGATATGAATGCGCTTGAAGGAGGGCGCCACTGTTTTTTGTTGTTGTCAATCAAGGCTAGAGATCAGAGGGAAGTGAGGGGCAAGGCGATAGGAAAATGTACAGTCGCATAAAGAAAACAGTACTACTTCTCCAGGCCTTATATTCGCTAGTACCTGACTGTCCTTTCGATGCCCCGCCCACCTTTTTCGTAACCGTTTATAGACCCTCTTCCCACCATACGCACTCAGATCGTGGCCAACTAATACATCAATTGCACTATTATCCTGATACAAACTTGCAACATAATTGCAGAAGTCAATATAACATAAAAGTACATATCATTCTCACTCTGAAATTCAAATAGATACTTAAACATAATTTTTAACAAGTCGAGATTGATAAAAGATTTTACAATTAATTTGGAAATGGAGTTCCTTGAATACCTTTATATCGTTAACATGTAATTTTGTAATTAATTTTTAAAATATGTCAAATTTTGTATTTATCGCACAAATAAAGACTTTGGAGAGAAAACGAACTCGTGGAAATTCGAAAAACAATTACAGGTTTAAATCGTCTACACTTATTGTGAAACATAAATGTATATGTTTTAGTCAAAGTTGTAAAACATTGTTCGCGCTTACTGTTAATAATAATAATAATTAATAAAAAAGACTCGGCTCTGATCATAGCTAACGTCGAGTTGACTTTGGAAGCTATTTTTGTGAGCCAGTTTACTGAAGATTACTGTTCATCTCGGTCTCTATTACCTTATGGAATCGGAATTTTCAGATTCATTTTACACCCACAGTTGCACCAAATGTTTGTGCAGAAAAATGCAAATATTTCAAAAATTGTCTTTGCCATACGGAACGCTGATCTACTTGCATCGAAGCTGAGGAAACAACGAAATGTTTTTCCTTTCTCTACCACCTACCTACAGTAGGCAGAGGCAGGATTGCATTTCCCTCAAATGTTCCATGAGACTTCACACGAAATACATATTTAGGGTTCCAAGAAAGAACAAACAGGGCTGGCTGCGTAGCTCAGTCGTAGAGCACCTGCCTGCTGTCCTGAGTTCGATTCCCGGCTGGGGGTGGGAATTTTTCTCTAGCAAATATTGTTCCCTATCCTCCCCAGTGTCTGGAAGTATGAATATGAGCGTGAATGCGAAAAGTGAATACAAGTTAACAATAATGGCCGCCGATAAGACCATTGAGTTAAAAGGTGGGGTATAAATGGAACTTGGGAAAAAGAATAACAAAAAAGAAAAAATTTAAATAAAATATTCTTGTGGTTGTGGATTTGAAGAGCATGAATAAAAAATGAGAAGTTAGATAGATACCAAACTTGATATTTAACCCAACATCTTTCAAAATACAAGAAGTTTCAAACAAACATCTCCGCTCTATATTACCCTTGGTGTAGAAAAGATTTTCTATATTTATTTACTCAAAAATGGCTCTTACGATTTTGGTTAAAATGTAATATTTTGGCTTATTGACATGAGGGAAAAAACGTAGTATTTTAAGTTTTCTGTGACTAGTCTATAAAGACTAAATCGAAACCTGAGTGAATTTTGTACATATAACTAAGGAACCTTACGACATAGTCGAAAACTCACTTTACAAAATAAAAATACGGTTTTAAAATATGTAGTTTGTGTAAAAGCAGCTTCTTTGTAGCTTTTGCTGCGTATGAGGTATTTTGCATTTTCTGTTGGTGGTTCGAATTTATAGTATTTAAGTTAAACATTTAAAATGTGTGTCCATTGTTTTATTTCTCATTAGGCCACACAAAGAGTATTCAAAATATTAAGTCCAACATATATAGAGCGAGGTTATTTTTAAACATTTTATTGTCGTACTTGCTTAGTTACTTGCATAGTTCTTCTATTTAGCTGTGAATTTAAACAATTTTGGACAACATTTATCATGAGTAACAAGAAGTAGAAAAACATTTACGAATAATTTGTAGAATAGATATAGACATGAAATATAGTGGCTAGAGAAAGGCATGTGATTGTACACATCAGAATTGTTTTTGGCTTGTTAACTTTGTGATTCCTAACGGTGCCACACTGTTGTGCTAGTTCTAGATTAATTATCATATTCCGAGACATTCTGAAAAGAATGGAAGGAAATATTCTAAGCTATACAAATACTAGGCTATATAATAAATCGCCATCATTACGATACATTCTTTCTAAACAGTTGATACCAACAGTGAAAAAATACAACTTATCTCAAAAGTAAATATATATATATATATAGAATATAGAATACAATATATATAGAATGGATCATTTAAGTTGAGACTGTATAATATCTCCAAAACTAAGCGTTGTAGAAAGAAATGTCTTGAATAAAAGTTGCTTGATATTATGGGGGAAAGTCGTGTTTTATTTGGAGGACGTTGTGATTGTCATTTTAGGGTCAATTTAATTTTTTAAATCGAAACCTACCTTGTTTTCTCGCTCCTCATAAAAAACTAAACAGCATTTGTATAAAGCGCTTTGCACTTTTTCTTACATCAACGTAAGTAACAACAACAATTCCGAATGGCTGTGTACGAAGAGTGCAATGAATGGTTGAACCATCCATGGATGGTCATTTGAGGGACAAGTTACGTTTCGTAATTGGAAACCAAATTTTTTATTTTGTTTCCTTATTTCTGGTCACAAAATAAACAGCTTTTTATAAACCATTTTCTGTTGCGGTATTACTTATAATGTTTGTTTACATCACGCGTTGAAGCCATCTTGTGACGTGATTCTTTGTTAGGTTCGTAGCTCCATCTGGTGTTAGCAATTTGCGGCAGTATTAGTCTTTTGTTTGAAAGAATTTTTAATTTTTATTTAAATGTCCTCCGGCTAGCTATTTGGTCGAACATATCTCTTAAACAGGATGTGTAAACGGAAGGAGTCTTTTATTCAAAGAGAACACTGATGAAGAAATTTGTTTTATACTTTTATTGTCAAACACGTTAACTATCTCATTTATACATTGATCTTGATACTCGCCAAACTGAAACTGTTATAACAACTTCTTACTGATCACTCTTAATTTGCGTACTTCAACTTTTTGTATAATTAACCTTACAACACTTTAGATTATTCATAATTCTGCTGCGCGTAACTTGTGAATCGATACCCGACGTTTGCCGTACAAATACTTTCGACGAATTGACTGACTGAAGACGACGTGTAGTGTACACAGATTTTTGATGAACTGAACGACTGACGGACTTGACCTCTAACCTAGCCTCTATTTATACTCCCACTCCCCGATATGCCTAAAGATTATAACTGAGTTACTATTGGCTAATAAAGCGCGCCAACATTAGCGTCTATTTTAATATCCAATGAAAATTATGAATACATATGCTCTAGGGAAATATTCCAGAAGTTTCTACCGAAAAACGCGCCAACATTACGTAACTTCCTCGTTTCCAATAATGATAAACAGCTCACCCCTTCGCTGCATTATTGCGCTATTATTGACAGTTTCAGTAAGGCATTAAAAACTTACTTCTCAACAATAATTACAGTCAAGAAACATCTCAAATCAATGTCACATAAAAATGCATATTCATATTACAATCATTATTTACATTTAAGTAATTTGTGAATCTGCATCATTTCTAACGAGGAAAAAAGTAAATATACGGTCTGAGTCTTGTTTATCACGATCCAAATGTCATGTCGGAAGATTTGACTTGAAAGCAACTTATGGTGCTATTGTTCACTGAGCTGTACTTAGTGTTGGTTTTATCAGTTTCTCTTACTATTAAACACACTCGCATTCACAGCTACATTCATACTTCCAGATCTGTGGGGATAGAGAATGATTCTGATTAAAGAAAAATTTCCCCCCTAGCCGAGAATCTAACCAGGGACCTCTGGGTTGAGACCACTCCAAGGCACTTCGCTGAGCTCATTAGAGTTTAAGGGAAAAGGAAGGCAGCTGATTGACATCGCAGGAAATGATAGTTTGTCGGTAAATCTTGATTCTAATTGTTTAACATCGTCCTACAGATGATTACTTCATATCAGATGACATTAATATGACTACGAATACAAATGTTATAACTTCCCGATTTCTGCAAAGTGTGAGAAGCATAGTTCGTTACTATTCTTTTTTCCTTTCTTTTTGTTATTGCTTTCTTCTCAAACGTAGAGCAACAGTTAGTACGGTTTCCAGAGAATTTCTGCAAACGCCAAGTAAGCTTTCGCAGCGGCCACTGGTGCTGTCGGCGACAGCAATTAAGCAATTTCTCAAGCTCATGTGAAGGACAGTAAGACTGAAGCCTTCCTTTTATTCTAGAAACCAGCCGGCGTTTTAAAAAGAGATGGAGAGGCATAAGATAAATTAATCTCAAACTCGTCATCTGAAATTACAGTAATAAACAATGGAACCAAAGGCGGGGGACTGCACACGATGCTGTCAGGCAATGCTTTTAACCAACGTTCTGTCTTGGGCAGTAACGCTTTCGATTGTTTTAGACCTCTTAATTAATCCATTCCTCATATACAAGCTGTAGCTATAGCTGCCAACGTTTATCAACATAGGCACATAGAAGTAAAGGCCCCAGATGTCTGCACTAATCTAAACCATGAGTGTTTATCATATGGTCATTTCGTATTACCCAGGACAAAAGTACAGCTCTATTCATGGCTTATTGACAGATAACGTGCAATGTCGTTTTCATATGCTTTCCAGGAATTGTACTATCATTTGCATACATAACTTTTCAAACTCCTATGGAAGTCGAAGTTTATTTTGAGGAATTGAGATTTTCGGAGTGCCAACTTTAGCTGATTGTTTTATCACCATTTTCACGTGCTGCTTTCGTCTCACAACCTTCACACACACTCCACATGCTTTCAATATCACTTCACTGAACATTTCTATGCTCATCATCTTTCACCGTGAAGGTTGCTAGGCTCTGGAATTAATTGCCAGAGGATGTCATGGGCTGTCACACTTTAAATGCAATTTATCATAGATTGTACATTTCAATTAAAAACAATTGGTTAATTTGAAGGAAATATTATATTTCATTTAACACATAGTTGTATATATTACTTTTAACTTACTTTCTACATATTTTCATTTAATTTAGTTTATTCTTCTTCTAATATTTTGTAATATCTGTGTTCTGTTCATTTTAATATGATTTACATGTATCATCATTGTATTCAGAACTTTTATATATGGCTTTTGTGCAAAGGAAGGACAAATGTGAATGCATAAATAAATAATATAGGGAGTAGATATTCCAAAGTGACAATAAAGAGCCGATATATTGAAAAGATATAAAACGTGTGACTTAAGAGAGATAAAATGAAATTTACCCCATTATTTCACTCTAGTTAAATAAAGCATAAACCGAACTAATTTTGCCTGCCTCTATAATTCAATATCGGTGATTAATTTACATTTCCCGTATGAAATATAGCATATGTCCTCAAAAGCATGTCAGATTCCTGTTACTTTGGCAATTTCTTTTTGCTTGTATGGCGTGCAGTGAGGCCTAGGAACCGTAGGCGACACGCTCTCTGCGGATATAGGCTGTTTCAAATGTGTTATAGTACAGATACTGCCAGAAGTATGTTACAACCCAAGAGACTTTCTTTGAAGGTAATGTTAAGTAAAAGATTCAAATTCTTCTGCAATAAGTTTTCTGTCTTTTGTTCTCCCAGCAGCTAGGAGAAAATAAATATATAATGCGCTGTTTTAGTGGAAACACGGATGACTGTTTCATGTCTCTGAGCTTAGGAGCGCATGTGCCATATCCCCTCTCATATCTGTAGATTGTTTACAATTACACTGAGACATTTGGATGCAACGATCCAGTAACAAGAAGAGACAAGCGCAGAAATTCAGATATAACATTTGCAATTAGTTAGAAAGAAATAATGAAATTAACATTTCTTAACGTTTTCTCTTTATTTCCTAGCTTTCGCACTTTAACTTATTTTAATTATTATTGTATAATAATGATACGAATTGTGTTACTTAAGCGCTTTTGATTTAGCATATTTCAAGTATGAAATATGGTAGAAAAGTTTTTTCCGAAAAACTGCAACATTTTCACACATTTATTGTCAAACAGTGTGAAACGCGTAAAACACAGGTTAAATTATCTATAGAGGAAAATAAACAAAATGGCACTTATTGAAGCGTACTAGGATAAATTAATGAAATAGCCATTTCACTTTCAGGTTGGAACTACCAATGTGTTTTAATGCTGATTTGCACTTCCATTATCGCAACTGTAATCTACATATGGTACAGTAAACTTTTCAACGGAAAATAAATCTTTCAAGGTACGAGTTTCTATTTAAAATTAGAGGAGACTGATAAATATTACGGTATTCAAATGTAATGGAAGAGGATATTTATGACCGAATCAGAATATTTAAAAATAATCTCGCAGAAGGGCAATAGGAGGACATAAATCAACTTCAAACTGGGCTTGAGTCAATTCCTTAACGCCTGCAATTTATGCATTTCTCCAGTGTCATAAATATCGACAGAAGCCTGTAAATCAGTTACTGGCATGAAACCAGTAACGTCACGACATAATTTTAAAAACGGTGTTGAATATAGGATTCAGACGATGGTGTTCCTATTAGGAATCTCTCTAAACACATATCATAATGTTTCGGTCATGAAATCGTGAAGGCGAGAAGTGGATTTGGGTGGGAAAGATGGATACCGGGTCTTTTTGGAAAGCTACCTTATGATTATATTGCGAGCGGAAAGAAGATAATCTCTGCAGGCCATGCTTTCGGGTTTCTGGCGCTATTTTGCCAATAAATCCCTGATATTTATTTTAACACCGAAATAAACTGCGGTCAAGCACGAAGGTATAATCTTATGATGAACGATGGCGTCAGTCTTGAAGAAAGATGCTAATCAAAAAAGAGTGCAAGGGAAGTCTTGGCTAGAGAAAACGTACACAAGAGGAAATCAGGATCGTAAATATATTATGTACATGAAGTCTCAGATGCGTTTGTTTAAGATGGAAATAATGCAGTAGTATTACTGAGCTTAATTAATTGTATTTATTTAAAACTTCTTATACATCTGCAGGTTAACAGAGGCAGAGTACTCAGAACAACATAAAATAAGAAAAGTGTTAAAACCAAAGAAGTGTAAAAAAAATTAAAAAATACCAGCAACAACAAATATACAGTAAAAATAACAATGATAAAATATAACAAAACTAAATGCAGAAATTACAAAATAACATAAGTAACAACAATAACAAGAATATAACATAATGATCTGTAGGAATAGTTTCTACAATAGAAATTGAATCGAAGTACCGTACAGAAAAAGTACCGTACTGTTGTATCAAAGTCAACCAAATATTGAGGCAGTATTTTTAACACTTGAATAATTTCAATTAAATTATATAATATGTAAATTCAATAACAACCCGCCTTGAAGCAATATGTATGTAATAATTTTTAAATGTATGTAACAGTCATTGCATATGCTTATATTATTGTAAACATGTTTAATAATGTTATGTGAATGCATTACGTAATTTAATAATGTAACAGCTGTGAGAATAATAAGTTTAACGTTGCTTACACTGAGGTAACAATGAGGTAACCTTGAGAAAATAATGAGTTTGAGACTTTAAATGCTACTAGTCATAATTAGAGCAACGAAAATGTAAATTTTGTGACAGTTTAAAAATAGCCAATTAACATGGCTATTAAAGCTAAAAAGCTTTAGTTAATCAGGGACTTGAAATACAAAAGCTTATGAGTTTGGACGGTTGAAATATGTTCAGTTGCCTGCAGACCTTGGTAGTGACCGGATGGAAGATGTGTTCTCTAAAGAAATATTACGTATTCGTGTGAATCCTAAAATAAGTATACGTGATAACAAAGTGCAAGTTTTAAATTAAAGAATCTCACAGCTCTTAATATCAGTGTAGTGTAGTGCTATTTAATTTGTGTTTAATAAAAAGAAGTGAATTTAAACTTAAAGTCTGTATAAGCCTACACCACGCCCTGATTAAGAGAAACGTGTCTCTAAAGTAATACTGAAGCAGCCGAGGCAAATACAAACATAACTACTATCTATAGAAGCAGTTTAATAACAAGGTTAATAATTAATATAATATTTTTAAAAAACTTGGAGCGTAACAACAAAAATACATCTTCAAATCAGCCTATATCGTAGTAGCATATTACGTACCAACAAACAATCCACTTCAAAATTGACATCCATAAGTGGAGCTAAATAAATAAACTACAACAGTTGATGAACAATACTGCTTCAAGTTGGCACTCATACGTGGGGCACACCTTCTTCAATATAAAATATGTCCGCAGGTTTGTTTTGCAAATTCATGTGCCAAATGAGGCCCCTAAGACTATCATCGCAAATACTTTCCAAACAAAATATATTATTCTTGTTGCTTTCACTGAGTTCTAGCAAAGCTCATGAATGTAAGTCTTACAAACATCCCAACAATTATCAACGTATAAAACGTTACAAAAACTTACCTACCCCACAAAAGATACAATGTTGATTTCAACAAAATAAAACTAGATAAAAGCAGGTAGACAACGGCATCTTCCTCACCTGATTCTGTTTAAAGTAAACAAAACATTGATATGTGAGATTTTAAAGAGAGCTATGTGCTGAAATTTTACCGAAATCTTTTAAAACTTGCTTGTACTTAAACTGGTTTGCTTTCTTGTTCTTATAGCGTATATGAGCTACAATATCAAATACATTTTTCTTGCAATTTTGTTGCCTTCAAAATGTTGCAAACTGTATTTTCCATTCAATTCTCCACAAGTGTTCGGAAAAACTAAGAAAGAATAAAAGAAAATATCTGATGTGTTACACTCGCATGCCTTTCTCTACTCTTGTACAAACTATTTTTACAAACGCTTATTCTCCATATGCTTCATGTCAATCGAGATATCGAGATGTTAATCTTATTGCTAATTTTCTTGTAAATGCAAGGGGAATATGGTAGATTTTAAGCGATAGTCAAATCTTTTAAGCGCTGATTGCTATGTGGTGCAATCCATTCTCTTTGCATGTCCAGGACATAAAAAAATGAATAACGAATTTGAAAAAAAGTATTAAGGATTGGAAAATTTAAGGGAATTCAAAGCAATATCTCGAAAATGGTCCACTCAACAACAAAAATGTATATGACATAAATTGTAGATCGCGTAAAAATACAAATTTTTTCTGTAGTAAAATTTTATCTATCTCTTATGGTTTACCAGTTATGCAAAAGTCGTTCACAATGAAGAATACTTTTGGAGACATTCCCAGAAAATTTTAGATATGCATTTCATTTGTCATGAAAATATCTTAAACATATGATATTTTAATCAAAATCGTTAGCCATTTTTGAGAAAATTAAACTTTTCGAAAAATGTTCCATGTAAAGTGTAATCTGGGGTGGGGGTATTTTCTTGAAAACCTTCGTGTCGTATCTCTGTAAGATACTGAACCTAAATACCAAGTTTGGTGTTTAGGTGTTCGTTTCTGAGTTATGCTGTTCACAGGCGCGCGCGCGCGCGCACACACACACACACACACACACACACACACACACACACAGACGCACAGACACACACACGGACATGTTTCTAAAATGCTTTTTTTGGATTCAGGGGGTCTCAAAACATGTATTTCCGGTGAAATTTCGGTATTGAGTTTTTGGGTGGAATACAATACTTCCCCTACACTATACGTAGTAGAGAAAGTAAAAATATACATATTTATATTCTTCAGGAATTGAGTTTGATTAATTTTGGAAATCTTGTTAAATATTTAGTAAGAAACATTTCCGAATTATTTCCAGAAGCATCAGAGCAGTTCCAAAGAATGTACATGAAAGTTTTATTTTATGAAAAAAAAAATCGTATTTGCGTCATATGTACCATTTTAGATGTTTAAGTAAAACATCTTTTTCTCATGGCAAATAACGCATATTTGAACCAAAATTTGACACTATGCATTTCATGAGTAGAGCAGCTCAGGATGGAATTTGGAACTGATTTGATTAAAAACTTTAGAATTGGAGAATATCAACAGTAAATCGACTTATATAAGGGTTAACGTTTCCTTTTAACGTTTAGGCTACATTTATAAGCCTTTACGGAATTCAGTTATTTGGAAACGGGATCAATAGCACTTCTGTTTTACAAAAAATCTTGCAGCAAATTTAGTTTACGCATTAAATTCTTATATATTACAAACATATGGAGGTCAATTTTAAATTTGAATATGCTGTCGACAAGGAGTACAGGCATGCGAGATATGTCTTTTTACCATCAGTAGAGCCCACCATCAAAAGGCGCTGCATCAGTAAGCATGTAAAATGTTAGGTACTATTTCCCAGTTAGGTACACATAGTAGAGTAAAGATTTTGGTGAACAGTATTAGACGCGCTTTATGAAAGACAAAATGAAGAAAGAAATGCTACTTGACTCACAGTCAGGTTTTGTTCTGGCTTAGAACCAAATGCAGTGTTGATGACCGAAAACTCATACAAACAGTGAATGAAGAAAGAAAAACTAGCAAGATACTACTATTTAAAACAATTTTTGTTTATGGTTGAAGCAGCTTCCAATCTTATCCGCAATCATCACAAGGAGCCTGCATTTTTACTTTTGGAGAATATTGGGAACATGATCAAGTGATATTCTTCTCGGAGAGTCTAGCTTTGTCGGTGGCAAGAAAAGAACCAGATTTGAAAGGTTAAAGCAACAGAAAATCTGAAAGAAAGAGGCGATAAATAATTCTGATGGCCCTTAACTCTGTTTGCCTTAGCATAATTTTTTGTTCAGCACAGGACTAGGAAAATGAATTATTGGTATCTCTGGATCCAACAGTTAGGTGTAATACAGAATATGATGTAATCTGGAGAAGGCCTCAAGACAAGAGGCCTGCCAAAAGCTTAATCTATCAGTTACATGTTTCCTGCAGATGGTCAGTTTCTAGCAACAAATATTTGCCTCTGATTTATGAGCAGTGTAAAGGCTTTTCTGATCAACTATGTATCTTTCATGTTTTATAAAGCGCACAAAACGCATTATATGCCAATGTTTTCATATAAATGCTTATATAAGCCTAGTCTTTTGACCCCAGTGTGCCTTGTACCTTGAGGGCCTTACATGCTGTCGGATCATTCAAAGGTTACCGCAAAGAGAAGTCCTCGGTACAATATTCCAAATTAATTTCCCAGCCAGAGATCGCTAAAGGCTGCGTTATGCTGTTTAATTAAACAGCATGGGGCCAAGTAATTTATCGGCCAAGCTGGGATAGACCCCATTTTTCCTAGTTTGACGCACGATTCTGTAGTTGTTGCAGTTTGCAGCGAGAGGGACTCCCTCGGGCAAGACAGGTCGGCGAGAGTGGTGGAATGTGGACACAGGAAGTCCGTCCAAGAATTACTTTGACCATAAATCAATTCAAACCTGCCGTTTGTGTGTGTAGCTAGTTTGGCAAAATTTAGGTCACTCGCAATTTCATTCCTCCTCATACCTAACCGCTTCGCTTTTTTCTTTTCTTAGTTTGTTTCCTACTTCAGAGCATTTGGAGTCTTGACTACCATTCTAACCTTTCGGTCATAAGGAAACGCGCAGGTGACAATGTCAAATTCTGGTAGTTTGGTCCAATGTTTATGCAATTTATACAACTTATAATTACGTTTCAGCTGCAATATACGCCAAGTTGTCTAAAAATGATTAATTCTTAAGAAAATGATGAATGTATATGACATGAACTATAATTTTTAAAATGCTCCTCATGGGTGATTTATCACGGTTTAAGATTAAGCCTTCTTTGTTCAGAAAGAGCATGTTATCTACAGCCTAAATGCCATTATTAATTACATTACAGTCAAGCAAGATATGAATATTTTAGATTTATGCTCTAAATTTCTTTTTAGTTTTAATACATTGTGAAAAATTAAACTACCATTACTTTAAAACCTTTGGTTTTGCATAAAATATCCCCTGTGTTTTCCTCTTTAAACCATATTTCAGCATATCTTGCAAATTTGATTTCACTTGGACAATACATTTTCTAAAGGGAGCATTTGTAACAACAAAATACTGAGAACATAAATTAGGGGAAAACAGAAATTAAATGTCACAAGCACTTTGTAATGTAACGGCTCAGGACACATACTGATTTCACTCATGATGGTTACTTCAAGCATCTTCCTAAAAATGTTATTGAAAGAAAAAGAAATGCCTAAATTTTCATGTTGGTGGGCGACGCACTTCATATTGCTATTTACTGGCATTCAAATGTTAGAAAGCAGAAAAACAAGGAGCAACAAACATAAATGATAAGATATCAAGTATGTACAAAACCAGACTTCGAAGTTTCATAGTTTTAAGCAAATTCATTGCTCTATTACCTTTTCTACCTTTACTCGAATGATAGGTTACTCCATTAATGCCATTTAATTTAACTGGATAAATTTCAGAGTTTTGAGTTGCTTATAAATACCATTCTACAAATAAAATGTAATATTTACAAATATTTATAGTAACTTTCGATAGGAGAAGAAATTTAATTTTCCTTTATATATACAGGGTGGACATTTAAGTTGATACTGTACAATATCTCCAAAACTATGCGTTGTAGAAAGAAATATCTTGTTGCTTGATATTATGGGGGAAAGTAAATGCCATTTAGCCTGTTTATTTGGAGGACGTTGTGATGGTCATTTTAGTGTTAATTTAATTTTTTTAAGTGGGAACCTATATTTTTAATGTTGTTTTCTCACTTGTCATAAAAAACTAAACATGTTATATATAAAGCACTTGTTCATAACTAACGTAAATAAAAACGAAAATTCTGAATGGCTGTGTACGAAGAGCACAATGAATAGTTAGACCATCCATAGATGGTCATTTGAGAGTCAAACGTTTCGTAATTGGAAACCAACATGTTTCCTTATTCCTCATCACAAAAACAGCTTTTTATGAAACATTTTCTAATGAGAAAACAATATATAAAATGTACGTTTCCGTTTAAAAAAATTAATTTAGCCATAAAATCACCATCATAACTTCCTCCAAACAAAACACGACTAATGATATTTATTTTCCCTCATATCAATCAACTTTTACTAAAAACATTTCTTTCTAGAACAATTAGTTTTGGCGATATTGTAAAATCTCAACTTAAGTTAAATTGAGTTTTATTTATGGACGCTCTTTAACTACTGCGGCCCTTAGCGTCCCATTCTATATTGGACGTGAAATTTTGCTCAGAGGCCTCTTTATTCGGCTTGAGGTTCTTTTACGTGCAGTAAATCTATGACACGGGATCACCGGCTTTACTTCCCTTCCGAAGGAAGCCATGCTGAGGATATTTACGCCCGAAAAAATCCATCGCTCTCCGCCGGGTTTGAACCCGCGACCTCGGGAACTAGAGGCTAGCATGGTAACCACTACACCACGGAGTACGACTCTCAACTTAAATGGTCCATCTTGTATATACATAGGTGCTTCAAAGATAGAGGGCGTAATTTTAGGTGTGGATTCCTCATATGTAGACAATAAAAAAGTCCATTAGAACGTGTGCTGGGAAATGCTTGGTTTCTGAGTTATGGCCTTCAAAACTGATATTCACCGGAACGTATTTATTACCGCAGGTACTTTTCTTTACAGAAGATGTTCAAAGTCTTGCTTGAATATAGGCCTCATATCGAAGTCTCATGGCCGTCGAACACGACCCTAAATTTCTGAAGTATTGCGTATTTCCTCACAACTTGCCACAATTTATTTCTGAAGGGATTCCATGTCAGGTATAGGAGACGAATACACCAACGTTTTTAAATGGCTCCACAAATGGAAATCGACATGGTTCAAATCAGGTGAGCGTGGTGGCCAAGCAGTTGGACCACCTCTACCTATCCATCGATTAGAAAACCTTCGATCCAAGTACCGACGAGGGGTACAACTGATGTTCGCAGGAGCACCATCATGCAAGAAGTGATCTTGTTGACGAATGCTCAGTGGAGTGTCTTCATACACATGAGGTATGGTGTTTCCCGGAAGTTTGTGTACGCCTGTCCCGCGACTATTTTTGTAAGTACACGGGGTCCAACTAACGGTTCCAGTTATACCGGCCCACATGCTGAGAGTGAACCGCACTTGGTGATGGAGATGGAACAATTGCATATGGGTTTTCATATACCCTTACATGCTGAATGTGGAAATTTGTAATGCCATCTCGTGTGAACTCTGCTTCAGCTCTAAATAATACTAAGGCAGGAAAGTTCGGATGTGTAGCACACTAATGTACGAACCATTGGCAGAACATCAATCGAGCTGGGTACTCTAACGTGACAGGGCTGTACACATCGCAAATGATGATACATTTGCATGAGGAACATTCACTTGCAACGCTAACCTTCGTGTGCTGATGGAGTAGTGAGCACAGGATTCAGAATCTCCTCCTCTACATCTGCAATCGTAAATCTTGGTCCTCCCCTCTACAAACCAGGAGATGCAAACTTCCCATGAGCGCACAGACGGCGATGGAGACGTTCAAATAGCTTCGATCTGGAACATCTTCGTTGTGGGTACTCTTGGTACAAACGTCGAGCCAGCGCAGCATTGCCGTCTGCCTTACCGTATATGAAGTGCATTTCTACCAGCTCCTGACTTGAGTACATGTCGCTCAGTCGAAAGTCAAACACAACACTCAATGTACCCTTCGTCTCGGAATGAACTGTCAGTTTCCTGTCAGGGCAACTATCTGCGGGAAGAAAAACGTTGAGGTGAATATCATTGTTTTGAAGACCGTAACTCAGAGACCAAGCATTTCCGTCCGCATGTAATGGACTTTTTTATATGTGGAATACATATCTGAATTTATGCCCTCTATTTTTTAAACATCCTGTATTTATAATATTATAGTTTCTTAGAAACAGAACCAACTAAATTTTCCCGGATAAAATAGTTTCGTTTGTTGTAATAAAAGCAGAATATTTCTGGCTTTAATTGTTCAAGCTAAGCATTCGACCATTAATGGAGATTAATTAAAATATTGGTTTTCATTTATTGCAGCATCAAAAGGATGATTTTCCCGGCTTTAGTTACTGAAACTAAGCATTGAACAATTAATGACATATTAATTAAAATGATGTTCGTTTGTTGTAATAAGAAAAGAAGAATGTTCCTTTAATTCTTACTTCCTTTAATTGTTTTCCTCTATTTTTTTCAATAATTATTGAAACTAAGCATTGTAGCTCTGAGCCATTAATGGGAAATTAATTCAAATACAGAAGACTTAAAATAATGGTGCTAAGATTTTCTGTAACATCTCCTAGGAAAAAAATAAGCTATCGTTTTTATTTTGGAACATGAAATGCTGCATTTAGACGCATTAATGCACTAAGCATATAAAAATTACGCACAAAATTAATACAGTGTTTATTTATTTACTTATTTTCACCAAAACAGAGATCAACGAAAAAAGTGATACACTTGCAATAGACAAGCATTCCATTAGTTTACTTACTGCATGCGTACTTTCCAGGAGATACTTGCACAATAGATTGATAATCACAAAATACTAGTATTGGACTGGTTGAAGTTTATGAAGTTCGTCAAAGCTTAGAATTAAATAGTTTTCACTATTAGGTGTGCGGTGGAACACACCAAGAAGTTCGTTGTGTTTCCACTTATACATTGCAGCAGCTGCTGTTGCAATTTCTTTTCGATATATCGATGTTGATTGATATCTCGACTGTTACATCACGAAGAATCGTGTAATGCGGCACGTGGATGGAGCAATGGCAGTTAAACAATCGTCTGCATGACGTAGCCAGATTATTTTATAATTCAGAGAGTGACTGAAGGAACGTGATGTTGCAGCGCTATGTGTTTCATCTCCCTGCAACACATTTCTCTGTATTTACGTCAGGTCGCTCGCTATGTTCACTTCATGCGACCAAAATGCTTCTGCTATGTCCTTAGGTATTGAATGTAAATGCACAACTGCAAACGACCCACAGACAAAGCTATAATTTACGTCTCGCGTAAGGGGTAATCGCGGGATTTCCCCAATTGACGAAATGCAGCTTACCTTTCTTAGTAATAGGTAAGTACTTTCACTTTATTTATACTTGGAAATACAGATAAATGCAGAATTTTAAGCAGGCGTTTATAACTCAAGTTGAACCTGCATACACCCAGCGTTTCAAAAGCTCCTTATAACCTTAAGATATGCAAAACTTGGCCTGATGGCTATTTGAGTGACATTTTCTGCTTGTTCGTCGGATGGTACCCTTGTGTTTAAACGACAGTGTATTCCCAGGAACGTGGTTTATTGATGATAATGTTTTAAAGAATTTGATTTTTAAATGTTCGTATTTTCGTGTTAATAATACAACAAAATTTAACGATTATTTCGCGAAAAAATTAAAAAAAATATGTGCATTAATATAAACACGGACTTTGAAATTATTTTGGAAAAAAAGATTAACTTAATTTACACAACACAAATACTCTACCATCCGTAAAATGAATTATTAATACCACCAGTAGTTCATGCGAGGTTTAACAGAGATGCAAGTTAGTTTTGAAGGGATATTAATGTTTCGTAGGAAATATTAACTTAAATATCATTTAATGCAAAATTCCATGACAGCAAAATGCAAAATACGACTTTCGACGTTTTCAGGCCAATGAAGATCTAACTATTAAATTGCAGTACGTAAAGAATATTTCACTGTCCGTATTTGGTGATAGTCATTAGGCTTGAACAAATATCTCACATAATCTATGAAACGGGTTAACTTTTAGCTTTAAATGCAGTACAGTACGATTATTTCCTCCTGGCCGTACTCAGCTGGATGCGCAGTGGCTGGACGAGCCCATTATCTCCCGCGAGCGGTTTTGGGTTAATGGTAGGAGAACAGCCGTTACGTACCTTACGCTTACCTGTTGCATCACGCTATGGGAATACTGCCGATCTTTTCTCCCCTCTCCTCTCCAACCTTCTCCTCGTTTGCGTTTCTGCAGGGTCAGGTCGAAAAGATCGTACTATACATCTGTGTCATTTCTAACCTGATACAGGTTTTGGAATTTGCAGAATTCAATATAATACAAAAGTACCTATGTATTATTTTCACTCTAAAATTTATGTAAACAGTTGCTTTGACTTAACATTTATCAAATCGAGATTGATATCAGATTTTTCAATTAATTTTAATGCATCCAAAAGAAAATCGACTTTGATTGCTTTTATATCGTCAACATGCAAGTTTTATAATTAATTTTGAATATGCTATTTTTGTGTTTACCGCGCGAATAAAAACTTTCACGAGAAAACGAGCAATTAGTGAAAATTCGCAAAAAAATTAAGCTTTAAATCGCCTACAAAATATTGTGATACATACATATACTTACAGTCAAAGTTGTAAAATATTTTTCGCGTTTATGGTTAATAATAAAAACGCATGGCCCTGTCTATTCCAAAAACATGAGACTGTTTACTGCTGTTATGCATATGACATGTGTTTGAGCAAACATAACGTGATCTATTATGACTAAATTTAAACATTGAAAACGATATACAACAGATGAATTCGTCCAGTGCTGATTGCGGCTATATCCTGGCATTTGGGGAGTGGCTGGTTTGTGCATTTTTTTTTTTTTTTTTTTTTTTTTTTTGTACTTTCTCTACTACGTATAGCAAGTAGGGTAAGTATTGTATTCCACCCAAAAACTCGATACCGAGATTTCAACGGAAATATATGTTTTGAGACCCCCTGGATCCAAAAAAAGCATTTTTGGAAACATGTCCGTGTGTGTGTCTGTGAACAGCATAACTCAGAAATGAACAGTCGGATAAACACCAAACTTGGTATTTAGGTTCAGTATCTTCCAAGGATGCGACACGAAGGTTTTCAAGAAAATCCCCCCACCTCAGATTACCCTTTACATGGAAGATTTTTCGAAAATTTTGATTTTCCCAAAAATGGCTCTAACGATTTTGATTAAAATATCATATCCCTTTGCCACAGATAGTACTCTTTGCATATCCAAGACAAAAAAATGAATAACAAATTCCCATTTGAGAAAATAAGCATTGAAAAATTTAAGGGAATAACAAGCAATATCTCGAAAATGGTTCACTCAACAAAAAAAAATGCATCTGACATAAATTGTGTATTTTAACGCGATCTACATTTTTGTGCAGTAAAATGTTGTCTATCTCATGGTTTACCAGTTATGCAAATGTCGTTCACAATGAAGAATACTTTTGGAGACATTCCCAGAAAATTCAAGATATACATTTTGTTTGTCATGAAAATATCTTAAATATAGATATTTTAATCAAAATCGTTAGTCATTTTTGAGAAAATTAAAATTTTCGAAAAAATGTTCCATGTAAAGGGTAGTTTGGGGTGGGGATTTTCTTGAAAATATTCGTGTCGCATCCTTGGAAGGTTTTTTTGTAGGAGTTGTATTGTAGTTCAACTGTTGGGGAGCCGAACTTGAAGTAGCTGCAACCGCACGTATAGTACCGGTTTCCGGTAGCCTTCGCCCCAAATGTACTTTCCGGTGGCCTTTGCTCCAAATGTTTAAAAAATATTAACTTTATAATTTGACTGTTTCTTTAAATATTATATATTTATGTTTGCCTCGGCTGCGTCAGTATTTTTGTTAGAGACATGGATGTCTTAGCAGGGAGGTGGTGCGACTGAAGAATGTAGGCTTACACAGATTATACTTTTTAATTCACTCCTTTTTATTAATTCTTGACACAATTTAAAACAACTTACACTAATATAGAGAGCTATAAGATTTTTTTTATTAAATAGTTTCACTTTTTAACAGATAAAACTATTTTCGTCTCACACGAATACGTATTAAATTTCTCGAGGATGCATCTCGAGTCTGATTAGTAACAATGTCTACTAGCAACGCGTACAGTTATGAGCACTGTCTACAAGCAATTGACTTGATTTCTAGCGCCTAAATTTGTAAATCTCTGTATTTCAAGTCTCTGATTGGTTATTCCTAATCCAATAGAATGCTTTTATTTAACTTAAGCTTTTTTCTGGTTGTTGATTGGTTATTTTATAAACTATCACAAAAATTATATTGTTGTTGCTCCAGTAATGACTAGTAGCATGTAAACTTTCAAATTCATTATTGCCTCAAGGTTACCTCATTGTTAGCAACTTTTAACCTATTATTCTCACAGCTCCTACATTATTTAATTACATAATACATTCACATAGCATTATTGAACATGTATACAATAATATAAGCATTTACAATGACTGTAATATACACTTTTTATATATTGTTACATACAGATATTGCTTTAATGCTGGCTCTTATTATATTTATATATTATATAATTAGACTGAAACCATTTAAGTGTTAAAAATACTGCCTCAAAGTTTGGTATTTGCCCGAGTTTTTGTTTTTGAGTTATGCTGTTCACAGACACAGACACACACACGGATCTTTTTCTAAAAATGCTTTTTCTTTATTCAGGGCGCCTCCAAACATGCTTTTGCGGTGAAATCTCGGTATCGAATTTTTGGGTGGAATACAATACTCCCCCTACTTAGTAGTAGAGAAAGTAAAATTTAAAGTGGAGAAAGTCAGAAACACAGACCAGAGCAGACAGTACATCCTAGAGTATGCAGATGTTTCCAAGGTATACATCTGCGGTTAGTAGTGGACAGGTTAACATTAAACACTAGACTGAGATCTTAACGGAACTTGAAAGTCTTGCGAGACAAAGGTATTCCAGCTTCTCTGATCTCATGAGTGTTCTCTTATGTGTACAGCTTTTGGCTCTAGATTATTATTTTAACACTGTGTACCAGGCATTACTAAATGATCGCATCTGTGTCTTGCTCATGGTTAGATTGGTGTCAGCTGTCAGCTAATGCAGTTATCGAGCTCAAAGAAAATAATTTCCTGCATTTAGCAGCGGCTTCTGTGTTTTCAGCATCGTGATCTGGTGTATACCAAGACGACAACAACCTGGAACATAACTCAACAGGTGCTGTGTGTGTGTGTGTGTGTGTGTGTGTGTGTGTGTGTGTGTGTGTGTGTGTGTGTGTGTGTGACCTGGTCACGGAGACAGAATCCAATTGGCTGGTTATCACCTGAATATGCCGCCATTTATCCGACTCGAGTGATATTGACTCACTGGCCACTTTCCAAAACGTCCCCACCATCACCGCGACTCTAGTGGAAAGTAACGGCTTCTTTTACGACACTTGTTTGTTTCGGGAATCCTTGTCTACGTGCCTTGCTTTCCAAACAGGACACCTCTGTGTCCTGAATCGCATTTCCTTAAGTCTCGCGTGGGAGAGTCCGCTTAAATACATCCAGTGCTACTGAGCTGCTTATACCTACACAGCTATTAAGATATTCTCGAATTGGAAACATCATCTTGTCGGCGATTTCTTTGGTAAATTAAAAAAAACTGGACTACTATCATTATGTACAACTATACATAGCAGCAGCCTACATCAACAATCGAAATGATTTTCCAAATCAGATATTAACCTTCTTGTACTAAATTGTATTAAAACTAGGTTGTTTCCTTTTGCATTAGAATCTTCTTGTATGAAATCTTATTTTAACAATTCATATATCTGATTGCTCTACTCACTGAAGTTGTTGATTCTAACTGATTCTACCAAAGTTAAACATTTGGGAATAATAACTGACCAAAATTTAAAATGGGATAAACATGTGCCACTTGGGGCACAGATCTGCCACAGATTCTTTGCTCCTGTTTGATGAAGAAATAATAAATGAATTATAATAAAAACTGTTATAATGAATGGAAGTACAACGTGGAATGTGAAAAATCGATTTAAAATTGCTTTATCAACTGCAAACTCCCCAACTAAAATTTTTAATACCGGTTAGTACAGCAATAATTATAGTTGCTCCTGTAAAGTAGTCTCCAGTGTCTACATCTATTCCTACTGTAAATAAATTGATTTTATTATCCTATCAAATTCCTTAACTATCTCAATACCCTACATGCCAGCTATACTCGATAAGATGTACGTTGGTACTGTGCTGTTATACCTCCTTGAACCTTTAATACCACTACAAAAAATAAGAAGAATGTGAGTAAATAAACTTCCGAATTATCCCTCAAAGGTATTTAAAATCAGTCAAGTTTATAACAGCGGTTTATTGAATTTCCTATATAAAAACACACATTTATTTAAACCGTATTGCCACAAACATATAACCAACTTCAGATAAAATATGTTTGTTAGAACCTTAATGTACCACAACTGCAACTTTTAATCGCAGTAAAAATGTTGCTCCAAGCCTTTACAACTTAATTGCCAAATCCCTGAAGATGCAATATGCCCATGCTTCTTACTTTAGAAATTAAACGAAAATACTATTAAAGTGCCAATATATTGTTTCAAATAAATATTTACTACTATTTGCAAACAATGGAAACAGCAAAGTCCAAATGTTGGACCCAATATCAGCAGTTCTAAAGATAACTTTTCAACGTTTAGTTACCACGCATGGTTTTCGCTTTCCGCAGCAAGGAATCGGTACTGAGATAGGATGTTTTCCTTAATATGGTGAAGCAGTTGCCTTCTCCTCAGCTTGAAGAGGACACTGTAGGTACATTTTACTTTCTCTACTACATATAGTAAGTAGGGGAAGTATTGTATTTAACCCAAAAATTCGATACCGAGATTTCACAGAAAATATATGTTTTGAGACCCCCTGAATCCAATAAAAGCATTTTTGGAAACATGTCCTTGTGCGTGTGTATGTGTGTCTGTGAACAGCATAACTCAAAAACGAACAGTCGGATGAACACCAAACTTGGTATTTAGGTTCAGTATCTTCCAGAGATGTGACACGAAGGTTTTCAAGAAAATCCCCCCACCCCAGATTACCCTTTACAGGGAACATTTTTCGAACATTTTAATTTTCTCAAAAATGGCTCTAACGATTTTGATTAAAATCTCATATATTTAAGATCACTTTATGACAAATGAAATGTATATCTTGAATTTTCTGGGAATGTCTCCAAAAGTATTCTTCATTGTGAACGACTTTTGTATAACTGTAAACCATGAGAGATAGACAAAAGTTTACTACAGAAAAAATGTAGATCGCGTTAAAATACACAATTTATGTCATATAGTTTTTTGTTGTTGAGTGAACCATTTCCGAGATATTGCAAGAGTAAAGAAAGTCATGTGACTGTAACACATCAGATTTTTAACCGAATGGTGCCCCTCCGCGTTACCATGGCACCGTTATGAATCATATCAATAGGGCATTGCAAACAAGAATATATGTGCCATACATCTATGTGGAATTGACCCCTCCTTTGTTTCCCCGATTTGACTCATATGATTGTTTTGCATATGGGATTTTCTAAAGGATCATGTTTACGTACCGCCACTTCCAGTAATTCGGAAACGACTGCGCGGTCGCAACGGAGCAGCTATTGCTGAGATTGACTGCGATATGCTACAAAGGGTTTAGCAGGAGACAAAGGGTGCTCACATAGAACACTTATATCTAAAAAAAAAAAATAATAAAAAAAAATGGAGAATTCACCTTACGAAGCATGTATCTCACAACACCATATGTTCATTAGATTTTACGAAACGTATTTATGAAATACGGTCTATCGTTTTGACTTGCCCTGTATTTTCTCTTGTGGATTGTTCCCTGAGCATAACTTTCTTCTATTTCAAGGGAGTGCTAAAGGGTTATATTCAATTTAAATGAAATTGCTATGTTTTATCAATAAATGTATTTATTATTGTTATTATCACTATTGTCATTCAAAATTGAAATAGGACGATCTTGACAGTGAAGAAGTCAATTGATAAAATAAATGAGTCGAATAATATTAAAAGCTTTCACTTACACTCAAGTTTCCAATACCTGCAGAAGATGAGACCTTGAAGTCTCGAAACGATCGTCCAGATTTTACCATCTTGATGTAAGTGAAGGCTTTTAATATCATTCGACTCATTTATTTTATCACTATTGTCATTGTCGTAGTCATTATCACATCATCATTTTCTCAAAACAGTACATGAAAAAAGGCACAAACCAAAATGTCCTAAGTTACTTATTATTGATCATCTGAGAAATGTCGCACTGAGTACTTATTAACATAATTTCTCTGATAGTTTCTGTTACTCATATTTTGTTAATATAAATTACAAGACGACATTGTTTTTAATTTTTTTCTGTAAAAGTCCTTGTGTTACAATGCTGATATTTATCATCTTATCGTAATAGGAAAAAATCTAGTTCTAAGCACAGAAAAAGGATTTCTACTTCTCTTACTTTTTTTTCTCCTTAATGCTGAATGTGGATGAGTGAAACGTAGCGTTACGTTCTATACAAAGTTACTTAGACAATTTGTTCATATAGATTTATTCGTCTTCATTTTAGCTGCCAAATTGACAAAGGGAAATTTTTCCTTTTTTAATGTGCAAAAAGAACAAAATTTCTGCTATTTTATCAGATTTTTCATTTTATTACTTTATATTATGTCCAAAATTGCAGTGATTTTTCAACTTTTTCAGGTGTGGCATTTACAAAAATATTTTACACGCATTTAGTAGAGAAATTTTATATAATACTTGGCAATGTTATCGATATTTTCTGATTTGGCATTTTTGCTTGAATTTTGCTCTACTAAATACAGTGAAATGGGTTTGTAAACGCCAGAGTTAAAAAATTGGTGCAATTTTCCAAAAATGCAAAAACAAATAAAATGCAAAATCTGGGAAAAGTCCAGAATAAGCAAACTATAACTTCGTTTGTACTCTCGGCATAGAATTTTCTCTGCGTTAATTTGCTCGCTAGCATATTTTTAAATTGGAGACTGGTAGCTGTTGGGGTCACTGTATACAAGTAAAACACGTATATTAAAGAAGCGTTTTGATGTTATACAGGTTGGACCATTTAAGTTGAGATTGTGCAATATCTCCAAAACTAAGCGTTGTAGAAAGACATGTTTGAATAAAAGTTGCTTGATATTATGGGGGAAAGTAAATTCCATTAGTCGTGTTTTGTTTGGAGAACGTTATGATGGTCATTTTAGAGTCAATTTAATCTTTTTAAATGGGAACCTACATTTTGTATGTTTACTCATTAGAAAATGGTTTATAAAAAGCTGTTTGTTTTGTGATGAGGAATAAGGAAACAAAATAAAAAATGTTGGTTCCCAATTCTGAAACGTAACTTCACCCTCAAATGGTCATCCATGGATGGTCCAACCATTCATTGCACTCTTCGTACACAGCCATTCAGAAGTTTCGTTGTTATTTACGTTGGTGTAAGAACAATTGCAAAATGCTTTATGCAAATTTTGTTTAGTTTTCTATGAGGAGTGAGAAAACAACATAAAAAAGGCATTTAAAAATTAAATTCACCTTAAAATGACCATCACAACGTCCTCCAAATAGAACACGACTAATATAATTAACTTTCCATCCATAATATCATGCAACTTTTATTCAAGGCATTTCTTTCTACGACGCTCAGTTTTGGAGATATTGTACAGTTTCAACTTAAATGGTCCACCCTGTATAGAAGCATAAGGAACGTGACTGGACGCTGAAGGAATTGGTTTTCAATTATGTGAGTGTCCACAATGAGAGAGGAAAATATGGGAAAGTGTGCAAAATGAGGGAGGGAATTATTGTAGCAATGATATGAACATCTGGAGGGAGAAATTTAGCCAAAAAGGAGAGAGATAGCGAAACGTCTGATCAAATGATACTTTTGGGATTGTGATTGATAACAGAGGATGTAGTATTCATTCTGGGCCTCCAAAGGCTTTCTTTTCTTTTTAATTCTTTTACTTGTATAGGCCTCTAACTTTTGTCGTTTTATCAGGAGGCTTTGAGCTTAAAAATAGTTACCTAACTCGTTGACTGCAGGTGTTTTAACTGATTTTCATTGGAAAACACGCTCACATTCACCCCCAAATTCATACTTTAGACCTAGTGGAGGGAATGAGTCTGGTTAGAGGAAAATTCCCCTCCCCGGCAGGGAATAGAACCCGAGTCCTGTGGGCTGGCTAGAGAGGCAGTTTCCTCTAAATATGTGACGGTTTAAGAAACCTGGGCAGTCGAGAACAAGCTGGTATAACAGTTCTGCTCCATTACTGAGGACTATTAGCTTAATCACTGTGCTGGCTAATCCGCAGTGCTGTTACAGAGTTTCTTGACAATAGCGGTTTTGAAGCCTGAGAACACCGTTACTTATGTCACTCTGCTAGGTGACCCCGTGACCCGAGTGTTACACCGCACTTTACCGTTCTTCCACGGGTTGACACCAAATGTGCCAAGTTGCCCACGCGTGAATTGTCCTCGCAATTACGTAGTCAAAACACGTGATCCCTTTTGGAGCAGGAATCATCCAAGATGGGCACCCATGCTGAGATACTCGAAAACAGCATTCTGTGTTTGCAATCTGATCCAAGAAATGAGTTTATTAGATGTTATTTTACTTTCACTTAAGTAATAATAATAATTAATAATAGGATATAGTAATTACACATTCACAATTACACTTATCATCCTCTGAAAAACAAATTCTCGTGATCAAGGGGCAGTGAGTTCTAAGAAGCATTAGCAAATGTATGCTGAGGAATTTCCCTACTAACCTGTTGTAAAGTCGTGGACCAAAATTGCTACTATAGGGGTGAGTGAGTGAGTGAGTGAGTGAGTGAGTGAGGTTTAAGGGACCGTCGACAACTATGTCATTATGGCCCGTTACTATATAACTAAAGGTTATAGATACAGTACATTTAGCTTCTAATGCTTTGGTTTATAAATTTAATGGAGTCAAATATGCCAAATTCAGAGCAGAAACTTTTTTAGAGGTAATCCAGAGGACTAGAGAGTCATATTTTTACTATTTACAATAGGTAAGTAGAAGAAGTATTGCATTTTACCGAAAAATTCGAAGTCGAGATTTTGTAAATACATGTTTTGAGGCACCCTGAATCCAAAAACATGTGTCTGTGAACAGCATAACTAAAAAACGAAAAGTCGGATAAATACCAAACTCTTCCAAAGATGTGACACGAAGATTTTGAAGAAAATCTCCCCGCCCCGAGCACCCTTTACATATAACATTTTCGAAATTATTTTATTTTCTATTTTGATTAAAATGCTATATATTAAAAATATTTTCATGGCAAATAAAATGTATATCTTAAACTTTCTGGGAATGCCCTGTAAAGTCCTCTACATTCAGAAGGAATTTTGAATAATCTTGTATACCTGATCAACGTTAAGCGATAAACGAAAACGCACTACACAAAAAATGTAGACCACTTTAAAACACACAACTTATTTTAAATGCATTTTTTATGGCATCAGTCGATTTAGAGAGATCCGTTTTTAGTGGTTCGAATCCTTCAATAATTCGTCATTCTTTAAAAGTCCTGTCGATATTCAGTTGTTTTTCGCGATTGCACGGAAAGAGTGAGGCCGGCGTAAAGCGTTCAGTTCTTAAATAGTTGACTATCGCTATTCCTTTTTTTTTAATTTATAACGAAATGTGTAATATAGCTATTTCTTATTTATCTCGATTAAACTGAATTAGGTAGAAAAATAACCCTTTTTAAGAATAGTTCTTATAACCATCAATAAATTATATAGGGTAGAGAAGTTAATGTGAATGTAATATATCTGAAGTTTCTTGTTATTGCTATTTCAGTAATATCCCAATCTACAGGGTGATTTATGAAGAACTGACACATTTCTTTCTTTAATTATACTCTTCGAAATTCACTCAGTGCCCCAATTTTAGCACCAAATTAAGCAGAATGTTCTGGAGTTTCGATTGCGTGCCACTAGATGCGCAGATGTTGATGTTTTATTTGTAATTGTTAGTTTTATTGTCGGCAACTGTTTTTGAGATTTTGTTCTAGTCAACGTTCTAGTCTAGTACACGTTAAACGAACGACTCTTCCTTGTAAAGCAATACTGGATTACGAACTCAATTACAGGTACTCAAAGGGCATACCAGAGAGAATTTGGTGTTCGAATCCTACCCACAGAAACACAATAATGGGACTGGTAAACAAATTGGAAACAACTGGATCCTGGGAGTGAAAAAGGCAAAACTCTTTCATCCAGGCTTCCCATGGTTTTTGTTGACGTAAGAGCACGACTGGATCAGTCACTCAAAAAAATCATTAAGATGTTTGTCGTAGGAGACAGGGTACAGCTACTCAGTTTGTCAGAGAGCTGTGAAAAGTGCAGGCCTAAAGCCGTATAGGATTACGGTTGTCCATGAGTTACAGGAACCAGATAAGCATAGACGACTGAATTATTGTCGTTGGTTTCAGGCGTTCATTGTGCGAATTCCTGCCATATTGTCCATCACATGCTTCACAGATGCAGCATGGCTCCATGTATCCGGTTATGTGAACTTAAATAACTCGCGCTATTGGGCCAGCGAAAATCCACATGTTATTCACGAAGCACCTATGCACCCGGTTAAAATCGGAGTTTGGTGCGCAATATCCGCACAGAGAATCGTAGGACAATTTTTTTTAAACGATGCAAACACTGCAGAATACTGACGGATGCTACTAGAGCAACTAGACGATGCAGAGTTGAGTCAAGGATATTTTCAGCAGGACGGCGCTACATGCCATACATCAAACGAATCCATGGCACTAATTGCAAGTTTCTTTGACGACTAGGTAGTTTCCAAGAAGCTGTGGCCACCGAGATTTCCGGATTTGACGTCACCGGATTTCTTTCTATGGGGTTGCTTAAAAGACAGGGTTTATGCCACACGTCCTCAGACATTGGACGATCTGAAGCACAACATTACACAGAAGATTCAAGCTATTTACAACAGAGTCCTCCAACGAGTGCCCAATAACATGGAACGACGTAATGAGTTGTGCCTTATGCAGGATGGAGGACATTTTCAGCTTTTGCTATAGAGGTAAATAATCTCCCAAAATTTCTCTGCATTTCAGATATAATAAGTTGTGGCTAGCATAACTCGTTTTGAAACAATTAAAGAAATAAATGTGCCAGTTCTTTATAAATCACCCTGTATAATGCCATGTTATAGTGTATATAGCATGCGTGAGTAAATGGTTTAAAGCATATACAATTAATAAACTCGGAGCGAAATGGTGCAGACCATAACGTCTATGGCTCACATTCGGAAGGATGGAGTTCAATCCTCTCATTTTATTTTCTGTGGTTTCTCTCAATTACCAGATTCAATGCCACGGCTTAAAGTTTCACTCATGGAATGAAGAAATAGAAATAAAATGGATGGTACAGGAAGGCAACTTCACAATGAAGGTCATTTCCGGCATCATACTGACTACGTGTATGTAACAGCAATCGCAAAGGATTACCTTTCAGTTAATTAATATACATAAGCTTGATATAACAGAAGGGTAGCTAAGCATCTGAGGTGAGCTAGTAGCAAGTTACTCCAGTAAATAGTTCAGGAAGGTCACTAATCTCTCTGTCCGGCTACCGCTGAATTAAGGGTATAAACTAATAATAAACAACAGAACATACTATAGAAAAAATCCAACATGTTTTAACACGGTAGTTTCAAGGAAGGTGCTTGATTATTTTCATACATTTTGGGCTTTTGACGGTAAATAGTCGTTTAAATACTTTTTGTTTGTTAACAACGCTGTCAATTGCCCGGATCATATCAGCACCGCCGAGGTGCCAGATTTTCGTCACGCAGGAGTTCTTTTACATGCTAGTAAATCTACTGACATGGAGCTGTGGTCTTTAACCATCGGTCTGGGCTGGGTTTGAACCTGTGACCTTGGAATCAGAAGGCCAGCACCTAACCAACTGAGCCACCTTGAGCGACCATAGCCATCGGTGCTACTAGCATTCATGAGGCAATGCCGTGACTACCACTGTAGCTTTACATCAATGGAAAAGCAACTCGTTTTGTAAGAATTACTAAGTCACTTGCTCATTCCATTATCGCCATCAGCTTCAAGTTTGTATTGAATGACCAGTTCTGCTCCCAGTTGGGAAACCTGACAGATTCCCCATCCATAGTTGTCTAAATCTTTCGATTTCTATGACCTGCTGAGATGTGGTTATCCTCATCTTTAACATACTGGGTTTCTCTTGAATGCTGTGACTAACAGCCCGCTGCTCCCACGGCACTTCTGTATGAATGTGTTTGTGTAGTTGCGGCGGACCGGCCCGCTTATCCTCCCCTAGATAATGCTAACAGTACCAAGCAATATGAATATGTTACATTTGCCATGCGTTCCAAAAGATGTTTAAAAACATCTTCCCTTGTGCCTATATAAGTCTGGCACCTGCTGAACGCAGTTTTGGACCTCCAGGAATTTCTGGAGCCGTAATATTGGAAAAAGTACGCCTGACACCGTCTTCTAATTCATTGGAGTGTAGGTATTTGCTCCACAACTTTACCTTTAAGCATTCCCTATAGATAATTATGTGGATTTAGATCTCTCATAAAAAACACAGTGTAATGCGAGCCAACGATTTTCTTGGACTTTCACGATAGCCTCATGTCATCTAATTTTTCCTGGATTAAAAATGTTGGCTAAGTTACTTTTTGTCTAACACGGGGCAAGTGAGTTTAAATTTTCCCAACAACCTTTAAATTGCGAATTTGTTACAAACGCTGACATCAGTTAGTTTCGGTATTATTCAAGTTGAGAGTCTGCTCTGACTCCTAGAAAAACATCACAATGAATACACGTTCTGTAGTATACACCATCTAATTGAATATCGTCCTCCGTGGTGTAGTGGTTACCATGCTAACCTCTAGTTCCCTAGTAAAAATCCTTAGTGTGGCTTCCTTCGGGAGGGAAGCAAAGCCGGTGATCGTGTATCATAGATATACGACACGTAAAAGAACCTCAAGCCTGATAAATGGGCGTCTGAACAAAATTACGAGTGAGATCAGGCAGCCGCCAGTCGCGTCATTCAAACAAACCTGGTATATCGCATACAATGCGGTTGAGGTATTTTTTTAAATTAACTCATCACACAGTTATCATCCAACAAAACACATTTTCATTCGCTTGAAAAATAAATTGCTCCAATTGTTTTAATTTAGTTTTGTCATAAATGTCATTTTTATTGTTGATAGCAAGTGTAGTGTTTATTGATGACCTTTAGTCATATCTCCAGCTGTGGGTTTGGTTCGCCATTGCCTTTAGCACCCGCTTGGGAAACATAAATGCTATCATGGTACTTCGAGTATAAAAAAAATCTGTCAGAAGTTTTGTGTGTTCTTTTCCTTTCCATTTTACGTTATATGACTACAGAGCTTATCAAATAGCTGTAAAAACGAAAGTAGTTTAGTTAGTGAAAAATCGGCAGTTAAATAATGTAATTGTTTCTATATAAAGCCCTCAAATGAAATAAATGTAACAAACGGTGTTTAAAATAATATACCAGTGGCGTAATGGACTGAATTCTTTAGATACAGATAGTCACGCCTTTTAAAGAAACCAGTAACCGTGGACTGGGCTGCTCTTTATTTTGAGAGGGAGTCCCTTTCTTCCTTGTTCAGCTTAGAAGATAAGAGACGTTTCTTGCAGAGAATATTTCTCCAACGACTGAAAACAGATTTAATAAGACACAGATATTTATAGTAAGAAGATCTGATTTTAACGATAGATAGTAACAATCTTTGAAATCTATGAACTGTTTGTCAAAAATTATCTGTTGTAGCCGCTTTTTTATAGCGAATATTTGCATAGAAATGTTAACACTTAGGCAATTACGCGGCAATATAATTTAATTAAACTTATTACTTGATGAGAAAAATTAAACGTACAGCAGCGATTGTTTCAAAAATAAAAGAAAATTCTAAATAATCATTCTATGTTTGAACAAGATTTATGTCCTTCGTGCGAAGTTTTCTTTTTCTATCTTTTATAATTTCCGAGTTATACAAATTGTCACAATTATGTAAAGGACCTATGACTAATTTCGTATTCAAGATTACAGTTGAAGTTTCCCATCTAGAATTTTCTACTTGGTGATATGAGTGTTGCCAGATATTGTGTAAATTTAAAATTGTGTTAAATAATTATGTTTTAACAAATGAAGTTTAAACGTTTTTTTGTTAGTGTGTGGTACCTTCCTCCATAAGCAATAAATAGTCTCTACCTCTCTCTATGTCTCTCTCTCTGTCTTTTCAATGTACAAGACTACTTATTTCAAATATTGAAGAGAGTGTTGTAGTTAATGTGATTATTATATTATCTTTATTATTTGACTTTCCATTCTAGTTTGAAACCATTAATTGGGCTACTACTTATCTGGTATTTTCAAGAATAATAGATATGTTTTAATACTTTTATTAGCTATTATTTTTATGTATTACGATATTTGCTGGTTATAGTGTTTTAACTTTTTTCTATTCTGTTTTATATTATTTATTTCTAGTGGTACAGAAGATATCTGATGGTCTTAAACACCAGAATAAAATACATGCGCCATATACAGGGTGGATCATTTACATTGAGACTGTACATCTCCAAAACAAAGCGTTATAGAAAGAAATGTCTTTAATAAAAGTTGCTTGATATTTTGAGAGAAAGTAAATGCCATTAGTCGTGTTTTATTTGGAGAAGGTTGTGATGGTCATTTTAGGGTCAATTTAATTTGTTTTTAATGGGAACCAAATTTTATATATTGTTTTCTCATTAGAAAATGGTTTATATAAAGCTGTTTATTTTGTGATGAATAAGGAAACAAAAAAAATTAATGGTTCCCAATTACGAAACGTAACTTACCCTCAAATGACTATCCATGGAGGGTCCAACCATTCTCTTCGTACACAGCCATTCAGAATTTTCGTTATTTACTTTGGTGTAAGTGCTTTATACAAATATTGTTTAGTTTTATATGAGGAGTGAGAAAACAACATACAAAATGTAGATTTTGGGACCTCCCGAATGGAGACTCAAACTTTACTGCGGAGACATTTCGCTCGGTTTGTCGCACCATTATTAGCTGAGTTTTATCATACCTTAACGAAAATCTTTAAGAGACAGGTATATTTTTGGAAAATAAAAGCTTACGAAACTACATTCCGCTAAACGTAGTTTAGCAGAGAGAGTTTCCCCAAAAATATGTGCCTGGCTTACCTGCAAAATGCTAGACGTACATATCAAATAGAAATGTGTTACAACTCCACAATTTTTAACTATCAGCCATAAGGATATAAGCTCAATCTTTGTAAAGTGTTTTTAATGTTTTATTGTTAGCCACCAGAAAATATATATTCTTATACACCGATATTAAATTTAGTTACCCCGGCGTAAATATTGGGGGACGTAGCATCAGTGGCAACCAAGAGATACCGGAAACTTGCTGCACAAAGCTACAGCGCACGTGGGATATTTATGAATTCACATTTAACTCTGGTTTATTATAAAGTTACATGGTTTCCAAAAGATTGCAGACAAACACTGAGGGAGATGTCACACGCACACATACGGCAACACGCTCCTACATACAAACCACACGCTCTAAGTCTAAGATATACACTCGACTCACTCACTCTACTGGCGACGCCACGCCATCAAACAAAGAGACACTTCCCTCAACTTGCCTTCACCCCGCTTGACTAGGAATTGGAGGGAAGTATGCCGCGCCGGACAAAGAATTCAAAGTTACAAACGAAATAATTAATTCAACAATATCATTATACACAGCAATAATGTGTCCGACGTGACAATGCCCACACATACGCTACATCATATGTTTCACACGAGAATTTAATAACCAGGCATATGAATTCCTAAGCATCAATGCCAGGACGAAAGGAAACGTAGCTAAACTATTACTGGATTTTAAGCAGTGACGTTGCGGGTTACAATCCACCCCTTCCTCCGTACAGTCCGTTGATGTGATGACAGCACTCACCAGACCACGTTTACCTGCCCATTAGTGACTCATGGCCGCTGTTGTTTACATTCTTTGTATTGACATAACAGTTTGAGTGTAAATAACTTGAAGCCTGTTAATAGCAAATGTTTGGGTTGAATATAACACCTACTTACACTTATCTAGGCAATGGCAGAAACAAATTAATATTTTGCAAATACGTAATGATTTTTGTATACCACATAGCCGGATTTAATGGGAAATACGAAAATGGAATCAAATTAATGAGATCATCATCTCTCAGAGAGAAAGGACAAGTTTTTACGTGTGTGCAACGAGTTCCTTCCTAGTGTCAAGAAAACGAAGGTAAATCCTTGGCCTTTGCTCGCAAACGCCCGTTTAATGACACCCAGAACAAATTAATTCAAAATATAGGCATAGCATGAGCAGAGTGTGGTAATGGGGTGTGTGTGTTCGTGTGTGTGTGTGACCGGTTTCCCTGGGCAACGAACTCTACCATATGGACCACACACACCTCGGTGACATTACCGTTCGTTCATTTGTCTGTTTCACGCAGTTTATATCCCAGTCTGTGGCGTTTTTTTCTTCCGCCTCTCCGGATATAAATTTCACGCAGTCTCACAAGTTTATTTTCTCCATCGACTGCTGTCTGACAGCGACAGTTTTTATTCCTTTTCGGGGCTGCAGCAACAGGTTCACGTCTTCTGTACTCGACATTCCTATCACGATAAATTAACGTGTTTCAAAATCTTCTCTAGAGCGAACACTGACAATAAACAGAAGACAAGCTGGTGTGTAACAATTAAATGTCTTTTTTTACCCATTAATATTTATTTTCATGGTTCTTATACAAACTATTCATACTAAAGTGTGTTTTTCTATCTACTTCGTGTCGATATTATATCAATACTCGACTAGAAATGACTTTCCTTTGAGGTACTCCGTAACATACATGAGATCAAGACGATAGCAATTTGTTGTGTTACATACTTTTTGCACGAGCTCGTGAGAAACGAACAACCATTTAACATTTCAAAGTGTCCTGCTTAAAATACCGAAACATTCTGACAACAACGATTATTTCGAAGATAGTTAATTGCCACAATAGAGTTGCTTGACATAACTTGAATATCTTAATAAGCACTATAGGAATGTAAATGAGAATTGCACCCCTTATAATACAGCAAAAGTCCTTTAGTATAATTGGAGTAATTGTTTATGTAACCAGTGAAATTAATTGATGAAACAATACTGTTTGAGAGTCGATGAAGATCAGTTGTAAATAATGTGTTCGGAACTTAAGGCAGCTTTATTATATTCCTTTTTGTCGTTTTGTCTTTTATTGTTAAATATGATCTTTATTATATGTTCTGTATCGAAATCAATGACTGTCAAAAGCATGCCCGTGGAAGTGTCGTGAATTTTTATTCATGACTTCTCCTTCCTGTAAATTTAGTTCAGCTCTGAGCTGTTAGTATTGTACATGATTTATTTTCTTTATTGCTTACCTACAGTAACTAGAGGAAATATTGCATTCCACCCAAAAATTTGATACCGACATTTCACGGAAGTACATTTGAGACTCTCTGAATGAAAATGCCAAACTTGGTATTAACTTCAGTAGGTATCTTCCAAAGATACGCACGAAGATTTTTCAAGAAAATCCCACTTTAAATGTAAGATTTGTCCAATCCTTGATTTTTTCAATAATGGCTTTAGCGATTTTGTTTAAAATACGTTGTAGGTATTAAAGATATTTACATGAAAAATAAAATATCATAAATTTTCTGGCAATACCTTGTGAAGTCTTCATTTGAAAGGTATTTTATGTAATGTTTTATAACCGATAAACGTTAAGCGATAGACGAAAACGTACTGTACAACATAGTAGAAATGTAGATATCTTTAAAACACAAAATTTATTTCAAATAACTTTTTTTCCATAAGCTATTTCCGAGATATCCGTTATTAATGGTCTGTATTGTTCAACACTTCTATCGTCCTTTTAAGGTCCTTTCGATTTTCAGTTTCTCCGATTACATACGATAAGCGAATGGGATTTTAAGGCTAGCATATAGCGTCCAGTTCTGCAAAGGCTTATCTCGATTAAAACGAAGTAGATGGAACAATAATTTTCGTAAGAGTAGTTTGTATACCCACTAATACAAACCTCTCTAATAGAGGGTAGAGAAACTCAAGTGAATGTAACACATCAGTTTTCTTTTATTCTAGTGTATTTTAAAATCTAAAGTATCAGTGGAACGATTGATCGTCGCCATCGTTTATTGCATTAATCGTTTGTTTTCATATAAGGAATGAATCTCACGCATTCAGGTTCATACTTCCAGACTCGAATCTCTGGGTTTGAGGGATGGTATTCACAACGCCAGACCGCGAGGTAGTCAGACATATTTTTATTCGTTATAAATGTGTAGTATTATGTACTCTAATATCAATAAATTCGGCCGCGTCGACCGTATTTGGTCTATGTTCAATGTTTTCTTGGTGATTCACGACCACACCCGTATATACTCGTACCTGTGCCGTTAAACTCTTGAATATTGTTCCGACTCGAATTGATTTTCAGTTATTGCAGAGTAAGACAAGCATGACGTGCATCGAGCAAGTAAGCCTGTATAAAATGCATATAAAGACAGTGAATTTATTGTGTAATTAGCGAAATCCAAACTCGTATCCGTATACAAAATGAAAGCTGGAAACCGGAGTAAAAGCCATAGACACAGATCATTCAGTGAACAGATAGTAACCTCCAAAGAGCGCGCGCGCGCACACACACACACACACACACACACACACACACACACACACACAGAGTCTGAAGAGGGGAGTTGAAATTAAACTTATTGCAAATGACCACGAAATAACAAAATGCATCAACGATTATATACGCTTTTAGCAAAGAAATAGTTAATACAAAATCCCTTTTTAAAATTAATAAATCTATAGATTAGCAGTGCAAATTTAACAGTAAACATGCGCGACAATGACCGTCGAAACTGATTATAATAATTAAGTTACTAATGCTCAAGCAGACACCATCGAATCTTTATGTTTGAACTTCCTAAAACGAGCCATTGTAGTGTCTGCCTCTCGAATTGAATTTATTAAGCTACAGCACTCGTCTGACAAGACGGCTGAGGCACGTGATGACATGAGCCCACTCGATCGTAACAGCCAAATGGAGCGAGGAGTGTGAATTCCAATGCTACGCTATATATTTACAGAGCTTTTGCCTTTGATTAGTATTAAAATTATTTATTTTTCCTTTTAGTAGAATTACTTACAGGTAAATTAAGTAACTTTTAGAGAACAAGGCCTAAAAGTAGAACTTCTAACACAGTGGACACGAGCTACAAGGTTTAGACTATCTCATTAGTGGTTTCAAGTCCAATCATATGACAGTTACCCTTTTTATTTGCACATGTTTAATAACTCGACTTGGTTTGATTACGTTTTACATTTCATTATGTCTTTTTACATTATTAATTTCTCATGGCGCTTACATTTGATCACAATAAAAATCACCATACTCCCATTTACCGCAATTCGTTGTAGAATTAACATATACGTTACATTGGTAGCCTTTTATTGACCTAAAACGCCATTCTTTTATCATCTAACCTATATAAAGATTAAATGCTGGAAATTATGAATTCAGAACAAACCGAAATAGAAGAGGCAGGTGAAATTATACAGTGTGATTTATGAAGAACTGACACATTTATTTATTTAACTGTTTCAAAATGAGTTATACTAGCGACAACGTATTACATCTGAAATGCAGAGGAATGTTGGGAGATTATTTACCTCTATAGCAGGTTGAAAATTTTCTCCATCCTGCATAAGGCACAACTCAACACGTCGTTCCATGTTACTCGTTGGAGGACTCTGTTGTCAATAGCTTGAATCTCCTGTGTAATGTGCTTCAGATCGTCCAATATCTGGGGACGTGTGGCACAAATCCTGCATTTTAAGTAACCCCATAGAAAAAAGTCCGGCGATGTCAAATCCGGAGATCTTGGTGGCCACAGGTTCTTGGAAATTATCCGGTCGTCAAAGAAACTTGCAATTAGTGTCACGGATTCATTTGATGTATGGCCTGTACCGCCGTCCTGCTGAAAATATCCTTGAATCAGTTCTACATCGTCTAGTCGCTCAACAAACTCCATGAAAATCCGTCGGTACTCTGCAGTGTTCACATTATTTAAAAAAAAAAATGGTTCCACTATTGTGCGGATATTGCGCACAAAACTCCGATTTTAACCTGGTGCATAGCCGGATAAATGGAACCATGCTTAATCTGTGAAGCATGTGCTGGACAATATGACAAGATTTTGCACAATGAACGCCTGAAACCAACGACAATAATTCAGTTGTCTATCCTTATCTGGTTCCTGTAACTGATGGCTTTAGGCCTGCACTTTTCACAACTTTCCGACACATTGAGTAGTTGTACCCTGTCTCCTGCGACAAACCTCTTAATGATTTTTTGGGTGACTGATCCAGTCGTGCTCTTACGTCGACAACAACCGTGGGAAGCCTAGATGAACGAGTTTTGTCTTTTTCACTCCCAGAGATCCAGTTGTTTCCGATTTGCTTACCAGTCCTAGTATTGTGTTTCTTTGGGGAGGATTCCGAACACCAAATTTCTCTGGTATGCCCTTTGAGTAGCTGTAATTGAATTGGTAATCCAGCATTGCTTTACAAGGAAGAGTCGTTCTTTAATGTGTACTGCATTTTCACGTTGACTAGAACAAAATCTCAAAAACAGTTGCCGACAATAAAACTAACGATTACGAATAAGCGTCTAGTGACAGGCAATCGAAACTCCAGAATATTCTGCTTAATTTGATGATAAAATAGGGGAATTGAGTGAATTTCGAACAGAATAATTAAAGAAAGAAATTGTGTCCGTTCTTCATAAATCACTCTGTAGAAGCAGCGGAAAGAATAACACTAGTACTTACCCCAAAATTCCTGAAGGCAATATGATAGAGCATTTAATCGCTTCATTGGCTGAATAAGACAAAACATGGTGAAAATAATTTCACTGAAAATGACCGCTAGCAAATCAACAAAACATTAAAACATCTCGTTTGTTTAACGCAATTTCATCTGTTTCGAGAACGTATATTAAGCGTTATATCTGTTATTTTCAGGAATTAATATAATATTATTGATGTTTTGCAAATTCGAGCGCTGTCTAAGATATAACATGTGGCAAAAGTAGGGTTTTATTTAGCTCGTAAGATTGCTCTACTTGGCCGTCGGCCTTCGTTTCGCAAAATAAAACCGTACTTTTACCTGTTGTATCATAATCTGCTATTGTATACCAACTTTCCTTTAGACCACCTGATTCTACAGTATCAGTATGTTGATAAATTGTCGCTCTTCTACCGTTTGGAGCCCACAGAACTACGTTCATAAGTTAGAACAGTGAAACATACATTGTGCATTAGGACAACGTTAAGATGAATTGAGTGCCTGAGGAGAACTGTTGCACACGACCTCATTATCCGATCCGAAGCGAGGGCTTCCACTTCAAGGCTCCGTTGCGGCATTTCTCTGCGACTTCTCCTTGAAAGAGGCAGCAGCGCAGTTACAAAATTGCATGGCCTTGCATTCCGTTTCAGTCTCGATTACAGGTGTTCATTCATTTAGAGGTTAATTGAAAGAAAACCTTAACGAAATCCGCATGATCTGACCTTTCGCTGTCACGTTTATGTACTGCGATTCTATGGATCATGATGCAATTGTCTTGCCCGTCGTGAGCGGCTTACCAACTCTAAGAGCGTCGTCGTCTCCGCTTTATTGTTGAGTATCTCAGGTCAGAACTTTCTACCGCAGCTGAATTAATGATCTGGTTTAAAGCGAGCTTTTGTATACTACGGTTGGTCAACTATACATTTGGACAAAAGACCTCCGGTTTATTCTATGTTCATTATTTATTTTCAGCTCTACAAGCCATTCATATAAAAATCTGATGTGATACATTTACATTTACATGCCTTTCTCTACCCTCTTTAGTATTGGGTATACAAATTATTCCCACTCGAGCTTATTTTTATATCTACTATATTTTAATCCAAATAAACATTTGTATAAATAGCTACATTACATACACATTTCGTTTAGATACAAAGGGAACAGCAATAGTCACATGTTTAAGAACTGGGCGCTATATGCTGACTTTAAAATTCCATACTGTTTCCATGCAATTGCGAGAAACAACTGAATTTTGACATGACTTTAAGAGAGTGACCAAGAAATAACAATTCGAACGTTTAATAACGGATATCTCAGATACGGCTTATGTCACACATACACGCGCGCACGCGCACACACACAAAACGTATTCATGTTTTAAAGAGATCTACATTTTTGTGTAGTACATTTTCGTCTGTTCCTTAACATTTACCAGTTAGATAAGATTATACAAAATTCCTTCCGAATGAAGAGGCCTTGTCACACCAGACACATTATTGTGTCGTTGGCGACAGTATTGTTGGGGTAATTCTTTCGGCTTTGGGTTTGAAGTTCGTCTGGCGTGGCGAGTCACCATCTTTTGGCTGGCGATTATAGCCAGAGGTGGAGAATGTGGGTGAAGTGAGCGTTACTTCTTTGTGTGTTGAGCGTCTCTTTTGGTCGAGTGTTGAGTCTGAAAGGTTGTATGTGAAGTTGTGTGAATGTAACCTCGTGTGTGTAGCATCTCCCCTCAATTTCTTCCTTTTTATGTTTTGTGTGTGACGGAGGGGCACCGTGCTTGTACTGAATAAACCACAGGGAGTGTGATTAATGTGAAATTCTATGTATTTTGTTATAATTATCCCACGCCTGCTCTGGAATGTGCTGTTTAAGATTCTAGTCCTCTTGCTGCCTCTGTAGTTATGCCTCGCAATGTGTACTGGTATAACTAAAATTTAATATCTGTTGTAAACCTTTTGGCCTCACCCCAGGATCTCACACCAATGAACACGTCTTCATAGGCTATTCCCAGAAAATTCAAGATACACATTTTGTTTCTCATGTAAATATTTTAATATATGGTATTTTAATCAAAATTGTTAGAACCACTTTTTATGAAATCAAAAATTTCGAAAAATGTTCCATATAAAGGATATTTTGGATGATTTTGGGTTTTCTTAAAAATCTTCGTGTCGCATGGTTGGAAGATATTCAACGTAAATGCCAAGTTTGGTATTTATCCGACTTTTTGTCTTTGAGCTCTGGTGTTCAGACACACACACACACACACGTTTCCAAAAATGCTTTATTTGGATTCAGGGGCCTCAAAACATGTATTTCCGGTGAAATCTCTATCGAATTTTTGGGTGGAATGCAATACATCCCCTACTTACTATACGTAGTAAAGAAAGTAAAAATGTATTATTATTCTGCCTACTTCCTGTTAATCACAGTATGCAACTTCTAGCATAAAAAAATATCTGCGATATCAGTCAATTGGGAAGAAAGAAAGAAAAAACCGAGCGAAGTGGCGCCGCAACAACGTGTGCGACAACTACTCTGACTCATAGATTTTTCATGCTTTCCCCAGAGTCAGCAGGCGAATGTTCGGTGGTTTTTCATCTACCACAACTTCCCTTGCATCATTTACGTTTCCTTCACATCTTTTAGGTGTGCTTCTAGCTTCTAGAAGCCCTGCGGATTCTAGGTTTCGTGGCGTATGGCGCCGATGCATCCTCAATGGAAAGAGTACTTCCCGTGGACACTAGAAGGCTGCTTGATTGGTGGGTCGTTCATCGCTCTCTCGGCGGCTCCAGCATTGGGACAGATCTGCAAACTTGGAAATGTTAGAAACTTCTGCACGTCTCTGTGGCCTGTAGCCTCCTATGGTTCCTTCATCTCATCCCTTCCTCCTGAGCCACAATAGCTCTCTATAAGTCGCCGTATGCGATTTGTCCCACTGCGTTGAATTACCTATACCTAAGAAAGAAAAGAAAAGGGGGAAAAAGTACGAAAATAGTTAACGGTTCTACGTTTTGGTCTATGAGTCGCGGTTTTTCAGTTTTACAAATTCAGTGAGACACGCTCGCGCTCCCACGGTCTTTTTCTAAAAATGCTTAGAGGGGGGGGAAGGTTAGTGTACTTTAAGATCTGTATTTTGGATAAAATCTAATATCCAATTTTTGGATGGAATGAAATATTTCCTCTAGGTACTTCAGGTAAAGGAGAGAAAGTAAAAATAAGGTTGGAAAGGTAGAATCAGGCGACTGAAAAATTCAATGCCATAGCCGGGATTTGAACCACGGATCTCCCGGTCTCCGTCCGGGTGTTCTAACCACTGAGTAACATACCACATGGCATTAAATTCTCCAACTGATTCGCATTTTTCCCGGTAAACCATAAGGAGATCTCGAATTGTTTTAAGATGACATACCCCAATGGCGACTTATAATATTGTAAGTACTTTAAGTGCCGGGCTTCATAGTTTCAACCACTATTAGGTCAAATCCCGCCTATGGCATGGGATTTTTCAGTCGTCTGATTCTACCTTTCCAATCTTGTACCAAAACCCGGCTTGTGTGGAAGAACAATTAATTCCAAAGTAAAAATAAGTTGTAGATTTCTACATTTTGCTTCGTTCTCACATTCCTCCTGTGAATTCGTTTTTGAACAACAATAACTTTCAATAGGAGCTAAAAGAACTATGCGCAATTAATTTTAGCATTTCATTATTCGCATTGTTTACATATTTTATTTCTAGATAATGTGAACCTTCACTGTGATTCCTATAATTTATGACGATGGTGTTAAAGGTCTGCTCTTCATCCTTGAACCTAAAGCTCAATGTTCCGGGTTTAATTGAATGTAGCTTCAGAATCGCGTGAACAGTGAAGGTTGTTGCTGGTAAGAGTTCCTGGTTCACATAGACAAAATCTCTGTCCACACGTCGCAGTGTTGAATTTTACGTGCAATGTAACGTCCTCCTTCGATTTTATTTTTACAGGGCACGGATTTAGTTCTTGATAGATTTGACTAAAGGAGTAATTTATAATAGGGAATTTTCACAGGACATTAACTTAAATATTATCGTCCTCCGTGGTGTCCTCCATGCTAGCCTCTAGTTCCCGAGGTCGCGGGGTCAAACCTGGCGAAGTGCGATGGATTTTTTCGGAAGGGAACTAAAGCCAGTGGTCCCGTGTCGTAGATATACAACACGTTAAAGAACCTCAAGCCTGATAAAGAGGCCTCTGAGCAAAACTACCGATCTGTCATGCCCAGTATGGAACGGGACGCTAAGGGTCCTAGCAATAAAAAAGTGTTCATAAATAAAACTCAATTTAATTTAGGTTAAATATCACAACTTATTTATTTAACACGCTTGAAGCTATTGTTAAAGTGGGTCGCTGTATGATACGGTAGGTATTTAAACCAATAACAAAGAATATCTTGGAAGTGCTTAACGTCACAAAGCTTATTTAGTTCATATAAATTGTGTGCTTTAACGAGAATTATATTTTTGTGTAGTAAGATTTAATAATATGGTTTATCGATTGTAGAAAATTAACTCAGAATGAAGATAGATTCATAGGCTATTCGCACAAAATTTAAGATGTATATTTGTGATGCAAATATCTTATATAGTATTTTAATCAAAATTGTTAGAGCCATTTTGAGAGAATAAAAAAAATACAATTTTTCCCTGTAAAGGGTAGTTTTGGGTTGGAGGATTTTCTTGAAAATCTTTGTGGCATCCTGGGCGGACGCTGAAATTAAATACTAGGTTTGGTATTTTACAAGGATCTTCGTTTTTGATTGCTGTTAACGGACGCTCACAGAGATACTTTTCTGAAAATGCCTGTTTTAGATTCAGAGAGTCTTAAAACGTGTATTTCTGGTAAAATCTCTGTATATATATATATATATATATATATATATATATTTGAGTGGAATACAGTAGGTAGAAAAAGCAAAAATAGGTCTAACTAGATTGATGTTTACTACTTAAAACATAAAGTTCGGATTTTCATAAAGTAATTCTGATAATGCCAAGTAAGTTATGTCTTCATTTCACAGGATCCTAGATCTACCATTAAACTCCCACTTAACATAATTTGCTATCCTCTAATAGACCCATATGACGTAATTTGGGATTTGTTTGCGAACACATCAATTACATCGCTTGATAGGGGGATTACTTACCGAAAATAGTCAGTTTATGTGCAAGGCCACAGTTGTTAAGATATTGCCCAAGGCGACTGATGACAATTAATAAAGAAATAGGTAAACACTTGAGGTGAAGTGGAGTGCTTCCCCGCTCCCTTCTGTTGCTTCACAAGTAGCATGTAATACGAGTATGTAGGCTGTCGGATGATGACACAAGTTTTATTAGCCTCCAGAAATCTGCATGTGAGTGCTTGTTGAAAACAATACACACCTTTCAATAGACATATCAAAGAGGAGCCGAAGCTGTAATCGCAATTAAACATTGCATTGTACCTTGAAAACATCTTTATTAGCTTTGTAGATATGTTTGTTTCATCGTAGGACACTGGCATTAGGAAACCTCTCCAAAAAGGTTATCTGTTATTTTGAAATTTGGTAATAAAGTGTGTTCCACATTATTTTTACATCCATTTAAATGTAGAATGTACCGGATAGTTATACAAGGTGTGCATATTTTGCGTACTTCCAAAGCATAATTGCATATGGTATTTTACTTTGGAGAAGTAGTACATAATGTAAGGATCTTCTACTACTACAGAAGAAAGTTATAAGAATAATAACAAACTCGCCTAAAGCGGCTCACTGTAACCCTCTGTTTAAGAAAATTAAGGTACCATTGTAAATCTGTATATATACTATGTCTTGATATACCGTAAGGATAAAGTTCCTGATATACACTCGTATAATACAAAAAACAAACCCACCTTGATTTACCATATTATAGATTAGCTAAAGTAACAAGCAGCTATGATGTTTTAGGTATCAGACTTTTCAATAACCTCATCCTTGAACTATCTAAGAAACAGCTTAACATTTATAAACACAAACTGTATGACTACTTAATAGAAAATCCTATGTATGATTTAAGTGAATTCCTTCTAAATCATATTGACTAAATAGGCTAACTAGTAACATAGATAAAGACTATATATAGTTTATAGTATTTGTGTAAATAATGACATAAAGTAATCATCAATTGTAAATGTACAGCTGAGTTGTCTATTGTTGTAAAAGCTTAATTACAATAAAATTGCTATTATTATTAATGATTTGAAAATATGCCATGTATTTTTCTAGAATCCCTAAATTTTGGTTTATTTGGCAGCTACAATAACTATCCACCACAAGACATTACTATTAAACCAAGGGATTACTGAAAATGGGCAAAATATCCCAAATAGATTTTTTTTCTAATTCTATACTTCATTTCATAAATAATACATTTTCAGGGTTTAAAAGTTGCTCCATCGTTTTGAACCTACATTTAAATATTTAAAGGATTCTATCAACGTTGACTAACCTCTAATTGGCTGTTGACCAACCTCTCCTCCATTTATTTATAATGGGAGACGAAATATCTTATTTTCATCCAAAATTTCCATATCGATATTTTACAGAAAATTATGCATTTTAAGGCCCCTAGTTATAAATTCACCTTCTAGGTGAAGATACAGGCTAATCAACTCAAAAACGAAAATCCGGATAAATACAGTTTCTTACTTAAACAGGCACCTTTCACATATACCATGCGAAAACGTTTTAAACCTTTTGTATGCAATGTTTTCATTTTTTGTCATATTTTTTAAAAAATAACTAATAAAATACATTTTTGAGATATTAATTTGAAAAATGAAATGTATATCTTGAATTTACTGTGAAAGGTTGCGAAGTCTCCTTCATCCTTATTGAACTGTAGAGTCCATTAAAAAGTAGTCTTTGTAGCTTTGTTTCCAATACTTTTTAAATATGATATCCACTCTTTGGTTTGTCATCAATTCAAAGAGTAATGACATGATACAGCATGTTTTAAACATTTGAATTGTATGGTAGCTTCCTGTAGATATGGTTTTTTTATGGACACACTTTAACTGCTGTGGTCCTTAGCGTCCCATTCTATATTGGACGTGAAAGACTGGTAATTTTGGCCTCTTTATTAGGCTTGAGGTTCTTTTGCGTGCCGTAAATCTACAATACGGGACCACCGGCTTTACTTCCCTTCCGAAGGAAGCCATTTAAGGATTTTTACGCCCGAAAAAAATCCATCACCCTCCGCCGGGTTTGAACCCGCGATCTTGGTAACCATACACGACCAAGGAGGACACATGTAGATATCCTTCTACATACCTGTAACAATATGTGTGTTGAAGCCATTTAGGAAAACATTTAACGAACGAGGTTAACAGGAAATAGAAAAAAAAACACGTTTTGACGAATAATTTGCTAAATGCACATGAAAATATATTATAGCGGGGAGAGCAAGTCACGTGGTTGTTTCATATCAGACTTTTTTTTCTAAAATTTCATTATTATCGTTCTACATTCATCCCTATTTTCATCCAAATAAAATGAAATATTCTACAAATATATCAAATTTAAAAGGTACTTCTATTTTTTAAAGTCGTTCCATTTTATTTTAGATGCTATATGGGAAGTATATTTAAAAATACAAATTTCAACTAATATCTCAAAAATGTAGTGTCTGCAAAACACACATTTGAAGAAAACGTTACCTATTCTACCTACGTTACTAAAAGAGTGTTTAACACTTCGCCATTTTCCGGTAATTACCAGAAATAAGATTGATTTTTATTGTACAGTATTTGGTGTTTTATGTACCAAAATACCATCTTAAACTTTTGACTAAAGTATTCGTGTCATTGGAATAATAGGTTGAGGTCCACTGAGTTAGTTACATGTAGAATGGCCAATTACTTAAGCGGAAGTACTGTATTCAAACGTAAAATTCAATATATCGATATTACACTGGAATTACAGTTTTTGATTTACTGAACCCAAAAACAAAATTTTAGAAAAATGCGCGGCCCAAAAGCGAAAAACCCTAATTAATACTAACTCCGTATTTAAATCCATATCTTTCAAGGACGCAACCAGAAGATTTTCACCGTCCCAAACTAGCCCAAAACGGCTCTTTTTTACTAAAATATATCACATGTTTTAGGTACTGACATATAGAATAAAATGTTTACTTTGAATCTATGAAGTATATTTAATTCTAATTCAATGTCGCATAATTTTGTGTAACTGTAAAACCATACGAGGTAAGACAAGAAGTTACCACAGGTAAAATGAAGACCTCATTAAAATAAGCAGTTGTGTTAGTCTTTTTCGAAGTTTTAGCCTTTTCGAAAAATTTCATGTTGCATGTTCACAATCTCCGAAGCCTAAATAGATGGGGAATGTTTGAAACTTTGCTATTTTCTTTTCTTTGGCAGTAGCTACAACTTCAGAATTTGCTATTCTGCGCATCTAATTAAACACTTGAACGTTATTTCGGAATGTTGAATGTATCTAAACTCTTATTTATTCAATTAGAATAATGTAACGTGGATAGAAGTACGGCCTTTTGTATGTATAGTGTAGTATATACCTAAGGCGTACACAAGTTTGTGTGTATGTGTGTGTGTGTGGTGTGTGTGTGTGTGTGTGTGTGTGTGTGTTTTTACCATATCCCTAAGATATTTTTTCCTCTTTATACAGTATAACGAAAATTGCTTACAAAAATAGTTCTATATGAAACTAAGAATTTAAAAGTAGTATAAAAAAACCAAATAAAATGTTAATTTGTTGCTGCTCCTTTACGCTGGAGAAATGAAGGTACCTACACTGTCGTGCATAAAAGATGGCCCAATCCCCTAGATCGCCATTGTGTTTTTCCCTTCGTAATGTTTCGATCTATTCAAGTTTACGACTGGGGATGTGTGATGCTGGCCACATCACCTCGCAGTATATGTGGGGGTGAGACCGGCAATTGGCTGGCAGACCCAGGCCCTTCGTGGGTTGCAGCGCTACAGGATTTATTTCTTTTAATGTTTCCACCTTCAGGTAACCAACTTTTACTCCATCTAGCCAGTATCAGTTCACAATGTGACCGGTTTGAAAAACAATACAGCGAAATTCAAACCAACAAATTAACGATGTTTGTAATCTATATGGAATGAAGAGGTGGTTTGGATACCACACTCTGTGAAAGAGGTGTACGATTGGCACACAAGTAAAGGTTAAACCAATTACAAATAATTCTGCCTTCGTGGGAGCGTTGAAGAATTCTTTGCATGTGTGGTTAAACTGAACGACAGCTCCGACATTTGCATACATGATAGCTCATCAGCGACGTGGAGACGAAGGCTAAACTTGTTGCCACTACTAAATGACATTATGAAAACGATAGTGTAGCACGAAAACAAAAGGTTTAAGTTGTATTTAATGTTACCCTTCGGCAGTTCGGCCATACTTTGGGGGGAGGTAAAGTACCCCGCCAATCCAGTGTCTTAGAATTATGTTCGAAAAACAGAGATAGCCAGGCTGGTAGTGGTGGGACTAGATTTTGTCAGTACCAACATAAACAGCTCCGTTCCATTATGGGTCACATTTTATTCACGCTAGTATTCTTCGATTGCTCAGTTCTAAGGAAATTTAATGTAAAAGGTAAATTGAATTTCTGCCTTGAACTTAAACTTAGGGAAACTTGATGCTGAATCTTCGGCAACGCTATTTTACTTAAACCTTTCATTGAAAAACTCCTGAAGCATTGTAGAATCAGCATGCGATAACTGTTTAGTCCTTTTGGTCATTTGAATACTAAAAAGCGACGTTGAAATGGGCATACCCAGGTGTGTGCAATTAATGCCATGTGAAATTCTAAAACTCCATTTTCTTGCAGTTTAGTTTTTATACATTTTAGTCACTTTAAAATCTTCTTTTTGGTGCAATTTTTCCAGGAAAGGTTTTAAAGTTTCACAAAGTTTAATATTTGATTGTAAAGCTTGAGAAATAACAAAATTTAAAAATTTAAAAGCTTTATAATTTACATTATATGGAACATTTTACATGACACAATTTTCATGTTCTATTTTTGGAAAGTTAGGTTCATAGGACCACTAAAATAATTTCTTATTATTATAACTATAAAATAATATTTTACAAAAATGTTAACTAAACTAATGGAAATGTGTAATAAATCTGAATTTCAGTATTATTAAAAATGGAAATATTAGTACTAGCTATGGAAGTATAAATCTGCCTTCGTGTTGTATATAGAGCTTGAAAACTTTTCACAACTTTTCAAAGCATGCTCTTTACCTGTGACAGTGAAGGTAAAATAAAGTAATTACATATTATTGAAATGCAGTTTGTTGACTGTTACTCGGTGGGAGTTCGATAAGGTAATGGAAGGGAGATCGTCATGTCTATTATCGTACTGAAGATGTCTTAATTGGCGAAACGTGTAGCACCCTCTCTGTCGGCCATCCTGTTTATCTTCGACTCTCCTGCGGACTGCGACCCTCTGGTATTGGTAATTGCGAAACCGGGTTGCCAGATAAGCCGAATTAGGAGGCAAGATAACGACCAGGAGCGAGGAATCCAAATGGGCAAATTAACGTCTACTCACTTTTTCATTATTACTATTCATACTCTTTCAGGTGGGTCGACAACCTCTTCTGTGTATAGCTATTATTCCCTTTTGCTTACAGGGTATACTTACAGGGAAGTACGAAGCATAACATATAAAGTCACTTCTCTTAAATTTCACTTTTTAATAAACTCCAGAGTAAAACAGATATAAGACTTTTGTTTACTTCTTAATATGCTTCAAGAGAAAATATCTATTATGGAAATCCCCCTCCCGGGAGAAGGAGAAAAGTATTATTCAGCATTTTTGGCATCTCCGTCTTTGTTTGTTGCCCTTTTTTCAGAGGCAGTAGACTTCAGGAGTTCTAATTTCTTCTTCCCTGTAGCATTACTTATTTTCTACTTTCTTGAGAAGGAAATCATTTTACATTCTATTCTTCTCCTTTTGTTTTTATTTTCTCTGTATTTTCAATTCGTTTTCTGTTTTATTTCTCCTCCCTTTCTTTCTCTCCTTCTGGTAAAGCAATCGGGTAAAGGTTGCATACTGGTGGCAGTAGCATGAGAGAAGCTAAAATGGTACGCCACAAAACATTCAGTCCATCTACCGAAGAGTAACATTTTATTACTTTCTCTACTACGTATAGTAAGTAGGGGAAGTATTGTATTCCACCCAAAAATTCGATACCGAGATTTCACCGTAAATACATGTTTTGAGACCCCCTGAATCCAAAAAAAGCATTTTTGGAAACATGTCCGTGTGTGTGTCTGTCTGTGAACAGCATAAGTCAGAAACGAACAGTCAGATAAACACCAAACTTGGTATTTAGGTTCAGTATATTCCAGAGATGCGACATGAAGGTTTTCAAGCAAATCCCCCACCCCAGATTACCCTTTACATGGAACATTTTTCGAAAATTTTAATTTTCTCAAAAATGGCTCTAACAATTTTGATTAAAATATCATATGTTTAAGATATTTTCATGACAAATAAAATGTATATCTTGAATTTTCTGGGAATGTCTCCAAAAGTATTCTCCATTGTGAACGACTTTTGCATAACTGGTAAACCATAAGAGATAGACAAAAGTTTACTACACAAAAAATGTAGATCGCGTTAAAATACACAATTTATGTCATACACATTTTTTTTGAGTGAACCATTTTCGAGATATTGCTTGTTATTCCCTTAAATTTTTCAATACTTATTTTCTCAAATGGGAATTCGTTATTCATTTTTTTGTCTTGGATATGCAAAGAGTATTAATCTGTGGCAAAGGGAATGGTGCTGCACCTAGCAATTAGCTATTAAGAGATATGTCTATGCTGTATTTCTATATTGCCCTTGCAAATATATATTACCTTTACATCTACAAGAAAATTAGCAATAAGATAGAGTCTGCAAATGTTTATCTCGATTAACATGAAGCATATGGAGAATAAGCGTTTGTAAAAATAGTTTGTACAAGAGTAGAGAAAGTCATGTGAGTGTAACACATCAGATTTTTTAAAATTATTTATTGTTTTAGCTTGCTGGCTTTGCACCTGTTATAGGTGACTTGTGCTAATTTTAGATTACTTTATCATATTCTATGCATAGAACACGAAAACCGTGCTCAAGTATTTACCCAGAGACAATCCTGAAAAATGTTATTGTATGGGTGAATTGATTATTATGTAAGTGGTTACACTCGCATTCACGCATCACTCTCTGGATATACGGAGAAACCTTTCAAACCCAGCCGGGAATTGAGTCCGGAACCCCTCGCACAACAGGTAAGTGCGATACGGAACCAGCCAAGTATTGCTAATATGCTCTGTTTGATTCAAAAGTGGACTGTCGTTAGTTATCACGAAAGTACCATAGATTATTCGCGACATTTCGTAGATTGGAAATTAGCAAATTCGTTTGCTTTTCTCCCTCATTTATCCATTTTTTATAGTCCCTCTTTTTTGTAGAAGTATGTGAAAGTAAGATACGAATGTACAAATAAAAGAGTTTGCCAATGTGGACTGTGAATGGAAAGTTTCTTTAAATAGTTATCCGGTGCTTTAAATTTAGAATAAACTATAATATAAATTGACATAGCCATGTTAAATCATGACAGTTTTTGTATTCTGTAATCATAAGAAGTGATATTAAAAGTAATGTTGCATTCGTTATTAAAATGTGTTGAGTCGACTCATTACTACTCATATCACAAAGGCACTTGTTGGTGGACTTTCGAAAGTGGTATTACTTTCGAAAGGAGACGTCCCTCCATCCTCAGCTAATGCTGTCAACAAGTCCTTTGTGATGTAATAATAAACCGACTCAACACATTTTAATAAGTCATGACATGTTAAATCAAGCCTTCTATGATTATATTATCAATGAAATTATTAAGTGTGCTTTGTTGTAGTTACTCATATGCTTGTTTTAATGCTTACTCATAAAACATCCTCATAAATGAAACTTTTCTTCTCACTAGATCATTTTAACTTACCTTTTCCCACTGCATCTTGACAGAAAGAAACTTGTCGATTCTGGTGCCTAAAGGTACTGCAATTTGCATTACTATCTCAAGAACGGAATTTCATGCAGTTGTTTTTTTTTTTAAATAAGAATACAACCTTAAGGCTGTAACATAATATGCTTGTCACATAAGTTGCAATAATGTATACTTTGTACCCTTCGTGCAACAAGACGATTTGCATTCTTCTGCCAAGAGTTTATAATAGTTTTTACATTCTTTGCAATTCGAGAATCACGCACTTTTAGCCGTATCAGTCCGACGAGAAGGAATGCAAATTTCAGCTAGAAAGGAAAAGTTGATAAAACCTGATGCACGAATGACTTGCCCTCTGGCGACAACATGCCAATTTAACAATTATTTCCACATTTCTGCGCTTTTTTAGCAACGGCAACTAACCTCCGATGTGGAGGGGGTAGTTCATGCCAGGAAGCCACGTGTTGAGAACCTGTTCAGGAGCACGATTTGCTTGTTAATTCAGTTGATCTGTCAGCTGTATCCTGCTTCAAGGATACATTCCAGTGCCACCGTCATCCGCAGCTTCATGGCCTACTCGAATGCTAACAGAAAATATATTGCCGATCAAACACTCATCTTCGTTCTTACGTACAACAGAACCGTGTTTTCTTAGAGCTTGTGGTGAACACCATCTGCAGAGCACGTTGATGTATGAAGGACACGAACCCAGCAACTTCCTGTATCCCACATGGTGTATGACAGCGGAACTGGGAATCATATCTGTTACACAACATTAACTCACATAGCGTGTTTCATTGCTGATGGCTTTACCACCGCTTCCTATGTGATTCACATAGCTATACTACCGAGAATTTCGTGTGTGTTTAATTAAAAACATAACAGCAACCGTAGACTTTGTTACCCATTACCGATTTAGTGGTACACACAATTTTTTTTTTAAATTAATCATGATAAATATCCACCTGAAAACAATTTCAACTTGTTAATAGGGACTTTCTGCTGTACGTACGCAGAAGGAAGAATACCCAGCTGATTGTATCACCAACATATATTCTTTTTTGTCCCATCTCGTGCTGGAAAAAGACTGTGAAAGCGACAGCAAATAAATTGTTATTAAAAAAAGCAAGTGATATTGTAATGCCATGAATGAATTGACATTTAATATTTTAATGAGTTCCAACTACTTTTCGGTGGCTTGACTGAGGTTTTTTCCAGGATTTCCTCTGTCTTAAAAATGGCCAACTTAGGCCTCAAATGTCTCCTTTCCAAAGTTCGTTTCTGAATTATTTTATATTGCATAACAACAGTGAATACCGCCTGTTGTTCTCGCTGTTCAATAAGAACGGGTATTAAAATGTTTTATAAATAAGCACCAAACATTTGTATGGTACTTTTTGTCTTCATTTTATGGTTTATGAGTTACACAAAATTCAACGAGAATAAACACAATTTCATTCAATAAGCATAAACATTTTTACAGGCTATTTGCTGAAAATTGCATATATTTGATTCGCTTATGATTTATTTTAATAAATATCTATATATCTTTTCCAGAGAACAATGGACATTTTTATAAAAATAATTATTTGGAGTGTGAGTTTCTGTAAATATTCACCACATATGCTTATAAACTATTTGATAGATAGGCGATAAACTATATAAACAGAAAAGTAAAGTATAATATTCATATAATTTTCAAATATGTTATTTATCCGATTTTTGTGCTTATGCCTAGCATTTCAAATGATCTTATTTGATTATTTGAGGTGTAACTGACAGTTGTTGCTATTAAAATTGTACCTGAATGTATTGCTTTTTACTCATTGTAAACTTGCAGAACTAAGTTCAGAATATCCTTTTGACCTTTAGTGCGCGAATGCAGGTTTAACTGAACGAAGAAATGCTCTGTTTGACGGATGCCAGAACTTGCTACATTTGCTACCGTTATAAAGCAATGAGTCCATTCTTATTCGGACTAAATTCTGCTACTCAAAATTTTATGTATTAAATTAAGAAAGTATTCTTTTACGATCTAAAAAGATTCTAGTAACCAAATTAAAATCTGCAGAAGAAACAAACGGTACTAGAAGTTTACGTGTTCTGGATTTCTCAAGATTTCCATTTCGTTAACTTTATATTTTCTTTTTTTGAAACTGACACCGGTTTTTCAACTTTTTCGTATTTGTGAGATTTACAAAGTTAGTTTTCTTGAAATTCCAGTGGAAATGGTTTTTGACCTGGTGGAAATTATCGAAGTTCTTATTAAGGTTTCTCATTAACACCTTAGCTTTTACGACTTCACAAATTTATTTCTGTCAGTTTAATTCATACGCCGGTAACATTGTCAGGTGGCATATAGAAAAGAACGCTAGAATACGTAAACTGTAATATGCTTTGTTTTTTTCTGTATATTAAAAATCAAAGTTTACTCGGTGTTAATTTATCTGATGGAAATATAGTATATACAGTGGTAGCCACTGAGGTATTCTATTGGAAGTGTCAAAAAAGAAAGAAAAAAAAAGGTGAAAACAAATACCTCAAATATATGTTTACCAACTTCGTGCAGTAGCATTGAACTAATTAGGCAAGTGACAAGAATTAAATGTACTTTGATTTTAGACTATATATATATATATATATATATATATATATATATATACCCAATATCAATTATTCCGGTTTTATACCAATAGACATATCCAAATAACACGTAAGGGAAAAAAAGTGGGAGGTACTGTTTTCCTCACAGGCACAAATCCACTTGTTCTTTTGGTAAATTTCCGGACTGTATTTACGACATAGATTTTTGTTTGCTGCTGTGGATTCAGATTCGGGAGTGGCCTACCCAATGTTTTCACTGAGATTCTGCTAGATAAATGGTCATTTTAATCATTCATTTACTTTGTTCATGTTTGTAGCTTTAAGTGATGCTGTGTAACTAAAAGCTGTGTGTAGTGTTTCCTTTAAGTGAATATTCAGTTAAAGAAAACACTACACAGGTTTTAGTTTTAGCTACCTGACTTCGCGGTGAAATACAACGTCTTTAGACTGAACTACACGAAGATACACAGAAGTACTTGAATACTGTTTGGAAAACAGGTGCTCAACACATGGCGAATACGTTAGCTTTTTGTTCTGTGGTGGATAAAATACCACGTTTACCAATACCCTTGCTGCTGTGAAAATGTTGAGACAAAGCCTCAAAACTTCAAAACCTAACAACATAATTATATTCTAACCATATATTTTTACTTACAAGGATATTTTAGTGTATTATATCTGCATTCTATTTAATCAAGCGTTAGTTCGTTTTCAAACACATTGGCATTAACTTTGAAGAAGTAGAATAGTTGCTTTAATATAACTGCCCCACGTATGGGAGCCAACTTGAAGTTATGTTCTTCAACTGTTGTAGTTTATTGTTGTTGAAGTTTTTGTTGTTTAAGGAGTTTGCATCACGCTTTGGGCATCAATTTGAAGAAGATTGTTTGTTACGTAATATGCTGCTACGTATGTAAAGCTGATTTGAAGATGCATTTTTGTTGTTACGCTCCAATTTTTTTAAAAAATAAATTAACTTTGCTACTAAACTGCTTCTATAGATAGTATTTATGTTTATGTTTGCCTCGGCTGCATCAGTATTGTTTTAGAGACACGTTTCTCTTAATCAGGGCGTGGTGCGACAAGAATGTAGGCTTACACAGATTTTAAGTTTAAATTCACTTCCTTTTATTAATCCTTGACACAAATTAAATAGCACTACACTGATATTAAGAGCTGTGAGATTCTTTAATTTAAAACTTGTGCTTTGTTAACGCGTATATTTAATTTTACGATTCACACGAATACGTAATATTTCTTTAGAGAACACATCTTCCATCCGGTCACTAACAAGGTCTACAGGCAACTGAACATCTTTCAACCGTCAAAACCCTTAAGCTTCTGTATTTCAAATGTCTGATTGGCTAATCTTAGTCCAATATAATACCTGCATTTAATTAAAGCTTTTTCTGGCTGCTGATTGGCTGTTTTAAACTGTCACAAAATTTACATTATCGTTGCTCTAATCATAACTAGTAGTATTCAAAGTTTCAAACTCATTATTGCCTCAAGGTTACCTCATTGTTAGCAACTTTAAACTTATTATTCTCACAGCTCTTGCGTTATTAAATTACCTAATGCATTCACATATAATTATTGAACATGTTTACAATAATATAAGCATTTGCAATGACTGTTACATACATTTTTACAAATTATTACATACATATTGCTTGAAAGTGGGCGGTTATTGAAATTATATATTATATAATTCAAGTGCTAAAAATACTGCCTCAACTTGCAGCAAGGTTGAGTGCAGAATACGTATTCTACTATTGTCGCCAGATTCTATGCTTTACTGCGCTCTGAGTAAGAGCAACCTTGGCTCCACCTCTCCCATAAGAACCGTGTAGAAAGGTACACCCTAGCCTTATACACGATGCTTATGAGCGTAGACGGTGCCAAACTGGAATTGGCTCCAAGCCTCAGAAAACTACTGGCAGAGAGCACAGGCTTAAGCGCCTGTTCAAATGAGATAACATACACTCCGAAACAATGCTTAATGCACAATTCCTATGCACTTCTCTTTCTTTCCTCTTGACACAAGTAGTGCCACGGCACAGCGTCACTACCCCAAAAGCCATCCCTACATATGGGGGCGCTGAAGACATATCCGAAAAGTTCAGTGTTTTAAAAGTAATATAGGGAGAAAGGACTAGCTACCGGAGTACTGAAATAAGGGGGTCGTATAATAAAATGAGTAAACTATGCAACAAGGTGCATCAACGCGCTGATTTTCATGCTGCGGCAAATAACAAGATGTGTTTTAATTAATTACCTGAGCCGCACAAAGAAAGTGCTGGTGCGGCGACTTCGGTCTCCCGAGGGGTTAATTACCACAGAGTTGTCAGATGGTACAATGGACAGCATGACCACTTCTATTCATGGCCTTCTCACACTACAGTGATTATCAATATTGTTAGGGATAATTTTAACAGGTGTCTTTCTGAGCCCTGGGCATTTTAACAGCTTTTATGATGCTTCGCTTTTTTCTTTTTGGATAATTACCACCTGCTAATTCTGTTTCTGCATGCTGGAATCGCTAGATATCTTGTGCACAAACAAAACTTTCTCTTCACTGACCCGTCGTTTCTTTGGACTTTTATGTCTTAAGAAGTATTTATCTCAATTCAAAGATCTTGGGCTCGATTCACAGCTGAGACGGAGTTTTCTTTAGCTAATTATTTCCTACACTCCACACAGTCTAGAAATGTAAACTTGGGAATGACTGCACTAAAAGTTATTAAATCTCACGTTACAGTTTACTGTTTAGAGAGTTACCTGACACCAGAATAATCGACATGCTAGTTTTTTCTGCCAGAAAAATTACTATTGTCGTTATTAATGCAATGCATCTTGAGGTAGTATTTTTAACACTTAAATAATTTGTAAAATGTATGTAACAGTCATTGAATATGCTTATATTATTGTATACATGTTCAATAATGTTATATGAATGTATTACGTAATTTAATAATGTAGGAGCTGTGAGAAATAGGTCAAACGTTGCTAACAATGAGGTAACAATGAGGTAACCTTGAGGCAATAATGAAATTTAAAGTTTAAATGCTACTAGTCATTATTGGAGCAACAATAATGTAAATTTTGAGACAGTTTAAAAATAGCCAATCAACAACCAGAAAAGCTTTAGTTAAATGAAGGTATTCTATTGGAGTAGGATTAGCCAACCACAGACTTGAAATACGAAATTTACAAGATTAGACGGTTGAAATCAATTCAGTTGCCTGCAGACAGAGCTCATAACTGGATGCGTTGGTTGTGTGTCCTCGAGAGATTTAATATGTATTCGTGTGAGATGAAAAATAAGTTAAAAAAAAGTAAGTTAAGTAAGTGTAATCCATTAATTAAAGAATCTCACAGCTCTCTATATCAGTGAAGTGTTATTTAAATCGTATCAAGTATTAATAAAAGGAGTGAAGTAAAAATTTATAATCTGTACAAGCCTACATTCCTAGTCGCATCACAACCCTGCACAAGAGAAATGTGTCTCTAACAAATACTGACGCAGCCGAGGCAAAAATATATAATATTTAAAGAAACAGTCACATTACAAAGTTCATATTTTTTTTTTAAACTTGTGGCAAAGGCCACTTGAAAGTACATTTGGGGTGAAGGCTACCGGAAAGCGGGTACTATACGTGCGGTTGCAACTACTACAAGTTCGGCTCCCCAACAGTTGAGGCTTCCCAAACGTGGTGCAAATAACGTAACAAACTACTTCTTCAATCTGTAAAACTTTCAATTTTTTTGTTTTTTGCGCTTTTATTACACTAATAACTTATACTTTCATGTTACACAATGGTGTTTTTAATGTCAAGAATTTTAAAAAGATAAGTGGCTATTTAATTGGCCCTGTATCAATTAGGCAAATACCGCATTGAACTTTAAACTCCATTTTTCTCTATTCCTTTTTACTTTGTGTTCTACGTATAGTAAGTAAGGGAAGTGTAGTATTCCACCCAAAAATCCGATACCGAGATTTTATCTTAAATACATGTTCTGAGGCCCCCTGAATCCAAAAAAAGCATTTTTGGAAGAAGGTCCATGTGTGTAAATATAATATATGTGTGAACAACATAACTAAAAAAATGTGAAGTCGGATCAACACCAAACTTCGCATTTAAGTTCAGTAGCTTCCAAAGATGCGACACAATGATTTTCAAAAAAATTACCCCACCCGAGACTAGCCTTACATTGAAAATTTTTCGAAAATTTTGAATTTATAAAAAATGTGTAACGATTTTGATTAAAACATCATATATTAAATATATTTACATGACAAATAAAATGCATATCTTGAATTTTCTGGGAATAACGTGTGAAACCCACTTCATTTGCAAGAAATGTTGTATAATCTTGTATAACTGGTAAACGTTAAGCGACAAGCTAAAAGTACCGCACAACAAACGTAGATCTCCTTAAAACACCAATTTATTTAAAACAAGTTTTGTATGATATAAGCCATTTCTGAGATGGTTCATTTCTTGGTCTTTCCCTTAAAGTCCGTTCAACATTCAGTTGTTTTTCGCGATTGCATGGAATTTTAAGACCAGCACCATATAGCGTCCAGTTCTTACACATTTGACTGTTCTTAAACATCGCTGTTCTCTTTGTATCTGCAGCGAAATGTGTATTGTAATGTAGGTATTTCTGCAACTGGATTAAATGTAGTAGATAGAAAAAATAAGCCTGTGTAAGAATAATTTGTATACCCACTAATAAACGATAGAGGATAGAGAAAATCATGTGAATGTATCACATTAGAAATTTTTTCAGCATTTTTCACTGGTCAAAACTCTCCCTGAACGGCAGTTTAATAGATTAAAATTTTCAGAAGAGCTTCAGGAATTACAGGTTTAAACACATGTGCACTGGTTAAAAATATTAAACCTAACTCGCGCTGATAAAGCTGCAAAATTCAATGTAGGTATACAAAATATTGTTTTTGTGTTAAACGAATTAAAACTAATAAATGCCTGTACAGCAATTCCTTTATGTTTGAATTTGGGAACGATACGATAACCCGTAGCGTCCAACAAGCATTTAATTTTACATATCAAAAAGTGATCAATAGTGAATAAAAATTAATATTTTAACAATGGTTTGAAATAGCTAGTTAAAATGTTGTGTGCACTACATGTTTTATATTCTAAGTATATGGTAAAAATCTGATGTGATACATTCACATGACTTTCTCTGCCCTGTATCTTTATTACGCAAACTATTCTTACTAAAGTTTATCCTTCGATCTACTGCATTTAATCCAAATAAACCTTTGCAAATATAGCTACATTACACATTACGAAATAAATACAAAGGGAACAGCGATAGTCAAATGTTTAAGAACTGGACGCTGTACGCTGTTTCCAGGCAACCGTGAGAAATAACTGAAAATCGATGGAAGTATAAAAGAGCAACACGTATTAAAATTTCGAATATAATATAACGGATATCTCAGAAACGGTTAATGCCACAAAAAAGCTTATCATGAGTAAATTGCGTGTTTTAAAGAGATCTGCATTTTTTTGTGGTACGTTTTCGTCTTTCGCTTTACGTTTACAAGTTATACAAGATTATACAAATTCCTTCCGGATAAAGAAGCCTTCTAGGCTATTTCCAGAAAATTCAAGAAATGCAATTTATTTGTCATGTAAATATCTTTCATATATGGTATTTTAATAAAAATCGTTTGAGCCATTTTTTAGAAAATAAAAATCTTCGACGAATGTCCATGTAACGGGTAATTGGGGTGGGGATTTTCTTGAAAAATCTTCGTGTCGTATTCTTGGAGAATAGTAAACTCAAATACCATGCCTTTGTATTTATCCGACTTTTCGTTTTTGGGTTATACTGTTCACAGACACATACACACATATATACGGACATTTTTCTAAAAATGCTTTATTTGGATTCAGGGCGCCTTAAAACATGTATTGCCGGTGAAATATCGCTATCGAATTTTTTGATGAAATGCAATACTTCCACTAGTAAAAAAGACAAAATAATGAAAAGAAAAATAAAACTGTCGGTTTTTGTTAAATTTTATTTTCAAATATAGGTACACTGCCTTAATGAACTTTTAGTAGTTGTTTGTGAGTTAAGGTAACTGAAATGGATGATCATCTTTGTTTTAACGATTCGTTAAAGGGTTTAACGTGCGTTTAATAATTCGTCTTTGGCACATTAGCATGGTCAGTGTTGAGGCAGTATTTTAAATCAAACACTGTGAATGCCAGAGTGATTGTAGTGTAAATTAATATTATTGTGTGTACAGGATTTTAGATGTTTGTTAGCCATAAGTATTGTTAGGAAATAAGTTTACACGGCCTCACTGAAAGTAACAATAGAAGTGGGTAACTATAAGCCGAGGGCCTGAGTTGTTTATCACTAAGAAGAGACAAACAAATGAGTAGGGTAGCGTGCCTTTCTTTATAAATGGAGGGAATATCTTCCCTAGAGCATATATCTTAGTAGTAGTGATTGGCTAACAAAACAGACGCTAATGTTGGCGCGATTTGGTAACCAATAGCAGCTCTATTATAATGTTTAGGCATTTCGGGGAGAAGGAGTATATATTCTCGAGTCATAAGCATGTTTCATGCAGTTCTAAGGAATCTCTCATGAGGTGCACGTCATACAATTTGGAAGAATCTCTCGTCGCAGTGTTAGTTACAAAATGTAAAGTACGCGGCAACTAATACGACAGTATTTACATTCGTAAATATGACAGTTTCAGTCAGGCGTGTATAAAGATTAAATGTGTGAATTATTAATCAAGTGTGACGGCAATAAAAGTGTAAAAACAAATTGTTTTATGAGTGTTATCTTTTAGCAACAACTCCTTTCCGTTTACACGCCCTGTTCAGAGATACTTGCTTAACTGAGTAATAATAGCTAACCCGAGGACAAAGAAACCAAATTTTAAAATAATAAAACAATAACAGGCGCCCAGCAAATAAGATAACACGAGCCGATTACTGCGACAGTGTAAGCACCATACAGACAAGTCTCAGCATCACAGAATGTACCAGACACGAACATATCCGGAAGTCCTCTGTAGTGACAATACTGGGAGGGGACTCATGACCCGCTATTGTGACTATCGGTTGGGTCAAGAGGTCTCTACCAGTTGTCGGAAGCGCCAGTAATGGACCATGTCGCGTCTACTGTCACGTACATAACGTGAATACTAATTGAATCGTTAGCGGAACGTGTTTCATAATTACCTATTCCCTGATATTACCCGGCGTTGAGAGCCCTAAAATTAATGTACGGCCATTTTCAGAACCCGACTCGTTCTGCATACCAAATCTGGAGTGACTTATATCAGTAGTTATCGTTCTTGACACCCTTCGTTTTTAACTTTGCCGATATTATAGTTTAGAGGCAAAATAATTGGATCCACAACTCAGTAAGAAATGTAATGCCAGATGAAGGCTATTTCCAGATATTTTTTGAGAACATTACACCATTGTCACAATATCTCTAAGAAACTCCCGGCTTAAAGTTCACCTTAATTGTTGATTTATAATCTGTTGCGTGCAGGAGGTTTCAACCACAAATTATTTTAAGCCCTTTCAATTTTTACCTCCTTCCGTATTAAAAGAATTAATAACTTCTATAAAAATAACTAAATTCTTATTCAAAATTCGACATAAAATTTCGGCAATCGTAATACTTTTCGCTTTTTCTACCATCTGCCTTTGATAGGAAAAGGAAATATTGTATTCCATCCAAAAATTAGGTTTCGAGAATTCATTCGAAATACATGTTGTGAGTAGCTCTTAGCCTAAAAAAGAGAATTTTTTAGGAAAAAAGATATGTCTATCTTGAACTGCGTAACTGACTTTAGGATTATTAGAAAATTTTACATTTGAATCAGATACTGTTTATTTTGTTTTTATAATTTTATGAGTGATAAACTATGAGATATAAACACAATGTACCGCACTAAAGATGTAGAGCTCATTAAAATATAAAGTTTGTATAAATTAATTTTTGTAGCTGTTAACCTATTTAACGCTAAATGATTACATTTTCCCCAAATACAAGTGCGTCATCTGACGGAAGGTATTTGAAAGCACCGATTATATATTTCTTTTTCTTTTCTTATAGAAGACTCGTTGCTAGGACTGCTGAAATTACTGTTCATTGTTTAAGATAATCATTTGAACATTGTTTCCGCATACTGTATGCAACTAAGTACTTATTACTTAATTTAGGATCATTTCTAAATACACATTTATCTGAATCACTCAACGAGGTTAGAAGATTTGGTTTTTAAACTGTGCTATAATAGATAAGGTATGTTTGACCACTTATAATGGATAGAGAAAACTGTAAGAGAGGTGCCACTGTAGGTTTCTGAGATGTGTACACTAATAAAAAATGATCATAAACTTCGAGTTGAAGAAAAAACATTTTTCTATGTGATAGTTAATGAAATTCAAAAGTGATTAACCATAAAGTACGAAAATTTGAAGTAGGTACTTGCAGCACAGCAGGTCACTTTTAAGTACTGGGATATATTTCGAAATTTGAGACCGCCTTGATGGTCTCTCGGGTTTTTTTATTAGATGAAAAAGTTAAATGCGCTTACAGGTATCTCGTCACGGTACCTCAGCAGTAGAGCATGGGCACGAAAAGTCAAACATCCGCTGTCCAAATTCCGACAGTAGCATTTACTTTTTCAAGTCTGATTTCATTTTTCAGCATGTGCATTAATTATTTCCAGGAACAGTGTTAAGTCCTTGCATGCAGTTCCCTTCTATTTGCCTTAACCAGCACTGATCGCTGATTTCAGGTTTAGTTATCCACACATGAAGCCTGATCACAACAAATGTGTCCTTAAGAGTCCTTTAGTTCTTAAACAGCTGCAATGGGCTAAAATGTTCAAGCGAAAAGCATTGAAGTTCAAATTAATGTGAGAGATTTAAGGCTGGTTCACAACCGCCCGAGAACGGTAACCAGAACGGAAACGAGAACGGAAAACAATTCACCATGCAAGATATTGGTTCACAACAGCCCGGTAACGAGAACGGGAATGCATATCGATCACAAAGTGAAAGTCGATTTTGCGCATTGAGATTTCATTTGTTTTTAACTGACCAATGCCTTTTTTCACCTACTTCCAATTTAGCCAAGCCAACGTCAAAATTCGATAGAGTAAACATTATCTAAATGTATATCCATTACATTTCCGATCCCTCTACTTATGCCAAGCTTTCATTCCTTTATTTAATGGCATACATTAAACTTTTTTATTGTTCTTTTTTCATTTCAACGGGTTTTAGCTGTTCTGTGTAGCTTTTGCCATTGTTTTTTTAAGTAATAGCCAGTTTTGAGTTGCATATAAATAAACTACAAATGATCCCTTCACCAGAGGAACCAACGCTGATTATATTTGCGGGTGTCAGGATGAGGTTAGGGAGCACCTTTACTACTAAGTCCTTCCACTTTATTGTTTCCAGCTTGCGACTATATAGAGCACTAGTGGCTGTTTCATGTCACGGCCACCTAAAACAACCTCTAGAGTGAAGAGTCTAATATGCACAATAGGGATCTAATATGCCGTGCCCGGGAACGAGAACGAGAAAGTTAAATGTTGGGCAACTCTTCTATCCCGTTCCAGGGGCCCAGGAAGGCTTCCCGTCGGTTATGAACATTCCCATTTGAATACGTGTATTTCAACTTTCTCGTTCTCGTTGCTTGTGAACCAGCCTTTAGTGGTTCAGTGTTTTAAAACGCCTTTTTCCTTGTATGAAGTTTGCTCAAAATAATGAATATTCTAAAAGAATTCCAACATATTCTAAATTGCTTTCTGTTATACGTAAATCCTACACCTGGTATTCGGGCAAGCTAGTTACAAGAACTACTGCTGCAGAGTTTTTGCCTCTCTGCGCAAGAGACATATAATACATAAATATACCATTATCTCATTATATGTGCAAGCTTCTAAGTGTATTTTATGTTGAGTAAACTGAACTGAAGTAAAATACTAGCCTTCTCAGCAGTAAAATTTATTTTTACGGTACCCCTTAATACCATAAAATGATCGTTAACGCGAAGGCCGAGCACGGTAAACGACAGTACGTTCAAATACAAATGAATGGCGATTTCCTTTCTTGTATGAGTGTCCAGATTTTACAACACTTACTTCTTTTACTAATTATCGTAATTTTCTTTTTATGAGCGAACAGAACCTGTAAATAAATTGCTGTGACTGACGGCAAGGAAATATAAGCCGTTCTCAAGTGACGAAACTGTCGAAAGAACAGGTTGGTAATGAGACAACATTTCTTTCTCGTCATATTTCTTCTTCGTTAGTAGGTATTATGACCAACTTTAGAATCACGTGCTTTAGGAAACATCATTACCTTAAAGGGCTTACTTCTGAGAAAGAACCTTTACTTTTATGTGGACGCATCACAGACGGCATGGCGTTCCAGGCTGGGGATTTTATTACCTAGACTGTTAAGTTAAATTCTGAAATATGTCACAAAAAAGACAGAATAACGGACAAGGAGTTTTTGTTGAAACGTTACTGGATACTTGAAGACAGCTTGGATATTTCTATGAAAAGACAGTGATATAGCTAGGTGAACATGTTTCAGTAAAAGCTTTGTGAAATTTGGGCATACATCTTCAACACTTGGATTCATGCATTGTGGTCCAATGGAAGCATCAGCATTTGTATATCACATATGCCGAATACGTTGGCTACAACGGTACTTATTTATTCTCCCCTGAGGTGGTGGAAGCATTACATTTCACCCAACATGTTGTTACGGAGATTTCAGCGGCAATACTGTAACAAGTGAGAATACCAGTTCTTGCTAAACACAATTTATTTGTCACTTCGGTACTCAGCGTAGCACAAACTTTACACTTGAGACACTTTTGACACACCTCAGAACAGAATACAACTAAACCGCAGAGTCACAACTCTCAACTGAACTGCACTTGGCAATGTTCACTTCTAACTCTCGAAACTCTTCGACTTCTTGACTGCACTTAACTTCATAACTTCTTCACTAATTCGCACCCGGGCAAAAGAGCCCCTTTTATAGGTCTCGCATACAAAGCGGAATGTTCTAGAAAGGTAAGTTACTAGAACATGCAGAAAGGAATGTTAGAGAACAGGAAAGTGACACATAATGGGCTATTGTTGCGTACTCGCTATTGCTCCGCATTGGCTATTCTTCTGACGACTGGTCGAAGGCCTCGCAAGATGCCGGGTCGGGAGGCACTTACCGACGGCCTGCAGAAGCGCGATCGCAATACCTTTTTCAAGTGCCCTGAGAAAAAGAAACTTGTTTTAAAATTTGTCTGTGAATAGAGTAAGTCAAAAACAAAATGTCATTTGAATGTCAAAATTTGTACTATTGAAGTTCGGTACGTTTTAAGAACGTAAGGCAATGACTTTCATGGAATTCCTCAATTTTAAACATCTCTTTAGATGGACTATTGATCAAGCATGTGATACAGACTAATTCTGTGCTAGAAAATTAAATTATCAACCAATCGCGACTCCATATATCGATAATTGAAGATGTTGAACTATTATCGCCGTTTTATTTCCCCATGTTCCTTTACAATAAGCTGCAACGAATATGTGTACTGTGGTAACAAACCCTATCAAGCAATTCAAGAATAAAATGGTGTCTTGAGAGATTTGGCCAAGCCACGAAGTAGGAAATGAATCGAAAACATGTGAAGTCCTCTTCTTCCTGTTGCGTTTTACATAACTGGAAAATCATCAGGCAGAGAGAGAGAGAGGGGGGGGGGAGGGGGGAAGCGCTCAACATATATTCAATATATTTTTTTGTAGAATTAGCGATATTCAAGATATGCGTAGTATATTTCAAGGTTTCCCAGGTTGAAGCTTGATCTGAAACATGTAATGTGTTTGAAAATATATGACTTTTTAACTGATCCAGAGGCTGCTGACAAAAACTAATCCAATGTCCTCGTTTTCCATTTCGGCTGGACGGGGAATTTTTCTTTAACCAGCATCATACCTTATCCTCTAAAGAGTCTGATAGTATGAATGTGGGGGCGTATGCGAGTGTGCTTAATATTAAACATCAACAAAAATTCAACGTTACCAAAACCTACAATTCAACGAGTAAAACGCCAATCAATAGTTTCTCAAGCCAAAGCTCCCGATATGACCATAAATTTAAAGGAGGTTATACGAATGAAAACAAACAAATGGCGTACGGTATAAACAATTGAAGTTCGTTTCCACATCTTGTATGTAACACTGTATAGCCCTGGGGTAACATTATATCGATTAGCATAAAGTGGATGGTAGAAATCACTTTTATATGCATGGTATGGTGTGTAAGGTATATTCGTATTTTGATCATGGATGGAGAAAATAATGTGACCGTTACATATCATATTTTGAAAAAGTAAATAATGAGGAAAACTCAAGATGTATTTGGAAGGAGGAACTTTAAGAAAATCTATTGTAAACTTGAAAGATTGATGTTAATCGTTGATGATGATGATAATAATAATAATAATTATCATCATTATTGTTTTTGTAATTATTACCAGTATTTATTTCTAATCGGAGGACTTCGATACTGCATTTTCAAGTTGATTTCCGCATTCTCTCTACCGTAAATGGCTGATTCAGAAAACAATAAACATTATTTTATTTGTAGTAGAGTTGTCGTAGCTAATAAACCCTTGACACGTAATAGTATGAGAAAACTAAAACTACTGCAATGAAATCTAAAACCGTACTAGTGATACTTATGTAAGAATGCACATGGTCTTTTCTAAACCTAGTGAATACCTTTAAAAATAGAACTTTCCGTAGTTTTTGCCCTTAAGAGCTGCGGAAATTGCTTTCGTATAAAACGGCATGTAAAGTGTGATCTAGGTCGTATGATATAATTACGAGGGTTCAGTTCATGCAGCAGCGCAGCGGAATCACCGTTCAGCTCGGGGCAACTTTGGGATTAAATCGTGCGTCCTCAGTTGTCGAGCAAGGCTGAGTAGTTAGCGTGACGGTTCTGTTAACATCCTGGAATTTACGAGGGATAATTATGATGTAAAAGGTTGCCCGAACAAGAGGTACCTAATAAAAGTGACCAACTTCAAGGCCTCATAACGGGGAACGTCTACCAGTAAGACAAGGACAATAGAGTCCGCTGCTTTATCGAACAATAATCACATTGAAGCACGTCGATAGCACCAAGTAGCGGCCGTGGATCTCTTTTGGAATCTCCACTTAACTACCTCGAAGGAAATTCTTCCAGTTAGGCATCACAAATAGAATTCGTGAGCAAAAGGATCCATGGTAACGCGAGTCGTGATCTGATATACCAAACGGTTAGAAATGTAGCACCTTATATGGGACTTGCTCATGATGTGGAGACTTACTTGATTAGCTGTATGACCACAGTACAAAGAGCTTCTTAATGTCAGCCTTCAGGAGTCCTTACACTGACGTGAAAATGGACACTCGTGCAACTATGTACGAACTACACCAGAGAACTGAAGAGCTTGGCCTCGGCTACCATGACATTATCAACGTATGAGAAAGTTGGAAATCACAATGAATACGTGGAACTAAATCAGCTGACGCTATGTAATGCATATCTAAAAAAAATTAAATTCCATAAGGGTATCACTGACACTGGGGTTCATTTGTGAGCTGCTTCATCGACTTCCTTAATTTTCGGAGCATAGAAGCATAGCGGCCTGAGTTGTGATGTTTGATTTGAAGAAAGTTCAGCAAAATTCCTTTGTAAAAGGACAGTAACGACTACTTTCTGTATTTTTTATTACTCTACGTTACCCAGTCAATGTTGTACGAACTAACAAGTAAATTACGTAATAAAATTGTCTTACTTTGGTGTATGTTGAGGCAGCTGTACGTCCGTTCGAAGTCAGACAAATTTAAACCGATGCTTAACGTATCCCAAAGTCGCATCTTAAATGTTTTAATTTCCCTCCTGGTGTGGTCTCATAGCTATTGGAAGATTTGCGGAACACACCTTCTTTCAGACAGCCCCGCAAGAAGCAGCCAGGAATTGGTAGATCAGGCGATCGCTGTGGCCATTGACCGGCACAAAGTATCCTTTAGTCATCAGTGATTCACTTGACGTATGGCAGGCCACACTCTCTTGCTAGAAATACCATTAAGTTATTATATGTCATCAAGCTAATGACAAACTTTGTTAATAGTCTCTGGTAATCAGTAGATCAACTGCATCTCAGAAGACAATTGGCCGAAAAACATTTTAAGCCAGAAAGGTGCACTATATTTCCACTTTGACTGGGTACAGGTGTGTCTCGCGTTTGCTGGACTTCTTTCGAACTAATCGCCTTCCAGACTATCCTGAACTGCAAGAAAATATTTGAGACCCAATGCATACGAGCAACAAACAAGGGTGCTTCAAGGGAGTGTGCCATGTCCACTGCTTTCAGTCGGTGAAATACCATTATCAACTTTTGATAATCTATCCGAGGTGAAATGAAATGTGCCTCATTTTAAATTGTTTGAAGTGAATCCTTCTTACAGTTTCTTCTTTAAAACCACTTTTCTGGAATCGATTCTATAATAATCTCTGCGTATAAAATAATCTCAAATGACGAAATCGCTCCTTTGCGCATAGGTAGTATACATGACGAATATGTTTCTTGTATCGCTTCTTCTTGCCCTCATCTAGTGAACTAATGAAATACTCTTCAGAGTTTTAATGTGTTGATAGCTGAATATGTTATGGACCTGCGTGCATAAGACCCTTTGTTGCAGCTTCTTGCATGCAAATAGAATAATAAATGGGTTCAACTGTGCTGTAACCCTCTGGGCTTCACAAGTTCTGCTTTGGTCGCATCGATGGGTGATGAACGACAAGCGCCTTTCCCATGGTGTAGAGCAACCATTACATAATTTTAGGAAAACTTGAGCTCATGAGTGTAGTAATGCGGAAGGCTGTCGTTTCTTTCTTTCTGCTTCAGAGTTTTCTCTTAATCTGCAAAGAAAAATGTCAAGTAATTCTCAGCTTATTGGATCCAGGGATCATTCAGTATCCTTTAATCACATCCTTTTTTGTTGTGTGCTACCAGGGATGTTAAACTCGATCAAATATTTGTCAGCATCGGTCCTGGAAAGCACCCTTTAAAAATTTATTTTAAGTCACTTGAACTGGCTGGTCATATTGCGACGCCATAAGGATACAAACTAACATATAATAAATTACATTGTAAATGTATATTAGTCAGAAAACATTATAATTTGGCATATGTCATAGTTTGCTTAATATACTTTGAGTATCATTTCTTTAAACACTAGATTACTAATGACGCTACACATGTTGTTCGGAACATCACATTCTCACCTTGCATTCGTATGCAGACGAGAAACCAGAATCATATGAGGTACAGTAAGTGGACAATGATAGAAGTTACGAAGTGGATCTTGAGGTATAAGGTAGGAGTGAGTGATGGCTGTGTGTCCTATGCAAAATCATGGGAGAGCCACTTGGTCGTTGCGAGGAAGGGAAACCACTGATTATTTAGGAGAGCGAGGAGTAGACGCCATACAGTGTACTTATAGATGAGCTGTTCCAACGCTGCTTCCATATCTGAGTGATCTTCTTGTGGATAATTTAAGGAAGTCACAGTATGGTATTCTACAGTTCTTTGGAGGATTCTTGGTGGCCTCTTTAGCTGCAACGTCAGCTTCCTCATTCCCTTGTATGCTGACGTGAGACGATGTCTGATCTGATGAATATATCAAATAAGTTTGATGTGCTTACCAGATTGAATTGCTATATTGTGTAACATTAATGGTTATGCAACCCGTGGGTGAGGCGAAGAGTCGAACTTTTGTAAGAATTAAGGCTTCTTTGTTTTTGAGGTTAGAGTATAAGAAATTAAAACGTAGGTTTTAAAAATGTTCACAAAAATTTAGATATGATTGAAACACAGTAAAGCTGAAGAGCCAATAAAAGGAAAGATGGAAGGCAGAATGATCTTGATGAAGCTGTTGTGCATACATTAAATCATTGCTTAATGCACAGTTTTTGAGAGTCGTGTGGAACTTATTAACCCTATTTTATAAATGCATTTTGTTTCGTGATTTTGGTACACTTCAACATAAAAGTTAAGGAGCATTATGCATAGTGTATTTAAAATAACACTCAATAGATTTGTGACATGTGAACTCACTTTATTATCGCATAAATTAAAATTGTCTTGAGAACTGCAAATTTCAGATTAATATTTTAACATAGGGCTCGAGAGAAACTTCACTTATTGCAAATATAAGTGTTAAATCTACATCTTCACTAATGTTATTTGCTTATGCAAGCGTGTAAAGTGAACCTATTTTTCTGAGTTTGACGTCCTTTAAGCGGGCCGGTGATATCCAACGGTGAATGAATAAAATGGGTGAAATTTTGCTTATGCGAGCCCGAAGTTCATAAATTCGACTTCTGAGGAAAAGAAAAAACGGCATGCAGGTAACTCATCCCAACCTGATTTCAACTCCATACATAAGGCAGGCACTCTACCATCACGCCACGGCGTTTGACACAATAAGTTTGGTTTATGCAGTAAAGTGTGAACTTTGATGTCTTGCATATGCAGAATTAAACACATTCTTCCAACAAAAATACAGTAATAATGATAATAATGCATTTATTGTTCACATTAGATTCCCAATTGTATCTATGGTGCCACCTATAACTCAATTTACGACATTATGCATTTATTGTCTTCAACTAACTCCACAATAAGTGATCCTGAAAGTCTTGTGAATCTTCCAAACAAGAGAGCGGCTGTTCAGAAAGGAACCCTCATCCCACTAGTGGCCGATACGCGTGCTTGGTCACCCTCGTGTAACAAGATTTATGTGGATGCCGAAAATGTGGACGCATACAAATGATGCATTTCTCCAACGTTGACAACGCGCGTTGCTATGCGGGTGGAGACCATTTTGGCGAAATCTTCTTGGTCCTTGTCTGCTCCGGTTGTCAGGTTTTGAAGTGGCAGCAACCATTGGCATATAAATGCTACTCCTTTGCATGAAAATTTGCATCAGAAGCAAAGACTGCCTCTTCTGGCAAAAGTAACACGTAGGACTGTTTGCTATGAAAGTTGTTGTAATATCTACGTGGGAAGAGTAACATCTTCACGCCTTCCAAAGCATTGAAAATAGTCTTCTATCTTGTGTGAAAAGCAAACATGTTAGAAAACCCACACCTGTAATGTCTTGGCGAATTTAAATACCAGTTACTAAATACTTGGGATAAACATATCGTAGTTGTTGTCAATACGATGACTTTTAGGTATAAATCATAACCACCTTCACCATTCGGTGCAACAATGTGTAACTCACACTGAAGTGTATAACTGAGGTAGACCAGAGTTGCTTGAAATGTTTATAAGACCTATTCCCGAGTCTTGACTTTCTCCCATTTTAGAGTAAATGCGCAACTATAACGCGGTTTGGATTCCACCGAGATTTTTCTCAAGTCTTTTCCCTTTACCATGCTTAGTTAGATGCCATTAGTCGATATTTTGAATAACTACATCAAAAATTACGAATATGACCATTATCAACCTTGTTCGTTATTTAATGTCTTAAAGTTTTAGTAGTTCTAATGCATTTGGTTCAGAACTTCACCGAAAATGAGTGGGTTTACTTGATTTGCTCGAACCAAATCCAAGATTGTATTGCGTATATTACGCGCGTTTTTCCCGTAAATATAACAGATTTTGAAATGTAAAGAACGCATGTAGTACTTACGTTTTTAATAACATTCATGAGAACGGCATTCTTTGGAGAAAAAAAAGGCTTATTAATATGCTATCTAAAACAAACAAACACATCCCTAAAATGCACTGAACAAATGATAGACGATCACATATGGACAAAAAAGAAAGACGACGACGATGTCAGTTGAACAACGTGATATTATGCATCAAAACGTGAAGCTATATTTTTACTTTCTCTGCTGTTTAACCATAGTAAGCAGGAAGAGTATTTCATTCCACCCAGAAATTCATATTTTCTACCCAGGAAATGCACATTTTGAGATCTCCTGAACCCAAAAGGGGTATTTTTAGAAAAACGTCCGTGTGTATGCGTAGTGTGTGTATATGTGTGCGCGCGTGCGCGTCTGTAGACACCATAGCTCAAAAGCGAAAACTCGAATAAATTCTAAACTTGGTATTTAAGTTCAGGATGTAACACGCATATTTTTAGGAAAATGCTCCAACCCAAACTACCTCCTACATGAAAGTATTTCCTTATTTTATATTTTCTCAAATATAAATCTATTTGCTATAAAATATCACTTTTGAAATACTGATTTGAGGAATAAAATGTACATTTTCAATTTTCTGTGAGTAACCTGTGAAAACCTTCCTTATGACATAACCCATGAAACCATTAGAGATAAACGAAATCACTTCAGAACAATGTAAGGTTTCCTAAAATTTGCGTTATATAACTTCTTTTTGCAGCTGCAGTCCTTTAAGAGATGTTTCCTATTGTTGGTTGGAATTTTACAGTATTTAAACTTCACTCTTTTGACATTACTCCGTTCCTTTGTTTCTCATCAGGCCATGCATAAAGAATTCAAAATATAAAGTCCTGTATACATAGAACGACTTTCTTTGTAAACATTTGACTGTCGTGCCAGTGCCCTGTATGCTTCAACAATGTTTATTGGAACCATTTAGGAAAACAATTATCATTATTAACAAGAAGTAGAAAAATAAAATTGTTAACTTATAATTCGCAGAATAGGTATAGCAATAAATTATAGCCGATAGAGATTTTTTTAACTCTCACATTGCATGATCCAAGGAAGGCTACCAGTTACGTTCTTATCTTTGAGGGGATGTTAGAAAAAATGGAATTAAATATTTATAAAATTGATCTTAACATACCACCATGCGGTTTTTAAGTTGATAGTGTTTTAAAATCAAACACGCTGAATTTAACCACCTCATATTTGTTCAGAATAACTCGCAAAGAAATGACACTGTTATTTTGCTTACAAGTATAGAAAGTATTTTCTTATAAATTGAGAGAATATTCAAAGGAGCATATCTACATCACAATGTGGTATACATGAAAATGATTTCATAGTAGTTTGTTATTTACAGAAAATCATCAGTTAGGAGCTGCAATCAAAACATTAAACTTTGTGATTAAAGATTGCAACCGCGATGTTCAAATTTTAAATAACATCATAGTCGCTGTATATGTGAGTGCAGAAAATTAACATATAAATTTATTCCACTCACATGTAAGAGAAGCAAATTTTCACACAAAAGTCTTGAGTTTGAAAACAGGTAAACAGAATTACATGAAAGTCATAAATATGCGATACAAAAGTGCCTCAACGAATTGCAAATTGCAGGTGCACGTAGCGAGAAAGGAGCAAAATTAAGAACGTGGAATCGGTGGCCTCGTTCCGAGTCGAATAATACACATTTTGCATTTTCTTTCCCAATGGAGATATACGCATTTTGTAATAGTTTCCTTGGCATGTTAAAGGTGCAAATATTTAGGAGTTTGTAAATACGGTTCCGTTTTATGATTGAGCAATATAACAGAGAGAACATAGGACATTAGTTATTTGTTTTATTGTTCAAGCGGATGCGAGTATAAAACTTAAGCGCTAGAAGAAGGCTCCAGGAAACACCATACTGATGTATCAGATAAGAACAAGGATGTAAAAAATTAATATAACGTGTTTGGATGAACATCGAAATAGTTAGGTACATGAAAAAATAGAGAGGTAGAAAACAGATACTGATAACTATCAGCCCCAAGGAAAGAAGCACGTGCAAGGAATGATAAGAAAACATCTCCATAGCCTAGGAGAATTTAATCAAGCTGTTTCTGGGAAACAGTAATTACTGGAGAAATATTAGTTCTCTCATATTTCTTTGAAAGAGTGATGAACAGTGGAAGTGTGGCCTACAATGTAACTCTTGGACTGCCTATTCGACCTTGCCTTCAGCATGTTGGTAGCCTGGGTTTGATTCCCGGTGGGGTAACTATTTTTACTTCCTCCATCACCTGGCTATAGTAGATATAGGCATTCCACCTAAAATTTGATATCCGAATTTAATTGAAAATGCAAGTCTTGAAGCTCACCGAAACCAAATAAAGCATTTTTAGAAAAATGTCCTTTGTGTGTGTGTGTGTGTGTTGTGTTTTAAGGATGTAGTAGGAGGATTTTTCAAGAAAATTCTCATATCCATAACCTCGTGTTTCTCAAAACACGACTCCAACAATTTGATTAAAATATTATACGTTTGACATACTGACACAATAAATATAATGCATAATTTCGATTTTCCGTATGAATAGCCTGAGGTAACTTTCCTTCTGATTAACTTTTGTAAAATTTTATATAACTTGAAAATCATAAGAGATAGCTAAAAATTATAGAGCTATTAAAATATACGAAAATAGTTCGTTTTCGTGATGTTAACCTTGCCCTATGATTAAATTTTCCCAAGTAGAAGTGCCTCATCTGGTGGAAGATGTTTGAAAGTTTCACATTCCTATTTTTTCCAACTCCTTTATGAAATTATTCCTCCTCGTTTCGTTAAATATTTGTTTCCCATGTTGTATGTAGCTAGTTACTTCTTAATGAATGCTATAAATACTTAACGTATTTTTATGATTCGAATTTGCAATGGGAAGAGAAAGTTTGTCTATACGTCATATTTTTACTTTCTCCACCACGTACATAGTACGTAGAGAAAGTATTGCAATCCACCAAAATACTCTTTATCGAGATTTCACCGGAGATGCTTGTTTTGAGGCACTCTGAAAAAATAAACACTTTTAGAAAAAGGCAAGCAGTTTTTTAAAATGTTTATCTTAAATGTTCTGCGAATAGCCTGTTTAATCCTCTTCATTCGGAAACAATTTTGTGGAATTTTGTATACAAGGTAAACGTTAAGAAAGACAAAAACGTACTACACAATAAATGTAGATGTCTTCAAAATACACCATTTATTTCAAATAACGTTTTTTGTGGCATCAGTCATTTCCGAAATATTAGATTTTATTGCCCCTAGTTTTTAAACATCTATGGGTTCGGTTTCCTCTATCCCTCTTGAACCTACAATGAAATGTGTAATTCGACTATTTATACAAAAGTTTATCTCGATTAACATGAATGCTAGAAAAAAAACTCTCGTAAGGTTAGTTTGTAGAATCTATATGCAAATAAGCGATGGTGGGTAGAAAAGGTCATGTGAATGTGTCACATTCTCTTTTAATTAGGAGCATTCTCTAAACTTCTATTAATTTGTAGTTTATTTAACAGCAGGTTCCAGGTAAACTTATTAATAGGTTATTATACGAAAACTACGCGGAATTCTATGACAATATTTAGTTTACTTACATCAACAGAAACGCAAACATAATCTTAAATCTATCGTAATAGCGCGAAGTTTGTACCAAAAGCGCATTAATTATTCGCAGTTGTTACAAAACACAGAGTAGATGGCTTGTGTAAAGCGCTGTTTGGAATCTGTTTTCCAGAGATTTGATTTAAGAAAAGGCATTTTACTTGTTACATAACTAGATATGTAAATTTCTTCCACATCCACTAACTCATTTTCTACTAAAAACGCGGGTACGCTGTTATACTAATGATAGAAGAAAAATTACCGGAGATTTAGAAAACAAAATGGTCTCGGACACTCTATTGAGCAATAAGGGACGGAAATGAAGTTTTGGAACGGAGAGGCATAAAAAGAAACGAGGCAAGGAACACAAAAACAAATATTTGGGTAATTTAATTCCCCTGAATAGAGAGCTGTTAAAACAAGAGAGCGCCGGTGTTTTCATTGGTCGTAAAACGGTCCGTTAAAAGTGATGACGCTTTGATGTAGTGCTTAGTCAAACATAACTACAAACACGTAGAAAATGTTCTGTAGGCCGAGGACGGTTTGTCCTACTTCAGGAACCATGGAATTTGTTGGGGGTTACAAACAAACCTGCTTGTAGTGAAGCGGAAATGGTTTTTCAAATATCATTTGGGTAAACGTTTCCTGTTGTTTCAAGGACCAGATGGCCAAGCGATTGTTAATGTGACAGAAGTCGGTAACTTCTTCAAGCAGTGCCTACATCCCATATTATTCAGGTGTATCAAAATTGATATGCAAATTAATTAAAGCGGTTGGAGGTGCACGGTAATAGAAAAATTCTTATGTGTTACACTCACATGACTTTCTCTACTCTTGTACAAACTATTTTTACAAACGCTTATTTTCCATATGCTTCATGTTAATCGAGATATCGAAATGTTAATCTTATTGCTAATTTTCTTGTAGATGCAAGGGGAATTGGTAAGCTTTAAGCGATAGTCAAATGTTTTAAGAGGTGGTTGCTATGTGGTGTATTCCATTCTCTTTGTATTACCAGGACAAAAAAAATGAATAACGAATTTTAGAAAAAGTTAAGTATTGGAAAATATAAATGAATAATAAGCAATATCTCGAAAATGATTCACCCAACAAAAAAAAATGTATTTGACATAAATTGTATATTTTAACGCTCTACATTTTTTATGTAGTAAAATTTTGTCTCTCTTATGGTTTACCAGTTATGCAAAAGTCGTTCACAATGAAGAATACTTTTGGGGACATTCCCAGAGAATTCGAGATATACATTTCATTTGTCATTAAAATATGTTAAACATATGATATTTTAATCAAAATCGTTAGGGCCATTTTTGAGAAAATTAAACTTTTCGAAAAATCTTCCATGAAAAGGTTAATCTGGGGTGGGGGATTTTCTTGAAAACCTTCGTGTCGTGTCTGGAAGATACTGAACCTAAATATCAAGTTTGGTGTTTATCCGACAGTTCGTTTCCGAGTTATGCTGTTCACAGACACACACACGGACATGTTTCCAAAAATGCTTTTTTGGATTCAGGGGGTCTCAAAACATATATTTCCGGTGAAATCTCGATATCGAATTTTTGGGTGGAATGCAATACTTCCCCTACTTACTATACGTAGTAGAGAAAGTAAAAACATGTATCCATAAATGTGGGTATGGTTGAGAGCCGCCACTGATTTTTAGATGCTATGTACTTTTTTTCTCTACCACATACTTACTAGTTAGAGAAGATATCGCATGCCATCTGAAAATTCTATTTCAGTATTTCACTGGATATATAAAATAACCCTCTGCTACATATTTAAGTCAGGGCCAAAATAATACACACTCCCATAAATTATACTATTAGAAACATCTGGTAAAGATTTCGTGTTCATATCATCAGTGATTTTGCAGAAAAAAGTATTCCAATGAAAGGTGAAATTACAATGACAATCGAGTGTTTAGTCATCTTTATTTTTGTGGCTAATGAAATAAGTATAAAGTTAAGTGATTACAAATACTTTTATTACAAATAGTGATGGCTTCGACATGTTGGTAGTATTGGACGTATGTCATGTAAATGTCCTTGTTGCCGAGCGTATCTAAGCTGAAATACCCTCAACATACTCTTCAGCGCCGTACTGTAACCGAACAACTGCAGCCTCGCCACAGCAATAAGGTTATACAAAAATGCCCAACACATTTTCTCTACCACTTATATTATCGGTAAATTAGTATGTCATGAACTATGTGGCTATTCTGCTAAGACAATAGATGTTTGATATATGATTTTGTGTTTTTGTTTTGGTAACATCATACATGAGTACCCTGACACTCAGAAATACTAGGTCTAAGTTCCCGAAGTACGCACGTGCATATACAATTTGTAATGCAAATTCACTTCAAGTTGATTCTAAGCTTTGAAAAAATTAGCTTGTTGCAGCACATTAGTAAATGTATAAATGTATTTGTTCCAGCTTATAACCAAGTAAAAAACCAAAATGTTCGTAGAATATGTGATATTTGTTGTGAAATTTGTAAACTGTGTTTATCCGCGTTGGCATGGAAGTAACGTGGTCGTCCACTAATGGCCCGAATTCGATTCCAAGTTGCAAAACGTTACGCCCTCCCCAACCATCGAAGTTTTCCAAACATTGAAAAGAGTAATGTCCTATAAATTTAGGCTCCGGGCTATGACCAAATGTGTACCATGAGTAGTCTTATATTGTACGCTTTATTACAATTATCTGTAACATACAAGGTTTCTTACCTTTTAATACCGCATTAACAAAAGATAAGCAGCTGCATAAAATCCTACCAACATTACTCTGTGGAATAAAGGGTACTCGCTTTGCAAACCTCACAACAATTGGGTTGTTTCTTGAGCTTCAGAAAAATGTGCAAGTTGCATAAGGGATGAATAGCGGCAGTATATTATAACCTGGCCCAGAAAATAGTTTAGAAGTATTTCCTTCGTTCTTTAATTCTCTTCACAAAAATACATTCTAATAACTATGAGATATAAGAACAAATATCCGAGAGCCTCGACCGTACCAACTGACTATGCATGCAACAGCTTTCAGAGCGCTTAATGCGCAGAAACAGTAATAAAATCATACCAGGACCAAAAAGTGAAATGAAATAACATGTGCCTCTCTTGCTAGATTACATCTTACGCCCACTAAGAACCACGGAACCAAATGCAACATTGCGGATGCTGTGCAATGAATAAATGCCCCATAAATTAAAAGCCTCTCCGCGACATTCCTCATTATGCGCACTAAAGCGCACGTGCCCTGTGCGAATGCGCATTTTATTTGCTTCATGTTGCTTTTACTTATTTGTGCACCTGAACGCTTCTGCTTTGCTTCCACTATAGGCTTTTTTTTTCTTCTTTTTCCTCTGGCCATTCATCACCGTCGCTACGCCCTTAAATTCCTGCTATGAAAGCAAAGAATTCAATGTCGCAAAGAATAACGAGTTTGCATACAATTGACGTGTAATCAATCGTGAAATCGTGTGGTGAACACAATAAGTTCAACTGGCATGTAATTCTGAACGTGCGATTAGCGAAGTTCGTGTCTTATCCATGTATTGAATTCTCCAGTCAATAAAGTTGCTGTGCGCGGTTCAGGAATTGCAAACCGTACTGTAATATCAGCTTAGCATTAAATATTGAGCATTCTTACGAGTAGGTTCAGTCTAAAACTACGACTTCATTTTACATTTGCGCATTTATGTTATGAGCTATTATTGTACAATGTTTTATTTTGATTATTTATAATTAAATGCCTAATTCTTAGAACAAAACGAGCAATTTTGTAGGAAAAGAATTTCGGCACTACTTCAGATATTCGGCTTGCTATTGTGAAATGCAAAATATCAAAAGGGTTATCTTATAGGCGTCATTTCATCTAATTATATATACAACAAAGTAATCTTTTCTCCATGCTATAGGAATTCTTATATCGAAGCCCAATTTTAATATTATTATTTTATACCCACGAACAATTTTAAAAAAACTACTAAGATAACAAGTACATTCTATCCGTACTTGTATGACATAATGTTCATATTACCTCCGTGTAACGTATATATTAAACGTTTAAGGACCAAAAGTTGCAATTAAACCTTATGTAAAGGTTCCAGCAAAAATAGATTAAAAATCAATGATTTTGATTTTTAATTAAAATATTTAGGACGATGATTTTGCTTACCACTTAACTTTGAAAGCCAAATAGGAAGTACTCGTATTGCATTATATAAAAAAACTCGATATCTTGAACTCGCCAGAAATACGCGTATTGAAGTCCTATGAAACAAAAAAGGTACTTTTGGGAGATCCGCGCGTGCGTAAGTGAGAGAGAGAGAGACAGCTGGAATGACTCAAAAATAAAAAAGTCGAATGATAGCCAAATGTCGTATTTAAGTCTAGCTATTTCGCGAAGATTTTCATGAAATTATCCCTGCTCCAAACTACACCTTATAGAAAGAATTTCCCTTGACATCTTTGAAAGACTCTCTATCTCTCTCTCTTTCTCTCTCTCTCTCTCTCTCTCTCACACACACACACACACACACAGACACTCACATTGGCCTTTTTCTGAAGCATTTCCTAAGTTCAGGGAACCTCAAAACGTGCATTTATATTTAAATTGTCAATACCTACTCTATCTACCATAGTGGTGGAGAAAGTAATGAGATATTTAAAAACCTTAAATATTACAGTTGTCCGCTAATGCTATTATAGCAACGTTGAGGCCGAGCTCGTTAAAGCATGGACAAGTGTGCGGGAGGTCCACGTTTCAAATCCAGTCAGGACCGTCCTTCTTGACTGGAAATTTTTCCAGGTTACCCTCAGTCCTCATAACTGGCAAATTTGGGAGGTACCTTAAACTTAGGTCTAGAACGTTTCCTTCCCAAATTCCCTTTCCCAATTATCATTTCATGTGTCATTGGTGTCCACCGCCTGTGGTGCTGTGTGCAGTAAGAACGGGCGTTAAACATTACAAAAGGTGTTCATACCGATGTGTTCTCTCTGTAGTAGTAAGCCTTAAAAACAATTAAAATGATCATATAGACAATAAAATTCTCAACATTGATTTGTTGTTTTACAACAGCGCAGTATGTTGCAGTTGCAAGCGATCTGACATTCTTTGGCTCTCTCTCTATTCGAGTACTCCTTCCCCTATGTGCCTGTTGAGAAGCACATACTGTTAAGGGGATTTGCCACCGTATTTTGGGAAAAAAATTAGCAAATGTCACATTTGTACTTTTACCACCATAATATTGCATAACTATACCAAAATTGATATGTTGCCCTCAATGATCTTTTGCTACTCGCTCTTGTAAAAACTATTACAAACGCTTATTCTTCTGTCTACTTCATGATAATCGAGATAAACGTTTGCGGAAATTGTCTTATTGCATATTTCTGATTTACAAGGTGATTAGGGGAATACTGTTTAAATGAAATATACACCGCTAAAAAGTGACTTACTCTGAAACTTTTGAAAGTATATTTATTCCTTTTGAAGTAGTGTAATGTTATTTATTATTTAATTTGTTGTAGCCCCACGTTGTGGTAGCCAATTTGAAGTAACATTATTTGTATATGTTTGTATTTGTTAGCCCCACATTTGGGAGCCAATTTGCGATGGTAAATTTATAATGTTATTTTGTATGTGTTTACTCAACATGGTGAAGCCATTTTGTGACGTGATTCTTTGTTAGGTTTGTAGCTCCATCTGGTGTTAGCAATTTGCGGCAGTATTAGTTTTTGTTTGAAAGAATGCTACTTTTATTTTATTTAGTTTTTTGTTTCACTGTCCTCCGGCTAGCTATGATCTTTTTGGGTCGAGCACTTCTCTTTATACAGGTTGTGTAAACGGAAAGGAATCTTTTATCCAAAGATAACACTGATAAAGGAATTTGTTTTACACTTTTATTGTCGAACACAGTCACTATCACATTTACACATTGATCTAGACACTCGCCAAACTGAAACTGTTATAACAACTTCTTACTGATCACTTTTAATTCACGTACTTCAACCTTTTGTATAATTAACTTTACCATACTTGAGATTTTTCATAACTCTTATACGCGTAACTTGCGAATCGATAGCCGACGGTTAATATTTCTGCTGGACTGAAGGCGACGTGTATCATACAAATATTTTCGACGAACTCACGGGAATGCGACGTGTAGTGTACAAAGAATTTTGATGAACTGACGTGCTCTACCTCTAACCTAGCTCTTTTATACTCGTACACCCCGATATTCCTAAAGATTATAACTGAACTGCAATTGGCTAATAAAACGCGCCAACATTAGCGTCTATTTTTATATCCAATGAAAATTATGAATACATATGCTCTAGGGAAATGTTCCAGCAATTTCTACAGAAAAACGCGCCAACATTACGTAACTTCCTCGTTTCCAATAATGATAAACAGCTCACCCCCTCGCTGCATTATTGCACGCTATTGTCAGTTTCAGTAAGGCCGTATAAACTTATCACTTTTAATTTGCAAATATTAAAAGCTTAAATTTTACATAAGGCTTGTATTACTGTTAAGAATAACTGGTACAAATGTCATTAAAATCTAGACAATTTACAAAATAGATAAATTATGGAAGTTTTTAAATCCAGAAGCCCATCTGCCTAATCGCGACACTCTGTACATTAAACTTTATTTTTCCATTTATACTTGACTTGCCTCATCGTTTAAGGAACAATAACCCTAAAGCGTACCTGAATGTGTCACTCGATTCACAATAAAACGAAACATCCTCACTGTATATTAGGAACTTAGGTTTCACACCTCGTGCAAGTAGGTATATCTTTTCGAAAGTTGTCGTATATACGGCTAAAGGTCACAACTATTCATGTATACGATCAAACACTGCTGTCTTTATGTTTCTCATATATCTGGCGCGTTTTTTCTTCTAGGAGCTCATAGATAATCTGCAATAGCTGAGATTAGAGACGTAAGCAAGCACGCAGGCAAGCGTGTAATATGACTCCTAAATCTCCCGGATAGTTTATAAACCCAAAGTGGATGCATAAAGTTATACGAATGAAAGTTGTTTGCCATGTACATTTATTTGCAAATGCAGTAAGCATAAGAGTTATGTAACGTGTTTATCGTATGGAAGAATAAAATTTGATGGTGGAAAGTGGAGGCTAAATGTCCTAGATTGAAATACAGAAACCATAACTTCAGATCTAGCATTACGTGCCTGGAGTTTGGCATTTTCTCTTTGAGTATCAAAACAGTGTCTCCAGCCTCAGAAAATCTCTCCTATCTTCCCCTCAAGAAATGAAAAAAGACACTATTAATTTAAGGTTTAAATATCTCATTCAGCATTAAATAGCAACAAAATCTCATACTATGATTCTGTCTGTGCCTTTTTAAATATTTAAGAAGAAAAGATGAGCTTTTTTCGTAAATATTTGATAAATAGATATCTCCTGGAAATACCAAATAGTTTTCTTTTTTTAATCTCGAACTTGTTTCCAGAACCCAATCTTGTAACCTATCCAGAACTTTTCGTTCCAGCAGTGTAGGCGTAGAACGTGAAGGTCTAATACTTTTTTTTTGAAAACTCTAGCTTAAGAGTGTTTGCTCAACGCCTATATTTTAAAGAAAAGAAACGCTTTAGCATTGTACTTGATACGTAGTATCATTGAGACACTACGTACTGCTAAGATACACGTTAACTCTCCAATTATTTTTACGACTATCTTTACCTGAAATATCATTTACTGATTAGCCGTAATTGGCAGTAAATATTTTAAAGACTATCATTCGGTTTTAAAGGTTCTTTATTCAGCATTTTCGCCTTCTTGATAATAATGAAGACAACTATACTTAAATTGCCGATAACTGAGGAAGAAATCTATGAAAAGTATTGAAAAACCTTATGTGATACATTCACATGACTTTCTCTACCCTCTGTTGTTTATTAGTGGGTATATAAACTATTCTTACTATAACTTATTTTGCTATCTAGTACATTTTAATCCAGATAAACCTTTGCAAAAAAACTACATTATACATTTCGTTATAGATGCAAAAGGAACAGTGATAGTCAAAGGTTTAAAAACTGGATGCCATACGCTACCCTTAAAATTCCATATTGTTTCCATGTAATCGTGAGAAACAACTGAACATCGATGGGATTTAAAAGAATGACAAGTAATGAAAAAAAAACTTTAATAAGAGATGTCTCAGAAACGGCTTATGCCCCCAAAAAAGCTTATTTGAAATAAATTATCGAAGCGGCGTCTGGGCGGGTTTTCTCCGGGTTCTCCGGTTTCCCCCGCCATTCATTCCACCAACTGCTCCATCACCACCTTTCCTTTCATCCATTTCACCAACATCTCGCTTCATCTATTTCCTTCATCCCATACCAGGCATCGGGCTGATCACCCATCCTGGATGTTCTGTCTGATCCATGAGTGTCTGCTCCTCGACGGGCCTCTGACCCCAGGCACCCGCCTGTAAGTCCTACATAAGAGGAGGGTAAACAGATAATGAATGAATGAATGAATGAATGAAATAAATTATGTGTTTTAAAGAGATCTACAAGATTATACAAAACTTCCTCCAAATGAACAGGCTATGCCTAGAAAACTCAAGATATGCATTTTGTTTGTAATGTAAATATCTGTAATATATGGTATTTTAATCAAAATTGTTAGAGCCATTTTTTAGAAAATCTAAAATTTCGAATAACCTTCCATGTAAAGGGTAGTCTACGGTGGGGGATTTTCCTGCAAGTCTTCGCGTCGCATTTTTGGACGGTACCGATCCTATATACCAAGTTTGGTATTTATCCGATTTTTCGTTTTGAGTTATGCTTTTCACAGACACATACACTCACACATACATACACACGGATCTTTTTCTAAAAATGCTTTGGGAGGGGGGGTTCTGGAGGTCTCAAAACATTTCTGGTGAAATCTCGATATCGAATTTTTGGGTGGAATACAATGCTTCCCCTACTTATTATACATAGTACCGAAAGTAAAAATGCATAGCGGTAGAATAACAGAACAAATAAACAACTGTAACTATTTCATATTTATTTTTATTACTGTGATTAAAACGATGTAATTAGCAAATTTTACAATATGTGAGGCCTTGAGAGAAATACACTGAAAATATAACGCGCTAATAGATACAGAGTCAAAAGTATATAAAATTAGGACACTAGTTGCACAATATATGTACATAGATAAATGAAAAATCGAAATGAAATTCCTATGTTCTGTAGTAATTTGTAGACTAATTGAGTTTCTTTGTTAACGACGCTATCAATTGCCAGGATCATATCAAGGCTACCGGTGTGTCGTAGTTTCGTCCTGCAGGAGTTCTTTTGCAAGCTAGTAAATCTAGTGACATGGGCTTGTCGCTCTTAAGCACACTTAAAAACCATCGTTCGCGGCCGGGTTTGAACCTGCAACATTAGATCAGAAGGCCAGCGCCTAACTAATCAAGCCACACAGACCACATTTGTAGATTACCGGACAGAAAGTGCAATGAAGGTATAAACCGAACGTAAAAAATAAAACAATACAAAAAACTCATAAAGTATGTATAAAAAATGGAAAGACATAATTAAATTCTTATTACATTACCAACCACAGGGGAAAAAGACAAGCAACCAAATTAATAATTAGGTGCGCAGACAACCTCTGTGGAATGAAAACTGTCCTAGGCCTGATTCCATAAGCGCAAAGAATACGAATTAAAATCATTATTAGCTTAAAGAATAGTCATGAAAAGATACACGTGAATCTATAAGTGTCGTCAACTGTTATACCGTAAATTGTTTTAATTTTGATTTCTTTGTTTTTCTCGCAAGGAGAGAGGAGGATTTAAGCACTGGCCAGAGGCCTATTGTGCCCTATGCAACCTCCGGGAGGAAAGCATGAGATGAAAGATCCGAATGGTTGTTGCCTGGATCAATTAGCGGCAGGTGCGGATATTGCGTGGTCTCTAAAGTTCACAGGCGGAAACACTCCTGCAGCCACCCCAGCGTTCCTCCTGACAAACGGGTCCGAACTGCCCTGGTTCCGTACCAGAAGAAGAAGAAGAAGAAGAAGAACTGTCACAGAGCGCGTATCCACCACACACCACCAAACTACACAGTCAAGCCCCACATCCCAAAATGTGATATGAAATGAAATGATGGGGAAATGAGGGACCGGAAAATTTCGTGGTATTAGAAAAGCCATCCCAGCTTCACGCCTGGCGACAAGGGAAAACTACGAAAAAACCCAAGTCAGAGTGGGTGGTCCCACAAATTAAGCCCTACTGGAGATTCATAACTGGAAGTATTTTAAACAATTTTTAAAGGCGTATTTTGTTCATATAATAGTTTATTTTACCGTTTTATTTATAAAACAGCTAAAATAAATACAACTCAAACTCCAAATTGTCCCAAGACAACTTGGAGCCCTCGATATATCATTACAGATCAACATTTTACTTTGTTTAAGCCTTCTTTCTCTACTTTGATTCAGTTGTACTTACAGCTACCATTCCGTCCATTGGTAGCTGTATAAGTACGACTGCTTTTAGACAGAGAGAGAGAAAATAAACATTTCCCTTCCCTTGTAGAAAATAAACATTTATATGTTACAGCTCTTACCTAAAATTATTTTATTCACTTTTCATGCTGACTTCACATCCCAGTTGAAACCTCACGCGCAAGTGCTACAACCCAATACTTCATGGAGATACATGTTAAGTTCTAGATACAATATGGTTGGCAAGTACAGCTGTCATCTGCCATCCCGCTAGTTCTGTCTTCACATAAAAACCCAGTAGAAGCTGGAGGTGAAAAGAAAAATGTAATATAAATCTAGAGGATGACTTAGCAATGTTTCCTGCAGAGTCTAACGCGCTAGCTTTACTTAGCTTCAGACAACATATAAAGACATACACGTTAGCTTCACAGAACCGGATATATTATTTTCAACTGTTCCGAAAGGGTGTTTTTATATCTAGCGATCGTACCACGCAACAATTCCACTGTTAAATCAACATGTCAAGGTGTAACCTTGGCTCAATACGTTTTGTCCTAAAGCTCGGTTTATGATCTATTGCTTTATTTGCTTATTCCTGTTGTTTTTGCTCTTAGTCAGCCACTATCCAACTTCATGCATAAGGGACATTCCATGTGAAATTGAACGGCAAAAAAGTCGCATTTCTTATTTGCGTTGTAATTTTTCTTATTAATAAGGGGTGCTAAGGAAAGCATACGTCTTATCAAATATTAGCATCTAAAATCCAACAATTGTCGCATTATTGAACGATAAATGTATCGTATTAATTCATTTTGTCGCATTTTAAGTGCCCATGGTTCCGGAACCCTTCATTTCAGAATATTGTACCAAATCTCATTTTGTAGATAAAAGTTCGCATTACATTACAGCATATACTAATTATTTTTATTGATATTCATAAAAATCTGTATGCAGTTTTTACTTATTTTAAGCGTCTTCGAATTTTTATAAAACTAAAATATTAGATTGAGAATAATATATAGTGTCATTAAGAGAAGTTGGCAACGTTGGTAAAGTGGTTGTGTTTGGATGTTCTTAGTTATAACACAAAAAATGAATCAACGCAGCAATTTACATGGTGGTGGTTGTTGCACGATGATCACCAAGCGCTCTGTGAATCTGTGAGGAAATACTCAACCCTCTTACTGTTTAGTAAGCGTTCTCATTGTTAACCATACACACTAGCTTGCTTGACCTTCAGTTCAAAACAAACATGCGACAGCGACCATGGAGCGCGTAAAGTAATTTACTTCTTTAATTATTTCAGACGAAATACTATCAATAACTATTACAATAAAATATATGTTTGATTGTGTTTAAACTACGGAATCTTACCATATACAATAAAATTGTTTTTCTTAATCTATAACCGTCTACACTTGAAAAAATATAAATTTCTTCATTTAAATAAAAATAAGAACATGTTTACCTATCAGTAATGAAATTAAAGTTTAGGGACTCAAAATAAAGCTCGATTTAAATAATTATATTTGAAGGTTTCAGAGTTATAACAGCTTGAATTTGGAAATTTTAGGAAGATACGATAAATTTGAACAATTGTAAAACTATACAGATAGTTTCATTTCGTTTAAAAAATGCAAGGTCGATTTTACTTCTATTTCGAACGATTTTAAATGGAATATCCCATAAGTTCTCTACCACTTAATGTAGTAGGTAGAGGAAGTACAGTATGATATTTAAGTCCAACATCTTACAAGGATGTGACACGAATATTTTCAAGAAAATAACCCCCCCCCTTCCACAAACAACAGCTAACAATGAGAAATTTATAGTTACTTTTTATTTTCTCCAAAACGACTCTTAACGATTTGGGTTCAAATATATATACACATATTGATAAGAGAATATGTGCAATTTGAATCTTCTGCGAATAGGTTTTGCAGTCCCTTTTATTTGATTGAATTTTGTAGTACTACGAAATCATAAGCGACGTACAAAAGCTTACTACAGGAAAAATGTAGAACCCATTAGAATACACAGATTATATAAATTTTAGCCGTTTTTGAAACACCTTATGTTGCAGGTTTAGTGTGAGTCAACCAACGGACATACTTGAAAGTTTGCGATTCTTTTCCTCATTTTTCATCCCTTCTCAAGAGCTCTTGTTATGACTATTCATATGAAGATAGCTTCCACATGTTGTAACAAAGCACTTCTTGCTTAATTTGAAATTATTCCTAAGCAAAAACCATATCATTCGTAACGTAACGTAGATAGAATAGTTTTTAAACGAATACTATAATATACAACGAATTTATGTTAATTTCTCATTTATAAAGAAAGTCGTATGAATGTAAAACATTAGATACTTAATTAGTAGTGTTTAACACGTTTTACGGCATACTGTACCCTGATGCTGGACATGAAATGAAATTATAATCTGGAAAGAGTATATATGTGTGTGTGTTTTTTTTTGTTTTTTTTTATTTTTTATTTTTTAAGCATACTATGCTAGTGCAAAGAATGGCAGGGAAAAAATGAAAATATTTCTACAGTTTCCCTAGAATGAGAGAGAGAGAGAGAGAGTCCCTCTGGCATTTCCATGTATGTGAGCTTTATTAAAAAAATAAAGATAAAGTACCAACGCCGTCAGAGACGATGGTCCTGGCCGGATTCCAACTATGATCCCCCCAATCACGAGTCCGCGATTTAAGGAATTCGGTTCCTCGTATCGCAGTTCTTCTTGTTACAGTGTGACCATTAAAATACCTAAATGTTGTATTCATCACATAATTTCAAATGCCCTTTTGTAAAAGAATTTGTACTCAAGTAAAACAGTGAAAAAGAGTGTAAAGATGTTATATTTATAACTAACAGAGGCTGAACGAGGTGGCCTGAACCTTCTCTAATACATTATTCTGTATTTGGTGTGTGCTTTATTGGTCCATTCCGGCAGTTGTGTTGTAGTTGGTCCACCTGGTATGATATTATCAAGGAAGCCTGTTTAATTAAGACATCAAATAGAGTACATGAATGAACACCGGATGAAATTTTTCACAATGGAAAATGAGAAAGGATCCAAAGGAGAAACCTACGAGGCAAAAATTGCACTCTTGTGTTGTCTTAATAGGTATCGAAGACAAAGCAATCAAATTTTGGGACTGGCCATATCTTGATCTTATCTGTACATCGATCCCTTTGGCTACTCACGATCAGTTTATCTGATCAGTTGTAGTTGTGCTGGATGCGTTGTTAAGCTAAGCTAAATGTCCATATTTATTATACTAATTTTAAGTTCTTATTCAGTACAGTTCTTAGATCGAAAATTCAGAGTTACGTTGTTATTTATATTTAAAATCTTACATGGTTTTCAGGTTATCCATTTCAAACCTAATACTATGCTTCTAGCTGAATTAAATATTAACAACGAATGAGTTGAAAGAGAAAATTGGTACTTGTTCAGTAAAACTGCTAGAAAATATTACTTTCTGAGATTTTGGGTGTAAATTCAACCCCGCCAGCTTCAGAAAGTTTTCAGAAACTCTTTATTACACAGAAGTAAATTGATTTATATATTTTTATGCAAGATGAATATTTCCTTCAACACATTCCTTTACAAAATCTTCCTCCCATTTTCCAAGGGAGTGCCAAAAGTCTATTTTAGTAGCTTTCATTTACATTTTTTGGAGAGGGGAGAGCAAAAAGTGCCTCAAGTACATTTGTATGGACTTTTATTCCCAAGGCAGATGCATCTCATGTTATATAGCTCATTGTAGAGCGCTTTTACTACTTTTCCTTGTTCGAAGCTAGTTTCCCTAATAAAAATAAAATAAATAGAGCCCCAACAATTTTGCACAATGGGTCAAAATGCCTGTAATAAAATATCCGATTGGATTTTCATATGCCCAGATTTATTTTTTTGAAATAATCTCCCTAATTATGCATCATGTTACATTTCTTCCACATTAAACAATAAATTATTAATAGAAAAACTACCCACTGTATGAAAAATTTCCATCGGCCAGTTTTTTACCGAGGTATTATAAAAATGCTACGTTCACTCAGTATTTTGGAAGAATGAATATTTTAATCAATAAAATCGATTTAAATTAATTAATATCTTAAAATGCAAATACATACTTAAACGAAACTTCATGCAGGTTCATCTTTAATTGCTAGCATTGTTTGTGCAATAATTTAAGTCTCTCGCTTTAATATTTTAGAAAATCACTTTAAGCACTTCTGTCCCCCTTAAAATGATGCGAGTTTTAGTGCCGTTCCCTTGGTCTTTACTTAACCACTATTAGGTCAATGCCTGCACGCGGTATGTGTGGAAGAACAATTAACTAAAATTAAGGGTAGTTACGAAAAACAGCCTTCGAATGGTGCGTGCGGCTGAATGTTTGCGAACGAGGCTTTGAGATCATTTTAGCTAAAAGAAATACTACAATGGTATAAACATACACGCAATTACCCGCAAGGCCATTGAATAAAATGCTGGTTTTTAATTAACTTTTATTACCATTAAAAGAGGAATACAACCACAATATAATTCCGGGCAGTAGTCCTCTGAAATATATACTACGTAATTGACTGCAAGTCGGTGGAAGAAAATAAATACGCTGATTTTATATTTTTATTAATATTATAAGATGAATACAACATAATATAACCAGGGAAGTGGTGCACGAAACTTTATTAATGTACTTGTAGACTCATAATTCAACTAGTTGCGGCTTTTGTGGTCTGATGTCACGCAGCAGACCAGGGTTCGATTTCACACCGAATATTAAAATTTTAATCTACATAGAAGAATTTATTAATAAATAAATTATCTGTCCTCTAGTAAGGTTGACTACATCGAACCGGAATACATAGATATTAGACAACATTTTAAACTTGTTTACAATTTTAAATGGTTTGAAGGTAGTTTTCATTATTTGCAACACGACTTAAGGACATAACTAGGTTTTTATTTTAAATATAATGCCCTCAACTGAGGCTTTTTAAAACATCTCAAGTTCAACGGCATACTAGAAAAATGCCAGATTTGAGAACTGCATCTTCATAATATATATGAGTCTACAATTAAAACCTTGCGAAATCTCATAAATGTATATAACACTCTATCAACGTATGCAAATTGCACCATGATGTATGCAATGAACAACATTATTCCTACCTATCAGTTATGTTGGTATTATTTAAATGACGAGAGAATAAGTGATAAGCGAATATTAATGAATATAATTCTTTTTTAATAGATAGAAATATACGTGGTTTATATGGTGTGTGTAAAAATGAATGATTTTTAGTATCCTTTCCTTAAATGCCTACACACTTGAAATGTAACTCTGTGTATACATTTACAAGGTTAAATGTATAAATATGATAAATATTTTCATGGTATGATTTCGTAATTGGTAGAGAAATACTTGTATTTGATATTCATAAGATTTTTCTTCTTTATCTTCCCCGACTGTAAGCTGATCAATTGGTTGGGAGATAGGTACCAAAAGGCAGAATGCTATACAGGATATTCACGAGGCGATATAATCAGCAACTCCGAATCTGCCTGGAGGTAAATGTTGCGTATAGAACCCCTGCGGTTGTGACCTGTAACTTTCCCATCGTTCGCACGCAGGTTTATTGAACCAATATTGCATCACACACGTACAACTTCTGAAGTAGTCGTTACATAAATGACATGCAGGCCTCAAACATTTCTGCGGTCGAGCAGAGGAACAAGTATCGGTTGCCAGCGCATTTTTACGCGCGCTATAAAAAACAATCTGCATGTATGCCAGAGCTGCCAACTCTGCCGGACAAAAAGCTTAGTTACAATGTGCATAAATGCTATATATTTACCGTTGCGCGTGTTCAAGAGCTAGACAGGAAATATGTGTAACCTAATTTATACTCTGGAAAGTGCCATTGAAATCAAATTGCAAATTATTATCCTTGCTTCGTGAACTACATTAGCTGAATGGAATAACTATAAATCATATACGTGCAACATACATGTGACTGGGGCTTTCTGTAATCATACCGCAATAGCGGTGAAGTAAGCCTTCATACAAAGAAGTTGCAGCACCAGACTGCAACTGAAATGCAAAGGAAAGTTAGGCAGTGCTAATACTTTGCGAATTTTCGGAATCATTTTCGGCCAGTCATTAATTCTAAAACATTTACAGTATATAACATCAGTTTGGTGTTTTTTTACCTTAAATTACTATGTTTATAGTCTGCTGCTAAAATTTGGTGTTTGTAGATAAAGAGGTTTCCAAATTATGATTCTTTAAAAATAAAACTTCAAAGATTTTCCAAAAAATGCACCTTATGATGCAATTTTCAGTCTTCATGAAATGTAAATTCATGATTTAAGCCACTAAAACTGTTAAAAATGACAACATCGAAGATACCTTTTATATTTTGCTCAATCTTTTTATTGAAATTATTAATTAATATTAATTGAAATTAATAGCTCAGTGAAAACAAAAATTATACGTGTGTTTCAGTTGAAGTATGTGGGTCACCTAAAAGTTTAATAGTAACACCTTAAATTGCATCGTAACAAATATTTTGAGTGTTGGGCTCGACTAAAGATTTATAACGGAGAAAGTCGGTTTGAAGTAGGAGGAGATAATGTTGACCCATTGTAAGAGGTATTTAAATAGTCGCCCATGTGAAAGTAACGACAACAAAATGTTTCTAAAGGAGCATAGTAAATAAAAGGTAGAAAAGCTAAACATTGTTTTGTTTTTCCCCCCCATTATTGTCATTTTTCACCTATTTGTTGCCTTAAAGACCCAACTCCTGCTCGCGTAAAACCTGGAGGTTTTAGCTTTTCTCGTTCCCTAACAAAGATTATTACATAATTCTTCATTAATTAGCACAAACCACAGGTTCGGTCGCGCTATCCGTTTATTGATGAGGTGCATCTCTACCTTTCGTCCCCCCCCACTGTCTCTCTCTCTTTCTCGCTCACGCTATGCTGCTTCCAAAACTACTTTCTATGAAATATTTGTAACACTTAACCTCTACTATATATCATTCAATCGTTGTGTTCTCTCTTTTTTTGTTTTCCGCTTCGTCTCCGCATATTGTATATTTTCTGGTATCCTTTTCTGTCCAAACGTTTTCACATTTAGCATTCCTTCTAGTACATTCTAAGGAAGCGATTTCTTCTATACAACGTTGGAACCAATTTCTCTTACTCTTCCTGATTTATCTTCCTTCCGCTCTTCCCTAAAGTTTGTTTATTTATTTTAGTCCATTTTTCTCTAAGTACGCGTTTCAAATACTGTCAGTTTTCCTAACTTCGTCCCAAAATCTAAGTTTCTGCGCTATACATTGCCACGCTTCACAGAAAGTAGTTGATTAATCTCTTTCTTAATATTAAGACACTAAACGAGTAGAGTCAACCAAGGCAGTTAATTTCATGAATTACAGAGAGTATTCTAATGTTTACTCTGCAGAATATGGGTGCGTTTTATAACAGTGAAAATCTCTTAAAACTAAAGACTTACACAAAAATTTAATACTTCATAGAATAGTGTATATCTCAACTTACCTCTGTTTTACTGTCAGAGCAACAGGTTTATTATAGTTACCAGAAAAAGAAAAAAACTAATGTATAGGCAATATCAACTATTGTATTTCGATGTAAACAAACGCAGGGTCGCCGGGATTGCTAGGAGCAGTATATTCGCTTCCTAGTTCGTGGTGGACAAGTTGGATTAACTTTCTAGATGCCCGAATGAAACGCTGAAAAGGATTGAGGCCTGAACTGATTGATTTCTGAGGCAGTTGTATTCGAAATATACTTATGCCTCTTAAACCTTAAAGTATTGTAATATAATTACGTTGTATTAGCAATAATGCACATTTTGTTTCCTCTGCAGTGGTGTGAATAGCAGTGCTTCATGTTTAATTACATAAACTGAAGTGAGAAGCATTTAAAAGTACAGTAAATGCCCGATATAGAACGGTTCGTTTTACGGTGAATACGTATTTAACGCTGGTAAAGCACATAAACTAAAAGTGAACCTCGATCTTTAAAAACGTGTATGTTAAAATAATAGGTAGTGCATAGAGCGTTTCTCCAGTAATGTGCTGCATCAGCAGGTATATGCACAGCCCTAAGTGGACAGTGACCTTTACTTCGGGGTTGTAAAACTGCATTCCAGGGAATACTGGAGGCATAACGGGAAACAATGTGTGCCTCAACAGATCATAAATGCACCTTTATTTTGGTTTTCTCGAATACTGTAAAGTGCAAGTTATACTGTACTGTGTCACAGTACCGTGTCTTAATGTATTTATTAATTGCAGCACAATAAATTACCGGTGTTACCCATCTCCATCTAATCTGTCATTTCTTAACACAAGCTATGATCATTTCCGATATATCGTGGCTCCGCTATAACGCAGGGATTAATTGAGTCAACAAATAACTACATTAAATAGGGCTTCTATCCTAATTTTTCCATACTTAAAATACGTAATGTTAAGTAACACTCCAACACCATAATTATTGACAGGAAGATATAATCAAATAAATGACAGTAAGATAGAGAAATAATTGTAATAAATAATTTCTGTACATTAAATCATTGTATAATGTAATAAGTCTTAGTTGAAAGATTTTCCGGAGAAAAAGGTCATTAGCGAGTTATGTTAAGGATAGTAATTAGTAAAAGCAAAGTAGCGAAAACATTAGCATAAGGATTCCTGGAATACAATTAGAGTTTGGTAGAGTACGTTTGCAAAGTCACCTAGACAGGAATTCCGTAAATTAGAGAGGGAATGAAATTCTGAGATTCGAGCAAGGTACCGCTAGAAGCAGTGCCATATGCGCATACTTAAAGTGTTAAGATTGCAAGGCATAAGTAGGAACGTTGGTAGGGGTAGCGTCAGGTAGGCGGATCTTAATTTAAGAAAAGAGCATGCATTCTACATCAAACTTAATCTTATTTACTTACTAAATCGTGATTTTACTCATGTGACGCCCCTTGTGAATTTTAGCTTCAATTTTAAGTTGTACCGCGCTCAGTGTCTCGCTTGAGTTGGAAAGATTTAGGGGCGATTGCGAAGGATCTTTCCGAGTAACATTTCTTTGACTTACGGCAACTGGCGCTCAGCATTCATTATTATTATTATTCTAGAAATAATTTAATTCTTTAATTCAGCACTCGGGGTCTCTCTTCAACAGAATATTTTAGTCAACGTCAAAATTTATCTGCCAACTAAACTGGTGTTATTCTTTCACATTACACTCACCCATACCCGGAGACAAAGTATCATAGCTATACCACTGAAGCAGCTGGCGACGAAACAACGCAGAACGAGCTGGGAGATGACATCAACAACAAAGCAGGTAACATTACACGTTATCTAAATGGAGATGGCAGGCTCAAAATTTGAAATAAGGGATACGGCTTCAAAATTATCGCGTCACGAACGGCTTCAACTTTAATTATATTTGCTGTCTAAAAAAATGTATACCTATATATCGGAAAGTTAGGTAATTAATGTATTCCCGTTTGAGGATCCTAAAGCGTTTTTGTACAAACTTCCTACAGTAGAAGTCAAATTATCCTACAAAGCTATTAAAATTTTAGATTTGTAATTTATTTAGCATCGAATCAGAAGTGTCGTGCCTTTGATGATAAACTTGTCTCCTAAAGCTGCACTTCCAAATTACCACTAGGCTTTAAGCATCAAGGTAATATATCTCAACCCACCTGTTTACCCTTCGAACCTGGGCATTTAGGCGGATAAGCCGACCTTGTTTTGTTACATTGAGCCACCATCGATGAGATGACTACCTTAGAGCCATAACAAAAACAGAGAAATAATAATGAAAGCTTGGTGTAACTCTTAAATATTTATATTATAATAATCATACATTTTTTGTTGGTGACATTTTGTGATGCAACATTTTCACAAGAAGCGAGATTTTTTGTTTACAATTTTGTTACGTGATGGACGTTATCTTTCCCAGTGTATAAAATCAGAATTCAGAAAGGCATAAGTAATTTCTTATCGTAATTATCTCGAACCTAGAAATACCTCGAAATAAATTTTGATATGGAAGGAGAAAAGTAAAAGCAGAAATTTCTACCCATTAAATTCTATGCTCTCAAAATCTAGAAATTACTTGCAGCCTACACCAATTAGAACCGTACAATTACGAAGCAAATATTCGGATAGTTTAGCAACTCCTGAATGAAATATAAATATCAGTAGAAAGAAGAATTGACTCCTCTTCGGGCCTTAGAACTAGAACATTTTAAAGCTGCTACAATATTCGTAACATAAAGCATAATATCCTTGTATCAAAATTGAACTAAATGAAAAGTATAAGTTCCTTAAAACCCGCCTTTTACCTCGACAGCACTTTAAACCTTCTTATTTACCTTGTATCACATAATCATAATAAAAAACAATTTTAGTAGTGAAAAATTCTCTCTTTGGGTAATTTCTAAGACTATACCGGATATATTGGTGTGGTGGGCGACGGTTATGTGACTCGTGATGCTCCCACGTGATTTGACTGTGCATGGAAAAATAAAAAAATAAAATGGATAAAGAAACTAGTTTGACACTGCACAAATAAGAATATGAAGGCAATATGAGACAGTATTAACACCTCTCTTTTAAGGTGTAGTAGATAGACCTTACAACAAATACCTAAAGAATATAAACATTTTGTTTCTATTATTATTATTATTATTATTATTTTAATTGAATATTCCTCTTAATATTTAAAAGTTTGCGGACGATATGTCTCTTGTATCAGATTCCGTAGAAAACTTACGAAGAGCAATGTTCACACCGAATAGAATAGGTTTGCTGGCTATAGAGCAATTCTTCATGGAAGAATTTCGACTAGCTGTGCTTTTACCACAAACCGAAGCCTACAAGGAACTGCTACAAGAACTTAACAAGAGATAGGCCGGATTTCTTCTCCGCGGATGCTATGATGTACAGGGATTGAACACATGTCAGGGATGAGCTACGACTTACCGTGACGAGATTCGCAATACATGGTTTTCATCACCGGATATGCCAGACAGAGCAGTTCCAGAGGCGGAAGACAAGTTTCAGTGCAAATTATGTGGGTCAAATTCTGACCGATATCATCTATTGTGGTAGAAAAAAAGAAAATAAGAATCACAGACTTTTGTAAAACCTAGGATCAACCAAAGAACATGCACTTGTGCCTTATTTTTTCTATTATTATTATTATTATTATTATTATTATTATTATTATTATTATTCATTCTCTGTTTAACCTCATCTTATGTAGGACTTACAGGCGGGTGCCTGGGGTCAGAGGCCCGTAGAGGAGCAGACACTCATGGAGCAGACAGAATGTCCAGGATGGGTGATCAGCCCGATGCCTGGTATGGGAGGAAGGAAGTAGATGAAACGAAATGATGGTGAAATGGATGAAAGGAAAGGTGATAATGGAGCAGTTGGTCGAATGAATGGTGGGGGAAACCGGAGAACCCGGAGAAAACCCGTCCAGACGCCGCTTTGTCCACCACAAATCCCACATGCGGGCCCCTGGGATTGTACCCGGGCCGACTCGGTTAGAGGCGAGCGGTCTAACCACTCGGCCACGGTACCGCCCGATTATTATTATTATTATTATTATAATTATAAAATAGTTCACGAATATCATTTCAAAGTATCAAAGAAGAAACAAAGGTAATGGGATTTAAAGCAAAACAACGTCTAAGAGCAAACATCACCATTAAAGGTGTTCTTTTAGAACAAACTTCAAGTTTTAATCATTTAGACTGCCATTTAACATATGAAAAAACAAGAGATCAAGAAAATGGACTCTTCGGTCTCAACAACTAATTGGAGCAATTAAAATAACACGAATAAGAAAAGAACGGAAAGAAAATGCACTAAAACTCTATAAAATATGGCCATCCCAACATTAACATACTTCCAGAAAATTGGACTCTGACTAAATCAAAGAAAGAGGCACCTGAAATGAAATTCTTAAAACTATTCTTAGATTATAAACTACAAGATCGAAAAATAAATACATATATACGCTCGAATTAAAAACTGAAAGTTTAATTTAAATTATAAACAATGGTACGAGCACTTACGAATAATGTAGAATGATAGAATTACTGTGAAGGTCTATGGGTATAAGCCAGAAGAAAAACGAAATTTGGGGTACCCTTCGAAGAGCTGGAAGAAGCAGATTAGAATTCTGGAGAAGGAACAGGCCACATGACAATTTAAAAACTTCGCTAATAATTGTGGCATTTCTTCAATTATTAACCTGCTGCTCACATTAATAGATTAAGGCTTAATGCCCAGCCTCCAGCTCTTTTCTCACCCAGAACTTCCGTTATGTAGAGCGCACACTTACAGTCCTCTCGTTAGTGATCTGGATTTAAACGAAACTTTACCTGCGTTGCGGCATTTTCTTAATTTTTGGCCTTTTACAGCAGGCAGTTTTAGAATAACTAAGGAATACTCGAGAACAAGCGACTTCTCTAGAGAAATAAAGACAAATCGTGGAAGTATTTTAGCCAGATAAGTCTACCGGTTTGGGTTACAGAGAAATACTCAGTCCAGCCAGTAGCAGGCTTTGCAATGAACATACAGCTTTACAGCTAAGCTGATGAAATATGATGTGAAAGCTTCAACAACATCGGCAATTTAATGCGTTGTTTACATCAGCGTAATGACATTACTTTGTGATACTTCCAGCGACAGTCTTGTGACATACATGGAGTTAACTAAAGTATGGTCGTGTCCTATAAGTTTCATGCATTGAAATGAGCTGTGCTCAAACTTTGCTTTAGTGTACTCAACAAAACCGATGAAACGCTTGTACTTCTAGGAAATACTCTATAGAATTAGTTATAAAATATAAGAGAAACTGTTGCTAATTACTCTAAAGCTCAGCTCTCAAAACACACACACACACACACACACACACACACACACACACACACACACACAGTCTCTCTCTCTCCCTCTGTGTGTGTGTGCTTCTCTCTCCATACACTGCATCCATTCATTTGGTATCCAGAAGTCACTAAGGGGAACTCTTTCTTCAGTAATCTTATTCCTTATTCTTCACGGAGCTGGAACTGTGAATATATAGATAAAACAATGAAATTGAATTATAACAATAAAATGTAAACGATTTTACATACTGCTGAGCGACTGTTTTCAAACGAAAAGCTGCCGATATGAAAGGACCTAAAGTATTCTTATAATCTAGTGGAGGGAGCTATGCAATACAGAAAAATCTGATGGGTAACACATACAACTTTCTCTACCCATGACTAATTTATATGAAACGTGATTATTCCATACACGATAAATGTTTGCCTGGAAATAATTTCATATTAAACAAACTATGCCTAATTACATACACCGTGTGAAAACAATATTTAATTTTTATACCGTGACGAGCTCACGAAGGAAAAAAAAGAAAGGAGAGAAAACCAAGGAGAATCGCAAACCTTCAAACATATTCGATCCGATGATGCGATTGCATATACGAAAATGTAACCATACATAAAAAAAATATTTATAGTTCATTATGCACCTCTTGTGGTTTACAAAGTTATTTAAAATTGGCTAAGAATTAAGAGTACTTCACAGGCTATTTTTACGCCTATGCTGGGAAAAGAGAATCATAGGGAAATATATCCTTATAAACTGTGACAGCCAGGCTGCACTTAAAGCTCGTACTCATCACTTTAAATCACAATTAGTATGGGAGTGTTATCAATATTTATCAAACGTTCCACCCACGGTACAGTAGAACTGCGGTGGGTACCTGAACACACAGGTATCGCGGAAAATGAAGAGGTTGATTCCTTAGAAAGAAAAGAGTAGCCCTCCCCTTTATAGGACCAGAACCTCCCTGATAAGCATGTTAAGTGCGAAAAACACAGACTTTGGGTTCGGAAAGCAATTCAAAAAATAGAAAACTACATCCAAAAACAAAGTCTATAAGCGATTAATTAATAAGCCTAGAGAGAATTAAGTAATTTGCTTACTAAGTTTAACAAACCCTCACTTAGAGGAGAAACTTCATAACTGGATATGGAAAGTTCAGAGAACACTTGGAAGGCAATGAGACTGTATGGAGCCCATTTGCCGTCTATGTTTACAAGGCGTTCAAACGACGAAACACAATCTACTAGAATGCGAAACCACAGAACGAACAAAATACCAGGTTATGAAGCTACCGCAAAATTACAAACAGATTAATACTACAAATAATCAAATATATAGATATTGATCCTTAAATTAGAAACCAGGAGGTGCAAAAAGTTTTTTTAGACTGAAGTGCTGAAAAGGAAACCTTGTAATACGACTACCAGGCTGTAACGAAAAAAATAGTATATACATTTTATTTGGTTAGATAAAATCTAAAATGTTTTATTAAATGTTTATTTAAGGTCGTTTTGACTACATAGTCTTATCATGACCTGCTAATGCCATTTTAGTGAAAAATAAAAATAACGAAATAGCGTGCATTTAAAGAATTTTTGGGGGTTACGGTAACTTTTATCTTCGCCTCACATACTTAAAATATTCTGTAAATATAAAGTTCAGTATTCTTCCAAGCTTCTATTTTTGAGCTATTCTGTTCAAACACGCTCTAAAACGATGTCTTTTCTGGATTCAGGGATAGCTGTTTCCGATAACACTTCCAGATAAGCGGTGCGGAAAATAGTAAAGATCATGAAATGCACAGAATACTCGATGTACGGTATACAAAATATAAACACAATTCAGTTACACCAGACAGACCTTCATTCAAAATTAAAGGGTACCGCAATGAAAACACAAAATGTTTCGTTTCGTTACTAAGTTATTGTAAATGACAACTAAAAGATAAGTGATCTACACTACAATGTGCCAGTCTTAAATGCAGTGTACTCTTCGAATACAATCTATCCAACATTTTTAAATAAAAAGGTCGGCCAGAAATATTTTGCCGATAAAATTTAGTCACGTAACATTCTTCTTGAAACTTGTTATATGATTCTTTATCTGAATTGAAATTTTGTATTAAAAGAATATCATATAGATAGTGGTTTAGAGCTAAAATCAAGGTCTGACTATTGATAATGCTGTCCCTATTATGAGTATTGTTCGGACACTATTTTTGTGATTGAAAGATCATGACGCATGCTTGTCTATTCAAGAGTCATCGCTGTATAGGGGAGAGAGAGAGAATGAGAGAAAGTGACTTTATCTGTAAGACTAAATACATACAAGATTGTGTATGACTCTAGTATTATGAACTTTATTAGCTCCAAACGTACGCTTTTCGATTTAAATAAACTCCCATATTTTCGTGCCAGCTTTATACTCGCCCGTTGATCATTCAACCGTGGTTCAAGGTTTCTTAGGCAAGTGAGGCTAAAATTATCAAGACTAAAAGTATTTTAAAGCAAAACGAAGAGACAGATATACTTTATGGCCTGGTAATAATTATTCTGCACATGAAAATGCAGTTTTAATGTATACGACAGAGAACAAGTTCGCATGATGTAAATTTTGCTGGCAACAATTCGCCGGTAATTCACTTGGCGGCGGCAGAAACTGGCCCGCTTTGCCCTAGGCCAGCTCATGACTGGCTGTTGTATATGTAGGATGAAGCCGGCACGATGCTACTTGCTCCAGCAATCAAATCATCAGCACACCAACCGTGAATAATAGCAGCTCCTCTCTTACCCTTGCATTCAAGTCTCCGTGGCTTTTGTAACAGAACCATTATCCCGCACGAAAATTACTCCACGTATTTATATGGCAACTGATATACACGAGGTAATAATACGTGGTGGTGTAGACTCCGATCTGACCACCATAAGTCTCGATGCAATCTTGCAACTCTGTGCGTACATCAGCAGCGGCTGGTGCACCTAAGAAGGCGCCAACCGCACTCCGCTGTTAATAGTTATTATCGACAATTTGCAAGTATGCCACTAAACTATAAGCATATAAACATTTTGTTACCATCATGCACGAGCAGTTCAGTGTAGTTGCTCTTGTCAAGAGAGATGGTAGTAAACATTTACTCTCATAAGACAAGAAATAAACAATAAAGAAATAAAAAATGTGTATAATTATAAAAACAAGTCTAAAACAGACTCGAAAAGACACTCAGATTGTTATAAAATAACAGCAGTATCCAAGTCAGTGTATGGAAGAAAAACTTTGATATTTAAGTGGGGTGGTCGAGGATCAGATTTTGAAAGATTAATCCTGGGCAAAAATTAGCACCATTTTGTAATTAGCTAGTAATTTATAAAAAAATGGCCATTAAAAGCTAAAAGCAGCTTAAATCATGTCAAAAGCCAGCACTGTTACACCCAGTCAGTACAAGACAAATTTCCAGACATGCATCCACTTATTTTGGCGTGAATTACCTTCCCGAAATCCAAATATCAGGTGTCTGAATCAACGTTCCAGCTTAGTACCTTCATGAAATTCGTGTGAAAGAACAATCAGAACACAAATTAACCCCAATAGTGGTTAACTATAAAGTCTGGAAATAAAAGGACTTGCAACATTACAAATCTTCTTTGAAATGTGATAACTCCAGTATTTGAGATCACCATAAAATTTTACTGGGAGCTTCAACCAGATGACAAGTTTTAATACGCGCACGGGCATCTTGCCATACTAGCAGTAAGATTATCGGCACGAAGAACTGGAGAATCAAAGAACCGTGGTTCAAGTTCCGACCATGTAAATAAATAATTCAGATTTAACTTTGCAGCCTAATATTTGCACGCGGCTGGTGTAAAAGAACAAATCAAAACGCAGATTAACCCAAAACTATAAAATCCAGAAATTAAAAACATTTGCAATATTGCAGGTCGTCTTTAAGTTGCGAAATCTCAAGAATCTGAGATTGCCTTGAAGGTTTATAGGAATGCTTATATTTGATGAGAAGGTTTAATGGGCGGAAGAGCATGATAGCGGTAAGAGCTTTGGTATGAACAACCGGAGTTCCATACATGTATTTTTAAAGTGTAATTTAACTTGTCAAGAGAAGAATTAAATGTACACAAAACAGACACATTTTATATCGTAGGCAAAATTGGAGACATCGTTTAGGAATACAGAAGGGAAGCCAACCGTAAACCTACAGTAGTCTTATACTATCAACCTATAGGCAGAACAAATGTGAGAAGATAAAACAAAGTTGATAAGGGAAAGAAGGAGTATAGGCATGCTGCATTTTAAAAGGGTAGGCGTAACTATAAACTGAGTAAAGCCGTTTAAATTTCATAAATAATAGCCTTAAATATTTTCAGGTTCATGTAACCTGCTAAAGCTAAGCATGTAAAGTATCATGCGTTTGACTAAATTGGATGCGATAAACATGTTTTCAGTTCCAATAAAAATTTTTCCTCTAAAACAACATAGATAATTCAGATCAAATCAGACCTTCATTCGCTGTGAATTCAAAATCCTGTGAAATCAAAATGGAAGAACTAAAATTGGAAGTTCAGAGCATGTAGTACCGAGCGGGATGGCTCAGGCGGTAACGTCTGTGACCCGCATTCGTGAGGTCCGAGATCGATCCCCGGTGTCCGTCCACTCTACCCATGGGTTTTTCGTGGTTTCCCCGGGTCGCCAGACGAATGCTGGGGTGGTTCATCTTCTACCACAGCTCTCCTACCTACCATCATCTTCCTTGTCATCTGTTTCAGAGTTGTAGGACCAGGCGATGATGTTCGGCGGGTTGCGGTTGGGCGGTAGCTTGAGCTCTGTATAGGTTTCTTCCCTGGCGTCGTTGCAGTACATCTCAGTAGGTTTCTCCTCAGTGTGGGGCTCCGCTCCGGGGGACCCTGGTGCTTGGTGGCTTATGGGTAGGGACCGGACGTAGTCGTATGCGTTCTATCTGGAAAGGTTAGGGACCCCGTCCATGCTTGCGTCCATGGGCATCCGGATCTGTTCGCCCTTTGGGTCTCTTCTCTTGTGTCACGGAAGCACAAGGGGTCTACTGGCCTCCGTGCGGTGCCCTGCTCCCCGTTCCGGAGGCTCCTTCGTGATATGTACCTTTATTTTTGTATCTTTAGAGCATGTAGTAATAAATGAATGTGAGAGCTCTCCCCCCCCCACACACACACACACACACACGCACACAACAGTTAGCTATATTCTTATTAATCTTTTCTCAGAATACTATTTCTTATGTCAGATATACCTTTGCTACTGTAGTTTTATGTGCGTGAAACCAAAGATCTTTTCCTGTAGTAGGACGAGGAGCATCGGTTGTACGGCAATTATTTGCACAGAGATAATTGGATTGGAGTAAATGTTAATGCCGTGGAATTGCTTTAGGATCTGCGAGCAGCTTCATTAACAGCGTTGTGGTTAACAAGCAATATATTTTAGGACTTTAACAAGATGAAATAATGTATGTTTTTATTTATGGCAAGAAATAAACAAAAAGCAGATAAACCAGGTAGCAGCAGCAACGGAAAATGCCAATGCTATTCTAAAACATGTTTATACACTTCTCCTAAGTAGCACGGTGAATGTTGTACATAAATAAAATAAGTTGCTTGCAGAATTACAAGATTTTAACTCCGAGTATCACGAACTTGAAGATAAGACCTGTTTCACTTTCTTCTACGCATTTTGCCAAATACGAACTGTCCCAATAATATATAGATTGGCGTAGCCGTCTATGTAGATTCACCGCATGGAAATCGGTAAAGCCTGATCCAGATAAAAACCAGAAACGGTAGTGAGCACGAAGGCGACTATAGCTCAAACATTTAAACTACATGTTTCAAAAAATCGTGAAACCACAATTAATGAAAAGCTAATTTTGAGCCTCAAAAACGCAAAGACTTAAATATGTGCGTAAGCTTTCATTACCATTGTCCATAGATTTAAGTCTAAAATTTCTGAGCGGTTTTGTAATGGTATAAAGTAAAAATAGTTTCACCTAACATTTCATCCCTTTCTGTGGGGGAGATATCTTCAGATGTTTTGGCATCAAAGTGTTTCTATTCCACCAATATTAAATTTGTTAACTTTATGACTCATTGTCGCCAAAGCCAAGATATCAATCTGAAATTTTCACGGAAATTAGATACACAACTTCTAATAAATCAATTGTTATTAACATTTATGAATAATTTTTTTTAAAATAACCAAGCATGTTATTAATACCAAAGTAGATTCACAGTAGCATTAAGTTTCATTTTTATCATTCTAAGCTTCAATTTAACTATCTTTATTGTTATCTGAAAACTCGGGTCTTTTATATTCGAAAACGTATAAAAGCTATTCAGGTTAAAAGGGAGAAAAAATCTCATATATATTTTCCACATAGCTTGGACGTACGAAAACTGCCATACTGCCATACAAATTGGCACCACATTACAATGGTACCAATTTGTAGATCAAAACTTTCCCTAAAACGAGATACCAAATTTAACTTTCTACTCCAAAGAGCGTAAGAGATATGATTTCTTCTGTGATGTGGTGCAGAATTCAGAGTTCAAAGTGATAGGTATATGGAAAAACTCCACTTGATGAAGAAAATACTAATATACATTATTTTGGCAATTTTCGCCATTTAATCTCCCATAAGGATATACTCTGGGTTAGGTTATACCAGGTGAGTCAGCTGCCCCTAGGTATTCGTATCTATGCAACCCGCAGTTTAAAGACTAATATGAAAACATTGACCCTTTTAGCAAACAAACTGGTATTGTAGCTCTACTCTTCTATTCGGTACTATACGTAACTAGCATTAATAATTAAAGGCCTGAATAAGAACCAAGGAGCTGCAAAAGGCTTAAAAAAGGCGGCTGTTCATGGATGTAGCGCTTGCAAGGATGTAGAGTAACATTATCGCAAAGAACGGCAGAGAGTGAGTTAGCCGAGTGGGTTAGCTGCCGCAATATGGTGAAGCAAAGGTTACCTTCGGAAATTCGAATCTAATACAAGCATTAAGTTGTTTTGGTTCTTTATTTCTTTCTTTCTCCTTGTGTTTATTTTCTGTATTTTAGTATACTAATTTATTTATTTTTGTTATTTGCTCTCCTGTGAGCCAAAGACACAACAATTACAAGTAGATAATTGTGTATCATGTTTACCGTAAAAATCTGTACCGTATCTGGTGTTTTAACCGTGTTACATAGTTAGCTTTCATTCTTTTGGGCAGATACAGACGATATTAAATCTAATAGTTTTTGTTTCAAGTTAAAACCTTATGTTTCACTTCTTCTATTGACAAAGGAGTTGTAAATGTGCTAAGTTCACGCTAAACAGAATAATAAATTGTTAAAGCGTGTGGATTTCATCAACGAAGTAAATGTTCAAAATGATGACACCCTTCATCAATGCACATTTGTGATGTTGCCTGAGAGACCTTCTTGCATGCTGTAACATGCGCGGTGTAATCTGCCTGCATTCTTCACGTATGAGTGCCCGTAGATATTTTGGGCTTTGCGGTGGAAAACATGGCGATTATTCTATTTTGTACATATTTATGTTATCAAAAGTGTTATTTATATCATAATATCAAATATAGACCAAAAGAGATAAAACAAAGAGTAATAAAAATTTTGAACTTAACCCGAAGGTTTTGAGCCCGAACTGAAATCCAACAGTGTTAAAGCAACCATGACAATACCATTCGGCTAATGCTACCTTGCGAGCCTAAGCTCCTATACGAATTATTAACGGCAGAACTTGACGCCACCTCGAATCTTTACACGCTTTTTGCAGCTTTTTACAGTGTTTCGAGCTCAATTTGGTAGTTTTAACTCACTTAAAGTGACTGCGTTAATCATTACAGTTACTGTATGAATTGAAATATGACATAGTTTATGACAGAGGCGAAATTATCTACCTAATACTTACCATTTTTTGCAAAGGCTGTACTGTGAACCTTTGTTGGCTGACGGCTTAAATCCAATTGGTCGCACTGCGTAGATCTGCCATTTTGTTTTCAAATAGTTTTGTCAACCGATGCCTGTGAAAAATTGTCCCTTCAGGGGCGTTTTCAAAGGTGCGTAGGAATGTATGCTAAAGAATAAAAGTGTTTAAAATCAGCTAAAAGTGCTGCTGCAGCTGCCAGTGTCAGGGTGGGATGTTTTTGAAATCAACATACATGGCGATTGCATTCTGTCCCGTAAAACACTTATGCACTAAGTTATCTATCCCTCCTCTATAAAGTGTTATGCAAATCAGTCATTAGAAGACATTCAAGAAAGGCGTAAGTCACATATGTCGCTTAGCACGTTGCATAAATTAAAAAATAAATAGGCGCAGCTGACTCACCTGGTATAACATAATTTGCTTTCTCTTAGGTTATATCTCGACAGTTACCTGTGGGTTCTTTGACATACACGGTCAAGTATACAACGGGGAGATGGCCTTGATTGTGTAGTCGCCTTTCTTTCCCATCTTGGTTCAGTAACTTGCTGAGAGATGGCTTGAGATAGGTAAGATATTCTCCTGTACATCTAGTTTGTCTGCTTGTTGCTATTTGTGATCGTGTAATTGCAGATCTGTGGGTACATACAAGTAGTTATATGCTGGACAGATGACCATAGTTACGTTGTCGCTTTCTTGTAGCACCTATTTTATTATTATTTATTTTGTTCTTTCAGAAGAACTTGGGATCATAATATTGAAAATCGAATACTATATTTACCTGGTGACTGAGGTACTTCGAAAAAGGGAGAAAAAAAGCCAGTCTGACCCGTTTGCGCCCGTACTCACACCTTCTGAATGCAATTCACCGACGTTTATTGTAGAGTAACGTTCTCGCAAAGAACGCCAAAGAGTGAGTTAGCCTAGTGAGTTAGCTGCCGAAATATGGTGAAGCAAAGGTTACTTTCGGAAGTTCGAATCTAATACAAGCATCAACTTGTTTTCGTTCTTTTTTTCTTTCTTTCTCCTTGTGTTTATTTTCTGTAATTTGCTCTTTACATAATACTTTAATCTCCCTCTTATTGCTCATTAACGACACCAGGATGGCACAGCAATGCGCTCTTTAACAATTGATTATTCTGTTTACCGTGAACTTAGCACATTTACAACTCCTTTGTCAATAGAAGAAGTGAAACATAAGGTTTTAACTTGGAAACAAAAGCTATTAGATTTAATATCGTCTGTATCCGCCCAAAAGAATGAAAGCTAACTATGTAAACTAGTCGCGGGCATCCTTTCCCCAACCGGCTTCAAAGCGAACGGAAAGCTTTGAAGCCTGACCATAAACCCATCAGTAAACGATTAGTAGGGTCTTCCCATCCCTTAAACACAACACGTGGTCCTTTCTCCAGCTCCACCAAAGCAAAGCGTTGTTGCAATGTCATTTCTGCTGTTTCTTCGGTTTAGCATAGCAGCTGTGACTGTTCGCTCGTGCTTTTCTTCCATGTTCAGCTAAGCTTCTATATTACTTCTTCAGAGAAGTTATATAGTGTTTTACTTAGTGCAGTTTTGTAAGTTTAGCAGTGTTTAATAGTTATTAGCGTTTAATAGTTTAATTAAGATGTGGAGACCTTGGGAAACGAACCAAGTTGATGCCCCTCCGGTCGCACCAGCAAGTGACCCTCTGCCGAATATCAGTAATGCCAAGACCACGAAGAAAATGGCTACAAAAACTGAATAAGCAAAGCCAGATTTTTATGTGTAATGTTCAAGAACATGTAGAAAAGAACCTTTTATGTGGAAAAATGTTTGTTATTGTTTTGAATTTCTCAAAAACAGCTTAACGATTTTTAGTAAAATACCGCAAGTTTAAGATATTTGCAGGAAAAATAAAATTTGTATCATGAATTTTATATTCTGGGAATAACTTGTAAAATTTTCCTCGTTCTCAACTTGTTGTATTACTGGTAAATTCTAAGAGAGAGACAAAATCTTACTCTGCGTAAAATGCAATCTCGGTAAAGGACAAATTTTAGGTCAAATTGTGTTAACCATTTCCGAGAAATTTTTTGTTGTTGGTTTGAATTTTGAAATACAAGTTGGAAGTCTCTGTTTGTATTTTCCTCGTGGTCATGCTAAGAGCATGGAATTTCAAAGTCATCATATAGTCATCTGTATTTTAAAAATCTGACTATCGCTTTAGCCTATGTATCCTTATATTTACAACGATATGTGCAATGAAATTTTATCTTATTATTTAAGAAGTAGATAGAATAAGCTTTTGTGAAAGTAGTTTGTAGAAGAGTGAGTAGAGATAATCTTGTGAATATAATACATAAGATTTTTTTTTATTTTCTTTCTTTTGCCTTCGTATTTTTACTTATCCTGCATTTTATAATAAAGCTATTCATTTAAGAAAACAGAAGATGTCATGCTTATAAATCTTACACCTTAAACAATACACAACTTCTTGTATTAGCTTTATATTAATAAAACATTGTTGTGATACAAATGATAAAAAACTTTTTACCATAGCTCCGCGCACCGCATAATCAAAAATGATGCTTTGATTTGGGAGTAAGAGTTCCTTTCAAAATAAATTAATATTTATGTATTTTAATTATTTAATGATAGTCCAACAATGTATAGTTTATTCGGAACATGTTTCTAAGTTTCTCTCGGATATGTTAACATGCATTTCTATTCTTGTAGCGCAGTATATTAGTTCAGATCATTCATTAGTTCAGTTATATTTTAAAGCGTTTGCAACTTAAATGTAATTACTATGCGATTCATAGTTATTTACATAGTTATTTTGTGTGTAAAGCAAGCAGACAAACTGCATGATTGTATTCTGTACATGTGGAAATCACCTGCAAAGTTTTGCTTTTAAATACTATTTTTAATTTTGGCAACAACGCGCATATGCACATGGATGTCACTAAGATTTTATGGTGCTTGCGGTTAGGGAGGGTAGGGAACAAGTGTTTGGCTACTGCACAAAGGTCGCCGCTTGGGGATCCGAAGGCTGCGATGACCATAACACGGTTAAAACACCAGATACGGTACAGATTTTTACGGTAAACATGATACACAATTATCTGCTTGTAATTGTTATGTCTTTGGCTTACAGGAGAGCAAATAACAAAATAAATAAATTAGTATACTAAAATACAGAAATAAACACAAGGAGAAAGAAAGAAAAAAAGAACTAAAACAAGTTGATGCTTGTATTAGATTCGAACTTCCGAAAGCAACCTTTGCTTCACCATATTTCGGCAGCTAACCCACTCGGCTAACGCACTCTCTGTCGTTCCTTGCGAGAACGTTACTCTACATCCTTGCAAGCGTTATATCCATGTACAGCTGCCTTTTTTAAGCCTTTTGCAGGTCCTTGTTCTCGTTCAGGCCTTTAATTATTAATGCTAGTTACATATAGTACCGAATAGAAGAGTAGAGCTACAATACCAGTTTGTTTGCTAAAAGGGTCAATGTTTTCATATTAGTTTTTAACCTGCGGGTTGCATAGATAGAATACCTAGGGGCAGCTAACTCACCTCGTATAACCTAACCCATAGCATATCCTTATGGGAAATTAAATTGCGAAAATTGCCAAAGTAGTGTCTTTGGCTCACAGGAGAGCAAATAACAAATTTTAGTATACTAATTTATTTATTTTTCTTCATTAACGACACTTTAAATACAAGATATTTTTGCGAAAGTTGTTCTATATCCTCTTTTGTATGCACAAGCCAGAGTGAGCCTGTCTCTCCGCGTACTTTCCGTTCTCGAATTCATGACTTTAACAACCTCGGTCACTGGTGTCGGTACCTTAGTTACGCAGACGCGTTGCTGTACCATCTGGTGGGATAAATTGCTGATAGATTACCTCAGTTTCATATATAATCGAAGATAAATTCTGTAGTCTGGAATTATGTTCTTTGATTTTGAAGCAAGCAGTCAATGTACTACCGGATAGATGGCCTCGGTTGCCTTTTTTACCATGTGTTTGAATAACTAGTTAACAGAAGGTCTTAGTTTCATTGTAGCTTTCCTGTACCAACTATTTAATGTATATTATTATTTTTTTTAGAAACAGGTCAGGAAGAGCATGGGAGGGAACATAAAGCCCCAGTCATATTGCTGACACTTTGAACCTTGGCTCTTCCGAATTGAGCCACAAATGCTACTGCATGTGTAATCTTGTTAAGTATTTTAATCCTATACATGCAGGAAATGGTTCGCACACCGCGCAGTTACTAAAACTGGGGAGTTTAAGGGGAGGCTGAGTGGCGAAAACTACCCGCCACTCAAATAAATTTTACAGTATTATGGAATTTCATCCTTATATATTTTATCGTTGTAGGCACAATACTTAAATATTTTAATTGTATTTTTAAAAATGGTACTGCATCTGCCATTTTGTGCTGTAATTTCTGAACTATTTCACAGAAAAAATCGTAACTCCATACTTTGGAATAGATAGATGAACTTAAACCTATCCTTTACTAATAGTTGAAGTTTTACTGTACAATTTGATGTTCATGTTAAATATGGCAGCTTCTATTTGCGGTTTCTTTCTCTACAAACATATGCGAGTTTATCTCCGTTTTTGCTTTAGCAGCTTTTAATGTAATAACTTTTTCTGGTAGGTATGTTTTCTCACAAAACATTGAAGACGGCTAAATTAAATTCTAGAATGACAAAAACAAACTCATAGGTACATTATAATCTACTTTTGTAGAAAATTACCGATGGATTTTAATAAAAAGATGGTACAAATAAAAAAAAATACTATCTTCCTTAATAGAGAAACTTAGCATAAAAGTAGATCAGTGAATAAGAAGGCATGCATCTATATCCTGTAAAATTTTCATTTGAAATCTTAGATAGTTTCTGAGATAAATAAATCATGATTTAACATCTCCGAGATACTGACTTTTCATCTCTCCTCAAACACTGTAACCTTTGGATTAAAAATCGCCTTTAATGTATACACTACTTTTATAAATGAAAACATTAATATTGGTGTCATTTTCACTTTCTCTACCACGTACATAGTAAGTAGAGAAGATATTACATTCAATCCAAATTCGATATACAGATTTCACCGAAAATACATGTTTTGAGGCCCCCGGAATAAAAAAGCAATTTTAGAAAAAGCTCCGTGTGTGTGTGTGTGCTTGTGTCTGAACAGCATAACTCAAAAGCGAAAATAGACCTTCAATAAGTAGCAAACTTTGTATTTAGGTTCAGTACCTTCCAAAGATGAGACACTAAGATTTTCAAGAAAATCGCCCACCCCTAACTAAACTTTATATGGAACTTTTTCGAAAGTTTTGATTTTCTAAAAAAATGGCTAACGATTTTGATTAAGTACCATATATGTAAGTTATTTACGTGACAAATAAAATATATATCTTGAATTTTCGGGGCCTATCAAGTTAAAAAGAAATTTTGTATAATCTCGTATAACTGATAAACGTTAAGCGATAGACGAAAACGTAGTTTTTTGTGATATAAGCCATTTCGTAGATGTCCGTTATTAAAGGTTCCAATTGTTTATTTCTTGGCCATTCTCCTAAAGTCCTGTCAACATTCGGTTGTTTCTCGCGATTGCATGGAAGCAGCATGGAATTTTAAGGCCAGCGTATATCGTCCAATTGTTAAACATTTGACTATCGCTATTCTCTTTGTATCCATAACTAAATGTGTAATGCAGGTATTTCTGCAAAGGTTTTGTGGATTAAAATGTAGTAGATAGAAAGATGAGATTTAATAAGAATAGTTTGAATACCCACTAATAAAGGTAGAGGGTAGAGAATGTCAGGTGAATGTACCATATCAGATTTTTGAAAGCTATATGCCGAATTTCCAAGTTGGCTAGCTAACCTTTATTATGGTGGCTGAATGTTAAACATATGAAAAACGGTTATAAATATTTTACATCCAAATGTGCAAAAATATTTTCTTTTCTTCTTCTTCTTCCTCCACATTGCTTTAGAAATATGTAGATACATTTTAGTTTATGTTCTCGGGTTATTCTAAATCAAAACTTTCTTCTCTCCTTTTCCGAAGAGAACCGTTCCCACTCTGGTTCCCCTTCACGGCTTGTTTGTACCAGCCGTAACAAGTCGAACCGAAACACAGAGAAACTGTTATACAGATTTATTGCAGACGCGGATGCAGTTAAATGAGATCAGTCTTCAATTCAGTTCCAATTCAGGCAATTCAATAGGACATAAATATCGCTGTAGGACTGGGGAACAGCTAGATATGGCTCCGCCCTCTTTATGTTTGCGTCTGATTGGAAGTAATACCCAGGTATTGCATCCCAGACAATGTAAGGGTAATCAATAGTTTATGAGTCAATAGCTTTATGCAATCCACGTTAACGGGCGCGCGCCCAAATGACAACACATACCGAGGTGTATTGTATAGCAACTTTAACTCAATCTTTAAAACGTTATTTGGCTGTGGGTTAGTTCTCTTTTACTTAAGACTGTTATTCAGGTGTCGTCTTATTATGTTTGAGGGCCATAAGTAATGGAAGTACGAGACGTCGACTTAAGTACGATTTAAAGGTTTTGCTTATTCCTTTTTAAGAATCATTCAACATTAGTACAAGATGCCGGTCGTTTTTCTTCTAGGATAATTATTTTTTTTGTGTAGAGAATTAGCGTATTAAAAAGTAGAACGCTGACCTTAGTTGCGCAGTTGCGCGATTCAACTCTTTCTGCACAAGAACGTAAATGCTGTAACCTTGCGTCATATTCTTTGATATAATAAACTGTTGTTCCCTTTGGGGATGTATTAGTGGTGATCGCGTTGGATTTGCACTCTAAAGGTGTTTGTTTCAAAACCTGATATAAGTGGTAATTTTTTTGAGACAGTTATAATTAAGGCAGAAAATGAATATAAGAAAACAGTTTTCTGTAAATCCCGTTATATGCACTCTTGGGTGGGAGGGAGAGCAAACTCTTTAATGGGTAAAGTGCCGCTCGGCTCCAGGATCGATTCACACTGGCATCCATGCGTGCGAGCCTTTATGGTTTCATTCTGTCATTCTTCATCTAAAATGTGTTCTGATGGCCTATCGGATATAAGCAGCTATCCAACAATGAAAACTATGTGGTTCATATCATATCCCCGATCTCTAACAATTTATTATTCTGTTTACCCGTGAACTCAGCACATTTACAACTCCTTTGTCAATAGAAGAAGTGAAACATAGGGTTTAAACATGAAACAAAAACTGTTATGTTTAAAATCGCCGATATGCTCCCAAAAGAATGAAAGCTAACTACGTAATACGGTTTACAACACAGATACGGTACAGATTATTAGAGTAAACATAATACACAATTATGTGACTGTAATTCCTATGCCTATGGCTCACAGGAGAGCCAGTAACAAAAATAAATAAATTAGTACATTAAAATACAGAAAATAAACACAAGGAGCGAAAAAAAACTAAAACAAACACTTTGATGTTTGTATCCGATTCGAACCTCCAAAGCTAACCTTTGCTCCACCACATTCCGGCAGCTAAACCACTCGGCCAGAAACCACTTAGTCTATCCCGCTCTTCGGGAAAACATTCCTCTATCTCCTTGCAAGCATTATATTCATGAAACGAGGTCTTTTTTAAGGCTTTTGCAGCTCTTTGGCTCTCATTCAGGCCTTTAATCATTAATGCTAATTGCGTGTAGTACCGAATAGAAGGGCAGAGTTACAATAACGTTTGTTTACTAAAAGAGTCAATGTTTTCACATTAGACTATAAACTGCGGGATGCATAGGTACGAATAACTAGGGGCAGCTTACTCACCTGGTATACTATTGCCTTATATTAAACATTACCTTTGCTTGCAGAAAACTGAAAGATAACCGAAGTATTTGCAAATAACAGTGACTTTGAATCAGCCATAATGATACGTAATGATACTCGCAGAAGGTTTTTATTTTCTTTTTCCTTTGTTTCCTTCCGACCTCAGGTCATAGTTAATTCAAGATTTGGACAGAGTTTTCCCAAGTAGTTGTTTTACATCCAGAAGTATTCGTGGACATTGGTTTGAGTCGGGCAAGAACATATACAACTGAATGAGACTGCGAATCACATCAGCAGTACTGAAACTAGCCTTCTTATGTCTCAGTGGATTAGTGTATTAACAGGAAACAGTTTTTCAAGCAACAAATATTCACTCTCACTTTTAGACGTTTATCTGGTTTTAATGAACTGCCCCTTATCTACAATAAATGCATATAATATGGTAGACCTAAGAAGTTGTGGCAAATATTCGAATACAATATCCTCGGAATTTAATTAAGTGAATTAGGTCACATAACAACAATGCCAAAGATAATGGGCAAAGATAAAGAGGAATTAATGGTCAATATGGGATTGAAACAGGGATGTGGTCTGTCACCAATTTTATTTGTTTTACATCTGAAAAAAAAACAATAGAATAATGTAGAAGCAAATGTAAAATCGATGAAATCATTTTAAATAAAACCAATATAAACACAATTATATTTGCAGATGATCAGATATTGTTGATGGAGAATGACGAATATATGCAACAAAGAAGTGTTCAACTAAATGAAACAATAAAAGCATACATATGTAAGTTTCGGGATATACAACAAAGGAAACGACTACGAGAGATAAAAAAAATATTTTGAGTTAAACAGCTGTCTTAACTTCAGATGATAAGGTTAAAAAAATCAGCAATGGAAAAAAATACAGAAATGGAAGAAAAAATGGTATGTAATAAAATCAACGAATATATTAAAATGCATTTTGGTAAGAATACGAAAAAGGATAGTAGCTAAATCAGCATTGAAATAAGCATGTTGTATTGTGTAAATGAGAAATACAGAAAAATCAATACTGGAGGCGTGCCAAATGAAATTTTCAAGATCCTTATTGGGTGTAACAAGAAAAAAATCCACTGCGGGATCTATACATAAGGAAAGGACTAGAAGAAGCAAACATAAAGGAAGAATCATGCAGTTATTAAAGCAAGTGGAGGGAAGCATGTTCAAAGAATACTGAATTTTACTTCGTCTTTATGCTACAGGTTTGCCTATTTACTAATTCACAGAATGAGTTAGGTATATAGATCCTACCAAACCAGTTGCTATTGTCAGGTAATACTGACTACACTAACAAGCAACCTTTAAGGAGAATCCTGATCTGGAGTGAATATACCTGTAATTTATTTTAATTCTAAATGGGTTTTTTAAGTTCCCTCTGATTTTCACACTTGCATAACTGCATAACTGCATGTTTACTTGTAAAAATTATTTAAGTGCCTTGACAAAGCTGTTTTATACATTTATGTACAAAAAGTGTGTCTAATTCTTAATACCTTTATGGATATAAATTGTGTTAATCTCACCCGAGATTTTCATTTTATTGATAGCTTTGCGAATGACCAGTAAATAAAAACTACAGCAAATAATAGGAATGAGTCATCTGATGAAACAAAGAGTGTAAGTATTTGAAGAAATATTATTATTATTACTGAAATATAGTATTAAAAATCATCAGCATCACCTCCACCATCATTATTTACCTACTTTCAGGATTAGACCAAGAGATATGGCCTGTTCCTTTTCTGGAAGTATTCCATTTGCTCAATTCATCGTTTTCATATCACTCCCAGGCTTCTTCTTCCAGAGATCGGTAACTTAATACTTTAAGGGCAAATTAAAATACTGTAACTCAATGGTCCTTTGGATATAGCTATAAAAAGAAAGATACTGCTAGATGGACATGATTAGTTAAAATTAAAGTTTTCTTCCATTTATTGATTGACGAATAAAAGAATAGTTTTTAGAAGTAATTTAAAATTGCCTTACGCATTAAAAAGCAAGTATGTGTAAATTTATGTGTATCTAGTTTAACATGAAATAATTATTGTACTCGTATGAAGAAACCTAGCAGTTGACAATAATAGCAATTGTTTCTTAGATAGTAATCACCAGTGATGGCAAAAATACAGAAAAAAGTAATTAGAATAAATTATAGTTTTCTAAGAAACATTTTACTAATTTGCATTATAAATTACTTTTTCAAAAGCCAACTAGTAAAATTACAGACACCATTACTTCACAAAATGCCAATCTCAACGAAAATATTCACTCTGGTTTAATCAAATTCCTTAATATCTTCGCCAACACACATTTATTTTTATCTTATTGTCCATTTTGCACAAATACCAAGCTTACAAAGTCATTATAGTGCTGTATTATTTAAATCTGAATCTCTATCCACAAAAAAACTATCAAAACTCCAGTACGCGTCTTACCCAGAATCGTAAGCAAAGAGTGACGCTTTAAGTACTATAATATAAGTGTTAGGTACGTTTTAAAGCAGGTTATTTTATTTATGCACCATAATTATGACACAGTGCATGCCATATACTTGGTGGGCGCCCTGCGAATGCTGAGGTTGCCAAACTATCAATGCAATGTACATATATCGATGACTATAGCTTAACGATTACTACATTTACGAGTATATTTTAAGGGGTAAATTTTGGGTAAAATTGGATTTTGTAAAAAAATGTCCATTTTAAAGAAAAATGATTGAATCAGTGATCGTTACAGTTATTCAATTATTTCTATTCGATTAGTTTTCATTAATTAAGTTTTATTTATGGACTCTCTTTAACTGCTAGGTCCTTAGCGTCCCATTCTATATTGGGCGTGAAAGATCGGTAATTTTGCTCAGAGGCCTCTTTATCAGGGTTCAGGTTCTTTACGTACCGTAAATCAACGACACGGGACTACCGGCTTTACTTCCCTTCCGAAGGAAGACATGCTTAGGATTTTTACGTCCGAAAAACTCCATCGCTCTCCGCCGAGTTTGAACCCGCGACCTTGGGAACTAGAGGCCAGCATGTTAACCACTACACCACGAAGGACTACGTCGATTACTTTTCATCCCTGATGGTGACTAGTCCTATTTTTCTTAATGTGAATTATTTTTCAATGTTTTTATTTTTACATTGAGAATACGAAGCCTATCGCCTCATTTATGCTAAGTCTTACGATTTCTTTGAAGTGTTGAAGTTTTAAACGGAAGCTCCAGGCGCACTCCGTGTAAGAAATGTGTTTTTCTTTCCAGAGCATGAGCGCGGTCTCTGCATTTGTTCACATCGCTACCAGAGCTGTCGCAGAAGTACCCGACCTAACAAAGAAAACGCAAAAATTTTGGAAAAAACATCTTTATTTGTCTACATAGTCTCCTTTCAGCTCGATACACTTTTCCCAGCGATGTTCAATAGCTTCGATACCCTGTTTATAGGAATAACCGTCGAGTTCTGCCAAATAGCCATCAACTGCAAACTCCACCTCTTCATTGTTGGCAAATCTTTTACCACCAAGCCATTTCTTCAACTTTGGAAACAGAAAATAATCAGAGGGGGCTAAGTCTGGCGAATAGAGTGCATGAAGAAACAATTCGAACTCTTGATTTTGGCCATGACGATAATGGATGTGTGAACTGGTGCATTGTCTTGATGAAACAGAACCTTATTTTTCGCTAAATGCGGCCGTTTTTGCTTGATTTCATCATTCAAACGCTGCAATAAGTTTGCATAATACTCGCCATTGATTGCTTTTCCTTTTTGAAGATTCAATGAAAATTATCCCATGCGCATCCAAAAATCTGGCGCCATGACCTTGCCTGCAGATGGAACTGTCTTCGCTTTCTTTGGAGCCGATTCTCCCCTTTCAATCCACTGTTTTGACTGTTCCTTCGTCTCAAGCGTGAAGTGATGGACCCATGTTTCATCCATGGTTATGAATCGACGCAAAAAATCGGCTTTATTGCAGCGAAACATCGCCAAATGCTCGACTGAAACATCCCCACGATACTGCATTTGTTGCATTGCGGCACCCATCTTGCGCACAGCACTTTTTGAAATGCCTACGATGTCTGCTAGCTCGTGCACTTTCAGGCGACAGTCATCCAATACGATTTTGTGGATTTTCTTGACAATGACATTTGGTCGACCACTGCAATGTTCGTCTTGGCAGCTCGTACGACCTCGCTTAACTCTGTCACCCAATATTTTACTGTTGTAAACGAAGGAGCAGACTCCTCCAGAGTAGAATCTAGCTCAGTTTTAATATTATTGGACTAAACCTTTCAAATGAATGTATTGTATGCAATAACGATGGCCAGTTTTATCCATGTTTACAAATTCGTTGTGAGAGTTCACTGTTAATGTCTGCCAATCAAACTTCAGATTAAGCTTTATTAGAGTTTTTACCATAATAATTTGTTTGAAACAACAACCGCTATCTGTAGGTCAGGTCGGATACTTCTGGGACTGCCCTCGTATATATTGTTAAAAAGGCGACATATTTCGGTTTTATTTGGGCGATTCTCGCGCGATGCTACGGCATACGAGCCGCTCCTGACTTGCGCAGTAGAAGGGTTATCTGCGAGCCAAAGATGCTATCTTTGCTCCGGCGGTAAGTTTTCTCTCCGCGTAATAACCGAACAAGATTAATGTGGCAAGATTGGCGAAATGGACGGGAAGCCACTCCAGTTTTCTGAGTAAAAGACCCCGCCGGCCGACCGATCGACCGTCTTTTCGCTAATGTCCCATTCTCAACCAGTCTACAATACTACAGCTAGACCCGGAAAACTTAAGCCCGGCCTACAACAAATTAAGAGTGACAACGGGGGAGAAAAATTAAGATCTGGAAGTTTCAAATTTACGAGAAGCGTGCATAAGATCGAGAATGGTAATTAATGAAGAATTGAAGTTCTAACTTATATGTTACCTCTATTCTCGACCTCATCGTGCTGTGTTATTAGCAATTCTTAACTTTCTCATTGTAGTTAGTAGTTAAATAGCCATGATCTACACAAAGATGTTTAAGACAGATAAGGGTTAACATCCAGAGATGGAAAAAAAGCTATGATGTTTTGAAAGAATATTACAAAATACATAGAAGCTTATAGTTAATAACTGAAAAGCATTTTTGGAAACATGTCCGTGTGTGTGTGTGTGTGTGTGTGTGTGTCTGTGTGTGTGTGTGTGTGTGTGTGTGTGTGTGTGTGTGTGTGTGTGTGTGTGTGTCTGCCTGTGTGTCTGTGAACAGCATAACTCAGAAACGAACAGTCGGATAAACACCAAACTTGGTATTTAGGTTCATTATCTTCCAGAGATGCGACACGAAGGTTTTCAAGAAAATCCCCCCACCCCAGATTACTCTTTACTTGGACCATTTTTCGAAAATTTTAATTTTCTCAAAAATGGCTCTAACGATATTAATTAAAACATCATATGTTTAAGATATTTTCATGACAAATGAAATGTATATCTCGAATTTTCTGGGAATGTCTCCAAAAGTGTTCTTCATTGTGAACGACTTTTGCATAACTGGTAAACCATAAGAGATAGACAAAATTTTACTACACAAAAGATGTAGATGGCGTTAAAATACACAATTTATGTCATATAATTTTTGTTGTTGAGTGAACCATTTTCGAGATATTGCTTGTTATTCCCTTAAATTTTTCAATACTTATTTTCTTAAATGGGAATTCGTTATTCATTTTTTTTGTCTTGGATATGCAAAGAGTTATAATCTGTGGCAAAGGGAATGGTGCTGCACCTAACAACCAGCTATTAAGAGATATTTATGTGCTTAAAGGCTACTGTTTTTCTATATTGCTCTTGTAAATATATTTTCCCCTTATATCTACAAGAAAATTAGCAATAAGATAGAGTCTGCAAATGTTTATCTGGAATAACATGAAGTAGATGGAGAATAAGCGTTTGTAAAAATAGTTTGTACAAGAGTAGAGAAAGTCATGTGAGTGTAACACATCAGATTTTTTTTTATGTCCTGAACATGCAAAGAGATTGGAATGGACCACATAGCAACCAACGCTTAATAGATTTGACTATCGCTTATAACCTACCATATTCCCCTTGCATCTACAAGAAAATTAGCAATAAGATTGACATCTCGATATCTCGATTAACATGAAGCATATGGAGAATAAACGTTTGTAAAAATATTTTGTACAAGAGTAGAGAAAGTCATGTGAGTGTAGCACATCAGATTTTGTTTAATACGTATTTCTTACTTTACTGGATACTTTCCTCGATGTGCTATTATTTTTGTTTTCTTTGTGGATATATTTAAATTATATTCCTTTCCCAATAAATAAATTTTATACACGGCACGTTGGAGGCTCTCTTCATTGTCCTGTATTATTGCTACATCATCAGCGTATTGTTGCCTCACCTTTGTTATTGTTTTTAAATGGTTGTTAATTATTTTAGCATACAGCTTATAAATTGAGTTTAATAGCTTATACCCCTATAATTATTAAGGTCATTTCTTTGCCCCTTTTTAAATGTAGGCATTACTTCAGCTACTTTTCATTAATCAAGTATGTTTATAACTTCTCCAATACTGGTTCCTTACAGGATATATTCATTATGTGGAGGATTCAGGCAAAACCGACCATTTTTAAAAGTAGCTTTACGAATTTTGGGCCTGAATTATCATACATTACTAAGAAAATTATTTTATATTTCGTCAATTATTTGAGAAATATAGTTCTCTCTTCGGGTTGTGAATGAAAATCATTTCCGTTCTTGTTTACTTAGCCATCTATGGTATGCTTTAAACCATTAATTATAATTTTCGATGCTGTGTGTATACCGCATGTACTGGAATTCTGCAACATTGTATGTGCGCACTAATCGTCCGTTGAACTTCAGAGCGAGTCTGTCACCTGGTCGCTGGACTGTGTGCACACTGGAGACAAGACGGCGGACTAATCAGCTGCAAAGTTTCATGCAAGAAGGGCACAAGCACGTTCATGCCTATTTGACGTTTAAAATGTATTAATTTCATACATTTTTGAATGAGATATCAGTGTAATGAAAGAAGTTTAAATTAAATTAATACGGCATATACGACTTAAATTTGTTCATCAAAAGTAGAAAAGTAGTAGGTGCATGTATTAACTCCCAGCTAATGAAATTGTTCTCTCAAACGTTGAAAGGGATTTTCAACAATCTTTTGAAAACTGTAAAAGAAAATATGGGAAAATTGTATTCATATGTACTTAGATTACCAAGAAGGCTGGAAAAAGCATAGAAACAGATTTTTTTTTGTTATTTTTAAGATTAAATCCAGAAAACTCATCTTCTATGAAATCAATATTTCGTAATTTAACATTATCTATATATCTTATGGAGTTCAAAACAGTCAATAAAATCTTAGAAGCTTGGTAATAAAATCACATGACTTAGGAATTTTGTTAACTCTTAGAGATGGAGATCAAGAAGGCCATAAAAGAGTGAGTGTGTTTGTGTGTCACTCATTTTCTATACATTTCCATTTCACAGTTAGTTCTTATTCGAGTATATTATAATATTAATATAAAAGTTATTTTTCTATCAATTTTTCCTTAATCACGATTAAAATGTTGCTTGGAAATGGTTTCCAATTCACTACACAGACATAGCTACATTTCATAGTTACATGCAAGGTGCGGAAACGACGGTCACTTGTTTATATTAAAACTTGAGTTCTTATTTGTCATTAACTCATTAGAAAAGGAAATTCGCATCATTCACGGTGATCAATGTACCTAGACTTCGGTCCGGGAAAGCTTAAACGAATATTTCGAAAGCAGTTAACGTACAAAAGAATTTGTTGGGCAATGTTTGTGTTAAGGTTTTTCTAACTCTGCACATTTCCCAGTTGTACAGGATTCTACAAAAAAAAAATCAGAAACACATTTTATCCCGTATATCAATATCCCTAGTGTATGTTGTAATAAAAAGTTGTTACCCGCTTTTTGAAAAAACTCTAAATTCTCATTCTCTAATGGGTTGTTTGTGGTGGAGGAAAATTCATTGAAATCTTCGTCTTGCACAGCTGAAAGTGGCTAGATTTAAGTATCAAGTTAGGTTATTGATTTATTCTGTTTATATACTCTCATACCACAAGTAAACATTGGCCTTTTTCAAAAGGTGCTGCTTCTTATTTTTGATTTCTGGGGACCTCAAAACGTGTATTTCCAGTGTAATAGCTTTATTGAATTTTTTAGTGGAATGCAATATATCCCCTACCTACAGTAAGCGGAAAAACAGAACAAACACCAAAGAGAGAATAAATTCATGAGCGGAGTCTTTTAGGGTTTTATATGTTTTAAGGAGACAAGCAGTGTTGCCAACACTTCCTCCCAGATAATGGCTAGATGGTATCTTTAAAAAGGCATTATTTAACAACAATAAAAGAATATATATAATTGGCGTCTAAAACTACCCATGTTTTCTTTACAGAAGTTAAACCTCATTAAGACATTCTAAGTATCATAACTGATTAGACAATTCCATAATATTTAAATACTGTAAAAGAATAATTGTTTAATATAAAATTGTAATGGAATAAGGTATATTTTTGCTAAGCACCAATACCGTACGTTAAATATATCTGATATTAAATATAAAATTTACTGAAATTCCTTAGGTAAAATATGTAAAAACTGACTAATTCTGTGTGTAAAAATCATACATTTTGAGCACATACTCCAAAAAGTCAAACTTATGATTAGTACACATTTTGATGACATGCTATAACTCATAATACCTAGGAACATAATACAGCTACACAGCAAGAGGATTCACCCTAACCTTTTGCATAGCTAAAGCGCGGATGAAATTATGCTATTTATGCTAGATTTTGGCTAAGGGGTTTGTTAAGTAGGCTAGATTTCAGGCTATAAGTATTTTGTGATTTTATATGGCTAAACGCTACTGTAAAATTGCTAGATTTAGCCATAAAATAGCTACGTTGGCAGCACTGGAGGCAAGTCATATTGTCACCAGGTGTCTGCGAGCCTAAACCTGACAGCATTCCTCCCGACGCTTCATGAAACAAAATTCTGACCGACCTAAGAGACTCTCGACGTCTCGTTTATTACCAAATGAATAATTCAATTTAAGTATCGTGGTCTTTAAAGGTTATTGATCCATTGTAAATGTGTGTCGACTGGAACGCGGCACTAAATTTATTGCCGTCCATACGATCCTCTGTTAGCCAATAAGCTGCGCGCGTTTAATGAACAATGACTTCAACACTCGCCATCACTTACAGTAATGTTCTCAACGCTGTCGCAATTTTTACGAAATTTGCTTGAATACAGTGATTTTATGCAAACTAAAGGTGCAGAAATAATTGAAGTTTCCTAATACGCAGAAGGTACTGGTTTTTAAAAGAGCTGTTACGTGCAGATCTGCCAGAAGAACCTCTTTTTTACCGTCTTGTCAGGACAGCTTAATTTCATGCTAAATTGACACCCTAACAACGTACACGACAGTTTGAAGCATTAGCTTATTAAATTTTATGGAGTTTTTGTGGTAGAAAAAGGAAATTTGTGAAATAATCTCAAATCTGTCGGACTATATAACGCATATTCTATCTATGTTGATAAAACCAAACCGATGAAAAACAGTCAGAAAGAAAGGAAATAAAAGAACCTGGTTGGAGATTCACTTAAGAAACATAGTTCGTAAGGAACCAAATACTTCATTTAAAAAAAATATAGGTAGTAGCACACACATAATAGTGTTTGAAATTTTAAAACTAAACCTTTGCAAAATAATAGAAAATGCAAGATGGAATTTTATAAAATGTGCCTATTCAAATTTTTACAGGACGTCAGTCTATTTCTCTTATATGAATGCATATGAAGAACAAACAGAGAAAAATCGATGTACTCCACCTTCTCTTCCATTTCCAATTCATGTATATTTGGTTATTTAGAAATTATTTCAACTAAGGAATAGATGCATATTTATTTACATTCATAGTGGCTGTATTATAATTCGTATCATACTAATTAGCTAATGTTGGAAAAAATGAAAAACAGAAACGATATTATCAAACTTGTTGCTTAAAATAGCGCGACAACACACACTTCAACTTGTGAAATGAAACAGGGAATATTTGGAAATGAATATGCCAGAAAAAAAATATAGGTATTTGCTACAAAGGTTTTAGTTTTATGAGCTACCACAATGGTTTCCAACTTAAGTAAAATTCTTGCGAATGAGAACGACTTCACAGGCTATTCACATAAAACTCAAGATACGATTGGTGTGATCGTCATACCAATATCTCAAAAGCATGACATTTTAAACATTTTTAGATGTATTTTTTTAAGAAATTATAAAAAAGTTTCCATTTAAGAATTTATTTTTGTGAAAGAGGGATTTTTATAGTAACTTTCGCTACGACCCAAAACTTTGATATTAAGCTCTTTCACCAGAAACAACGTTCTAGGTTCACTGACCTCCCCAAATAATTCTTGTAAAAAGATCTATCTGCTGGTCTATCTGAAAAAGTAATAAATTTAAAATTTCATACTTGAATGAGCCACTGCGTAAGCAGATCAGCAGAAGATTTTTAAGAAAATTCGCTTAACTCAAACTACCCTTCATAGAAATTTTCCGATATAGTTTATTTTCTCTAAATCACTCTTAATACTTTTTATTCAAATATAACATAAAGTTTATCATGTATTTGAGATATTAATGTAGCAAATTAAAATACATATATGGGTGGATCAATTAAGTTGAGGCCGTACAATTCCTTTAAAACTAAGCGTTGTAGAAAGAAATGTCATCATAAAGGTTGCTTTATATTATGGGAGAAAGTAAATGATATTAGTCCTGTTTTGTTTGGAGGACGTTATGATGGTCATTTTAGAGTCAATTTTCTTTTTTTTAAAATGGGAACCAACAATTAGGGTTGATTTAAATTCACCATAAAATCAACATAACGTCCTCCAAACAAAATACGACTAATGGTATTTACTTTTCCCCATAATATCAAGCAACTTTTATTAAAGACATAATTTTCTACAACGCTTAGTTTTGGAGATATTGCACAGTCTCGATTTTAAGTTGTCCACTCTGTATGTAACTATCTGTAATTAGCCTGAGAAATTCTTTTCATGCTGATTGCATTTCGTAAACGTTTGTATAACTGCAAGAAATCGTATGAGATAAACAAAGTATTAGGTACTTAAGCAAATATGCAGAACTCATTAAAATACACGATTTGTGTATGGACTACATTTTACGTTACATTAAACGTTTTTCCAGGTATTCCATGCATATTTTCATTTTCCTAATTACATTGTCCAATGGATGAGCTTAAAAGTTTGCTACCCCCTTTTTCTTTCTTTCTTTCGTTACTAGAGATATTGCCTGACAATTATAGAATGTTTCCGAATCCTGCATGTTGGTGAACTTGAAAACATTCCAGATAAAAATAGTTCGTGAATAAGCGTAACGAGGGCGGGATAGTAAGTTTTATATGGATACCATTAATATGTAATTAATATGATACTGTGATTCACTATTCTCGTAGCTCAGTGGGTAGAGCACATGTCTGCTTACAGGGTGCGAGAAATATTTCTTTAAACAAGGAGTGTGCTTGTGTGTGTTATCTATTGTTTAATAACAGATTCACCCATTATAAATATTTGCGGATTGCTGCTGAATACACGTACTAAGTCATATATACTTATATGTCAATCTACAATCAGCACAAGTATATGACCCTAATAAGTGTCGTAAAGTTAACAAGATTTGAAATTATTATTCATAATATAATAATAATAATAATAATAATAATAATAATTAATAATGTGAGCTTGTCATGGGCATAGGAAGTCATGCGAGGGTCATAAGATTTTTTTAATCTTAATATAGCGTGCCTTAAGTACGAAAACTGGTCTTTATGAGGCTTTTGACTTTTGAGTTCTGCTGTACACACACACATGCGCGCGCAGATGTTTTTAAAAATGCTTTAATATTTTTCAAAGGTCTGAAAGGTGCATTTCTGAGGTAATCTCTCTCTGGATTTTATGGGGAGTTGAAAATAAATTTCCTCCTTAAGTTGTAGATAAAATAAATAGGATAACCTAAAACATTCAGAAAGATATGGTATCTCTCTCTCTCTCTCTCTCTCTCTCTCTCTCTCTTATATCTGTAATGAAGAATGGCAACAAATGTTTGTCCATGTAGGCCATCCGAAACACATGGTGTGGAATGTCGTTCTAAGAAGCAACTTAACAAAGTGAAAGTGCATCATAAGTGCAAAGATCCATTCTCGTCAAGAGCATAGATTCCATGTACATGTTAATGTCGTTGTTGACGCTCTCTGTCGGAAACTAAGTTTCTACTACTCGCTAAGCGTCAATATAAACAAGAAGTACCGGATGTCGACTCCAAATTACAAGAATAAACACGTGTTACAGAACGCTCTCCAACTTTCATAAGGCTTCCTGTGGACCATCCATCAAATGGACAGGACAGGACAGCGCATACCTGTGGTCGTGAAAGATCGCACACCATTCTAATCCGACACACGCTTGCGCAAAGGTCTCGGAGAAGCGTTCTCTTTTCTCTGTCTCTCTGTGTCTTTTTTTTTCTGAAGTGTGTAATGAAAGAGAAAGAGAGAGAGAGAGACTGTGTCAACGTTTCGAAACCGCACACATATTTACACACGTAAAGGCTTTCCTAGATGAGCTGCCCGATAGAGATGACAATTAATATGGTCGGGAGAAATCGCCTCGCCTGCCTTCTCTAACGCGCAGATCAAGGCTGCTCACGACAAAATGCTTTAATTGTCGTTTTTCCAGTTCACGTATATATGTATAAGACTAGCTAAGAACCTGAACTGTGGAAAACTTGCACTGCGCGGAATAAATACAATGTGTTTCTGGTCTAACGCCACATTACAGAGGTTTAAAACCAGTTCTATATCGTTCGAAAGTTGGAAGCATTTCTCAAGATGTTGTTTATCTTTTTGAGAAACTGGAGTTTTACAGGTGTTGAAACTAAAGCAGGAAGCCCGTGTTACGAACTCTAAAGTTTTCCTTGTATTACAGCTCTGTTACAACATGGTGTAATTATTTGGATAATTTAATTGCCATTAAAATTAACTGGAGTGCTTATTATTAATAGCAGATTCCGCATCACTGCAGGTGGATGATTAAATAAACGGACAAGAGCATGAATTGTAATCAGATAATATTTCTAGTCATGGCCCGATGAAGTTACAGTCGTTTAATTTACACACATTCCAGGAAACAAATATATAACTGCTTAAATTCATGGAAAACATACATTATATTATAGGGCTATTAGTGTTGGCCATGTTTAAGATTACCATTATTACGTAACTCTTGATACAATAACAAAGGATATCTCGGATATGGTTAATGATCAAAAAAACTAACAGATTGTATGGTTTAAAGAGATATAAAGAAATGATAATTAGTTCTTTCATACAAGCCGCGTGTAGCTAAAATTGCAAAGTCAGAATCAGACTGAAGAACTCAATGTCATAGTCGGAATTGGAACCACGGATCCTTGACTTACCGTACTGCTGTTCTAGGCAATTGAGCTGCCTTGCAAACATTCAGGTACAACATTAAATTCCGTAACTGACTTATATTATTCCACAAGTCGTTTTGAAATTCATTTTGAGAACAAACATACATAATGGCGAATTACAACCTAGCAAGTACTTAAGCTCGGAGCTTCATAGTTAGCCAGTTCAGATCAATCGATGATAATTAGTCGTCCTTTCATACATACGAGTTGATTGTAGTGTTTTGGAATCCAGATGGCTGATATATAGGTAAAGTACATTTTATCCTAAAAGATAACTTAATTGCGAAAAATAAGAGAGAGTCCAAAAATTTTAAATTCTTAAGCTTACTTCCATGTAGTTTCAACGCATAGCGAATGTATCGTCAACAAAATAAAAACTTAGAAAATTTGCAAAAATATTTACAAACGGATTTGAAGATGCAATAATTCCTAATGCATAGAAAATGTTGGGAAATACCACTTTAAAAAATCTGATGTGTTACACTCACATGACTTTCTCTACTCTTGTACAATCTAATTTTACAAACGCCTATTCTCCGTATGCTTCATGTTATCGAGATATCGAGATGTCAATCTTATTGGTAATTTTCTTGTAGATGCAAGGGAAATATGGTAGCTTTTAAGCGATAGTCAAATATTTTAACGCTGGTTGCTATGTGCCGCATTCCATTCTCTTTGCATGTCCAGGACATAAAAAAATGAATAACGCATTTGAGAAAAAGTATAAGTATTGGAAAATTTAAGGAAATAACAAGCAATATCTCGAAAACGGTTCACTCTACAAAAGAAATGTATATGACATAAGTTGTGTATTTTAACGCGATCTACATTCTTTGTGTAGTAAAATTTTGTCTATCTCTTATGGTTTACCAGTTTTGCAAAAGTCGTTCACAATGAAGAACACTTTTGGAGACATTCCCAGAAAATTCGAGATATACATTTCATTTCTCATGACATTATCTTAAACATATGATATTTTCATCAAAATCGTTAGAGCCATTTTTGAGAAAATTAAAATTTTCGAAAAATGTTCCATGTAAAGGGTAGTCTGGTGTGGAGGGATTTTCTTGAAAACCTTCGTGTCGCATCTCTAGAAGATACTGAATCTAAATACCAAGTTTGGTGCTTATTTGACTGTTCGTTTTTGAGTTATGCTGTTCACAGACACACACACAGACACACACACACACACACACACACACACACACAGACACACACACGGACATGTTTCCAAAAATGCTTTTTTTGGATTCAGGAGGTCTCAAAACATGTATTTCCGGCGAAATCTCGGTATCGAATTTTTGGGTGGAATGCAATACTTCCCCTACTTAATATACGTAGTAGAGAAAGTAAAAATGCCTAAACTTTGTTTATGAAAGAAGAAGATGCATCAAATAGGAAACGTGCGAAAATCATAGAATTATCTCGTAACAAAATATTTGTCTGCAAATAGAACGTCCTGTTTTATGCTCGAAAGATATGTACATGTTTCTGCAATCATAAGCTTGTCGTTCATAATTTCTCATTGTTTTCTTTTAATTGAAACCAGAAGAAACAACATACCAACTTCTCACCCTATGGGCTCTGGATCTATTTGCATTTGAGGGACAGTTTTTCTTTAATTAGAGCTTTTCCCTACCTGCCATAATGTGAAAAGTATGCATGCGAGAGTAAATGAGTGTGTTTTAATGTTAAGGTATAAAGCATTGTTTATTTAATCCAGTGTGAACAAGTTACGAACAGAGGCCACAGCCTTCAATTTTACCGTAGTAGTTAAAGGTGGCTATGTAAATGAAAAGATAAATAAAACGTGCCATAACGCATAGGATGATTTCTTCTGAGCAACTGTATGCGGTAGAAGTTTGACACGCTCATGCGGGTACTTGAGGAAATATTTGATTCTTTCTTACAAAATAAATGGTATGGTAGGTAGTAGGATTATTGCATTCCGCGCCCCATTCAAAAATTGGATTACGAATTTTAACCAAGTACAAATCCAGAAGAAAAAACATTATTAAAAAAAAATTCAGACGTGTGCCACTCAAAAATGAAAGAATGAAAAAATCAGATGGATACCAAACCTTTTGTTACATAAGTCCAGCATCTTCCAAGGATAAGAAGCGAGGATTTTTCACGGAAATTCTCCCCCAATCTTTCATGTGGAAAAAATTTTAAAATTTTGGTTTCTCACGATTTGAGTTAAAATTTTATATGTTTGACGATTAGATCTTAGGAATAAACTTTAGGTATATCATGACATTTCTGTTTCAGCCTGTGAAGATCGCTTTCATTCTGGTTCAATTTTCATAACTACGAAAAAAAGAGATGACAAAAACTGGTGTCGGGAGAAAGAAAAAAATTAACGCAAGGCTCACAGAAGTATACACCTTGTTACAAATTAATGTTTTGTACCTTTACCTGTTTTTGAGGTATTTCCAATATTCTAAGCTACATGATTTTGAAATGTGTGTCCTTTCTTTTTTTTCTACTGCTTATCTATACGTAGTGGAAGTATTTTGTTCCACTTAAATATTCGATATCAAGATTACACCGGAAATACACAAAATACACATTTGGAGGTTTCGTAAATCTCTGTCTGTGTGTGAACAGCATAACTCAAAAACGAAATGTCGGATAAATACCAAAATTATTACTTAAGTTCAGTAACTTCCAATGTGATACGTAGATTTGCAAGAAAATGCATGCAACCCAAGGTATCCCTTATCCCTTACAGGTGTCCCTGTCAGGCAGGCCCATACTTTGATATCAGGGCCTGACCGGAAAGTGAACGAGTTTCTCCTGAATTTGACTAGATCTAAGCTCAGAGGAGTAGCTGGCTATCTTACGGGTCACAACCCTCTGCGCAGACATTTGTGTTGGAAATGTGAGATGGATTTTGATATGTATCCCAAGGGTCCTTTTTCGAACCTGAGTTGACAAGAAGAGCAGACATCAAGGACGTGGTCCGTTTTATACGGACCATCGAACTTGAGTAATGCTTAGAATAAAGGCACAAAGGGTTCCATGAGCCTATGTGCAGGCCTCTTTAAGAAGCCACTCAGTGATCATTATCATCACCATCCTTTACATGGACAAGTTTTTGTTATTTTTTTTCTTCTCAAAAATGGTTTAAGAGATTTTGTTTAAAATAACACATGTTTAAGATAATTCCATAAAGAATAATAATCTTTCTGCGAATAGCCTGTGAAGTCCTCTTCATTATCAATTTTCTACAATTTTGTGCAACTTGTTATGCACAAGTAACATCTTTTTAAGTGCTAGGTCGCTATTCGTTGTTTCTTTTTTCTTCCTCGTGACGATGCAAAGAGTGGAATTTCAAATATGTCAGTTAGTGATCCTTTTCTAACATTTGACTTTCACTTGAGCTTCCTGTATCCTCCCTTATACTAACAACGACGTGTGTAATAAAAGTATTGCTGCAAGCCTTTATCTCGATTAACATGAAGTGGGTAAAAGAATAAGTTTTTGTGGGAATAGCTTATAGTAAAGTGAGTAGAGAAATTATGCGAATGTAACACATACGATTTTTAGGCATTTAATTGCCGTACTACCGTCTCATGCGCTTCATGGAGCTGCAACAAAATCAGTATAAAAACACTTATCATTGTTAACAAAAAGTAAGGAAACGAGCGTTTCTTTTTTAGAATAATTTGCCAAATAGACATTAAAATGGTTTGAGAGTGTCTGGTGATTGTAAAATACAATATTGTTTTCTGTACACGAAAGCAAATTTAAATTTTGTTGCATACATAAATAAGATATTATTCATATTCTAAGCTTTTCCGCCTAAAATACATCAGTGTGTGATATAAGTGAAATATTAGAATATTCCAAAAACACGCTGTTATTCTCAAGATGAAAATCAGTTGCTTGATATTTTATACAAGACGTAGTTATTATAAGGTTATATATAATAAGGCGCAGTAGTATTATATAGTGCAGTACGTTTGTGACATGGTTTAGCATTTGAAAGACCCACACAACGGGTGACTTAATTCAAACCAACAAAAATACGTATTACACTTGCTTTTTTTCAATGAGCCGAGATTCTTCCTTGCACCGAATTTGTCCAAATGGAGCAGAACTTGCTTCTGGCGTGGAATCTCTAGGGCAATTAATCTTTAATTTTTAGTTTAAAAAATCTTCAATTTCTTTGCTCCGGGAAGGGGGGACATCGCGCTCATCTTGTCTTCAGAGGTGTGAATGGTTTAGGAGATAAGAGCTAACTGGTCTAGGTGCACAAGCTTTCAGATGCATGCGACACAAGAACCAAGGCCAGCTAAATGTCAACTGGTTGTTGCAACACCAGAGAGAGATGGGGAGAGAGAACGTACGAGAGAGGGACAGAGAGAGACATATACTCACAAGGAATGAATATAAAATGCGACGAAACAACGTAACAACTGTTAAAAACCTGTCTTGTAGAACTGGAATGGCGTGATCCAAAAATACGGCCTGTATGAATTGGTGTTCAGGAATTTAATTCTGTCGTTGTTTTGGTGTCGTTCACAGCTAAAAATAACACGATCTCCCACATTTACATACGAAAATGGAAATAATTTACTTACACGAGGCCGAGATTAGGCCAGGTACGTTTTATCGCCGCGAATTCTACCTCAGTTTTATCGCTTGTCAATAAGGCCATTCCGTTTTTACCTGATGATTTAAAAGTAACCAACAAAACAAGAGTAGTAGGCTGTTCAAATATAGACAGTGTCAATTTCTGCGAATGCTGTGCGTAACCACCGAGGAAATTATTTAAGAAGTTTTAAATAAGCCAAGCATCGCATCAAATTATATTACAACTAATATTTATTAACATACAGTTTATGGTCTACAGCTACAGTTTATGGTCTCTAATACGTGAATGTATTTTTCACATATATTTAACCTTAAGGAATGCAATATAGTAACGTTCGTGACATCGTTTACCATAATGTAATAAACTGGTAACTGTAGACTTCAATGCGGGTATAAGACACGAACTGTTATATACGTGAGAATGCATCGCTCTACGAAATTCCAATCCTGTGTGTGCGGTATATCTAAGCTAGAGATTAAAATAATAAAAAACACGTATAAATTACAATACAAAGCAGCTGGTAATCAACTGTATGTATTACTGGATGCTCACAGAAAGCGTTACTTATTTTAAAGAACGGGAGTTTTCTTACCGTTGACTATAATATTTTACTGCGTTCAGCTGATCACCAACGATCATTTCGGTCATTATGACGGACGTTTCTGGATTTGAAAGCTAATAAGTCTTGTGTTGTTGAGTCAACATTTCTAAATGAAGACTTCAAAGCTTGTAAAATGTTCTGCAATAAGAAGTTTCCCCCGGTATAATCGGTATGGCAACCTAATGATTTTGGGAAATAGAGTTACTGACCACTGTTGCTGGAAACATTATTTAAGGAAGCAGCTTCCATTTAAAAAAAATCTGATGTGTTACACTCACATGACTTTCTCTACTCTTGTACAATCTATTTTTACAAACGTCTATTCTCCAAATGCTTCATGTTAATCGAGATATCGAGATGTCAATCTTATTGGTAATTTTCTTGTAGATGCGAGGGGAATATGGTAGCTTTTAAGCCATAGTCAAATATTTTAACGCTGGTTGCTATGCGGCGCATTCCATTCTCTTTGCATGTCTAGGACATAAAAAAATCTGATGTGTTACACTCACATGACTTTCTCTACTCTTGTACAAAGTATTTTTACAAACGCTTATTCTCCATCTAGTTCACGTTAATCGAGATAAACATTTGCAAACTCAATCTTATTGCTAATTTTCTTGTAGATGTAGGGGAAAATATATTTACAAGGGCAATATAGAAAAACAGTAGCCTTTAAGCACATACATATCTCTTAATAGCTGGTTGCTAGGTGCAGCACCATTCCCTTTCCCACAGATTATAACTCTTTGCATATCCAAGACAAAAAAATGAATAACGAATTCCCATTTGAGAAGATAAGTATTGAAAAATTTAAGGGAATAACAAGCAATATCTCGAAAATGGTTCACTCAACAAAAAAAATGTATATGACATAAATTGTGTATTTTAACGCGATCTACATTTTTTGTGTAGTAACATTTTGTCTATCTCTTATGGTTTACCAGTTATGCAAAAGTCGTTCACAATAAAGAATACTTTTGGAGACATTCCCAGAAAATTCAAGATATACATTTTATTTACCATAAAAATATCTTAAACATATGATATTTTAATCAAAATCGTTAGAGCCATTTTTGAGAAAATTAAAATTTTCGAAAAATCTTCCATGTAAAGGGTAGTCTGGGGTGGGGGGATTTTCTTGAAAACCTTCGTGTCGCATCCTTGGAAGATACTGAACCTAAATACCAAGTTTGGTGCTTATCCGACTGTTCGTTTTTGAGGTATGCTGTTCACAGACACACACACACACACAGACACACACACACACACACACACACACACACACACACAGACACACACACGGACATGTTTCTAAAAATGCTTTTTTTGGATTCAGGAGGTCTCAAAACATGTATTTCCAGTGAAATCTCGGTATCGAATTTTTGGGTGGAATGCAATACTTCCCCTACTTACTATACGTAGTAGAGAAAGTAAAAAAGGATAGAGTTTGATTAAAGATAACGTGCTTAAACTATATGGCATTATATTGAAGGGGCTTTTTACCAGGAGGAATTGCCAATTTCTTGGTGCACCTTTAGTCTGAACTGTTTTAACTTCAATTGTAAGCAAAATTGTGACATTTAATATAAGGTGGTACAATAAAAGGAACATTACAAAATAGAGACTCGAATTGAATCTTTTGAAATTATTTACTTTCATGGCTTTTGTAGGACAGAGATTTGAACATTAAGGGGGGAAAACATATAAATCGTCACAGATCATATTTCTAATATGTTACTGAGTTGAAATTCACAAATAAAATAAGAAATGAAGAAATTTAGGATGGATTTTAAATATTTGAATTGAACATGAAAACAGATGAATCAGGATTCAGTTGCAAATAAACAGAATAATTAACAACACACACTTCAGGAAAAGTAGAAGTAGAAGTAAACAGAGAAAAGAAAGACATAAAAAAATGAAAGGATAAAAGAATTGATAGGTAGGATAGGTGTTTTTGTTGAAATAATACAAGATGGTATTTGAAATTTATAGGATGTATGAACCTCATGCTTGTAGATGTAGTGGATATTAGGTTTAAATTTATTTTAGGACAATTATATTGCGACAATGACTTCTCTTATTAATCCATATTAGCTTAAAACACCAAAAATCGTCTATTTCTACAAGTTCGTCTAAAGTTTGCAGCGGTTCAGTAACAATAAAAATTGTAAATTGAACAAACGTGAGATGGTAATGAGAGCATCGCATTCAGGAAATAAAGATATCGTGGATATTTTCTTATACGGTAAATGTTGTTAAAATTAACATAGCAGTGGAGTGATGAATTCTCAGTTGGCTTGCACATAATGCACCTTCTTCATCCCTATCAGTCATTCCCTGGTATATAAATAGCAACATGGCTAGGCAATTTGTTGTTTAAAAACTTTATAGCATTAAGTAATGGCAAAGGTCATACGATGACCCTGGGGCTGCCAGCGTTGCACGAGCATTAGCATGCATCACGCGTGTTGTATAAAGGTACCAGGAGCGGTCTCTGCACATTTGTTACTCCATAGTTCACACGTTCTGCCGCCAGGGGGAAAACGTGTGCCCTGTCTTGTTTATCAATTTTTCATCTTTCTGGTAAACATATGCATCTCCGTCTTACCATAAAAGGACTTCCTCGAAATGAGTTGAAATTCCGCATAAGAAAACATAAAATATTTGTTACGGAAAGGGAATATCACGAACAAAACAAGGCACAGAAACAATAATTGTATTAATAATTATTATTATTACGTGTTTGTATTTCTTACGATTAAAATCTTTTTACATGCATTGCTATTTTTCAAAATGTTGTAGTTGTTAAATCAGGGGATTTCAATTTTATAAAGGATGGCACTTCGTTTAACCTCCTAAATATTAAGACCGTCATCGGTAGCCAAAATTGTAAACGAGATGTCCGCGGTTCGAGTCCCGCCAGGACCTGCTTTCAGATTGGCTTTCCAGATTTTCCTCTGTACTTATAAAATACAAATGCCGGGGAGGTACCCTGACTAGAACATTTCCTTCCCAAATTCTTTGCCTATGTTATAAGAACAGACGTTAAATAATAATAATAATAATAATAATAATAATAATAATAATAAATGAAATAGGATACTGCACAAGGAAATAATTAAATACGTTACAAGTCGCATGAACAACTGCAGAGTTATGCATGAGACAACACCAATACTTTCATTGCGGAATAGTCTTTTCTTGGAAGCTTGTAATTTCGATAAGTATGCAATCCCCTTAATGCGACCCATTAGTTTTATTACCAAACTTCCCAGTTAATTGTAACATTAATAACTTAAAGTAAGATTTCTGTTGGAAATTAATTTAAACATGGTACAAAGATTTTTCTGTTTCACAATTTCATTTCTGCTCTTGCAGTAAATACATATTACATATTAGTTTACTGTGTTCTCACTAAAAAATAAAACACATTCATAAATGGAGAGTATTTTTTTTTCGAAATGCACATTTTGTTATCAGTGGGACAAACTGTCACGTGCTGGTTCTCGTGGAGTATTGATGTCTTCTTATACAGTATAGCATGTTGTTGATTAAACATTACATACTGTGAAAATAAGTGATTTGAAAACGATTAAAAGAAGAAATGACCAAATACACCCATGAGTGCTTTAGTTGCATATAAATAATCGCAACACATTCAGAGAAAGCTTCCTGTTATATTTAGAACTAAAACCTATTCAGATAAAATTTCAATCCAAATGTTCTCTTGTTTTTGCACCCAAAATTAATTTTCAATAAATAAATTATGTATCTTCACCAAAATGTTCCAGCAATTTTAGGACAGTCAACGCCAGTCGCCTTTATTTCTGGCGATTCAAGCCCGCAATACCCTTGCAGAGTATATCAGAAATTCCTGTTCTATGGTGGAATGCGTTGCTTAAACGCAGTTTAAAGGCGTTTTTATTCACGTATCTTCTACCCGCATTGAACTCTCCGATTCCTTGAGATATTAAAAGTCGCAAACTGAAATATATATAACGCGTTCTTCAAATACTACCCAAATTGAATATAAGCAATATTAATATTATATTGCAACATTATAGAGTCTTTCTCCTGATATGCTGTTAGGACGTGGCTAATCTATGTAGACTTAAAATCAATAAGAAACCACCACCAAATTCTCGCAAATGTACCATTGTAATTTTCTAATCGAGTTGTTATCTATTTCGTTTTCTTTTATTCTTCGACTCATGTTGTTTCAGTCCAATGCAGCTATAAGCATTTTATGCGCTTAATCTACTGCTAAGCTTCTGGTGGAAGGGTTTCAACGAAATTGCTCTCGAGCTTTGCTCTGAATTATTTTGTCTTCACATTTGCTTGTGTATATAACTTTGTTGTGGAGTTTCCTTTTCCTGTGTGCCCTTAATTCGCCATTATGTTTTATGATTCAGCATGGTTTTGAATACACAATTTTTCGGAAGAGAATGCATTAGTTTATTTGAAGACAGCTTTTTTTAAAATGCTCAAACACTTCAAGTTTTATTTCCTAAAAGCATTGATTCTGAACATCAAAAATGTTTGCGTCATTGTTGCTTGTCTTGTGGGATTATTAAAGAGATTTTTAAGATTCATCCTGCATCTTTTATTGCATGTTCTGAAATGGATGTTTAAAATAAAAACTAAGCTCATTTAATTTGATTTTATCTTCTTCCAAAGGGCACCTTTTTCATAATTTTATTGAATCTCGGGAGTTTACAGACACGAGTAAAATTAATTTCACTAGCACTAAAATTAGTGAATAGAATTGCTGGCCAATATGAGTTGTATTGACAAAGACGCAATCAAAATCCCTTTTAGACAGGTACCATTTCTGTTGGTGATATTTTTCTTGGTTCCGATTTTTCTAGTTTACGTATCTAAGCTGTTTTGAAATGTTGACCACTATGACTTAATTTATACAATGCATTAGATGCTTAGGAAACTAATGTATATTATATTTCAGATTTCTAACCGGAATTATAAGGTTTAACAATTTTATATATTCATATTATATATGTCCCTAACGTTGCCACAGAATATTAATATTGAAATACTCTTTTGGTAAATGTTGAAATTGCTTTAACTATTGCAGTCTTTTCTGTTTGGTGCATGACGTTTATTAACCTCTACTGGAAATGAGTTGCGCAAATACTTGGACGTTCCTGATGTAGAAGTTGTATCAGAATACACAGGTTCGGTAACGCATCAAAGAGACGGTCAGTCCGCCAGGATTTGTCCAGCAGCTGCGGTCCTTGACAACGGCGGCAAGTCACGTAGTGGATCATACCTTGGTTACTTTTCTCTGTAATCCATTCTCTCCGCTCGGTCCATGGAACATCTGTCTGTCACTGAGAGAACATCCGCACAAGAAGGAAATTGCTTGTCTTAATGGCCACTCACCTCTGGCAGTTACTCTGACAGAACCTTTTCATCTCTTTCTCGCGAGGTCCCATTCCCTAAATGTCATATTTTGGAGAAGTGTGAAGAGATTACTGACAGAATGTAACCTCGTACTTCTTTTCGTTTTATTTTATTTTGCCTCTGTTTGGACTAACATTATGAAGCCAATAAACACAGTATACATCGTAAATAATGCTAATCTTTGTCAACGAACAGGTATAACACGCAGTTTTTAAATATTGAAGTGCAAAATTGAACTAAACAGTATCTAAATCAAATGATTCTATGACAAAACAATTGCTGCTGAATCATGTGACTCCAAAGACATTAACGAATGTTTACTAAACCATTATATTTTTATAGAATTAAGGTGTATTTATTTTGCTGATTTCTTGTATCAGCATTTCAAGCCATTTCTTCCTACAACGCTTAGTTTTGGAGATATTGTACAGTACCAACTTAAATTGTCCAAGGTGCGCGCACGCGCGTGTGTGTGTGTGGGTGTCTAAAATCTTAGGGTAGGTGTTCATCATTAATTTTGGACCCACAACTTTTGATAATTTATTTTATACATGGCGGAAACAGAGGCGCACTATTTTTTCTTAACAGTAAAGGAGTTCAGTTAATATTTTGCTTTTTGTTTAAGCATCAGAGGAATACTGGTAAGATATGGCAGGCACTAGGTATAAAATCTCCGTTACATTTGGTTAAAGTAAGAAATGCATTTTACGAAAAAGACACTGCTTATAAAAGCCGACAGTTGCTACCACGAGGGAGTGTGGCAGATTGAACATAGTTTTCTGCATATACATTCACATATTGTAGGTTTGTACTAAGATTTCAATAATTTAAGTCCAGTAACTTAGATTTCTTGTGTATACTTCTTAAAGCACTATCATTCAAAACGTTCGTTTGCTGTTTGATTTAAAACCTATACCTTTTTACAAAAATAATTTACGAATTAAATTGTAACTGTTTAGAAAATAAAGGCTCCGAAGGAATCTTCTTTCCTCTTTACAAACTAGAACATAAAAATTTGAAATACTTAAATCAAAGCTATATTAAAAATATCATATATAACATTTAAAATACATAAAGTTTTGAAAGTATTCCATTTGTCTGATCACCATTTTAACTTCACAAATAAAATGATTACAGTTTAAAGCAAAAGTAGAGTAATAGATATTACACGAAAATAGGTAGGTATCGAAGGTCATTTGGTCACCAAACGTGAAATGAATTAATATGAGGTTTCGTAAAAGCATTAGTTAAGACGACAGTAAAGGCTAATAATGAATATTGTTTTTAGTGTGATTTATAGTGTATATATCTTAAATAATATATTTACTGAGATGAATGGTATCATTTCAGTTAAAGTCTGTCTTGCGATATAGTTTCATATGCTATACACAAAACAAGAACTTGAATATACCTCTGGGAGTTTTCCGAGGCATATATTGTCTCTGTAAACGTAAAATCTTCCTGACGCGATATATCAGCTTAATCAAAAAGGTAATAGATAAACGTTCATTTTAAAGACCTTTTGTTTAAAACACAACCATAGCCGGAATCGAATTACAAATCATTAACGGTAATATATCTTACCAACGTTATTGTGACAATACTGAATTAGCAGTCGATATATTTAAACAATTAATGCGTATGTAAACAGAATATAAAATATAACTAATTGCTAGAAGTAGCAATAATATCAATTGATACAAAGCTGTTCATAGCAGTTAAGGTTTAAAGAAAAACGCTTGTTTAAATCATCAGACGTCGCATTGGTATAGTATTAATCAATATGTTCATAGAACTGTTTATATAAACTAAAAGCAACTAATTTTAATAAATATTTCCTTTCCTTTACCGATTGCCCAGCTAAAACATGTGGAACAAATATTCGGTATCGAAATTTCATTGAACTTTCAGCTACTAAGTTTCCCTAAATTGAAAAAAGAAAAAGCATTTTTAGAAATTGTTTCACGAGAGAGAAAAAGAGAGAGAGAGAGAGGGAGATCAACGTAAATGAAATGCCATATAAATACAACATTTCATACTTCAGCTTGGCATATTTTAAGGAAACGAATAAATCTGAAATCCAGGTTTGTCATATTAACATGACAAATAAAATGTACCTATGCATTTTTACTGCCTCTGAATAGCCGGTGAAGACAACCCTATTCTTATTGAGTATCATATAGCTGGGAAACTATAATATGTACTAGTATGTATTATCTTACTAGGAAAAATATAGATACAATTAAAACATACTTCACTTGTCAAACAAGAATTGTTGCAAAATTGGCATTTCCAAATAATCGCCGTTATTTGTTTAAATTGATCCACATTTTAAGCGGTTCGGTTTGAAATATTAAATGTTCATTGTTCTGTTTTTTATCAGCTTAGGCAAAGAGTGTGTAAATTTAAGGTTACCGTAAACAGCTGATATCTGCCCCTGTCTTCAAAATCTTTATTTCGGTAGTATTATGTAATTTAAACCATTTCTTGCTAATATTTATATGATTGACCTAATGGGAATTAGATGCAAAATTAAGTTTTTATAATAATTATTTTACAAATTACTAGAGAAATAAATGAAAATGGGTGGAGAAGTAAGTGATTGTTACACATAAGATGTATTACATGGTTTCTTCTACAGCTATATATTTCAGAAATCATTTATGCGTTTATCACCGATCGCTTTACACGTGCGGCTAATGAGTTTTGAGTTATGATGACGCTTGTACAGCTTTCCCCGCCTCTTTTTGCAAAGCGATCTAGGAACATTCATCAGACAGGGCACAAAAAGCTGGAGGTGCTCGGGTCACCGCATTGTTCTTCGGTTCGTCGCTGGCCTGCCTTTTAATTTTCTTTCTCGCGACACGTGGCCCACTTCTACTTCGCCTGCGCACTTCGCATCCGGAGGCGGTGTAAGTCTCATTGACTTCTCACCTAGCTAATTTCCGGGGCGATCGAGTAACGTGGTCATTCATTCTCCGTTGACACCGGTGTGACAAGGAAATGAAATGGAGTCCGCGCCGTCGTAAATTAAAATTCAGAAATTAATGTCCAGTCATTTGTAAAAGTCTGACCTCGAACGCGCAGGGAAATATACTCGAGGAAAATACCGGTCTCTTGTGAGATATGTAGACATGAGTTGTGTAACCAACAACAGCCATTTCATTTTTATGATACTGCCCATGTTCTAAAGCAGGGATGTGAAAAATAAAAGGCTTATATTCTAAAGGCTAAAAGACATATCCTCCGGATGCAGCATTACTGTAGTTTGAAATTCTTACATAGTCTGCAGATAAAATTTTGGCATCATCTGCAGGATAGGGAGAGAGGGAGGATTGAGTAGGTCTTTTTATATTCATATCATATGGGGATCGCCAAAAATGTTTATTAAAATATAAACATAACAAAAGTATACAAAAACAAAAAGTTGTGAATTATAAAACTAGACATATCACAAAGGAAATACAAGAATATTAGTTAGCACCTAAAATTATACAAAGCATTTTTCCAAGATTTATGACATTTTTTATTTTTTGATTAGAAATACAGAGGTGCCTTCAAATGCTCCACAAAATATTTGACATAGATCCAAGAGGTCTTACCCAAAATCCAGTTATTTGTAATCGTATTAGTCTATGTTTACTTTTTGTCACATCATAAAATCTTGAAAAGTATCAACCATTGGTTTGGTTCCATTCCACGAGTACCGAAATATCTCCTCCTAATAGAATTAAGACGTTTCATAATTATGTGCACTTCGCTTTCAGCGTTATTCCCTTCTCAATTTTTGATCAGTGAAATTAACTATGTTTACTGTCCTGTAGCTCTACACGAATATGCTTGTCCGTTTTATCTTAGAAAATTTCCAGTCTTAATTTAATTGCGTAAATTCAGATTGTAAGATAGAAAAATCACATTAGAATTTCGAATCGTGATCTGTAATATACCGTAAACAATATGTGCGCGTCTTATACCCGCATTGAAATCTCCAGTTTTCGATAGAAAGACGCCGCTAAGACATTCCTAGCAGCAAAGAAAGTGTTCACTTATCTAGAGGCACAACACCTATAGTACTTATTAATAGATTACGATACAAGGTATAAAACCACTCTTAACACCTGAGGCATATACTATTTTTAGACAGCACTCGAATTTGTAAAATATCAATATGATTATATTAATTCCTGAAACTAACTGATATGACGTTTAGAACGCGTTCTTGAAACAAGAAAATGTTAAAAAAGCGAGATGTCAGATGTTTTGTTACGTTTTGCATTTTCAGTGAAATTATTTTCACCACGTTTTGCCTTACACCAGGCAATGAAGCATTAAATGCAATATCATACTGCTTTCTGGATTTTTTGGGTAATTACTTCTAGTGTTTATTCTTTCTGCTGCTTCTGTAATTTCACTCGAATCTTCTATTTCAGTTTCTTCTGAATTCATAATGTCCACCATTAAATCTTTATTGACATGTGCAAATACAAAGGTAATTGCCATGTGGTTGAACTTGAAACCAAAGTTAATCACACTGAAGATTATAGCACTAGTGCTTTCAAACTTTAGTCGTCAACCATTGAATCTGTCCGGGTATCTCATTATAGTTTTGTTATTTTAATATCTTTAAATAAAGTGCATAATGGTTATATAGAATCCTCTGTAGAAGCTGTTAGCGTTTATACATTGGGATATGTATGTCCTTATTACATTTGTCTCGTATAATGTTATATTTTATTATATTTTTGTCTTCAATAATGCATTGATATTACTATCTCGATTCAGAGATATGATGAAGGGTATTTAATACATTTATACCATTTCTTTGATATCACATTCATTCTTCACGAAATGGATTTAACTTTAAAATGGACTTCATATTTGGTTTCTGTATTAGCTCAAGTGCTCCAGTCATAACCCTGCAGATGCCATTTGGCATCATTAAGTGTATGCTTGAAGGTGAAACTACCTAAATATCCATGCAAATCTGTAAGAAACCATTTAACCGAGCGCATCATTAAGATGGGTTGCCTTATATGGGTAACAAATTACGATAATTATTCCTGACCATGATGCCATGTTTCGTGGGCGAATATTGCATACACTTCTGCGAGCCCGCAGATGTATTTCACAGAGCAAAGCTGTACACGTCATCTTAATAAGACAAGTTGTTCTCCTAAAAACAAAACAAACTTTGGGCATCAAGAAGAGCTCAATTTGGACTGGGCACCATTACATTAAAATCCACGTACAATAGGCAACCTCTCATACAGGATAATGGTTTCGTTTGATGGAGCCAACGCCCGGCACTCTGCCACAGCTTGTCACTCTTGTGCCAGCGGCGTGCCAACATGCAGAGTTTCAATGATGGTTAGACAGAGTAATAGATATTTGTATGCTTCTCTTCATCGTGGACCTTAAGTGAAAATGCTATTTAGATTATTTCGGTAAGAGATAGGTTTTAAATCCATTTATGTGCACTCTTAAAACACAAAGTGATCCGCGATAGGCGAAAGGGTAAACATGAGGTAGAAGCTACGAGCTACTGAGTTTAACAATATTGATGGATAGTTAGAATAAACACTTGTTGGAGTTTAACATTTAGTAAACAGTACGCATTACTTCATTCTGATAATGGTAACTACGAAAGTTGAATTTTGCTAGTATGAAGTAATCACAATTAAAACTGGTAACTTATTGGGTTTGAACTCCTATAAATGGTTATTTTTGCTCATTTTGTCTATTATAAGTTAAATATATGTAAGCGTATAAATGTAGACTTTAGGTACTACGGTGACGATTAAAAGGTACTGTTTATTTTTTGTAACGAACAGAAGTTATCCAAACAACATTTTGTAGCGGTTGGCTGGTCAAATCCCTTTTTATAATATGGTGATAATTTTCCCACCCTTTTCTGTAAAACTTGGCAGCTAGTTGCAAGAATCGTTATGTTTCATCTGAGATGCTGCAAAAACTAAAATAATTTTTTAAGGTAGTGCGGGATGCGAACTATTGTTGATAACGCAATTACTCAATTTCATTTCACGTATTGCTGAAAAAATTAGCTAATTGTGTTTAAAATAGTTGTTTTCCACAAATAAAAGTAGCGAACTGCTGGAATTAAAATAGTTGTAGGTGTTTATTTATAAAACATTTTGATACATTTCTACAGTAGCCGATACTTTTGTAGTTTTGATGTTTTGGAACTGCACGTTACAATCTCCTAAGCTCCAAGTTCTCTGCTTCCTTCCCCTTAGTTTTGGAACCTCACGCTATAAATTTTCAAATTTTGAAACACCAATGACATAATTTTCCTCAAATCTCAAGCTACCGTAGAAAGAATTGTTGCATGATACACATTTGTAATTTTTGAATTATACTTTGCCTTTTAAATAAACGTGCACTCTGTCAGCATAAAAATATTTTATATCATGCTGAAGATAATTACAGGAGCATTTCGCTTAGCAACATTTCTGGTTTTTTAGATGCTGGAGACCAAGAAGCAGGTTAGATAATGAGTTGTAGTGTGTGATTGGGTTTTAGCAGAACATGTCTGTGTGTGGGCGCCCTTACTCGACACACTTGGTTGGTTCTCCTGCCACCTTAAGATGGACAGTGTGCCCTTGGGCGAAGGAGCAACGCTCAAATTAAAGAAAAAAACGCGTGCAGCACGTAGGTGTGCATGTGTAAAAAGGCATCAGTTATGAAGCAGAGAACAAATTATAGTGGCGGAACATGTTCAGGACACGTGCACCTCCGTACGGTAGTCAGCAACCGCCTCCCACAACTTGTCAAGGCACGCGAACACTCGTGATGAAATTCCTGACTTCTGTACAGGCAGCAGGCGGCGTGTTCTGGTGTTACACGGTCATCACGAGCTGCTTCCAACCATTCTAGGTTCAATATTTGACGGGGAGCTTTATCTGCTTCTTTTTCACGCTCATTTCTATCAACCATCGCTTCCTCTGTGCTTTTATTGCCTTTCTAGATGTTTCACAGTGCGTGCCTAATATTGTAATATTTTACCGTTAAATTGCTTAGAACTTATTGGGAAAGATACTAAGTTAATGTATTTAAATAGTTTATAACGAGAAGTGCGAGATATAAAATCTCAGCAGTGTGTTCAGTTTCCTATTTCAGCTAAAAATTCCAAGTGCATCTGTATACCAATTCGTTCTAAGCATAGACGTATGCTGATATTTAATCATGTTGTACTGTATTTTACTGTTTATGATGTTAATGATGGGACCCATTGTATTTCACCACCAATTATGTAAATAAAACTGGCCCATTTTATTTTCTCTATACCGAAAATACACCTATTGAGATCCCTTATCTTTAGAAAAAGGTTCGGTGTATGTGTGTGTGTGTGTGTGTGTGTGTGAACAGCATAACTCAAAAGAAAATTCGGATAAACTTAGTATTTAAGCCCAGTATCTAAAAGAAATTTATACGAAATTCCCTCCACACCAAGCAACCATTTATATCGAAAATTGTTTGTTCTTTTTTATGAACAGCTTAAAAGATTTTAATTAAAATAACAAGTGTTTGACATATCCTCGTGAAAAGAATCTATAGGTAAGTTAAATTTTCGGTGATTAATCAGTGACCTCCTCCTTCATTCTGACTGATATTTTTTATTTCTAATTTTACATATCTACAGAACCGTAAGGGATAGACAAACTCTTGCTTCAAGCAAAAGACAGATTTCATTAAAATACTATGACTTCGTCCATAGTTTTTCAACTGTTACTCTCTCAGTTCGCATTGTCACTGTTCTAAGTTCTTATCTAGCTCAACTTCACTGGGAGTTCACTTCGTTCACACTGTCACTTCACTAAGGTGAACTGGTTCAACTCTCCGTCCCTTCAATTTCTTCGTGGCGTAGCCTGTTCACGCCGGACGGTTCACTTCCTCGGGAGTCCAACTCAAGACCTCCACAATCCGTTGCTTCGCAGTAGCACTCGCTGCAAGTCACAAGAATCGTCACCAATTCGCTCGGAGAATCGCACGAAACGCACTTGCTAATTCGCTCGCTCACTGACTGACGACTTGCACTAACTCAACTCGCGAGAGCGCTCGCTTATATAGTCAGTGGAATCTTTCTACAAGGTTCTCGAACGTTCTAGATCTATTTCGACGCACTTTCTGGAGGAGGGGGGAGAAGAAACTTCCGGAATGTTCAAGTTATCTGCCGATAGCGCGCCCGGTGTTTACGCTGGCAAGCGGCTGTTATCATTGTTTACTCCGACCGCTCGGTGCTGACTTCCCGATAACCTTGGACCATAGCCGCTGCGTCACAATACACAAATTGTGCCAAATATTTTTTCATAGAGTTAGCCGTTTTCGAAATATAAATGCGTCATCTAACGAAGATGCTTGCTTTAAGTTTATGATTCTTCTTTATTATTTTCCTTTGCAATAAGGCGTTACTGTGACTTCTGAACACATTCCTCCGAGCTTCAGATAAACATTTGAACGTTTTTTTCGGTACGTTGTATATAGCTATGTATTTATTGCTTTGAAATCGTTTTTCGGCAAAAATGTATTTGATAAAATTATATAATGAAATTTTATAATAAAATCTCTTTTCTTAAATCCCAAAATCTGAACATGAGCCTACAACAAGATGGTGACCAGAAAATTAATCGCGCACTTTATAAATTTTCCAAATACTAGAGCAATAGCTTGAGTGATTCAGTCGCTGGTCCAGAGTGCACGCACGCAGTATGAATTAGAATGTCTCAGGAAAGTGGTAACGTCCTATACCTATCAAATACTGCAAGAGTAAAACAGTAACTGGTCTGGTTCTTTTCTCGGTGGAATAAAATCTCAGAGATTTTCGTAAGTTGATCCACTGTTTTGGAATAATGTTAAGCAGTCCCTACAAAATATACAACGCTTTGTAACGTTTGGCTGTTACCACATCTTGCATGTGTAGATGACCGCTACTCTCTTTAAATATTCAAACAATAGCGTTATGGACGAGTACAAAGAATTTTGACGCCAGGGAAGTTTTAGCAAACCTTTGCACTTGCCTTGCTGACTCAGTAGATACATACATAACTTGAACAAACACTCAGCAGTCCAGTAGCAAACCTGGAAGCGTTCACAAAGAGGAGGCTGCAAAAAATATTGGAGTGCCGTTCATTGGTCCTAAGCTTCAACATAAAGGAGCTAAGATTAGGAAGGAATCAAGAATGGTTTAAGTCCCCGAAGAAAGAAATTCTGAATCTTTGAATAAAATAAACACACTAGAACTGAAATGGCTGCTTTTATTTTCTTACGATCATCACCATTATAAGTAATATTAGAAAATGTAATATTATCGAATGACTTATAACCTGAGTAATATTTATTATGACTATTTTACGAATAAATCCTATGTAAATAAAGCCATTATTGTTATTATTATAAAATATACCTGCTATACAATAAATGAAACTTCAACTTACGTTCTATTTAAAAACAAATGACATCGCCGCGTATTGCATCATTTGTACCAACTGCTGAATTACGAAACAATGCCTAACCACAGGCCTAACCTCAGAAGCAAAGATAAAATGTTACATTAACGGAATACAAAAGCCAACTCTCTGCAAGAATATTCATTTTTAAAATAAGCAAATTAAATGCACGACACTTAACCAAATCTTAAGGCTGACATTTTGTTGTGAATCTGCCCTAATGGAAAACAAATGACTGAAGATGTATATTTTGGATAATGATTCTCACTTCCTGTCAGGAGTGTTATTTCATTTTCTGCATGGGGCAGGGAGATGGTCTGAAGAAGTTCGAATTTTCATGTGAATTTTAACCATATTCAGTTTAATAGAAAGTCATCATTAATTCCTTAAATGTGAAATATTTATATAAAAATACAGTTCTCGTAATTTTTCTTTTAGTAGAGCAATAATAACCAGTAGCTAATTATTTCTCATGACTTGGGGGTAGGAATTAACCTCCTTGTACCCCGAAATGAAGCCCCTGCTTCCTCTAAAACTCAATTATAATTCGGCTGTGATTAGTTAATATACAACGTGTCCTTAAACGCAATTCGTCCATATCGTGTTTACGTCATATTAGTGGAATACTCACTATGATTATCACATCATTACCATACTGCTGCTCATGGACCCCTCTTACACTCAGAAACCTTCGGTGGCCACCGGGAAACCTCAGAAGTAAATAAAGAAAGTGCCTATGCTGGCACTTGAAATTGAAGAAAAGAAATGTTTGTGTAATACTTTGCTTTTATCAGTAAAATTGCTTTTGCTTTCTGTAGCGCAAGAAAAGTCCCACAATTTCAAATCCGTAAAATAAGTTATCTTTTTCGCGTAAAAAATAATATTTATTTATTCTAATCAGAAGAAGGATACATATATGACAGTGTAGAATAAATCCAACCACATGCCATTTAAGCTTACATTTTGTTCTAGGTTACACGCTAACGTGTGCTGTGAACCATGTTCAAGAATTTGCTGTTCTCTGGGCTTAAAATATTTTGTTTGAAGTATTTTCCTTGAAAAAGAACGAGCAGCAAATTGATTTCTAACTTACAAATTTTGAGATACATAAATCTTTTGGCAATAACAAAAAAGAAAGCATTTATTTTTAGATTTAAAAAACAATAGTTTAACAAACACATTGCAATGTATTTTGTTTTCGTGTGCTGCCCATCCGATTATTTTCCTATCAGGACAGAATTCTTCTGGAATACATATGTACAATTCTATCAATGCAAATCACTTAGATATTTTGTTAATTCATTCACCATCTCTGTGGACCTTAGTAATTACAAGGGACTTAAAGTACTTCAAAAACTAAAAAAGTAAACATAAATGAAGCAGTTGTACATAAATTTTGTTAGTACTTAATTCCCATTAAGTAAAATGAACTGGAAACCGCACTTACATTTGCACATTCTTAGCATTAAGAACGCTTTGGTTATATCCGAAACTTTATTCTTAGTCTTTTTTCTCATTTCGTTAGCTATTTGACTATGGCGAAAGTACAGCAAATGCAGAGCCATGCTTTATCCAAGTGACTAGTATCATTTATATGCAATGAAAAGAAAAGAAATGTAGTTTTGAAACCAATAACAACCATTACAGTCTACTTCCATAGATAATAGCACTTTAACTTTTCGAATCAGACAACCTGGGTCCAATTACCAATGGGGGAAGTATGCGTTTTTAATTGGAGTCATTCCCTATCCTTCGAAGAGTGTGAACGCGACAGTAAATGGAGTGTATTGCAAGGTATAAAATATAAACGTAAATCTAACGTAAGCGGGTGAAAATGATAATTGCCAGCTCACGTCAAGGTAAAAAATATAATTTCATCTTCCAAAATTTAATATTCATGAAATTGCCATTAACAAAGCTACATCCCCTACCCGATTAGATAAGGCAGTTAGTATCCCAGCATTATAAGATTTAATATTTTGATAATAAATTACAAGGCAATAAGAAACTAGACAGTGTAGGCCCCTGCGAAGGTGATGGAAGGCAGTATATACAGGAAGAGCCAAAAGACTACGAACCGGCAGCGGGGCTTTTCCTGTCCGCGTCCTCGGCGCTCGTTGCCGTCTGCAGCTATCTAAACTGGCCACCGTCATTGTCCATACATTTTTGGCACTTTTTTAGGAAACTATCCATCACTCGCCGTAGTTTACGTTGAGAAATTCTGGCAATTTCCTGGCGGATATTTTGTTTTAATTCTTCCAGGGTGTGTAGGTTTGTCTTGTACACTTTTTTTAAAGTTACCCCAGAGAAAGAAATCGCAGGGGGTTAGTTCGGGGGACCGAAGAGGCCACAAATCTCTACTAATAATTCTGTCTTCAAGCGCACTTTCAATTGTTCTCATCGAAATATTGGCCGTATAAGCTGTTGCAAAGTCTTTTTGAAAAAACACAAAATCACGCTCCCTGGCTGTTAATTCTTTAAAAAAGGGAGCAAAATTGTATTCCCATATCTACGGGCGTCAGCTGTTAACACGAAAAGAATTGGCCAAAAGTGTGTGGACAACGACGGTGGTCAGTTTCAGCATCTCCTTTCATAAAGTTGGAAGTAAAGCCTTAAAAGTAGTTTTAAAAATGTTGCATGGTTTCATCCGCGCCTTTCTATGACAGCGGCAGATGGCAATGAGCCCCGAGGACACAGACAGGAAAAACACCGTGGAGCCGGTTCGTAGTTTTTTGGTTCCCCCTGTGCATGTTTTCTTTTGGGAGATTATAGTGATTATTGTGGTGATGATAATGTAAGTAGTATTGAAGCAATTCGGAAGGGAAACCCAAGTACCCCAAGGAATCTTACTATAAATCCCAACTGCAGCCTCTGGGATCGAACTTGGGTTATTTTTAATTGAGAGACAAGGGTGCAGCAATTCGCTCACGACCCCACCACTATAACAAATACTTGTCTTAAATTAAATCTGTGTACAGTCCTAGTGGGCCTTGGCCTACCAACCCGCTGCAGATCTCACACTCACATACGCAAAGCAGAATCAGACGATCATCGTACCGATACGCGGAGATGATGTCGTCAACACTATGCTTCCCCCAGCCGAAACGATGCTGAATGGGTACCGGTTCTATTCACTGGCCGAAAAATTCGCACCCACATGGGTGGGCTGCAAACGACGCGCATTCTGTGGTTGGGAACTGGAGCACCATGCTTCAACCTCGTCGTCCTCTGTGGTGTAGTGGTTACCATGCTAGCCTCTAGTTCCCGAGGGCGGGGGTTCAAACCCGGCGGAAGGCGATGGGTTTTTTCGGGCGTTAAAATTCTTAGCATGGCTTCCTTTGGAAGGGAACTAAAGCCGGTGTGCCGTGTGTAGATTTACGACACGTAAAAGAACCTCAAGTCTGACAAAGAGGCCCTTCTGCAAAATTGCCGGTATTTCACGCCCAATATAGAATTGGACGCTAAGGACCACAGCAGCTAAAGAGCGTCCATAAACAAAACTCAATTTAATTTTAAATGCTCCAAACCAGGACGACGCGGCGCAGGCCAAATTCTTATTTACGTTGAATAACAAGGGTAGCGTTCCATTGTATAATCTATTGACAAAGAGTGGTGAAAGAGCACCCAAGATGTGTTAAAGCTGGATAGAGCAGTTGTCGCAAGCAAAACAGTAGGCTACAAATATGCGCCGATGACTGTCCCCTGTAACCTAATAGGTGACTGCCAAGAGCTGCCTCCAGATGCTTATCAGTTGCAAAGCAAATTGCAGCAAACAAGTAGTGTATATGCTGCTCTTATGGCTTTACATTAATCAAAACATACATCACTGTCAAAGAGCGAAGAGATGCATAATTGGGCCATACCATATAAAAGAGTCTAGCACGTGTTTGTGAGCAACAGAATACAAGGGAAAGCAATTAACTCCTCCTTTGTTTACAGCGGCATGTCAGCTGGGGCAAGACAGCGACCCAGTTTGACTAAATAATAGAGAGTAACTTGGAGATGATTTTCACTCACTTGTTGGCTTGAAAAAAATAATTGAAGTTTATTTAAATAAAGCCTCCAAGGACTTAAGTTTTTTTTATTCATTATTAATGTAGTTTTTATTCAATTACTACGTGAATTTCATACTGAACGTTTTCGAAATTGTATGTAGATAAGTATATATGTGTGTCTGTGTAAGGAAAATCTAATGTGATGCATTCACACAACTTTTTCTACCATTGCCAAATATATGCATGTATCCCTTATGTATTAAGTATTCATATAAACAGAGAGTCTTCTATGTTACGTTACTCACGATATTGTGACTGTCCAGTTTGTCGCTGTTATTTCTCTAAGTTGTCAATTTTACTTCACTGTTTTTATCCAGTTCACTGGAACTTCAGTACTGTCACTCCACTAAAGTGAACTAGTTCAATTCTCGTCACTTCACTTCCTTCGTGACGTGGCCTCCTCTTTCGGACGGATCACTCGCTCCGCAGCAGCACCCGTTGCAGGCCACAGCAGTCGCCACAAACTCGCTCGTCGCACGGAACTAGCTCACTCACTGACTGGCCCAACAACTCAACTCAACTAACCCCTCTCGCGAGAACTCTGGCTTATAGGTACAGGCAGAGAATCTTCCACAGAACGTTCTAGAACTATTTTGACACACGCTCTGTAATAGAGGCGAAAAGAAATTCCAGAATCCTCTGGTTTTCTGCCGCTCCCGGTGTTTACACTGACTAGCGGTACTTATCATTGTTTACTCAGACTGCCCGGCGCCGATCTCCCTTGGGCCATAGTCGCTGCGTTATAATTTATTTCTACTTAGGAATGATTTTCAATTAACCAAGAAGTGCTTACTACGGAACGGGTATTAAAATATTTATTCGGGTAATAAGCTCTTCAGATGTAAAGAAAGAAAGAAGAGGGGCGCAATAATTGCAATCTTTTAAGTATGTTCATAAATCGCCTTTGGAAGACCTAAACATGTAAAATGCAATATTTCGAAAATGGCCAATACTAAAAAAGATTGTTGTGCCTCGATGAGCCTATTTCTAAGATTTCCTAGTTATACAAAATTATAGAAAATTCAATTAAATAAAATGTGCGATGGGTCCCGGGTTTGGTTTCCGGCTGGTGGAGGTAGGAATTTTTCTCTAACCAAGAATATTTCCTATCCCCCCAGAGTCCGGAAGTATGAATGAGAGTATGAATGTGCGTATGTGTGACCTAATAAATAAAACCCAAAGTTGCTGAAATCCAACGACAAGTGAATACGAGTTAATATCATTGCCAATAAGCAAGAAGTTCCAAATGAAAGGCCGCCAATAAGACCATTGCAGTTAAGGACGGGGTATAAATGGAACTTTTAAAAAAAAGGGTCTTCACTTACTTTCACAGAACATTCAAGACATGCATTTCATTAGCCATGAAAATGTCTTAAACGTGTGTTATTTTATTAAAAATCGTTATACCCATTTTTGAGAAAATGAAAAATAACAAAAAAATGTTCAAATGAGCGGTGGTTTGGTTTTGGGGATTTTCTTTAAAACCTTCAGTCCCATTTTCGGAAGATACTGAACTTAAATATCAAGTTTGGTATTTGGTTTTTGAGTGGTGCTGCCCCCCTGCTAACATACACAGGCACACAAATGCCTGTCTTCTTCTAAAAATATTTTTTCTTGTGTTTAGTGGATCTCAAAACATGTATTTTCCTCCGACTACTATAGATAGGTACAAAAATGTTAGAATTTTAAATTTTCCACCATGGCATTATAAGTTTCACTCTCTTAGCATTCAAAGAGCATCAAGCAGAGAGCCTGTGTTGCCTGGCGGTTGTCACATTTTTCTCCAAAGTCAGAGTTCGGACTTGAAGGAGAATATTCTTCTTTAGCTAGGATTATTACCTATCCTCTCTTGAGCCTGAAGGCATGCACGGGAGTGAATGTATGGTTTAGTATTTAAAATATAAACTAATTGAAATTTTGCAAAACTCCAAGAATAACCACAAACTGAGAAAGGGTGAACATTCCTGTCGTTGAATAATTGTTGCAAAGTGAACGTCGTAGATATGATCTTAATGTTAAAAGTGACATAAGTGGAACAATAAAAAGCTTAAATATTTCTGGGTGATAGATATCATTTAACTGTCTACAGAACATAAATAAAATTCCAAGTATATGCACGTGTCTGTTTCTGCTTAAACACACGTAACGGTATAAAATCATAGGAATAAAATAATTTTGGCGAATTAATTTTTATGTGATTATTGCAACATAATAATTGCAAAATTTAATACAAATGAAAAGTACATTTATAGAAGTCAGAATATGTTTGGAAATACAAATATATTTTATGTTTTCTCTTTTTAAAATCTTACGTAGATCCCCCCACCCATTTCTTTATTTGCTTTACACATCTAACATATTGCATAGCTCCTTAAGCTATTTGTAACTGATTTAACGTTTTGAATTAACATTTGATTTGGGTTATTAGCCCTGAAACACACTCGTCTTCACACATACTCCCAGAATATCTATGGAGCTTTGGTAACAGTATCAAGTTGATCAGGTATCATGAAAATAGATTGAAGTTACATAAGTTGTTTTTTCCTTGATTTCAACACTCAAACCCTATCATTCCCTGATTATGAGTTTAGATTTTTTGAATGCATAAAGGAAAAATGGAATGCATTTACGAAACTTTAAAGCTAGTTTTATCGTTGTAATATTTTCAGCATGCTGGGTTGATATATCAATGTAAAGAGTATTCAAGACATAAATTTCATATTTTAACAGCCTTCTCGTTTTGCTACTATAAAATTGTTATAATTTTTATTTAAAAGAACTAGAAACTAGAAAAAATTATGGCATAAGTTTTACAGCTTTGAAAACAAAAGTTTATGAAAATAAAATGTAAAGGCATATCACCAGCATAATTCATTACAACTTAAAAAAAAATATCCAGCAGTAAAATTAACGGAGAGAAAACTCGTGCAGAAGATTTACAACTGTTTCGTATGTGTGGTGTTTACAAAGTAATTTTATGTGTATTTAGTAGGGAAAATATCTTGGTGTAATAGCTGAAACTGAGGTGAAAATGGATTTTGTTCTCGCCGAGGAAAATATTTCAAGTCAGATATAGATTAAATTATTATTTTATAATATATAAATACCCACGTTTTAATCAATATCCTCGTTAACGCCTCAGTTATTACTTAATAAATTTATTTATCATATGTCGGTGACTTTGAGTATTTAAAAATAACTACTTTAGTAAATGCATGTAAATTACTTCTGCAAGCACGGCACATGAAGTGGTTAAAAATCGTTGTGGTTTCAAAAAATATTTAAACAAATAAAATGAAACTGAAAAAGACATAATGTATAATATCAATTGTTCCTTCTCCATATTAAAACTGAGAAATTTCTCTTAGTTATTTCGCCTGCTAGAATTATTAAAGTGGCGACGAATACATTTTGGAGTCGCTGTATATTTAACAGTTAGATAAGGTTGAACAAACCCATGGCGGATGTTATCTATAATGAAGAAATGAGCACTTAGGGTACAATAGTAGTCTGCGGACTATTGGCTATATGATATAGGTTTTACAAGGAGGGGAACACCTCGCACACTTTGACCTACATAGGCCCATTGCGGCTACCAACCCGCAATAGGAAGGAATGAAGTGAAGGAATCACAGAAGTCATGCCACAGAGACGCGCGGAAGTCCTTAATAATTCCAGGCTCGAAGAGCCTTCCCACTGCTGGAAGTACCTAGAGAGGGCGATGAAGCACCCGTCAACTAAGCAACCCTCTAATGTCTTTCCTTTGAGCAAGCACCTGCACCATTTGTCCGGCACCGCCTTACGCCACGAAACCTAGAAGCACGCCTGAAAGATGAAAATGGGACGGAATGAAAGAGAAATAATGGTAGATGAGAAACCACCTCAGTATTTGCCTACCGACCAGGGAAAACCACGAAAACCCAAGGCCAGAGTGAACGGTCGAAGGGAATCGAATCCGAGACCTTGCGAGTGCGAGTCTCCCACATTAACGCGGAGCCGTCTCGCTCGGTAATTTTTCAGATTAAAATTCTGAAGATGGGTGTTTCGGATGCTCTAATTCGAACGCTTTTAGCCAGGAATCCAAATTGACACCTGTGTATTTAAAATCCTGTTCGTATGGTATCCCAAGCATTTATAACACATTCCCTCTTGGAAAATAATTTTTCTTCCTCCTCTTCTTGTTTTATTTAGCTCATAGTGACATTTTCGTTGATGAATGTTTCAACGAGTATGGAATTCAGAGTGCTTTGCTGAATCTGAACTCCAAATTACATTTTGGAATGCCATAGATTGACCTATACAGAATCGGAGCGTGTTTGAGGGCTTCAGTTTATCAGTTATTGGCTTTCCTTATCTGTGCAATTCTTGGTAGTGATATATATATATATATATATATATATATATAATTTTTTCCTCACATAAAGTAAACAGTGAGCGATATTTTGTTCGTCTACAGCCATTTATGTTCTATCTGTCTGTTGTGGAAGGAATTTTCACTCTATAGTTTCCTGGAAACTAACAGTCGTGTACTTTCGTCATAAGTAAGAACAGGCAGAGGGAGAGAATTGTAATGTAGCCGTAATTTAATCAACTGCGAGAGTTGCGTTTACTTACGAGAGCGATGATTACGATCACTATGGCGAGGGCAGATTTCGGTTAGGAATAAGAAAATGTGCCTTAGCAATATTATGATGCTTTTTTTCCACAATAAATTGCAATTGCGAAACTCTTAATTGCATTTTGGAACTATGTTAAATATATGGACACCTTTATACTACTCATTGCACGGGTAATATAAAGATTTAATTTTCGCAGTGTTTATACTCTGGCAGTTGGTTTTAGAATTAAGTTAGGTATTCTAAACAAGCATTTCTATCTTAAGAAGTTTGCATGTACAGTACGACGCAAATATTGTTTTATATTTGGAATATTTGTACTATTATCACGTTTAATTTGAAATATTCCAATATTATGTTTTTGTTAGAAAATAGCTACGAGTTATAACGTTCCATTTCCGAACTGTTTAAGCTTGAAAGCAAGTAATTTTGGACACATTACGAAACATATTACTTAATATATTTGTATTACGTTGTATTTACTTGAAAAACTAATGTGGAACTTTCTTCTATTTCCAGACGGGAGAGCTTGAAGCATACCTGTGTAAACAGGAGCTCGAGCGGCTGCAGCGCCTTGAAGAGGAGGCGGCTGCGGCGGAAGCCGCCGAGGAGAATAAACCTCGACGGGAATCGGCGTCGCAGATCGACGAGTTCTTCGATGCGCCCTCGATTCCGGGGCTGCATCATCATCACCATCACCACCACCACCATCACCATCATAGCCAAAACCATAACCGACAGGCCGCGACTCAGGCGCCTCCCAGCATGAGCTACGTCTCCATGCGGACGGTGCCCAGCGCGGCGTCCCAACCCGATGACGACGTCTTCTTAAAGCCACCTCTCTGGGAAGATATAACATCCAGCATACAGAAATTGGACCCGGAGAACGCGGAGATGCTCAGTACCCTGGCTGCCGCCGCGGCGGTCGGTTTACCCCAGGTGAAGATGGAAATTCCCGATGAGGTTACTTCGTCTTGCAACCTGCAGATCTCCCCGTTGCTCGGTCCTCACGTGATCAAGACCGAGAAACTTCCACAGTCATTACCACCCCCAGCAGCTCCTCATACTCTTCAACTCAGTCCGTTTGGAAACACCAGCAATGGTAGTCCTGTTCACCAACAGTTCCCTCATCATCAGCCACAACAGCTACACCCACAGCAGCAGCAACAACAACAGCAGGCGCAGACGTACAAATTCAACAATGGTGCGTTACCGCCTCCCTCAGCGTTCTCAATGCATCAGAGAGTTGTATACGCGCCACCTCCAACACCTCCGATCTCGGAACCGGGTTCTCCTGGCAATAACCTGCCCCGAAGGACACCGCCACCACCCTACCCGGCTCCTAATAACCCTCATGGGGTACATCCCTCGCCACTAACACCAGTACCAACCCCTACACCCTCAATACCACCATCCCCGGCCACCATTGCTACAACGACGGCCGTGGTGCAATCTCAGCCCAAATATAACAGGCGGAACAACCCCGAGCTGGAAAAACGACGGATTCACCACTGCGACTTTCTCGGTAAGTAATTCCTACTTTATGTGGAGGAGAATTGTTTTATTGGCCTGGATGAATTAGGTGTTTATTTCAGATTATGTTGTAGGTAAGGTGATAATTGTTGTATATAAGTTAAGAAATGTCAATACTACTGGTGGCAGTGTTGTGGCCTGCAACTTGGTGACTTGAATAAGTCATATGTTGTTCTTATACACTTCATGACATAGGAGATAAATTACCTGTTCCGCTTTCATAGGAAAAGGCAGCCTAATGGATTATACGATACTTGACATATCTAAGCTAACTGAAATCTATAGGTATACCAGACAAGATTTAATTTTCGTAACCACAGAACTGACACTTCAGAACTTGGCAGCAGGGTAATAGCTTTTCACGGTAATTGTCAATCGCAGAGCTTGTTTTAAAGTAAAGAAAGCACAATGTTGTCTTATTAGGCTTAGCTGCTCGTCTTTAGCTACAATCAGCGACACCAACTTTACCACCGCGATGTCAATCCATGGAGTACACCTAATTTTGTTATACATGTTGTATCTTGACTTATCTTCTATGACGGAGGTACCGATTCAGAGTGGATATTGTAACTACGCCCCAGGAGGGGGTGACTCAGGGAGGAAGGATGAGGGAAGAGGAGACACAGGGCGACCGTAATCAGGAGCGACGGCACAGCAATGACAGGTTCCCTATATTTCTATATGTAGACACCCCGGCAGACCGTTAGGCAGACCGGGGAACCCGCCTCACACAGAGGGGGTCCAACGTCCCTCAAGGGGTTTCGGATACCCCGGCAGCCAGACGAAAGCCGAGGGACGGAGAGAGTGTACATAGAGCATCCTTTCCCGCTGCCAAGTTGCACAGAAACACCATTACCGACACTTCTGACCCTGAAAGGGACCAATGGGATGAAGGATGAATGAAATGATCAATGCAACGAAATATAGGGACGAAATTCGGGAGCTGGAAGAAAGCACCCGAGCATTCCCTAACGACCCAGGAAAACCCCGAAAAACCCATGGGCCAGAGTAGGCGGTCGCCGGAAATTGAACCCGGTTCATCCCGAATGCGGGCCACAGACGTTGCCGCCTAAGCCATCCGGCTTGGTTACAAGTTGAATGCTAAATGCCGTCTTCGAAGTCTAAGAAACAAAGCTTACATTGAAAAATGTATATTGTAAATAACCAATAGAATACCTTGCCTTTCCTAAATGATAAATGCTGTAATACTAGGAGATTTTTGTGAATAATATTTCCGTTTGAGCGAGATTAAGGTCAGACTGAATCCCCATATGTCTTCGTCGAGCATTCCGCAGCCGTTTTTTTGAAAGACTACACCAAAACTTCCGACCTCCTCTGACACAATTACATGTCGTACACTCTAGTTGGTGTGTTCTTGACATGTAACTGCAAATTAATGCGCACTATGGACAAAAATAACTATTGCCCCATTGGGTCATCGCCACAATATCCTCTCTTATACTCGGGCATTCGAAGACGCATTTAATATTCGACTGCTGTTACTGTCCTCAAGAATATACACTATTATAAACTTGCAAAAAGAATTTAAGAATGCATTTCCTTATTAGTTGTGTAAGGTACTGTAATATAAGGGTTCATCGTTGAATTTCTCTATTGCTGTTTCATGCCACTTCAGATGAAGTAGAGGGTAATTTTTCTTCTTTCAGGCTGTAGCAAAGTGTACACGAAAAGTTCCCACCTCAAAGCGCATCAAAGGATACATACGGGTAAGTTGAGTTGTATTATTTACCTATTTTACTTATTGTATATTCTTCATTAACAATTGGAAAGTAAAGAAATGATAAATATGTTTGAGATATTGACCAAGATGAGGCTAACATAAACATCTTCTGATGAGCATTTGATCCTGCCACAGTTAACACTCTGGCAAAGATTAATAAATACGATCTAGTTCATAGTGTCCCATCACTCCTTATAAGCAACATTTGGAGATGTAGTAACATGCATTAGGCAGTGACGTTGTTGCTTCAACATATGATTGACCAATAAGCAGATGTTTGCCTCAGGTTTTTCTTTGCGTTGCTGGAATACCTGTACTCCAGTTTTATTCCGTTTACTGGTAAAATCGGCAGCTTAGGTCACGTTATTTTATTAAATACGGGGATTCTCTCTCTTTCTCTGTAACAATTTTTCCACTTCCCCTTTATCCCATTCTCTCCCCCACCATTACCTGCTACACTAGCTTCTCTCCGTGCTAATTGCATATTATGTGATGTTTTGTAAACCAGTAATAAAACTGCTTTTCATGGAAGTATTAATAAACATTAAAATATAAGTAAAAGGTTAAAAAGTACACAAACTTATCAGTCTTCATTGTGCTTTCATTGTCATTGGCTATGCTGTTTTTTGTGGCAACCGGTTTACGTAACAAATAATAGTAATGAAAAATTGTTCGAACTTCTTAAATATTCATCCTATAGATGTTTTAGGGGTAATAAAACTGTTTGGAAAATCATGTTTATAAACCTTTATTATGTAGCATTTTCAAAAATATTATAATCTACAAAATATTTCCTTTGTTTAATATGCATCCCATTAGAACGCCCTCCCCTTAATATAAAGTAATCAAAGTCTATAGCCTATTTTCTATGTGGGGATTTAGTATATTGTATATCAATATATCAATAATTGTTTGGATGTTTAATCCAAATGAAAATTACCCGAACTTTTTCGGCACTGTTTATTATTTGTATGGAAAAGTAATGCAATGTGTTCCTGATTAAGCAGCCCGGAGCTCCGAGTCGTTTATGTTCTATTTACGAAATAAAACAAAATTATATATTCAACCTGACTGTTTCAAATAAAATCGGATTGTTATGAGGTTTACCTATAAGGGTTCATCCTTTTACGGAAAAAACTTGCAAAAAGAGCAACTTAATAAAGAAGACCATCATTAAGGATTCCCGTAGAAAGTCTCATTTCTATTAAAATTTGCCCTACCATCTAAGTTATATGAATTTAAGGTGAGAGAGTAAGTACCATTAATTATTTTCTTTATGGAGGATGATTTCCGGCAAACATAATTGCAATTTTAGGATAAAGAAACAAAAAACGTATACTTTCATATGGAGAGGGGATTCGGGATACATCCCGGAATGAGGATATTGTACCGATGCCCACGAGTGGGGCGCCCCCGGGAAGAAGGGAAGAAGAGCCCAATGACCCCCCTCAAGAGTGGTTCTTATACCTTGCAAAAAGACGAAGGCCGAGGGACGGAGAAAGCTCGCAGAGTTCCTTTTCTCTGCAATGCTACACCGAAATACCATCGTCGACAAATGCAACTGTGAAATAGACCAAGCGGGATGAAAGAATTAATGAAACGAAATTGAGGTACAGGAAATTCGACGGACGAAAGAAACTACTCCAGCATTCGCCTGACGATCCGGGAAAACCCCGAAGAAACCCATGGTCAGAGTGGACCGATCGTTAGGTAAATTCACAGTATACTTAATAGTAAGCATACTCTTTTTGGAGAATGATTTCAGGCCAGCAAAATTGCTATTTTAGGGTATTGAAACGAAAAAACAAGAAATGCATTTTTTCATACTCTCAGGCAAACTGAAACCGCATTTAAATTTATAGCCGAAGGGAAAGCATTCTACTGTTGATTATAATACAGGTTTTTAGAGTAGATTTTTCTTTTACGTGTAGAATCTATTTTATTTATTTCCGATTTCATATTATGTTATTTAGATGAGGATTTTCTTAGTGCTATTTTTCTTTCTTTCTTTCTTTATCGATTTCTGTTGTTTGTCCTATTTGTGTTACAAAAATACGCACACGCGCATGCACTCACATATTTGAAAATAAACAAACCTTCATCACCTATGTAGGACTCGAACGTTGTAACCATGCCACGAAACCTAGAGTATGGCCAAGAGTACTGCAGAGTGGAATATCAGTGTGTAGTCATGTTTGCTTCAAGAAGAATCTAAATCCAATGCATTTTGGCCTTATTTTGCTATCCAAACATTTCCATATGTTATATTTCAAGAGAATAAACTTTCTTTTTGTTAATCAACCAAAGTTTAAAAAAGGTAGAGCAGCTTTACAAGTCTATTGCGATAAAAACACGATACAAAAGCAACACGAAAACGAGGATAAAAACTAAGGAAGGAAAATCCCGTTATATGAGAATAATTTGGAGTGATATGCATGCCCAGCGCTCCCAATAGGCTATTTTCCTACCACTGCCCCACTCCCCTCCTGACGAACCCGGCCTCTGCCAGCGGCCAAATCCAAGAACATGGAAAAATGTTGGTTTGCATGTTTCCTTTGAATCTACCGGAGCTGATAGCATAGGTTTAAATACATCGATCATGTAACATAACACACACGTGTGTCTTCAGCGACTATGATCTGCCCCAGGTGACAATTTTCCTACCTCACTACGCAGTTTCCTCTACCTAATGGTCTGTGTTTAATTCAGCTACCTCGCTATAAAATGTGTCTTAAATAAAAAAAATATTCATAGGCTTAAGCTCCAGTTTACTGAGTTCCGCTCTATGCATGGGTACAGTTTAACATAATCTTGGATAAAGTTTAACTCTTGCTTGTGACAGTCATCCTCGGAAGGATTTTTAACAATCAATTGAAAATATATATCATACGATTTTTAGGTTTGCAGTGAGTGCCAAAGTCGATATCTTTGAAGTCGATATCGTATATTCAGAGTGGAAAAATGCCAAACTTAGGAAGGAAACTAAAGAAAAAATCTGATTTGTTGTATTCACATGACTTTCTCTACTCTCTCTAACAGCTATTCTTAGAAACGCTTGTTTTTCGATCTACTTCTTGTTAATCAAGATAAACTTTTATTGCAATTTACACTTCGTTATAGGGATAAGAAGGATACAAAGGCTAAAGCGATAGTCAGTTTTTTAAAACAGCTGTGTGATGGCTTTGAAATGTCATATTTATAACAAGGAATATCTCGGAAGTGATTAATGGTACAAAAATTGTATTTGACATTGTGTACTTTAACGGAATCTACATGTTTTGTGTAGTAAGATTTTTATCTACCTCTTACAAAAAAGCATCCAGAATGAAGAAGACTTCACAGACTTTTCCTAGAAAATTTAAGATATATATTTTAATTATATGGTATTTTAGTCAAAATCATCGCCAGTTTTGAGAAAAAATAAAAAATAATGAAAGTGTTTCCATATAAAAGGTAATTTTGGGTGGAACAATTTTCTTGAAATACTTCGTTTCGCATCCTTGGAAGATGCTGAACTTAAATATCAATTTGGTATTTAACCAAATTTTTGTTACTGAGTGTTGCTGTTCACAAACATACACACGGACTTTTTCTAAAAGTAATTTTGGACTCAGGGAGCCTCAAAAGTGTATTTTGGTGAAATCTTGGGATACAATTTATAGGTGGAATGTGTATTACACTTCCTCTATATACTTTAGGTAAGCAAGAGAAAGTAAACAAAAGCAACAGTGTATATACGTAAATTGCTTATAATATTAACGATCACTAAGTGTTTAAATTATCAGCTCTGAGAAGTATACCAAACGACTGTTTCATTCGTTGCACTAACATGTTTCTTTTTTTCACATACAGAACTTTTCGTATATTCATTACTAAATGATCAACCACTTCCATTTAAATTCTTAAAACAATCAGTCAATATATTATGCGATACTCGTCTGTACTACGTCGTAAGATAAAATTATGACATTAAAGTTTGTAAATTCATGTGTTTCACATTTTTCACGCTATAATGGTATAGTATGTAACAAATGTATAATTCCTGCATTGTGAGCACGCTAAATCGGTGCCACAATTACCAGGATTTCACACTAGATGCTCTCTCTCTCTCTCTCTCTCTCTCTCTCTCTCTCTCTCTCTCTCCAGGCAGAGCCTACCTCACTATCGAAGCCCACTCTCTCTTATCGTACGCCTTTCTCCTCCATCCTCAATGTTCTCCAACCATTTCTTTCTTGGTCTTCCGACACACCTCCTTTCTCCTTGTTTCCCTTTCCATATCCTTTGTAATAAGGATCCCTCCTGGCTCCTTTCTATATGCCCTACCCTTCTAAGTCTTGCACTCTTGATAAAACTCACAATTTGGGGTCACCATAGACTTCGTAGAGATCTTTATTAGTTCTAATTTTCCATTTCCCATTTTGATACTTAGGTCCATAGACTCTTCGTAATATCTTTCTTTCCTATGCCGCAATTCTAAGGCATTCACACCTTAGTTTACTCCAAGTTTCTGCTGTATAGATTACTACAGGTTTAATTACTGCTTTGTATATTTTCTTATTTCCATTTTTTTTAAGATTCTTTGATTTCAAGAGAGGAAGTAGGACCCAATAACATCTGTTTTCCATTTGTAACCTTCTTTTTTTCCTTCCCCTTGTACTATTTTCTGTGATTCCTGAACCCAGGTATTTAAACCTCCGAACTCTCTCAAATTTACTGTTCTGTATGGAAATGATATTACTATTTGCTCATTTATTTTAGCTCCTTCCTGATCTAATTGGGAAAATCTTATTTTATTCTTGAACTATCTACTAATTAGTACAATACCATCCATATAAGCCAATATTTGCGTCATCCTATTATAAATCGTACCTCCTGGGATTAATTCCATTTTACTGACCCATCTTTCTAATACAATGTTAAACAATACCTTAGAGAGTGCATCTCCTTGTCTCACTCCTTGATTAATATCGAATTTATTTGATATTCCACCCTGAATTGATGCTTTACCCATGTTACCTGTAGAGGTCATTAAAATCAGTCGAATAAATTTACTAGACGCGTAGAATGGTACCAACATTTCGATAAGGGCCTCACTATCGTATGCTTGTTTATAATCAATAAATAGTATATAAGGTCAATATTTAAACTCGTAACATATTTCCATGATGGTTCTTAGAATAGCCAGTAGATCTCCCTGTCATAAATCCGGCTTGATAGACACTAGATACATAAATGACCATTTTTCCCGGATATGATCACTTCCTCTTCCTGAAGAACTAGAATTTTCAGCAGTCAAATGTTTTCATACTGTGCTATGTAATGAACCGAAGCATCAAGGCATAGCAAAAGAGCGTTTTTCCACTCATTTAAACAAATCTGTTAAACCTGTTGCCTGAGAATAAAAAGAACTGCACCATCGTTTAAATTAATCCAGTAAATGAGTGTTATTTGCTGTTTTGCGTTTTATTTATGTACATAGAATTTCTTACGTCAGTGGTTAACCACCGCGTCAAATGTGTGTGTAAAACTGTGCAGTATAAGGTGATTCTTCACGAAGGTGTATACTTTTCGCCTCATTTAAAGCAGGTGTAAATTCCCTGAAACAAAAAACTAATAATACTCTACCGTGCTGGTTCAAATCTAGATGTACCATAAACGTGGTCTACGGACGTAGAAAATTCGTAATTTAAAGCAGAATTACCGCTTGAAGGTTAATGCATTATAATTATATGTTGCGGTGTGTCTTACACACATTATAACCAATACTGAAAGTAGAACATGCAATCTTTGGTAAGTACTAAAACCTGAAAGTTTGCCTTCGATTCCTGAAACCATAAAACACGTTTTATTCCCGATGGAGTAAGATATTTCTAGAAGTTCTGTTTTATATATGTTCGTTAATCGAACATTTAGATACGTATCTGTTCGCAATTATGGCTCATAACTTCAGGCAGAAATTCAATTTATTTGTCGGTTGAAGGACATAAATTACAAACAAAAACTTGCGTGCGTCAAATGAAAAACGTAATTACCTATTTACGACAAAACGAGTCATTAAGTGAAAAGGAAAAGCTCCATCTAGTATTGATTAAGGTTTTCTTTATTGCAATATTAAATTTATTAGTACAGATATAACTTTCAGTAAATACTCCACCTGCGGAGTTGAAATGAGTATTGAACGGAATATTAATAATATTTCAAAATTATTCAATAGTTGTGACTCATTTAGTCTAACAGTATTAGCTGCGGAACGGGGACTTTTTCTTCGTTCCAGAAAAAGGAATAACAACCCAAATTTGTAAATTAATTCTATGTTTCTACCACTTATCTATGGTAGGTGGAGAAAGCACTATAGGTACTTCACCTAGGTACCTATACAGTATCGACATTTTACTATAAATATTAGTTTTGAGGTTCCCTTAACCTCCCACCCATAAAGATTAAAAAAAAGTGTGCGTGCGCGCGCGCCTGCATGCATGTTGTAAATAACATAACTCAAAAATGAAATTTAGGATAAATACCAAATTTGTACTTAAGTTCAACAACCTTCAAAGATGGGACACGAAGCCTTTTAAGTAAGCCCATACAACCCCAAACGGCTGTTTATATGGAAATTGTTCAGTACTTTAATTATTTCAAAAATGTCTGCAATAATTTAGATTAATGCCATATTTTTAACATATTGCATTACTGATAACATGTGCACTTCAATTTTCTGCGAATAGCTTGTGAAGTCCTTTTTGTTCTGAATCAGTTTTGTATAATTTTGTATACCTCGTAAACCGCAACAGATACACAGAAATATTCCACACAAAAACCTGTAGATATCGTTAAAACCCACAATTTATGTCAAATAAAATGCCTGTGGCATTGAACATTTCCGAGAAATTTGCCATTGATTTCGATTTTTCAATGCGTACTTCTAGAATAAAAATCTTTACCGTGGATTTATCTTGCGGAAAGTCGCGAAAGACATTGGCCTACATAAAAATGATTCTTTTGTGAAAGAATCGTTGCGCTCTATTCCTTTTCGAAAGTGTTGTATTGTTTACACAACTATTAGTAAGCTCCATTCTTACTAGCAATTTCTCTCGCATCTTAGTGGAGGCAGAATTGAGGTTATCAACCTACTATGTCAAAGGTATAAATTAGTATGATTGTCAAAAGATGGTATTGTTCTGGAGAAAAGTGTGACAACAATTAGAAAGCGTTGGCTGAGAATATTTCAGATAGGGAGTGGCAAAATAGAATATCTCAATTTAATTCTCTGAAATGTTGTAACATTGTTTGTAAAGATGAAAAAATACAATTAAAACGGTAGGAATTTGGATTTGAATTACATGATAACTGGGAATGTTTATTATACAATCTGCGTATATCACGTGCAAAACCTCTTGTAGATATGGGACCGTAGTCATAGTGGTATTAAAATGCCTAATTCACTCCTTCCCCTCATGCACATGCATACAGTCATGCACAAGACCCTCATAGCGAGTAAGCCCTAGCTCTTCTTATTTACATCCAATCGCGGAAAACTTGTTGCGGTTCTTTTTATTCCTGTGAAGTGGGAAATTGTTGCAACTATTGTAATCAGCTGCATTATCGCAGTTTACATTTATTATTATGCGTACTAGATGACAATAATAAGTTGTGTGTATGGCGCTCTAAATCAACTTAGCTCGGAATTTTTATTTACTGCAAGGTGAATTGTTCAACCATTATGTAGCAATAAATATAGATTGTAGCTTGCTATTTTTCGCTTAAACTAATCTCAGGTATAGGTCTCTGATTAGAAGAAAATTAAATAATAATTTTAAACTTATTTCACTTTCATTTTTATAACTAATTTGAAATAAATAAAACCACTGTGCCATCAAGTTTTTCTACTTAATTTCGAATAAAAATTATTCCTTGGAACATATACCATTTTCATTAATTATAGATCTTCTATGAACTTTTCAAAATGTTTCATTCTGAATTTAATGAAATCACGAATATTAAAATTACTGACATATTAACGTTGTTATGAACCGAAGGTGATGCAGTGTTCTGCCAAGCTTCCTCTGCCTTACTATGCCCTCAAGCTCAGTTTCAAAATATCCAAGTAATATAGTTTCTAATAAATCGCTTTCGTTTACTACTACTAATAATAATCCATTTAAACAAAAGACGGCTTCTTTCAAATAAATGTCAAATGTTATAATTTGAGAACACAGTGTATGTATGAATATTCTACGAAACGCCTCTTCATTTGTCTTTTGAATTTTAGGTTAGGTTAACTTCAACGTTACATTTGAAAGGTTACCATTAGATTGCGAATAATTCTAATTTTGCTTTTCGCAGTAGAGAACACAGAGGTGTTCACAGAAGTTCATATATGCACAGCAAGGAGATCTGGCCATCAAATGTTACACAGACGAAATAATAATTTGCACGCATTTCAAAAGGGGCTTTCATTTAACTCGTTTTCATCGACTTAACTCGTTCAGGTTAGCCTTAAAAAAGCACCTTATCACTCTCACCATCTCTACAGAGGAGGATTTCAATATACGAGTATCAAAACTTTTTTTCCATTGAATTAATCATTTTTTGTAAACATACATTAAGTAACCATTTATATATTAGACAAGCTCCTTTAAAGTTGGCTAAACTCATTTTAGGACTCACAGATTGAACTTATTTCATTAACTTTACTCATTCTTGAGAGAAAGCTTTCTCTTGATATTTAACACTTAGCTAGCGATTGTATATTTTAAACGTAAACCTTTCTGAAACTTCAAATTATCTTATAATATTAATACTAATGCTAACTGATTGTATATATAATTTCCAAAACACAACCGTTATAACTGCATTCATTCTGCTAAAATTTTCTCTTAAAATCCACAGGTTAGTTTAAATTAATTCTGTTTGAGTAAAAGGAAATAAGAGAAAAACACAAGTTACATCGCTACAAGACTCCTTGTAGCGATACTTACCATCTCACCGCTTGGAGCCACTAGGATTAGGATTCTAAGCGTTGGGGAACTTAGTACGTCGACCTAAGCAGATCTTTTTTGCCTAGGCTCCGGACGGGCACCTCCAGAAGGGAGGGAATGAGGTAAAAGGAGACAGGGCGGCCGTACTAGTAAGCATGACAGGCAGAGGGCAGGATCCCTACTATGTACAGATTGAAATTTCCCGGATGGACACTGATGCAGGCGAGTCCTCTACACACCCTGTGGGACTTGCATGTCCCCCGGGGGGCTCAGGACCCAGAGACCACCCCCAATCCGGAGAACGAAGGCATCTACAAAACATTCTTTTTCCCTACCATGCACACGTCGAGACATCCCGCCGACACCTGCAACCTTGGAAGAACCAAGTGAAGTGAAACACAAATGGAGGTGAAATGGAGGTAGGAAAATTCGGTGGTCGTAATGACCCTTCCCAGTATTCGACTAGCAATCCGGGGAAATCCCCGAAAATACCCATGAGTCAGAAAGGTCTGCCGCGGGGATCGAACCTACGACCTCCCAAATGCGGGCCACAGACGTTACTGCCTGAGCCATCCCGTTCTGTTTGCAGCCACTAACGTTGCCTTGTTTTCTCCAATCCCTCCTGGTTGTCAAGAAATTGTTTGTTCCCTCTATCACCTGTTATGTACGCGAGTTTATCCCAAGTTACGAAAGTCACGACAGGTCATTTGAACCAGTCACTAAGTAGTAACCTGCCCTCCTCCAGAACGACCTGACATCGTCCTTGCTGCTGCCACCAGATGCAATCTTGACATCACTTTACTGGCTACTGTATGCAGTTACGTCCCTGTGATGCTTCTCTGTCTCTGCAGAATAGAAATTAAAGGTTTCAGTTTTCATTTTGTGTATTTATCTCGTTACGTAGTATTGTCACGACCTGAACATTCAGTAACACAGGAGTCATATGTTTTCAGAAGTAATTTATCAACTACAAGAGTCGGAAAAGAAAGCACCGAGTACAGCGCTATTGCAAGGACCATGTATCTTAATAAGGAACAAATGAAGCGGCAAGAAATCCTGCCTTCTCTGACGTGATGGATTTTCTGTTAAAGTACACCATGCGTACGAAAGATCGTATCACAATAAATCCCCCCTTCTTGTTACAGGCAATAAAAACATCATAAACGCTTGCTTTCCGCTATAACGTTACATATCGAATGTGATACAATCATTCATCACTCAACTTCTTTCTCTGTCTCTCGTATACCACGTGCGTCCCAGTTTTTCTCAGCTTTATGTGGGCCATACTCTACAACTTCCTTAACTCTGCGCAGCTGCGGCACGCAAAATAATATCGTAATATATTATTATAAACCACGTCGCATCAACAAAATCCTAGTCTACCTTATAAAGATCATGTACCTGAGTGGGCTCAGATACACGAGGAGGGTCAACAGAATAACGTCCAGCTTAGAAGACCTGCCCTTCGATGCAGTATACTTACTTTGACTGATAAAATTATAATACAATATTATATGAATCCCTGCATTATTCTTGGAAGTACCAAATACCTTGTGCACGATTTAAACGTTTCTCTAGAATTTAAATGAAATTAAGCTATACTCCGTGGTTAAATTTATTTATCCATGTTTATATGCAAGATGTGGGGAAGAATGGAATAAATGTATGATGTGTTTCATTTTTATACGAGGGCTGTCCCAGAAGTACCCGACGTAACAAAGAAAACACAAAAATTTTGGGGAAGAACATCTTTATTTCTCTACATAGGTAGTCTCCTTTGAGCTCGATACATTTTTACCAGCGGTGTTCAATCGCTTCGATATATAGTGAGAACCGCCGAGTTCTGCAAAATAGCCATCAACTGCAGACTGCACCTCTTCATTGTTGGTAAATCTTTTACCACCAAGCCATTGCTTGAACTTTGCAAATAGAAAATAATCATAGGGGGCTAAATATGGCGAATAGAGTGCATGAGGAAGAAATTTGAACTTTAACCCATTGATTTTGGCCATGGCGATAATGCATATGTAAACTGGTGTATTGTCTTGATGAAACAAAACTTTCTTTTTCGCTAAATGCGGCCGTTTTTGCTTGATTTCATCATTCAAACGCTGCAATAAGTTCACATAATACTCACCATTGATTGCTTTTCCTTTTTGAAGATAACCAATGAAAATTATCCCACGCGCATCCCAAAAAACTGACGCCATGATCTTGCCTGCAGATGGAATTGTCTTTGTCTTCTTTCGAGTTGATTCCCCCTTTTCGATCCACTGTTTTGACTGTTCCTTCGCCTCAGGTGTGAAGTGATGGACCCATGTTTCATCCATGGTTATGAATCGTCGGAAAATCTCTGCTTTATTGCAGCGAAACATCGCCAAACATTCGACTGAAGCATCCTCACGATGGTGTTTTTGTTCCATTGTGAGTAAACGCGGCACCCATCTTGTGCACATCTTTCTCATGTCCAAACTGCAATGTACAGCAGTTTTTGAAATGCCTATGATATCTGCTAACTCGCGCACTTTCATTCGACGGTCATCGAATACCATTTTGTGGATTTTTTGTCACAATTTCTGGCGTGGTCACCTCATTTGGTCGACCACTGCGATGTTCGTATTGACAGCTCGTACGGCCTCGCTTAAACTCTGCCAACCAATATTTTACTGTTGTAAACGAAGGAGCAGACTCTCCCAGAGTAGGATCTAGCTCAGCTTTAATATTATTGGACTAAGATCTTTCAAATGAAAATATTGTATCACATAACGATGACCAGTTTTATCCATGGTTACAAATTCGCTGAGAGAGTTCACTATTAATGGCTGCCAAGCAATAACTAAACAATGTAGCATTGCCCAACTTCAAACTTAAATTTTATAGGGTTGGTACTTTCTACCATAGTCATTTGTTTGAAACAACAACCGCTGTATATACTTCAGGTCGAATACTTCTGGGACTGCCCTCGTAACTCACTCACTGTAAATAATTTCTATATATTTTCTAAACTATTCTAGAGAAAGCCTATTTTTTCTATCTACTTCATTATAAACGAGATAAACGTTTATGGAAAAAGTTTCATTACACATTTAGTTGTAGATACAAGTGGGAAACAGGAGTCTGAAGCGAGTGTCACATATTCAAAAAGCGGATCGCTATAACCTGGCTTTGAAATTCCACACTGTTTGCATGGCATCACTGAAATAATAGTATGATGACTTAGCACCTCAAAAACTGTGTGATAAATCATTGGAAAGTTTAAACCAATAACAACGAATACCTTGCAAATGGTTAATGCCACAGAAAAGTACTTATGAATAATATAAACTGTGGTTTTAACAAAGTTTATGTTTTCGTATACTAAGATCTTTTCTATCTGTTGTAGTTGATCGGCCATACAAAACTAAACAAAATTAATTCAAAATGAAGAGGACTTGACAGTCTATCCGCAGAAAATTCAAGATGAATATTTTGTCATATCCTATCCCAAACGTTGGAGTCGTTTTTGAGAAACGGGGGGTACGTAATTTAATGAAAATAACCCTTTGAAAGATCCTGCACTTATATATAAGTTTGATACTCATCAGATTTTTACTTTTGGATTATGCGATTAACAAACACACACGTATGCGCAAGTGGATTTTTTTTTCTAAATGGCGTTCTTTTTAGTTCGCGGATCTCGAAAGGGTTATTTCTAATGAACACTTTATTTGACATTTATGAGTAGAATACAATTATTTCCCTATCTACTATATGTATATTAGACTAAGAAGATTTAATGATATTAAGTGCGAATTTTGGTATTTTATATGCCAATTAAAATGCATGAGGAAGAGAAACAATGTTGATAACTCAAGTAAAGTACAAAGAGAGAGTATTACATATGGTATGAAAATTAAAATGTATAAGAAAGGGCTTCCCGTAGAGTCCCGCCAGAGTCCAGTATGTGGGGGAAAGGAAGACGTGGAGTGCAAAGGGACGAAATCTGGATAAAAGTTTTTAAAGAAATTCTTTAAATTAGAAATATACTGTAATTGAACTGCTCACTAAGGATAGCAGGAATGTAGGGGAATAAATGGAATTGGATACTAGATAGGAAGCAAATCAAACTTAATTTTAAGGGCAGTTAAAGAAGTGTTTCGTTTGGAATCTTTCGTATGAATATGGCAAGCTAAGAACCTGGGTTAGAAGTTTAGTCATATTCTTTTATAATTAGCCTAACATAAATAAATAAACATTAAGCAGGCATTTTTGAAAAGTTAATGTTTTCAGCGCAGTTGGTTTTGTTATTCCAAATATCGATGGTTATTTCCTTAATGATGTTAGTGGGGTTGCTGAAGGATCTACAGGAGAAAACGAAATACTGAAAGATTATTTACACAATTATTATATGTTGGAAGAGGAAGAAACACATATGAGAATAAAACAGAAAGAGAAAAGGAAGTGCAATCAGACAGCTGAAAGACTTGTCTCAAAACAAGAAGTTACTAGTGCGGAACCTTTATATGGAAGGATGTGGGAAAGCGAGATGATAGTCGACGTGAGGTAATTGATCGAGGTTTAATAATTGCAAGGAAGAGTGAATGCGAGATGGCATGTTATCCCATCCGTCATCAAAGAGAAAACAGCTCGCTGTCATTGTATCCGCATGTCAGTTGGATGAATAAACCCGTTTCTCTTCATTTATAACTCTGTTGTCTGAGAGAGACTGACAGTTACCGTGGTTATTATTGTAATGAGCAATTTTCGTGCCTGTTGCACTTGCACAAGGTGCTCGTTAACAGGCCTGTACCTTTGTTAGTTCTCTAAATTGAACCACGTAGTCCATTAGCTCCTACCTAACAATTGCCAGCTCCTTGGAGGGATATCAAGTAATTTGTGCTCGCGGTTTACAAGATTACATTTTCCTGAAGATGGATGTTTATGCTAATCCTTACCAATATGGTTGTAACAGAATAATTACCATTGGTTTAGGAGATCTTGACCGTATATCAAAGATTGCTCTTAATGCTCTTTCTGATTGCTTGTGATATCAGTTTATGGTTTAGTAAGGAAACCGGCAGAATAAAATTACAAAATTTGACGTTTTCCGCTTTTTACTAAATACTTTATGTAACTCTCCCTGATTCAAAGGCTATATATTGGGTTTTCGGTATAAAACCTGTCCGCTCGCATGGTGTTGTCGTTAAAGTCAATGCCGGATGGCTTATCCTCTTAAAGCACTAATGATAGGTTTTCTGTCCTTCAGTTACGTAGTCATTAGCGTCAGTGGTCCACTTTTATTTGCGAAGATGGGAAGGCAGTTATCTTTAGAACAACGTATATCTGTATGTAAATGTTATTTTAAATACGAATCACCGTATCGCGTTCATGAAGAAATCATCTGAAGTTTCCTGCACAATTTCCTCCTTCCAGAACTTTAATTACGATCTTGTGAATAAATTGGAGACTACTGGTTCAGTGCAAAGCAAAAAACACGAAGACGTATAGTGTTAACAGAAGAAACGTTACGAAATTGGCGAAAATCTTGAACGTTCGCCATGAAAATCACTATCGAATTTAGCACAAGTTGTGATTTCAATGACTTCTGCACATACAACATTTGCTATGAGGTAAGAGTTAATGTTATTATATTTTATATCCAGGTTTACAGAAATACAGATTTAAGAAGGGAAGACAGAATGCTGGAATGGCCGGCTACAGCATGTCGTGTTACCCAGACGCAAAACCCCGTGTGACCGGCCAGGTTTTGTACTGAAGACCCTGTAATAGGTCTTGAGTTGCGGACGATTTTTGACTTGCAAAAGATTAGTAATAAGAACAATCAGGTTGGTAGCGCGCTTTTCAAATGTTTGTTTAAAATTTGCCATTTTAATAACAATAAATAAATGACTGGGCTGTTCTTATGCGTCATCATTGTAACATTAATTCACATCGTGACGCGGATTCTACCAAGAATAGGTAATGTTTGCACATACATTGCTCTTTGAGCAAGGAAATGGAAACCAGCAGGTCCCTTTATTACCAAGAAACAGATGCATCTCTAGGCAGAGCCCTAAGCGCTCAATCGGATTAAATGCTGCTGGATCTCCTGGGTAAATTATGGAGGACATTTGACAAAATATATTTTCAAAAGACATGCTACATTACGTGTTTACTTTGCATGACATAATTCTTAGTATTTACTCTCGTAGCTTAGCTTTGACAACCATTAGATTACCGTGGCTCATCCTGTATACGATTTATTACACGTTTGATGTATTTAACCCATTAAAAGGGCATTTAAATAGAATACACTTATATTTAAAGGCTGTTTAGCCATAATCTTCTAAAATTCTTGGCATTTTATACATTTTAGAGATACTCTTCTGTTCTCTGATGCAGACTAGCCCACTATGTATAGGACAACAGAGGATCAATCTATACTATTCTCCCCAAATGCAATGAATGAGCCATACTTCTGGCTTAAACTTCAATTAAGATTGCCACAAAACTACATTTTCCTAAATAAAGGTGTGTCTTTAAAAAAAAGAAGAAAAAAAAGAAACGTTGAAATTTTGCACACTGTGAGCTTCACAAATGTGTAGCACTCAGCATACTGTCTTGAAATTTAGACAAATGTTTGTGCTTCAATGAAAAGCTGAAATCTAGTTCAATACCTGTAGTTCAGCGGCATGAAATACAATCTAATGATATAAAATATTAATTTTCGCAATTTTTCAAATATGTATTTATTATTGTTATTTTATAATCATTGCAATACACTACAGTTGAAGATATATCAATATATAAAGATATACATGGCATGGAGAGTATAGTCATGTGGTCATCAAGTGCTAATCTGAGATCATTCTGGAAGTGAGTTATAAACGTAGGTTAGAATGTGTGTAATGAACGAGGTGAATAATGATGGGGAATCTTTTGGATGAGAGGATTTTTAAAATGAATGTGGTCTTATGCAGAGGACTATCTGCTCTGGTCTAGAGGTACAGCGTCCAGATACAGCAGGCATATAATAAAGTGGGTCGTACTGGTGACATATATCTGAGGTGTTTTTATCTTAATGCGAGGAGTGGTTATAATAAACAATATATCAGAGTATACCAATTCTTTGTTGACACCTCGTAACCATGGAAGTTACTTTCTCAAACGAATGTGTATATGAATGCGAAACCTGAAACTCTACTGAACCAACAACATTGATTCTGTTCAAGAAGTCTAAAACTTTACCATGCCGTTAAAAAAATTAAATTCAACGTCATTCTTATTCGTTGCTTTTAGTTAAAGGAACTTAATGCAATTCGTTTTAGACCACAAACATAAACGCCAAAAGTAAAACTAAATGATGATTACTTTTAATATAGCATCACGTTAAGAGGAAGGAAATGAATTAATGTATTATAAATATTCATTTATTTGGCTATATTTGTAATGTATAGCATTTAAACGCGGCATACGTGACTTGTAACAAAGTAGTTAAATGAATATGTAAATAGCTAAATGAAAATATATCACAACGAATTGTTGCTGTACTAATAGGAGACAAATGTAGGCTGAAAGAAGCTTGAAATTAGCGACGAAACAGTCGAAGGACAATGCGATTTGGTTGCTAGACACGAGGGCTTAACATCGCTAAAGACGGCAAGAGAGAGGCCATCAGAGGACGGACGCGATCCGGCTTCGAAGAAGAAAGAGGTCGCCAGGAAGAATTAGTAATTCGCAAGGTAGAGAGTAAAAGGCTATTAGTAGTGGGACGATTAGTACCGAAGCAAATTACTTTAAGTGCTGCGACCGCAAACACTGTCCAGTCTGTATAAGGGGACGCAAGGGACACGTTAAGTGAGAAATCTAAGCTTCGTGGAAAAGTATCTGGACGTCTAAATGACGAGAAAATTTATTATTATATATATTCTTTATTGCCGCTTCAACTTAGTCATATCGCGATTACATTAGAATACAGAACATGATTACAATGAAAAAACAATATTATAAACAGCAATAGTACATGCTGCATTAAATTCTCTAGATAGGTGTGTTACACATTGTCATACAATTTTGTCGCTTCCATAAAGTTTAAAGTTCCTTGTTGTGCTGAGTTTAGTGCGTCTGGTAGGCTGTTGGGAATGTCACATCTTTCTGTGTGTTGTACATAGCGACGGCTGCCTGTGACGAGATGATGAACTATGAGGTTGGATCTGCAGAGGTCGCACACAGGAGGAAGGTCACGGTTGAGATGTTTGCGCCTTATAGAAGTATGTCCAATACGTAGTCGAGTTAATACAACTTGGTCTTTGCGGTTGAAATGATAGTATTGAAGTTTGGACTCGGAAATGTAGACATCGTGTAACTTGCTTCTTGATATGGATTTCCATGTTTGTCTCCATTGATTAATGCAAGTCTTTTTGATAAAGTTGATGAAGTCCATGTGAGGGATCTTGATGTCCTGAGGGGAATGTTTGGTGGCTTCTTTGGCTGCCTGATCAGCCGATTCATTTCCCAGAATTCCGACATAAGACGAGTCCAGGCGAATGTTACTGATTTACCTGAGATTAGTATTTGGTTATACAGTTTCTGAAGTTCTTTAAAAATATTTTTGGGGGGGGGGTTGAGGTTTGTTGAAGGGATGTTAAAGTGCTCAACGAGTCGGAGAATATTATGTAATTATGTAGGTTATCTTTTTTTAGGGCATGTTCCAATGAGAGTTGAATTGCGAACAATTCATAAGAATAGACAGAAAGGTAGTTGGGAAGACTACATTGTAATAATTGTTCTTCTCTCAGCAAAATTATTACCCGTTAGGAGCTATAAAACACTGCTAAATTCTCAAATATTCGAATTCAAACAGGGCGTCTTACCACTATTCACGTAATCTACAGAAATTGTATTCATCCAGAAATACTCGTGCAAACGTAATAGAAAGCAGTAGTTAAATTCCAAACTGGAAAACAATTACTGTTATCGTTTAACAAGTTTACTTCCAAACATACCGATAAGAAGAATCCTGGTATACTATTTTATAATTATAGCACCGCAAATTAAGAAAAATAAATAAATAAGATAGCAACTTCAAACTTAAGAGACATAGCTGGATATAATAAATGTAAAGTAATGATTACCTACACTTTTAGATAAGTAACTAAGAAATAAGGGTGTTTACGGGTTCGATGTGTGGCTAGTTCCAATAATGCAAAGGTCTTTCAGATATGTCAACGTTTAAATCCTAGATAATTTGCTGTAAAACATTGTGGTTAGTTAGCTATTTTCTGATTCACTGTGGTCGTCATATTTGACAGAAGATTAGAGCGCAGCTTTAAAAGGAGTGCAATCAAATGTGGGTTCGTTTTTAGGCGTACATTTCTCTCAAAAGCTCCCCAATTTCATTAATAGATACACAGGAAATTATGCATTCCGTTTGAAAAATTGGTTTCTGCAACTCCTAACTCCCTGGATATCGAATAGAAATCTGTGTTTGAAAAATTCTTCTATATCTTCAGAGGGCTGCCGCAAGCAACTGCGTACCATGTTAAAAAGTAGTTAAAAGAGATGTCCTAACTACCACTTTACAAACATTATGTATCAGAAACACAGTATTAAATGAAGAAAGCTGTAATAAATGGGCTCTGTGGAAGGAATCCTTTTGATTTTTTGCTGCTTTAATGTCAGGATCTTTGCTGATTCAGCACTAATATTTACCAGTAGAAGTACCATGAATAAAAATGAAGTTTTATTGTGCGAAGTAAAATTGCACATTTCCTTTTATATTTATACACTCCGTTTAACTTTTCTGAATGCCCCGACTTGGCTTTTTTATGGCGGAATATTTCATAAAGGTCAATCTTGCTTGATCTTCACAAATGTTACAAAGGGCTGCCCAGCTCAAGTGCTTGCCATAAATTACAGCTTAGTGTGCATTGACTTCACTTGTTCACTCAGATGAATTTGAACGTCAGTAATATGAAGTTAATTAGCATTTGTAGAAACAGATGTTTCACTAGCAGCTCTGACAGTTATAAAGATAACCAGAGCTACTTTGCTGCCAGGTGTTGCTCTCTGCCGATCTCAAGGATGTTGGGGAGAAGCTTCTGAGGTTGCCACTGGCCCGTATTAATCCTGAAGAGCGGCAAGAATTCGCTCGCCGATCGTGTGACAAGATAAAAGAGTTCGCTTAGGGAATCCTTGGCCGCGAATACCTTGTCACTGCCAGCTGTTTAAAATAAAACGACAATTCGCTTCTCGTCGGATGTTGAGAATGTTCCACCCTTGGCATATAAACGAACCCGTGTTCCGGAGATAACATCTGGATCTACCGTCGCGGGCTTGACGAATACGTTTGGAAGCTGCTTCGTCAACATGGACCGATGACATCATTCTTTTGTTTGGGAAAGGTCAAAACGGAAGCGAAGAAGGAAAAAAAGAAATAACGATAGCGTGCGACTATGGACAGGTGAGCGCGTGTAAGGTTTGGTGTGTGATTAACCATGTGAGTCATCGTGTACATGACAACTAGGACTTGCCAATCGAGACAAGAGTCCCACTCTGGAATCAACTTCAGTTCAACAGGTTTCCTTTGCTTGCGCTCTAGAAAAAGATTTATTAAAGGATTCCTTAACAAAGTAATCACTAACAGTAAACCAACTAGGGCTATGCAAGGTGTAAGTGTTGAGTAGAAATTTACTCGCTTCTACTGATATGAAATAACAGGTAAACTAGCAATAACTAAGCGAGCTAGATCGTGAGTGTTCTTGTTGTTACAGAGTACGGGCATATTAGAACTGCATTTTATAGTTCTATAAAAAAAGTTAGAATTGCAAACTTACATAATCGGGCAGCAACATCCAAACATTTGACTACTTTTTCTTGAATAACGCGACTGGCACTCCCTCCTTCCTACGGCGCTCTGTTATACGAATCCGTTCATGCCGTAGCGGTGATAACAGTGCGAAACGATATGAATATGTTACATTTACCTATCGTTATAAAAAGCGTTTGAAATGATGGCCTCTGTGTGTCTGCAAGTCTGGCATCTGTTGAACATATTAGTGAACACTTGGCTAATACTACAAGGACGTTATTTGGTATAAAGTCATATTTTAATGAGTCACGCATTTGTTTGTATTAGATTTTTTTCTATGTCCTATTATTTGCCAGTTATGCAAAAGAATAAGCCGCTAATATTTAAAAATCTGATGTGTTGCACACGCATAACTTTCTCTACTCTGGTACAAACTATTTTTACAAACGCTTATTCTCCATCTACTTTATGTTAACCGAGATAAACATTTGCAGAAACTATCTTATTGCTAATATTCTTGTAGGTGCAAGGGAAATATCGTAAGCTTTGAGCAATTCTCAAATCTTGTAAGAGGTGATTACTATGTGGAGCATTCCATTCTCTTTGCATGTCCAGGACATTCTAGAAAAAGTATGTGTTGGAAAATTCAAACAAATAACAAGAAATATCTCGGAAATGCTTCACTCGGCAAAAAAAATGCATATGACCTAAATTGTGTATTTTAACGAGATCTGCATTTTTGTGTGTAGTAAAGTTTTTTCTGTCTCTTGCGGTTTACCAATTATGCGAAAGTCGTTCAGAATGAAGAGGACTTTTACGACATTCCCAGAAAATTCAAGATATAAATTTCATTTGCCATGAAAATATCTTGAACATGTGATATTTTAATCAAAATCGTTACAGCCATTTTTGAGAAAATAAACATTTTTGAAAAATGTTCCATGTATAACGTGGTTTGGGGTGGGGGGATTTTCTTGAAAATCTTCATGTCGCAACCTTAAAAGATACTTAGCTCAAATACCAAGTTTAGTATTTATCCGACTTTTCGTTTTTGAGTTATGCTGTTCACCAACAGACTGACACATAGACACACACACGAGCATGTTTCCAAAAATACTTTATTTGGATTCAGGGCACCTCAAAACATATATTTCCGGTGAAATCTCGTATGAATTTTTTGGGTGGAATGCAATACTTCCCCTACTTACTACACGTAGTTAGAGAAAGTAAAAAGCACATCTAAATGCGAACCATACAACTGATCGGTAGCCATCTTTCTATTAATGCATACACTATTAGCGTGATAGTAAAGTTAAATTTCTTACTGCATTCTATAAAAAAGGAATACTTGAATGTAAAATAATTCATATACTGTCGAATTATTTTAGGAAACTTATAGGGAATTTTAACATAATTATACTAATAAATAGTTATACAGGAGATGTTTTTAATATTCACCTTACTTTAAAACATGATTTTTAAAGTGTAATACTTTAAAGTAGTTTTAAAAATTGAGAAGATAATACATTAAAACCTTTCTCTAGTACGTTTGGGACATTCGTAAGCCAAAACCACATATTTATGTTATGTTTGCTTTATTAATGGGTGCGGCATGAAAGTTTGGAAGATAACGTTTTATTTACTTGTATTTATAATAATTGAGTATTAATTGCGTTTATTACTGAAGTTATTTAACCTTCGTTTTGAGTCTACATCTGCATTTCTATTATTGTCTTGAACAATACAATACTCCTACATATTAAATACGCACATCCACCCATCTAACCAACATTTGCTATTAAGCAAATGAAAGCCTTTGCTTCTACAGGAATGTACTTTTTTCTAAGTAAATCACTCGCCTACTTTTGCTTTTGGAATTAGTTCAGAAATAAGTGAATTAATACTTGCAATTTACATACAACCGTATATTAAACTTTTTTCTAGATGAAACAAAAACAAAATGAGGCGTTTCATAGGCCCCTCTCCCAACAAAATCAACTAATTGATGCGATTCTCAAAATCTGGCATTTATAAGTTTTATATACCTAATTATAATTTTTTCCCTAGAAATCATAAACCTTTATAATTAAATTAAGTGGATCAGGTTGTAATAATGTTACTATATTGTGAGAAACTCTGCATAAATTTTGGCAGTGATTTTTTTTTTAATTCTTAACTCCAATAAACCAGTAGAAGGTCGAAAACCAATGCGCGGATGTGTATATGCACCTATAACGAGCATACTATTTGTAGATATCTGTTTCCAATTATTTTAAGTTAACATACTCTATTTATCAACATCTGAAAAAAAATACACACATTAAGATCGTTCAACTACATATAATACTTAACGAATTCGGTAGAGTAATTGTTGTCAGGTCATAAAGAGCTGAGATGGATCTTTGAGGTAGAGATTGGAATCTCTGAAACAGGTGAGATATTTCAATGAGTTCTGCCGACCTTTCTCTAGTCAGCACTTGACAGCGCTTCTGCCCGAGCCAGTGGTCGCGTAGGAAGTTAATGTCCTGACAGGCAATTACTCGTGCTTGTGATTCTTGTTTGTTTTTTCTAATGCTTAGCTGAACAGGAAATCGTTTTTATGGGTAAGAGTCGAACTCAGGCCGGCTTTTACTGCTCCATATCGTAAACATGATTGTTTCCAAACAGAGCACGACCTCCAGTAAGGAATTTCTCTCGATTCAAGCTCAAGGAATCTCTATACCGTTATGACAGTTAACTGAGCATTTGTTAGAAGAGAGATTGATCCTAGCCTCAAGGCTGTAGTATAGTCTTTTGTTAACATTCACCGCCAACACGGTCCTCTATCGACACCAAACGAATTCAGCCCCTCCTTGTGTTTGGAGATGGTTATCCGAGGTCAATGTCATTTTCTTTCTTTCTTCATTCACAATGAGCACTTCGCCCTACGCTTTATTGCTAAGCTTTATGCTAATGCAATCCTAAATGCCAAAAACGTAATGGTCAACCACTCATTAGCATTCTACAATCAAGACGGCCCCCTTTTTTCTCCTTTTCTGTTTGAGGTTTCCCATTGTTGAAACTTAATGTGAAGACAGACTCACACAACTTTCTCACCTTATTAATATTTCATAGATATCCCTGTATGTTATCCTGTTCATGTAAAAGATGATTCTTCTCTCCTATTTAATTTGATTACATAAATTATTGATTAGAAAGTGTTTCACATAATGCACTTGTTGGCATGCGAAAACAAAACACAGCTGGTTATTTCAGAAGTGTATTTTTACCAGTAATAAGACAATGCGGGAAGAAAAATAATAATCACATATTTTCAAAGATTCTGTACGTCACGTTTAAATCTAGAAAAGCAAAAAATATCTCCAAGGTGGCTGATAGTACGAGAAAAATTAACACATTTTATAGGTATATCGAATTCTAGATATTTTCTATAATAAGTTTATTTCTATCTCTTATGGTTTCTAAGATATACAGGGCATAGTCGAAATAAGATTCATCATTATTATTTTGTTAGTGCCATACTCATCGATCCTTAAAAGCAATGTTACAGTAAGAAACTCGCATGCTTTCGGGTTGAACTTGCTTTCGTTCGGCGGGTAGGAATTGACTGAGGCTTGAATTAGGTCATCACGTAAACAATGATGCACAGTCTTTCGGGTTAGTATGTGAGGCTTAACGTCACGTTTGCATTTGAAAAATGAATGGAAGAATACGTATATAATTGTTTATATAATGGTTTAGAGGAAATGCAATTGAATAAATACTTAGCCAAGGACCGTTCTTGTACAAAGTGAAAAATAAATGGAAATGGACAGCAAATATAAATAAATAATGGGCATGGGATTAGGTGAGTTCTAAAAATATACAGTTTGCCACATATGGATCTGATTTGTGTTACCTTACACTACATAACTTTAAAGAGGTGCTAGTATTTGGTGCCAGTAAGCGAAGCGACTTCCTGATTATCATTGTCTTTAAACAAAATTTCCAGGGTTTCCCAAAAATGCTTCTTAAGGCACAATTTTCAAATTAATCCTTGACGCCGTGATTAGATTTCTGAAGAAGCGTGCTATAAATATTCCACACAGGGAGCCTTTTTATATTTTTCTTTCTTAGAGTATATTAATTCTTTTAAAAAAACTGAACACATATTTGAATATAGTAGCTCTGTGAATGTTGATGTACATTTTAGGACAAATATTACCCGCATAGCGTGCTTCAGTTTGTGTATATCCAGAAGACTACAAAGTTACAAGACAATGACTTAAACATTTTTCGCGAGAAGCTTTTGTGTTGGCGTTTAAGACGCTTCCGAATCTCTAGGAACAGAACTTATAGGATCTTAATCAAAGAACCTAATAAAAATATAAATGATTGCCTTATTAAGTTAAATAGGCAACTCTTAAGGAAAGTTATTAGCTTTCAGATCGGACACGATGCGTTCAAAAAACATCTTAGGACACTAGTGATACTCCACGAAGATCCAATAAACAATGGGATGAAGCCACAGTTCATCTTCTTCTAGAGTGTGAAGCTCTAGAAAGAACGAGACCCTCATTTTTGAAATGGCTAAGCATCTTGGGGAAGGGATTTAACTTGTAAGGTAAATAACTCGGCTCACTGAACGAACTGAACTAAGCCTATAGCAAGCTAAGGAAGAGCGTGCTAAAAGCCTTTTAGGTTGAAGTGCATCAAGTTTAACTCGCTTCCAATCTCACCATAGTCATCATCAAGTGTTGGCAGATGCCTAAAAGCTCAAAATGGAGAAAAAGCAATTCAGAGTTGGGGAATATAGTTCTTCCTTGCAGTATTTGTGTTGTCACGTGACGAGCTCGATTACACTTGTGTATTAAAAGTAGTTAAATCAAAATATTTCCAAGAAATCATAGTGATTAACAGGTAGAAAGCCGAAAATGTAGTTTTTGACCAACTATTGTCACTTTTCACTAACTCGTTGCCTTAAGGATTGTTTAAGAGGGTGAATTTCAGGAAATCTTCACGTTACATAGTTGGTTTAAACACGAAGTCTAATTTTTATCGTACTTTTATTATTATTATTATTATTATTATTATTATTATTATTATTATTATTATTATTATTATTATTATTTGCACAGATAAAAGCTTTTGAATGAACTTTTTAGAAGAAGCAAGTTTTTTTCCCCTTCTCCATTTTAGAGAAGCTCTAAATGGGTAAATCCAGTGAAATCTTGATGTAAGCTTTTGGGCGTAATATAGTACTTCCTCTGACTGTCTCTGCAGTCAAATGGTTAGCGTTCTGGTTTTTCAACCCAGAGGTTTCAGGTTCGATTTCAGGCTGCCGCATGGGAATTTTTCTTATCCGTCGCAGAATCTTGAAATATGAATATGGGAGTAAATGTGTTTCTTAATAAAATCAGTAAAACCCTACAGTCGGTTGTTTCTAAACTCCAGCCTCCGATATGAGCACAGAAGTTAAATGGGCTGTGTTAGTTAAAAAACGAATTAATAAAAAGAAAACTCCCTCTATCTATTAAAGAAAGTAAAAGATATATGAATGAAAGAATAATTAATATTTATTCGGTCTACTTTCAGTGCTCTGAAACGAAGTTGCTTTTGAAAGATGTCAGCAGCTTTCAGACATGCAATTCTACAGTTTATCAAGAAGCGAAAGAAATTTTTTATACTTAAGTGATAAGCTGTTATGCTTCTGGAAAAGATGAACCGAAGAACACAGAGGGCGAGCAGATCCGGCGCCGCAGGCTCGGATGTAGGTAGGGTCCTTAACGTTTCCAGATATTACATCTTGACGCCGCGGAACCCCCTATAGGGCTACCTCTTCCCTCGAACTCTAAGGCAGAGAGTTCCACAAAACAAACTCCACCGCCATACACCTCGCCCTCCGTCCATTTGCCTGATCCTTCGACCTTCAAACATGATATGACAGGAAAGGGAAACAGGATAATTTACGACATTACATGAGCCATGCCAGCATTCGTCTACCAAACAGGAAAACCGCAACAAGAGAAACAAGATCGGAGTGGCTGACTCGCCGACAATCGAACCCACGACCTCCCGAATGCGAGTCATACGTTACCGCGGAGCCTCCCGCTCGGTAGCTTATCAGGTAAGGTAACGCTTAGCGAAGTCTATGAAATGAACATCAATTCTAAATGTTACTGCGTACGTTGCCATTGGATATTACAATCAGGGTTTTACAACCTTGTCCCATATTAAAGAATCGTGTTATGAGCGCGACAAGTGGGCGACAATTACTAACCGTGGGTTTTAGATGATATATATTTTGGTGCAAGTTATCGAACAAATTAAGCTCTGTGAAATCAATTGTGTTTTTCCCACGTAACATTTTCGTCGGGGAAACGATGCCAAATCGTGGCGTTGTTCTCTCGCTTTTAATGAGGGCCGCTTGTAGTTGGGCTGGACCGGTTGTCATGCAGACAATTCCAACTGTTTATCATGCGCACCTGTGAGCAAACGGGGCCCACTTTCTGCGTCGTCGGGACGTGTGAACTGAGGAGGTGCTCAGATGCCCACGTACTGAACCAGCGGGTTTCTGCTAAGACTCCAGCGGGGGTAAATTACTTGGATAGGCCCTTTTTTCAGATCTTAATAGAGAACTGAAATACAAGATGAAGCTAAAAGTATAAGTAGGCGGAGGAAGATGAAAACAGGCATGCTGAAGTAGAAGTTTGTGTGTGTGTGTGTGTGTGTGTGTGTGTGTGTGTGTGTGAGAGAGAGAGAGAGATTATGCATACTAACGTCTACTATGTCCGTCGCCATGGTAGCCCAATGGTTTCGCTTCCGGCTTTCGTGTTGAGGGTCCGGGATTCGATTACCGGCTCTGGGATTGTTATTTTAAGTCGGCCCTATCCACGCCTTCACATGTGACTTGTTCATTTAAGGGATCCGCACGGCCCAGCGTGGTAAAAACTGTAGATCCTCTTATTTCATCATCACTATTGGAGGCAACAGATTCCACCCGCTGGGTATTTCCCCCTTACAAATAGGTCCAGCCATCACTTGGTGGAATGAGGTATCCCCGAAGGTCACAGGCCATATGGGGAGCGTTATAAATGACGACGACGACTTCTAATATGTCATATTGGAGTCTTTGACTTGAGAAATAAGTTAATAATGGTGGTTTTCTCTCTGAACTGTGAGGTTTCTAACTTCGATTTTTACGCAGGGACTTGATCAATGTCTTACATTCAATCTCATTTATTTTCTATCGAATTCAACACTTCTACTTTGACTCCATCTTAGCGCAATACCTTTAGGTAGTACGTGTGGAGAACGTCACTACCGGTAAATTTGATGAAACCCAAGTGTAACCTCTCTGTAACCTCAATGCACCCCATCATCATACACTTGTAACGTTTACCTAAGACAAAAACTGTAGTTAAGACAACGGCCTTCTACTTTTGAGCGAAAATGATGGGCTACTTTTCCTAACCGACACTGTACAATTAGTTTCCCTTTTTAATTTTATTATTTTTGTTTTTATTTTATTTTATGTAATTTTAATTCAATATGCATTATCACATTAGCTATAGCACCCAGCTGAAGCTAATATTGCGTTTAGCCGCTAGTTAAAATACAACGGCAATTACCCGTAGCTGTTAAACTGTTTTACAATTACCGAGCAAGGTCGACGACCAGTAAGTTGTAAACTGAAAATCCGCCCATGCCGCAGGCGCAACTTGATTTCTAACCTTGAGGTCATCCGCCGCTAACGTAAGCGGGATTCAACTTATCCCATATCTCTGCAAGAGTCTTTCATCATACTTCGTCTATTCCAAAATACATATGATTTCTAAAACTGGGTTTACTGTGTTAAGGCGACAGATCTCTGAACTTTCCAAAATCTGAATTAGTCCATTGACCCTTTTGAAATGTTTAAAGAGGCGTTATGTTTAATACAGAACTGTTTTTGCGAAGTTTGTTGCATTTATGCTAAAGTGTTTCAGAATCACAATTTTTATACACAGATTTAAGATATAATATAAAAGAATATTCACCTAAGATAAAATTTTAATGCCTTTTTAAAACAGTTTCGGATTTGTTTCTTATTGAGGTGGTCTGCAAATAAATAACATTTTAAAACTAATATATTCTTAAATATAGTTTTTGTACGTTTTCAGTTTTAATGTTAAAAATATATATGCCCATCAAACTTTGATGAACTTGGTAATGTAGCAATAATAACTGCATACCAGTTTTTAATTATCATATACGGGTGAAAGATTTTCAAAGTTTTAGTTTGATAGCTTAAAAATTAGATCACAGGAGAATTTTAAATTTCCAAAAAGTTCCAAAGTATTATTATAAATAAAAGCATAGCTGTAAGTTCCCACTTATTAAGTGATCTGAAATTCTGAGTATGCGATTTTCATAAAGCAATTAAACTTTTACTTAAAATGTATAATTTTGAAACTTATTAACTTGCAATAGCACTTCTATAGATTTTGAAGAAACAATAGCAAGGAAGCTCAGGAAAGCTGCCATCCCCCTCCGTTCAGGGTTATTTAAACTGCCGCGTAACTCTCAATTTTGCTTGGATAACAAAACTGTTTGCTTGAAAACATTCCTAAAGAACTAAATCTCAAAATAATTTTAAAAAAAATTATTTTTGACAAATATTGTCCAATTTTCACCGACCAGCTTCCTTAATAAGCCATCAATCATAGTTTATTGCCTAAGGCTGGATTATTCAAAACAAACCTAGTTCCCTCCATTCTACTATTTTGTGCGTTGCTCTTCGTGAGTCATGTGTCTTAATATTGCTTATCATCTCCTTCTGCCTCAAACCATTTTCCAAGTGGTCATAGCAGTAGGAGCATTTCAACACTGTGGCCAAGGTTATGACTATTGCGTCTACTAAATCTCGGCAGGTAAGAGAGTATGAAGAGTGGCCAACACAGCGGCAAACACAGTGCCTCGGTGTCCCTAACCTTTCCAGATTGAACATTTCGGGCACATCATCGATGCCTCCACCACAATTCATCCTGTCTAGACCTGCAACCCTGAAAGATGACGAACCTTATTGAAAAGAGAGAAAATGAGGGATAGAAAAATTGGTAGTAGTGCAAAATCCACCTCAGCATTCGCCTACTAACCTAGATAAAACTACGAAAAAAAAACCCAAAATCAGGGTGGCCGGTCCAACGAGAATTGAACCCGGGACCTGCCGAACGAGACCTGAAGACCTCTCACGCGGTTTCCAAGTCGTCATATGTTCTAGTATTCATAGCAACCAGTTTGTTCTCCTTTAGTTTCTTAAATATGTTTTCTTCTTCCCAGTCACTTTCATCCACTCTATCTAAACAGCTTTAATACCTTCAATCCACTTCACATGTTCCATAGCCACAGTTCAAATCCTGCCAATGGTTTCTGCATTGTTGGTGTCAACTCCGCGCAAATCATTGCAGTAGTCTCTGCCTTAATACTAAGGTTTACGGAGGACTTTTTTCTTCCTCCGCCATTGCTACCACTGTGTGACTTCTTGACAACTGTTCATTCAAAGTATATAAAGCTTTACACTTGCTCAACCATCTTAAATTCGCATTTCTTGTATGCTTTCCGTTCTACGATTCTTTTTTACGTTCTCTACTACGTATTGCGTTCCATCCAAAAATTTCATACCGAGATTTCATCGGAAATACATGTTTTGAGGCCACGGAATCCAAGAAAAGCATTTTTGGAAACGTGCATGTGTCTGTCTGTCTGTGTGTCTGCCTTCTGTCAGCATAACTCAAAAATGAAAAGTCGAATAAATAAGAAACTTGGTATTTGAGTTTAGTATCTCCAAGGATTGACACGAACATTCTCAATAAAATCCCCCCACACCGGACCAACCTTTACATAGAATTTTTAGAAAATTTTGCTTTTCTCAGTAATGACTCTAATGATTTTGATTAAAATATTATATGTTTGAGATATTTTCATGGCAAATAAAATGTATATCTTGAATTTGCTGGGAGGTCCCCAAAAGTCTTCATTCTGTATGACTTTCACACAACTGGCAAACTGCAAAAGGTAGACAAAATTTTAGTACACAAAAAATGTAGATCTCGTTAAAACACACAATTTATGTCATGTACATCTTTTTGTCGAGTGAACCATTTCCGAGCTATTCCTTGTTATTTGTTTGAATTTTCCAATACTTATACTTTTTCTCAAATGGGAACTCGTTATTCTTTTTACTTTCTCTACTACGTATAGTAAGTAGGGGAAGTATTGCATTCCACCCAAAAATTCGATACCGAGATTTCACCGGAAATACACGTTTTGAGACCTCCTGAATCCAAAAAAAGCATTTTTGGAAACATGTCCGTGTGTGTGTCTGTGTGTGGTGTGTGTGTCTGTGTGTGTGTGTGTGTCTGTGAACAGCATAACTCAAAAACGAACAATCGGATAAACACCAAACTTGGTATTTAGGTTCAGTATCTTCCAGAGATGCGACACGAAGGTTTTCAAGAAAATCCCCCCACCCCAGACTACCCTTTACATGGAAGATTTTTCGAAAATTTTAATTTTCTCAAAAATGGCTCTAACGATTTTGATGAAAATATCATATGTTTAGGGTAATGTCATGAGAAATGAAATGTATATCTCGAATTTTCTGGGAATGTCTCCAAAAGTATTCTTCATTGTGAACGACTTTTGCATAACTGGTAAACCATAAGAGATAGACAAAATTTTACTACACAAAAAATGTAGATCGCGTTAAAATACACAACTTATGTCATATGCATTTCTTTTGTTGAGTGAACCGTTTTCGAGATATTGCTTGTTATTTCCTTAAATTTTCCAATACTTATACTTTTTCTCAAATGCGTTATTCATTTTTTTTATGTCCTGGACATGCAAAGAGAATGGAATGCGTCACATAGCAACCAGCGTTAAAATATTTGACTATCGTTTAAAAGCTACCATATTTTCCTTGCATCTACAAGAAAATTACCAATAAGATTGACATCTCGATATCTCGATTAACATGAAGTATATGGAGAATAGGCGTTTGTAAAATTAGGTTGTACCAGAGTAGAGAAAGTTATGTGAGTGTAACACATCAGATTTTTTTATGTCCTGGACATGCAAAGAGAATGAATGCTCCACATAGCAACCAGCTCTAAAAAATCTAAAGGGTTACACTCACATGACTTTCTCTACTCTCGTACAAACTATTTTTACAAACGCTTATTCTCCATATGCTTCATGTTAGTCGAGATGTTAATCTTACTGCTAATTTTCTTGTAGATGCAAGGGGAATATTGTAGGATTTAAGCGACAGTCAAATGTTTTAAGAACTGGTAGCTATGTGGCGCATTCCACTCTCTTTCATGTCCAGGACATAAAAAAAAATGAATAGCGAATTCCCATTTGAGAAAAAATATAAGTATTGGAAAATTTAAGGGAATAACAAGCAATATCTCGAAAATGGTTCACTCAACAAAAAAAATTGTTTATGACATAAATTGTGTATTTTAACGTGATCTACATTTTTGTGCAGTAAAATTTTGTCTATCTCTTTTGGTTTACCAGTTATGCAAAAATCGTTCACAATGAAGAATGCTTTTGGAGACATTTCCAAATAATTCGAGATATACATTTCATTTGTCATGGAAAATAACTTAAACATATGATATTTTTATCAAAATCGTTAGAGCCATTTTTGAGAAAATTAAAATTTTCGAAAATGTTCCATGTAAAGGGTAATTTGAGGTGGGGGATTTTCTTGAAAACCTTCGTGTCGCATCTCTGGAAGATACTGAACTTAAATACCAAGGTTGGTGTTTATCCGACTGTTCGTTTCTGAGTTATGCTGTTCACAAACAGACACACAGATAGACACACACAGACACATACAGGGACGTGTTTCCAAAAATGCTTTATATGCATTCAGTGCACCTCAAAACATGTATTTCCTGCGAAATCTCGGTATCGAATTTTTTAGTGGAATGCAATACTTCCCGTACCTATAATACGTAGTAGAGAAAGTTAAAAAATTGACTCGCTTAAAGCCTACCATAATCCCCTTGCACGTACAAGAAAATTAGCAATAAGATTCCGCAAATGTTTATCTCGATAACATGAAGTATTTGGAGAATAAGCGTTTGTAATAGTAGTTTTTACAAGAGTAGGGAAAGTCATACGAGTGCAACACATCAGCTTTTTTCTTTCCTTTAGAATGTTTTCCTCTTCCATTATAAATGTGATATTATCGTAAATGTATTTATATAAAGAATGCAATGTTCATAATTCAAAATTTAATAGAGGGTAGTTGAAAGTTCATTTGAATGAAATTAGTGATAAGGAAAACATAGTTATTCGAGATTACTGATTATATCTTATGTTTCCTGAAGGGTAGGGAGGATTAATGTCAGCACAAACTGTATTACAAAGTAAAATAAGCTTTTTTGATGACTTCTTCATTCTTCAATTCTGGTTGATACTTTAGCATTAAAATTCATAGATACTAAAGGGGGCTGCCTCCGTGGTTCAGTGGTCAGCGTTATCCTCTCAATTTAGAGATTCGATTCCCGGCAGGGAAGGAGAAAAGTTTCAGCAATTAGAATCCTTCCGTACTCCTTGCAGAATCTGGAAGCATGAATGAAATCAAGTATAGAACCCATAGGCAAAAAGTTACAGTTTCTCAAGTCAAAGCCCCTGATACCACTAACAAAGTTAAGGGGGAGTATACAAATGAAACAAAAAATCTAAATGTGATTTTCTCTACCCTCTATGGTTTATTAGCGGATATACAAATTATTCTTACGAAGGTTTATTTTCCTATCTACCATCATTTTAATCGCGATAAACCTTTCCGAAAATAGCTACACCACACACATTTCGTTATAGATTCAAAGGGAATAGTGATACTAAAAGTTTTAGAATTGAACGCTATACGCTGGTCTTAAAACCAATGCCCCTTATATGCAATCGTGAGAAGCAACTGAATATCGAAAGGACTTGAAAAAAAGACAAAGTATTAAACAATTCGAAACATTATTAACGGAATATCTTGGAAAAGGCTGATGCCACAAAAAAGTTATTGGAAATAAATTGTGTGTTTTAAAAGAGATCTATATTTATTGTATAGTACGTTTTCGTCTATCGCTTAACGGTTACCAGTTACATAAGATTATAGAAAATTTCTTCCAAATGTCGTGGACTTCACAGACTATTTCCAAAAAATTCAAGATATACATTATATTTGGCATGTCAATATCTTTAAGTTTTGGTATTTTAATCAAAATTGTTAGAGTTGTTTAGAAAATCAAACATTTCGAAGAATGTTTCGTGTAAAGGTTAGCTTGGGGAGGAGCATTTTCTTGAAAATCTTCGTGCAGCATCTTTGGAAGGTACTGAACCCAGATACCAAGTTTGGTATTTATCCGACTTTTCATTTTTGAGTTATGCTGTTCACAGACACACCCACAGACGGAGTTTTTTTTCTAAAAACAAATTTATTCAGGGGCCTCAAAACATGTATTTCCAGTAAACCCTTGGTATCGAATTTTTAGATAGAATGAAGAAAGTAAAAATAGTAAACGTTATGTCGAATTTGTTTGAAACATTAGAAATTGATAATCTCGTTTAAAGCATTTTCAACGATATTTCTTATGCACTGTATACTAAAAACATTCTTGTACACACTGCGTACTTGAGTGTTTCAGCGTATGATAGTGAATTCAGCGCAATGGACTGTCGTGCATACCATGTGCTAAATAAACTCTGTGCTGGGTTCATCTCTCATATGGGTCGTCCTCCTGGTGTAGTGATTACCATGCTAGCCTCTAGTTTCCGAGGTCGCGGGTTCAAACCCGGCGGAGAGCGATGGATTTTTTGGGCGTAAAAATCCTTAGCATGGCTTCCTTTGGAAGGGGTGTAAAGCGGTGGTCCCGTGTCGTAGATTTACGACACGTAAAAGAAGCTCAAGCCTGATAAAGAGACCTCTCAGCAAAATTACGCGCCCAATATAGAATGGGACAGTAAGGACCATGAAGAAGATTGTATTGAAGGAGTTGTATATTTTAACTGTTGGGGAGCCGAGCTTGAAGTAGTTGTAACCGCACGTATGGTAAAATCTTTCCGGTAGCCTTCACCCAAAATTTTTTTTTTAAAAAAAATATTAACTTTGTAATTTGGACTGTTTCTTTAAATATTATATATTCATGTTTGCCTCGGCTGCGTCAGTATTTTTTTTTTAAAGACATGAATTTGTTAACAGGGCGTGATGCGGCTGAAGAATGTAGGCTTACACACACATTATAATGTTTACTTCACTACATTTATTAACCATTGACACAATTTAAATAACACTTCACTGATATAGAGAGCTGTGAGATTCTTTTATTAATTACTTGCAGTTTTTAACACGTAAACTATTTTCGTCTCACACGAATACGTATTAAATTTCTCGAGGACACATCTCGCGTCCGGTTAGAAACACTGTCTGCAAGCAGCGCGTCCAGTTAGAGCGCTGTCTACAAGCAACTGACTTGATTTCTGTAATTTATGTATTTCTAAATTTCTGTATTTCAAGTCTCTGATTGGCTAATCCTAGTCCAATAGAATACTTTTATTTATCTTAAGCTTTTTTCTGGTTGTTGATTGGCTATTTTATAAACTGTCACAAAAATTACATTATTGTTGCTCCAAGAATGACTAGTAGCATTACTACACTTTCCTATTCATTATTGCCTCAAGGTTACCTCATTGTTACCAACTTTTAACCTATTATTCTCACAGCTCCTACATTATTAAATTACGTAATACATTCACATAACATTATTGAACATGTATACAATAATATAAACATTTACAATGACTAATATACACTTTTTATATATTGTTACATACACATATTGATTTAAGGCGGGCTGTTATTATTTTATATTACATAATTTGACTGAAATCATTTAAGTGTTAAAAATACTGCCTCAACCACAGCAGTTAAAGAGCGTACATAAATAAAACTCAATTTCAATTTCATCTCTCATGTGGGCTAGGCATTGCACTGTTAAACGTCATACCAAAATAACTTAGGCTTGCAACGATGAGGAACACTTCCTTAGTAGGAGGCGGCATTTCTCTGAAAATGATAATGCATACTAGTGCTGCTCTAAAGCTGCTGGGCATGAGTTCGAATCCGGTTAGGCCAGATTTTCAGACAAGTTTTTTTCTGTGAATATTTGTTTCGCTCATTAAGCGCGAATGCCGGCAGAAAAATTAATTAAACGGTGTTTCTCTTCTGCTTTCAAGTAGTCGGGCACGTATAGACTTTTATTCTGCCTGTCTTCCTTATGGTTCCGCACTGATTGGTATCAGTTCATTTATCAAATAACATAGGATATACCTATTTAACAGAACTCCAAATTCTGAAGTTGAAGAGTGAAATAATCTGAGTTTGGAAATTTCCTCTCTGCCATGACCAGATTTACTTTTAACGCCGAGGCACGCTGAGAACGAAACATTACTTTGAATTTTAAAGCATAGTAATATAATATCTTAATTAAGGCAGACATTAAAATACCGCTGGTTGCACAATTATTGGGGTCCAAAGTTCAAATTTTCTTTTGCAGGTGGCATAGTTATAATTATTATTATATTTTATTATAATTATCATTATAATAAAACACAACTTAGCTGGCATACCAACAGCAGTTTCTAAGTTATGGCCATGCTTCTATCATGTAATTTTTTAGGATACATCAGGTGCAATATTTTAAAGTAAAAGCAGCCCTTCCCAAAGTTGGGAAAATCCATAATCCTTTAACATAATCCATAATCCTTTCGTTAATCTCAGCCATGCAAAACAATTAGCAATCATGCCATTGCAAGTCACATTCCATCTATAGATCTCAATCTGTCCTGCTTTCAGTTGCTGAGTTACATTAAATAACGAGTTTGGTGTTTTATCAAGGAACCGTGCAGTAAACGAATGTTTCCTACAGCAAGATTCCAAAACCCTTATTGAAAGTTGCTTTACATATTATCACAGGCTGCATACAAGTAACTTCGATATATATTTTCTGTTCTGCGAGAACTAAATTCCTTTGCTTTGGTCAACAGAGCATGCTTTAGCTTCATTTTTATACTGAATATAGCTTTACTAATTTTATAGTTTTAAGTGGCTAAAGCTCATTGTGTTAGACCCGAGAACAGGGTGCTGCTAAAGGGAACGTTTAGGCTTATTGTGCCCAATAATGCTTAAGGTTATTTTCAGTTTTCAACCTCGGAAGATTATTATCGAGTTTGGTCCTTGTTGAGGCCGAGCTCTTTTTAGCGTGGAAGTGGGAGATCGAGCGGCAGGGCTCCTCAATGTTTTGGACAAAATACACAGTGCAACGATGTTTTACATAAATTGTTTTGCTAATATAATTAGTACAACGTTATTAATATAGGGCGCCGGGGTAGCTCAGTGGTTTCATTTCCGGCTCTCGTACTGAGGGTTCAGGGCTCGATTCCCGTCTCTAGGGTGACGATTTTAAATCGGCCCTATCCACGCTTTCAACTCTGACTTGCTCATGTGAAGTATCCCCAAGACCCAACGTGGTTCCTGTAAAAGCTGTAGGTCCCTTCATTCCACCGTCATCCTCAGCACCGTACCATCAGACACCCTGCACGTAAAAGAACCTCAAGCCCGATAAGAGGCCTCTGAGCAAAATTTTCGGTCTTTCTCGCCCAATATAGAATGGATCGCTAAGAACCATAGTAGTTAAAGAGCGTCCATAAATAAAACACAATTTAATTAATTTTTAACTGATTCCGTCCGCTAGGTGCCTCCACCTCAGAAATGGGTCCAGTAATCGCTAGTTGGAATGCGGTAACCCCGAAGGTCATATACCATATGGAGAGCGTTAGAAACAACGAGTTATTATAATGTAGTACTTTAGTTTCTGTTAAATAAGTGTAATTGAATTACTAGTTTGTGTTGCATCGCTAGTTTGCTGGCTATGTACAGAAACGACAGGAAGAAGTCAACGCATTTCTACCGTTTCTAGGGTATTTCATGACGTCATGGTTTTTATTTTATTGGCTGGTGCTGCTACCTTGTAGGTGTTATCACGCCTTGTGCTGTGTATCGGACCAATAAACATACCTATTCTAGTTCTATCAACTCATTGATTAAATACTAATATGTATAGCTGAGGAATGACCACCTTCCTCAACTCGAAAAGAGAAGGAGAGGTAACCAATCTCTCCTTTTAATAGGGTGGAAACCGACTTGTCAATCGTTCGCGAGGTTATTCGCGAATATACAGCAAATTCCTGTTTGGCAATGCTCTTTAAAGTATCGTAAATCAGTTCTCGAGATGTTAACATTTTAGTCCTCAAACATCACATGTAGTTTCTCACATAAATTAGCATTTAGTAGTTATTTACATGTTCTTAAAGCAGGCAAGTTATAGCCCCCTTCCTCCTTCAACGCACTAAGGGTGAATGAGGTGCTAGCGGATATATTAAGCCACGCTCTATTAACGCCTTATAGACGATCAGAAATCGGATGTAGTTTACTTCTTGTGGGATGTGTACAAGGAGGTTATTGCTAAGTATTTTTAAGAAGACTAGCAAGTGTACCGAAGTTTTGTCTTGCATTGGGTTTAGAGCCATTGAATCTTTTGACTTGAGGCTGCCATGTTTAATCTCAGAGTTCCACCTTCGTGACAGTGATCAAACCCGCAACTTTGGGTGCGGAAAGCCAGTGGTAAAACAGTAGCGCCACATGGGCCAGCAAGCTTGTGTGGTCGAACAAATGACCAAAATGAATTTCATAAATTTTACAGACTTTTTTTTTTTGGAAGAAACTGCTAAATATTTGACTGTCTCTGCCAGAAAATTTGAGCTTTAATACACACGAATCAGAGATACAAGTATACAAGTTTGTCTTAATAATCCACCCTTGAGGTAGCTTGATCCTAATTGTATACGTAAGATGTTTTGGGAGCTTTACCTCAACTAGAACAGTGTGTTCATTTTATTATGCTCACTAATTGATCCTTGCTTATCAGGGTACCTATCTCCTTTGAAGAACTTTGGACAATAGAAGGTGCGGAAGAGACCTTGTTCATTTTTGCTCAGCGATTTTCTTCGGCTGTTTTCTAATTGCGATGCAATGTAGATCTAATATCTCATCTAAAGGAAGGTTGAAGACCTCTTTCCTCTTACGACTAATCCCATAAGTTGGTAGAATAGCAAAGACTTGGCATATACGATCGTGATTCTTTAAGCTGTTGTAAAGAAAAGATGAGACTAATGAACTTGACACCCGGTTTTGTCCCTTTTAGCTGCGAGGTTGAGTGAACTCCGCTCTTGGTCGACCCACGCATATCCTAGGCTCCTGAAGGCCTTCGGATTCGCCTCGGTTCCTTTTCAGTAGGCATAGTCATGGAAGGGGTATTTGCCTTCTGAAAGACTCACCTCGACTATTAATTTGCCTTTCAGAGAGTAAATAAAAAAGGAAGTGTTCTTATTTATTCGTTTCCTTCCTGTCTCTTAGACATCTGTTTCTTTTGCCAAAAGTAACTGAAGATCAAAGGCGTATACTATTCAGATTGAAAGAAAATATTGTAAGAAAAATAGCAGATATTGTGGCTATTTAAAAACCTTTTTTCTATAGAACATGCAAACGAAACATACATTAGCTATAGTCTCCTCCTTAATATAAAATATTCGTAATTTAAATCTCAAGATTTCTTCAAGCACTACAGAAATAATTATAAAGACTAAGAATTTTATAACTCTCGATATGACCATATAAATCAAAGGGAGAGTTACTGGAACAATAAACAATTAAACCTATGTTATGTCATATTCGTGCATTTTTCTCCTCACATTATAACTTCACATAATCCCTTAAAACCAGAACTGAACTACGGGTTAAGGAATATAAACAGTGGTGTGAGCTACCTCACAAGGGCAAGTGTGTCATTCTATATAAGGAACATACTCTACTAACAACTGGATTTTACATCACAACGGATTATCCAGCACTGAATGAAAGGAAACCTTAAAGATGACATGTAACGTTGCTGAGGTCAGGACGATAGCCGCTGTCGGTGTTGCTGCAGCGACTTTGAAACCCTTTCACAAGTCCTCGACTTTGGTCCCTACAGCCAAGCGCTCAGAAGTATTCGTCACTACACAATTCGGCACATGTTGGCTAATTCTCTCCAGAAGGTTGGAAAATTGGATGTGTGACTCATAAATCTCTAGAATTGCTACACAAGATATTGATATACGAGCAATTGCCTTTAAACCTGGCTCACATGTTGTTTACATATTAGATCCAACAATACGATTTGAAACGAGTCCTACCCAAGTCAAGGAAATCGATGATGAGAAAAAGATCTACCAGGAAACAGTTCCATATTATAAAGAAAAATATTGTGTTGGCCACATTGTGGTGATTGGGCTGTTAATTTGTGCCCTGGTACAATTCGAAAGTTCTTCGCTGATACCTGTAAAATGGACTTACCCATTATTGACATCAAATTATTTGGTACGTTCGCTTTGAAAGGATCAGTAGTCCTCTTAAAACATCTTTATAGTTCTTGTCATTCACAGTGCCTCCCATATTCTGGTTTCCCCCAAATGATCCTGAATTTTAAAACGACAGTTTATATTTCAATCTCTTCAACAGGGATATTTGTAACAGTTTTAAAAACATTTTATAATCCTAACATTATTAATACTTTCTTTTAACATTGTTTCATCGTATGACCTTGTTCTTTTCGTATTGCCCTATTCAACCATTTATACGTTTGTATTTTGGTAATTGCGTATTTGTAATGCTTTTTACAAGAGGCAAACTAAGAAATATGGACTTGGCCGTGTGGTAGAAACAAAACACAACCGTTTGCATATCCTAAATCAGTTTCTATTGAACTCACGTGGAAGAAAAGATTAATTGCGTAAGGCACTTTATGAATGCCCCAGGGGAGTTCATTTTGGGAAAAATTAAATAAATAGTACTTCGAAAGCGGCTAATGCTGTTACAAAACAAAATATTTGACATGCCATATTTCTGTATGTTCATCCGTTATACAAACTTACACAAAAGTAATTCACAATGAAGAAGGCCATTCACAGAAAACATAAGATATATGCTTTATTCTCCATTGAAAAGCCTTAAAATTTTGGTATTTAATCAAAATCGTTAGCCAATTTTGAAAAAAAAAGTGAAATAGAACGAAATTGTTGTGGCTAGATCGTTCGACAAAGCTGAACTTAAATGCAATGTTTGGTATCTACGCGACTTTTCATTTTTGACTTATGCTGCTTAGACACGCGCTCGGATTTTTTTTCGGAGAAACCTCTATATTCGAATTTTTTAATGTAATGCAGTACTTCCTCTACTCACCATAGGCCAAAGGCAGTAAAAGTAAAAGCATTCTAGTCGTCCTCCATGGTGTAGTGGTTACCATGCTAGCCTCTAGTTCCCCAGGTCGCGGGTTCAAACCCAGCGTAAAAATCCTTAGTATGGCTTCCTTCGGAAGGGAAGTAAAGCCGGTGGTCCCGTGTCGTAGATTTACGGCACGTAAAAGAACCTCAAGCCTGATAAAGAGGCCTCTGAGCAAAATTGCCGGTCTTTCACGCCCAATATAAAATGGGACGCTAAGAACCATAGTAGTTAAAGAGCGTCCATAAATAAAAAAAAACCTAAAAGCATTCAGCACTAGATGTCGCCACCTTGTAGCGGAATTTAATTTTTCTGCAAAACATGAACCTGCATATTCAACGTCATTGTGTTCCTTGTAGATGAAACGCTAAATTTGTTTTTGGTCGACCACACCACAATACACTGATTACATATGTCGTAACTGGACTGTTATGGCATCCATAATACAATACATTGTGATCTTACTCGTCGTTGCGCGCAGTTCCCCATACCTTTCAATACCTTCAAAGTAACAGTCCACTGGGATCCATTCCCCAGATAAACAATGAAATATGTGCATTTACTATAAAAAATAAATTCTCTTCATTGTAATTGTAATATTCTAATAAATTGAGTTTACTTCCTTTGCTTCAACATGTGTTGCTTTCACATTACGTGCAAAACATCAACAAATGCGGCGTGCAGCCAACAGTACTGCCATCTGTTGCACTACACGGAAACACTCAAGGTCCTTGCCATCAATGCTGCCATCCGATCAGCACAATTCCACACAACAATATAGGATATTTTTATAAAATCTCAAAGTCTAGAAATTGCAGTGTGTTCGACCAAAACAGTCTTATAATGAACTTTCATGGCAATCCAATACTTATTAATATTATAATTGTAACAACGGTAGGTTAGTTCCTTCTCCAAGAACAATTATGTGAAATTTAATTAGTAATTTAAATTACCTATTAGAAAGAAAAAATTAATAAAGGTTGTATCTTCGTTTTTATCCCCACCACATAATTTGTTAGGAATAGAACTCAAAATCGCATAAGCAAATGGGAAATCTGATTCTGGTTGAATATGAAGTGATTAAGAGACTCGTATGAAAATTACGAAACTCTCTACCACTTGTTTTATAAACATACTCGTATCTTAATTACTACCATTATAGTCTTGTGGCATAATATACTATTAGAGAGTGTAAAAATCTATGCACATAAGCAAGTTCTTACTAAGGTTTAAGATTTAATAGCAACATTGTTTGTTAGGCAATACTGAAGTGGATGTATGTTACAGCAATGTAAGCAAAACATATTATTCAATTTAATATGCTTAAACGGAATGTGGCAGTGTTACATTCAGAATGCCGGGAGGTACAACAATCCTAATGTGAACCTGCTGTTTCGAAAGCTGGCGAAGTTTCAAGGTTTGTTTCTGTAGTGAAGCAGGCCTTGACTTGAGACTTGCCAACTCGATCTGGAGAAACAAAACAGTCTCAGCATGCCATACGTAGAGGACTGGATCCAGGATGAGGAAAGATCGTTACACATATTAGTATTATTAACATCGTTTTAATTCAAAGAGAGGTATCAAATGAGTCTGTCCGTATGTGTAGCATATGTTTTAACAAAGAACGAAGAATAAGTGAATCCCAAAATCCTTCATAATCGTTGGTGTATAAAATGCTAGCCTCAGCTATTCTAGAGATATAGCGATATTTAGCCAAAACTGGCAACATTGGTAAGCCCTTTCTCCTCTTGCACTCTCAAATGTGTACAATATGGAATATTCACTACTTTATTTATAACTTGTATCTGCTGTAATAATGCAATCCATTGTGTATCAGAAAAGTACTAGATGAGATACTCAGTGACTTTAAACATTGCCAGAAAAATTCTCCTGAAAATGATATAAAATGCAAAAATACCTTGAAATGTATCAACAATAAGAGCTCATCTCCGTAGTCGAGTTGTCAGCGCTCTGGATTTTGAACTCAAGGGTCGCGGGAGAATTTTTCTTTAACAGCATTACCTTCGCTCCTAAAAATACTGGAAGTATATAAATGCGAGTATATTTTTGGCGAATAAGTAAACGAAATAACGTTAAAAAAACCTACAATATAGTTACTAACCCACCAGTTGTTTCTCAAATCAAAGCCACCGTAGAAATTAATGGAGGCCTGAAATAAGTCCGTCCTCCGTGGTGTAGTGCTAGCCTCTAGCTCCCGAGGTCACGGGTTCAAACCCGATGGAGGGCGATGGCATGGCTTCCTTCGGAAGGGAAGTAAAGTCAGTGGCCCCGTGTCGTAGATTTACGGCAATTAAAAGAACCTCAAACCTGACAAAGAGGCCTCTAAGCAAAATTACCGGTCTTTCACGCCCAATATAGAATGGGACGCTAAGGACCACAGCAGTTAAAGAGCCTGCATAAATAAAACTCAATTTAATTTAATTAAGTAACAGATCAAAAGTCAAACACCTTGTGCCATCATCGCCGTCACTATGGTCACCAGAGGTGGACGAGAAAGAAAGGAATACTCTTCCGAAGCCAAACTATTAACATAAATGAAAACGAAAAAGAGTATGTTCCTAAAAAAACACACAATGAAAATTCTTTCTCAAGCTTGCACAGTCCAAGCGGTCTTTGGTTTTGGAACTTGAATGAGGAAGCTCTTTATATGCCGAATATATCTGCAATATCCAAGGATGAACGGCAATTGACTTTAGCAGGTAACCAGCTCTTAGATGTCATTGTTCCCGTAGAACTACAGCACTCGACATGAGACATGTTCCCCGAAGACCCAGTGAACCTGCCTTGCCGGTCATTAGTGCAGGACAAAGCCTGCAGAGGATTGCGAAGTTGAACTAAGGCAATTAGTTGTCGAGGTCACTTCGTGCCTCCAGAGCAGTAATTAACGTATGCCGCAGAAGTTTCGGCAGCGTTGTCCTCGTCGTCGTGCATGATGTCAGAGTTCTAATATGGGGTGCCTCGGGAGGTCACGAACTGCTATCCACACGTTGACTTCCTTCCGCGTGTCTGAGAACACTGTGCCGTGGGAGTGAGTTGCATTCACTTGCGAAGTTTTTTGGATCTGGATTGCTGTGTATGAATTTGACCTTGCTGGTGAGAGGTAGAATCTACTCCTTTTCCGTAAAAGGCCCCGTAGAAAGGAGTGTGAAAGCCAAATAATGAATCTTAAAAGGTTTATACATATAGTATTATTAGTGAGCTTTTCTCAGAAGCTATGCAAACATATATTTCAAAATATCTGAGCATGTATACAAGATTTCCTTATGCTTGAGTTATGAGGTTCGCTTCTCGAGAACGAAACCTGTATTAAAAGGATTATAATTCTGAAAGTATACTATATAATACAAAGCGTTCAAGATACAATACATATGCCTCTAAAACATCTGTTTAATATTAGAAACCAAGAAACATTCAAGTTAAGATATTTTCAGTCTCATAACCTACAGCTTCCGATAAAAATGTACAAATAAAAACGCATGTATAAGATATATGTTTTCAAACATTTCATTCTGTCCTTTGAAAACTGTAATATAAAAATAATTACGTGTAGGGAAGTTTGCAGAACCATTTTAAACTGTAAAACAATTGTTTCCTTAGCGGCTATGTTTTTTTCGGATATGTTTGTATTTTTGATGAAAAATCCAAGCACGAAAAGCAACAGTAGACTACCTCAAGTACAATTATAACATAAGAAGGAATGTACCCTGGGGTTGATAATTGCCACCAAAAATAAGAATTATCAATCGCAACATAAACCTGAAGAATATTTTATTTTATGAGCGGTGGTTGAAGACCATAAATTAGTCATTTTACCTTTAGAAATGTTTTAGTTGCGGAATGGATCAGCTGATTTTGGTTGATCACGCTAGTTACACAAAAAAGACATCTAGAGTCCGAAACTCCGAGTGGATTACTGGTGTATCATACGGTGATGTTATTAATTCGCCAAGGAAAGTGTCAGAACTAATTTATGTTAGAGAAAAGGATTGTTATATAAACACTGCATGCTAAAAATTCGTTTTGTACGCAATGCTCCGAATTCCAGTTCCATATTATCCATTTTAACGAAAGCGAATAATACCCGCACCAATTTACTTGGTTGGGTGCTTGAAGGTAGCGTTGGGAGGGAAAGAGGAGAGTTAATCATGAACTCCACTCTACCTCAAATAGGGACATTCGTCTTCATCGCATACTGCCTTGCCGTTATAGCATTTCAGCTTCCGTATGGAGACCCCGCGGTTGAAATTTTCAGCACTTTTTGCTTTCTTTGTAGATAGAGGAAGTTTTGTAATCCATGCAAAAGTTCATCATCGAGGTTTCACCAGAAATTTACGTCAAGAGATTTCCTGAAATCTGCCACATAAAGAACATTTTTGGAAACAAGAGGTTGTCTATGTGTATGTGTGTGTGAACAGTATAAGTTGAAAATGAATCAATTAATTGTTCTTCCATACTGATATGTGTGTAGGACAAAGTTGATAGGTAGAATCAGAGAACTGAAAAATTGAATACCATAAGCAGGATTTGAACCACAGATCCTCCGATTTCGGTCGGTTGCTCTAATCACTGACCTACCATAGCAACATGCCGGTATGATATTAAATTCTTCCAGCTGACTCTAACTGTTTTGAGATGACATACCCCAATGGCGACTTACAATGCCGTAAGTACTTTAAGTCCCTGGTTTCATAGTTTATCTTCTATTGGGTCAATTAATGAATTAATTGTTCCTCCACACTGACATGTGTGTAAGTCAAGGTTGGAAAGGTAGAATTAGAGGATTGAAAAACTCCAAAATGAATCGACGAATATATAAGTATCGGTGCATTTAAGTCCAGCATCTTTCAGGGATTCAAAGCGAAGATTTCCGCGAAATTCATCCATCCAAAACAACCCTTTACATGGAATATGTATCCTTATTCTTTATTTTCTCAAAAACGTCCGTACTGGTTCAAACAACACGTCACATGCTTGAGAAATTGGTACGGCGAATAAAATGTTTAGCTTGAATTTTCTCCAATTAGACTTTCCGTCTTCATTGCTATAGCGTTTTTTGTATATGGAAGTCATGAGATGACGAAAAAAGCTTTTAAAAACCGCATAACTCCTCAGAATAGCAATATGCTTCAAATAGCGTTAGCAGTTTTTCAGATATTTCCTTTTTTGGGGGCGAATTCACCGATATTTTAAGAATTACCCTTTTGAACTATTATGTTACTTTGCTTCTCATCCATCCATGCAATATCAGGCTTGCATGTTCAATCCCACTTGCTTTTTAACAGCAGACTCGTTTCAGTCTCGTTTAAACATATATCTATAACAGTATGGAAGCTATTTCTGACGAATACTGTATACCACAATTAACAAGAAGTTCATAGAAAAGTAAGCCCAATTCTCAGAACTGCTATGGAAATAAATTAAAAATAGTGGGAAAGGTATGATTGCTATAAAACAGACATTTTGTTTATGTCCAGCCTGTGTGTCTCAACCCAGTGAGCCTGAGCTCTCTCAATTTTGGTTGAGGCTTGTTATCTTGATAAGGTTTTTTCCTGGGGTTTCCCATATACGCACAAGACAAATGTCAACTCTTAGCTCAGTGTAGCTGGGCTTGGTTGAGGATCATTTCTCCGATTTCAATCACTGCCCCTGTCTATTTGAGTTGTTAAAATAAATGTTAGGCGGAGATTAAATGGCGAAAATTGCCAAAAATCATACCCATTTTTTTTGAAATGTCCTGTTTAATTTGATTTACACTTTAATATTGTAGGAAAAATTATTGTATTTGAAATATATTTTAGAAATCGTACTGCATCTGTCATGTTGTCTGAATTCTGCGTCACATCACAGAAGTTCCTTGGAGTAAAGTAGTAAAAATCACCTTATTTTAGGAGTAGGAGTAGGACTAAGTACGGAGGGGAGACTTTGCACCTCGACCTACAAGATTCTTTGTGCCTAAGTCCTTGACGGGGTGCCCCCGGGAGGGGCCATGAAGAGAGAGGAGACAAAGGCGGCCGGACCAGGAGGCACGAAAGGGCAGAGGGCAGGGTCCCTACCTTTTACAGATTGAAACTCCCCGGATGGCAGCCGGTTCATCCGGCTCCCCTCTCCTCTGCAGGCTTGCATATCCCACTAAGTGGCCGGGTCTCGAAGACGACCACCATTCCGGGGATCGAAGGATTACACAGAGCATCCTTTGCTATGCAATGCCCGGACTCCCGCCGACACTTTCAACTCTGAAACAGACCAAGGAGATGGAAGGTGAAGTGAAATGAGAATGGACGTGAAACGGAGGGACAGAAAATTGGAAGATATAGTAAACCTTCCCAGCATTCGCCTAGCGGCCCAGGAAAACTCCCAAAAACCCGTGGGAATCGAACCCACGATCTCCCGAATGTGGGCTACCGACGTTACCGCCTGAGCCACTGGGCACCTATCTTAAGGAAAGCTTTCCCTACAAATTGGCACCACTGTTAAATATGACAGTTTTCGTATATTCAAGCAATGTGGTTTACTTCCTTTGCAAATATATTGTAATGTTTTCTCCATTTTTATTGAGAACAACCTTCTTTCTCAGAAATTATTGAAGACAGATAAAGATTAATTATTCCTGATACATATTAATCAAAACTTTTATAATTAAGAAAAAAATTCCTATCTGCTTAAAAACTACATTATTATATAACATGTAGAACAATGAAATAAGAAGCATGCAAGTTTATCTTGTATGATATCTTAAAAATTTCCTGAACTAATGGGTAATGAAGTTAGCAAATTTAACACTGGCATAATGTGGTTATTAATCCCTCCTTTAACACTTAAAACAATTATCTCCTATTCCTGCTCTTATAAAAGTTCAAAGTAGGTTTGGTTTGGATATCTGTGTCTTGTTAAGACAATTATAATAAATGGTGATGCTGTTTACAGCCTGAAGTGAGAGTCTTGGGCATAAAGTAATAACACACACACTTTCCCTATTAATGATGTCAGTATAGAATATCTGTTGAGAAATTTCAGACAGCTTGAGTGATTCTGTTATAGATAAATACTCAATCGACGTTGATATTGCTGTGTTTGCCAAAAGTTGGGTGATGCAACTGGAAATGTCCTTAAGTTAGGGACAATGTGATCGATCTTTCGCGATGACTTGACCAAACCGATCACAAGGCCAGTCTCTGGTAACACGTCGTTCTAAAACAAAGTAAACAAAACTAAAACACGTTTTTCAGCTTAGTTTCCAGACTTTTACAAACGAAAACGAAAGACCAGCAATTATCTTGTTGCTCTACAAACACAAACCTGACGATGTGTGCTCCGCCTAAATGGGATGAAAATGACGTAACTGTCTGCCGCCATGCTCTCTGGTATTAGAGCATAGTGAATTTAATTGCATCTCTCAGCATTCTAATTACATTTCATAACGAGGTTTCTGCTCTGAAAGTTTGCTTGCAATATTTATTCTGAGGAATAATGTAGCTTAGAATTTTGGCAAGCACTACACAGATTGGACACGTGAAGTTACCAACTGCAAAACTTTAAAAGATAATATATAGGGCGTTTCATAACTAACACATAATACCGATAAAATCAAAATAATCTTTCTTTTAAACTTGCCCAAGTACGTTAAGTTTAATATTTCGAGAGAAATATTTTACAAAAAACCAAACTGTCAGGCATTGCCTTACAGGAAATAATGTCATCGACAACCATTTTATTAGTACTGAATTTTCCACAATATCTCAAGAAAGAAAGAAAGAAAGAAAGAAACTTTTAAAACCTTTATGGAAAAATCTCCGAATATGTATAATTAGGATCAAATTTCTGTTTTGCAATTCTGCTTTTTTAAAATTTCAAACACACTGGACGTGTGCTGTGTACAAATAGCGCGTTAAATTTTAAAACTTTATTTTCTTATATCCTTGTTTCCTTACGGTTTTCCACTTTAGACAAAAATTGCGTAATCGCGACGATTTTAATTTATTTCTAATTTTCAGTGTCCTTTGAAGGTGGATGAACAGATCTAAGGAGCATTTTTTTCCTATGAAATGTACTTTCGATTTAGGATTTTAATAATTTAATACAACTACTGGTATTTATAAAATTAAAAGTATTCTACTGTTTAAATATTTTTTGTCACGTTTAAACTTCCCATGGGGAAAAATAGTAATATTTGATAATGAAGAACTTCATTCTAGGAATAACATGCAAAATGTAAATTTTAAATTATTTAAATCTCTATCACTGAAGCATTTCACATGCAATTCAATGCTTAGTTTCCGAAGCTTGGTATGTTGTGTAAATAGGATCTTGTCTTTTAATTTTCTGCTTTAATTATGTTGAATAGCTGTATGATAAAAAGTTTAGTTGGATTGGTTAAAATGTTTATTAATTAGAGAATTCAGCATTGAGTACCCTTGAAAGACAATCTATATAGTTCTTTTTTTCTGAAAGATGGTTCGTTTTTAGTTGCATAGAAGACTCCATACATTTTTTTTTTCCATAAAGAAAGTTTGGTTTGTCTAGTACAGTTTAATTTTTTATTTGTAACAAAAACTGTTTTATTCTTGAAATCGGTGTAAAATAAAATGTTTAACAGAAACTGAAAGGATTGAAACTCTGATAATGACAGGTGTTAGTAATCAAAGACAAAAATAAGTGTGTGACTTTTCAATGAATCTCATGCAAATTAGCAACCTATTCACATGTTACCATGAGTAGAATAGAAATACATTTCGAAGAACCCGGACACGCCAGAGATATAAAAAGGCCCAGAAGACCTCAAAATATAAATTTTACGTGTCCGAGCACTTTAAAAATGAGTTCATTTTAGTTTTATTGGTACTGTGGGTTACTGATGAAAAACCTTGTAACTTTCTTTAATCTACACAGTTTTATTTTCCATAAAATGTAGTTTTACATTAAAAATTTCTGATATATTTGGTGAGCTCCTCTGATTTTTTCCGCAAAGTAAGCGGCATACTTTAAATGTTAAATGGTCCTTCCTGATTTTGTTATGAGCTCTTGCTAAGAGTACGTAATATTGTGGATAGTCAATGTTGGCCTAATTTTAATCAGTTTAACGTTGTATTAAGTTTACAGCCCACAAAATCCGTGTTAGCTTAGCGCTGTTGAAACTATTTCTTGGGAATGTTCATATTTAGAAAAATAAGCTTTTTTATGAATACTTTATAGAATACGTATGGAAATAAATTGTCTACATAATTCAGGGAGAAAGTCATGCGAATGTTACAAATAGAATTTTTTTAAATAGCTAAGGTTCTATATCCTTTTAAGATGGTGTAAAACCGAATAAAGTATAATGCAATTTATTGCCAAAAAATGAGACATCAAATAGGGGAAAATTACTAATTTATAGCACCACCCCTGCGTGAGAAAATCTTATTCGGGGGGAGGGGGATTCCTCCCACATAAGGCCGTACATAGCTTACAAGGTTAAGCACAAATTAAAATTACTGAACAATAATGAGCTAAATAAATATTTATGACCATACAACAATAACACACAATAGTTAATTTTAAGTTACAAAATCTAATTTTGTTATTCTTTAGTAACTAACCCTTTGGTTTAACAAGTTTGTCTGAAGCCCATTAACATCTAAATGATACATATATATGCAGATTATCAAGTTATTTCAAGATAAACATTACTCTGGCAAAGTGTGCCGGATGGGGTCGAACCGTGGTCCGTCGGAATAAAGGTTAGTAGATCACCATTACGAACATGACTAGCATTCGTCTTAATACTTCCGCAGTTATGAGCTGCAAATGAATTCTTATATTTACCAGCATTATGAAGTAAGAATTTGTATTGTGTGCCATATTTGGACCATTAACTCATGAGAAGATCTTTATTTGTTCTTATACTTCTTCGGCTATTTAAACATTTTAGAATAGCTTTCCAAGTGAGGATGGGAAACAAATGCAACTTTGTGTATTTTGCACATCGTTCAAATACTAGCAGAGAAAAAGCATTATGCAACGCTAATTTATTTATATCACACTTCAAATGCAGAAGGCATTATCTTAGGAAAGTCTGTTTAACACTGTAAAAGTAAGTTATAATTTTCTTGAAGAATGAAGACAAAGAAACAGCTCTAGCATGTCAAATTCGTTTTAAAATGTTTTTAAATGAAACCTTTGTTCAGGTTATTTTTGGTACATAATCCCTGCCTAGTAAGCTTTCACGGCCGGATTCAGAATTACAACCCATACAGTTAGCGAAAATATCTCGTGCGAGTGGTCTTTGTATAAATACCACAGCATTTCCGATTTTCGCCCAGAAGACTTCGAACACTGATGATGTTTACCCCAGTTGTGAATAAAACGTCTGGACGAGAAAACTCCAGCAGACCACGGCTGGAAGATACACGTGGTCATAATTAAAGCAGTATTTTTAACACCTAAATGATGTCAGTTAAATTATATAATATAAAATATAATAACAGCCCGCCTTAAAGCAATATGTGGATAATATAATATATAAAATGCATGTAACAGTCATTGTATTAATGTTTATATTATTATGCACATGTTCAATAATGTTATGTGAAATTATTACGTAATTTAATAATGTAGGAGCTGTGAGAATAATAGGTTAAAGGTTGCTAACAATGAGGTAACAATGAGCTAGCCTTGAGGCAATAATGAATTAGAAGGTTTAATAATGTTACTTGTGATTCTTGGAAGCAATAATGTAATTTTTGTGACAGTTTATAAAATAGCCAATGACCAACCAGAAAGAAGCTTAAGTTAAATGAAAGTATTCTATTGGAGTAGAATTAGCCAATCAGAAACTGAAAAAGGGCAAATTGTACAAATTCAGAAGTCAGTTGCTTGTAGACAGCGTTTCTAACCGGACGCGAGAAGCGTTCTCGAGAAATTTAATACGTATTTTGTGTGAAACAAAAATAGTTTACATGTTAAAAAGTGCAAGTATTTAATAAAAAAACACAAATCTCACAGCTCTCTCTCTCTCTCTCTCTTTCTCTTTCTATCAGTGACGTGTTATTTAAATCGTGTCAAGCATTAATAAAAGGAGTAAAGTAAAATTATAATCTGTGTAAGCCTACATTCTTCAGTCGCACCACTCCCTGCTAACACATTCATGTCTCTAAAAAACTGACGCAGCCGAGGCAAACATAAATATATATAATATTTAAAGAAACAGTCAGAATTACAAAGTTAACATTTTTAAACATTTTTGGGGCAAAGGCCACCGGAAAGTACATTTAGGGAGAAGGCTACCGGAAACTTTGTACTATACGTGCGGTTGCAACTACTTCAAGTTCGGATCCCCAACAGTCGAAATATAATACATCTTCTTCAAACTGGCTTTTCATACGTAGCCAACGTGGCTTTTCAAACCTTCTTCATAATATGTCTTGAATTAGCTTCGGTTGAGAGGTTTACGATGGAACATAAAGCTGTTTATTAGTTTGAAAAGTAAAACCGACACGTTTATTGCAACCTATTTTGAACAGTGCATTTAGGCCTAACTGAGGATAGTGCAAGGATAATATAACATCCATTGCAACTTTAATTTGCAGTGCTTTCTTTCCCATTAAGCTTTGTCATTACCTTACCTACCAATAAAAGTTTGATAGATTACAAATCAATATCAGATGTGCCAAACAGATTACATTTGCACTCGCGTCGCCACTCCCCACTTCGCTGACATGGGTGGGCAATGTTGCTCAGTCACGGACTCGTGAAGTGTCACCAAGGCACTCCTCCCTGACTGAACTTTCCCCAGGTCTTTCTCAGTCCTCATAAATGGCAAATTCTTAGGGGTAGCCTTAACTTAAGCTTGGAACGTTTCCTTCATAATTATAGTTTCATTTCATACCTAATCTGTGTTCACTTTCCAAGGCGATGTATGCTGTAAAGCCTCTTGTATACGATCAAATGTTTGTCAAATTCAATACTTTACAGATCTTTCAAAGTTGTCACAACTTTACAACTTTTCTTGTCAAATTGCTTCCAATACTTCTAAAGTCTTTGAGAGTGTTGAAAACAAATATGGACATGCTCTAAACGATCAAAGATTTGACAATGATTTGATAGCTTTATCCAATGAAATGCGAGTATTTACAGTGCGTCACGAAATCTGCAACATGGCTGAAAGGGAAAAGTAAACAAAAATGGCTACCCGGCCAAGATATGTCGTATGCGAACTGATTAGGTTATACATAAGCTGGTCATGTCCGTATGTGTAGGACTCCGTGGATTATCACAAGATGAAAGCATATGAAGAAATAATTGCCAGGCAGATTTTCAAACTAAGTATACATTAATGCAATGTTATATAGTGTGGTTAACCTATCAGTTGGTGTTCTTTCCATTGTATTCCATAATCGTAATGTGATTTCATTGGATATAATACGTGAAAGTGCTACATAATATTGGTAAAGAACAGTATTTCATTGCAAACTGTTATACCGTGACGCAAATAGTAAATTGCTTTATGCGTGATAAATTATTTATTAATGTGTTCTGAAGGGTTTCGGTTTGAAAAAAAGACAACTTGTAAATACAGATTTACGATTTTGTCAATTCTTGTCCAATCTTGTCACACACTGAAAAATGTTGGACAATTTTTCTTGAAAACTCTTGAATTGAAAAAGAAGTTTGATCGTGTACAAAGGGCTTAAGACGAGCGTTAAACACTAACAATTTAAAAAGCTTCCCTTTGGCCGGCAGTCGGGCTGATTCCCATTTGTATATTGCCTGCTTCTATGTAGCGTTTAATATTCCTGTTTCTCAGAGAAGGCACGCCTTTCTGTAGCAACATTAATTATCGTCGTTGAAAAGAATCAATGATTCAGAATGTAAAACAAGGATACGTTTCGAGCTTTCATTCCATTCCTTAATGTCAAATGATTGATGCATGCTTTAAATTAAAAACATACACGCACTGATACTAAACGAAATTTTGTGTACACATCGGCATAAAAATGCAACATTTTCTGCATTTCATAGCATAGCAATATTTTTTATTCTTCCCTCATTCTACGCTTTTGTTGAACATTAGGAACTAAAACACTTATTTACATTTTAATTTTAACGTAACCTAGAAAAAGTAGTTCTGTTGTCGACTTTTGAAATCAAACATTGACATGAAGAAACCATTGGGAAGAAAGAGAGTGAGAGAAGAATCTCAGCAATTACGTGGCTAATGCGAGCTGAGCTAGGCCCTCCTTTGACTTAGCAATAGAAGGCTGCAGAAAACCCAAATTCCATTCAGATCGACAAGGTTTGAGATGATGCGCAACCGGCCGACTTGGAGCAGATGATGTCATCCATTTTTTTCCTCTTCTGGACGAGTTCCAGGACGAAGGAGGTAGAACCGGAATAAAATTGTTGTAGCAATAAAAAAATAAAGAAGGCTACTACAGCACCGGGCGGGTTTGTGTGTTGGCAATGCTGCCTATATAATTTACGATCCCGGTGGGCAGAGAGAGGTACATTCCGTTTTCCTATGTTGCAGCAAGTGTTTCCACCTGTTGCCGATTCTCAACAATAAGTTACGAACCGACCTAACTGTAACATAGGTTGTAAAATTTTTCGAGCTCACGCATCCATCTCCGCTTTCTCTTCGCACAGTGGGCAGCCTTAGCGATTGTGTTGTGTTCCTGGCACTTTACACATACACACAACCAAAGAAACTGGAGTACACGTGGGCCGTAAACTGGGCTTTCAAACTTGGGCTCTTCGCATTAGAAATATTTATGTTACCTTTAATTTATAACGGCTGTCATAATGCATTAAAACACTCCGGCCTCTCGGCTGAAAACCGGAAAAATGCTATTTTATTTATTGTATACTCGGGTATAAAAAATAAAATTAATTTTCAGGTTAGTTTCTAGTGAACGGGCATAAATATATCAGAAGAAAACATTATTATCCTGGTGTGAGAACCAGTTATACTCTTGACTTTTTTATCTCTTCATTTGTGACAAACAGATGCCCACGCAGAGAATAAGGGACAAAATCAGCAACTATGGCGGATGATTTAAACTTAGTGCTCCAGTAATAGGCAGAACATTGTTTTTCTGACGTCTGGCTGTACCAAAATGTAGCAAGTAATCAAACTGTCTTTATTTCTTCAATTGGCTAAGTTTAAATTTGGCGAAATGGACTAAGCACAGTAGGTATATGTAGCCAGATTCTTTTTAAAGGGTACAGATACACAATTCTCATTTTAATTTTGGATAATAAAACACTTAAAATTATCCACTCAAAAGTTTATTTTGTAAAGAATTTTTATTAACACAGAAAAACTCTGAATGCTTTCAAGATCAGCGGGGCATTGAGAGAAATACACGGTTTAAAGAGCTTGACGAACGAGTGAATACAATTTGGATTGCATGTGTATGAAGAGAAGAGACTATCCTTTGCTTAAGCGCCAGTAGATTGTCTTGATATAAAAGGAGTTCTTTGTCACGAAGAGTGATGAGATGAGTGAGCGGGAAAGCTTAGTGTTGGGCAGAGCTACTATTGTGGCTTTTCTTTGCACATGCGCACTTAGCCTCTTCTCTCAACAGCAATGACTTCTCATGAGACCAGCATTAATTGTATTCCATCGGTTGAATTGTTTCGCACCATTAATGCTAGTGGAAAATCGAAACCATTATAAATGTTGCTATTTTACTATAAGACTACTTAAGTAACGTATCCTAAAGCAATATTGATGGTTAATTGTTCTTCCACAGATACTTAGATTCGTGTTAATGTATTTATGGGCAATGTAGTTCGATTTTCAACTTCAAGTAAACGGATGTTATAAAAATTTAATTCTTTTTTATTAACAACTACAATTTTAGGTTCCAACTTTACATTTACCATTTACTATATAGGCCTATAAAATACTGCATAGGCTAAAGTTGGAAAGGTAGAATCACACTGAAAAATTCAATGCCTGTTGTGGCATTAAATTTTTACTTTCTCTGCTACGCATAGTAAGCAGGGGAAGTATAGCATTCCATCCAAAAATTCGATACCGAGATTTCACAGGAAATATATGTTTTAAGGCCCCCTGAATCCAAAAAAAATCATTTTTAGAAAAAGGTCCGTGTGTGTGTCTGTGTGACTGTGAACAGCATAACTCAAAAACAAAAAGTCGGATAAATACCAAACTTGGTATTTAGATTCAGTTTCTTTCAAAGATGCGACACGAAGATTCTCGAGATAATCCCTACCCTAGCCTACCCTTTACATGTAACTTTTTCGATAATTTGGATTTTCTCAAAAATGGCTAAAAAGATTTTGATTAAAATATCATATGTTTAAGATATTTTTATTGCAAATGAAATGCATGTTATGAATTTTCTGGAAATCCACAAACGTCCTCTTTATTCTGAATGACTTTCGCATAACTGGAAAACCGTAAGAGACAGACAAAATTTTACTACACAAAAAATGTATCTTTCGTTAAAACACACAATTTGTCATATGTTTTTTGTTTTTGGCAGAGTGAACCATTTCCGATATTTTCCGTATTATTTGTGTGAATGTTCCAATACTTATACTTTATCTCAAATGAGAATTCGTTATTCGTTTGTTTGTTTTTGCTTTTTTGTTTTTTTAATGTTCTTGACTTACAAAGAGAATGGAATGCTCCACATAACAATTAGCTCTTAAAAGATTTGATTATTGCTTAAAGCCTGCCGTATTCCGCTTACACCTAGAAAAAATTAGCAATAAGACAGTTTCTGCAAAGGTTTATCTGGATTAACATGAAGTAGGTGGAAAATAAGCGTTTGTAAAAATACGAGGGGCACTATTTATATTTTGAACCTTGGCAACCCTGAATGTTGTAGGTGCCATCTGACGTTTCCAGTGGAAAGTTTGACATTTTTTACCATAATCTACTTCAAACATTTTGTCAATAGAGAGTCATTTGTTTTGTTTACACTAACTTGAAAATTGTGTGTCAACAAAAGCATGGAATTAACTCGTGAAAATGGTCGTGCAATGATTTATTACGACTTTCGACGTGGATTATCAAGACAAGAGTGCATCGATCAACTAACTTCCACATTTGGCGACGAAGCTCCATCCTTTGCCACTGTGAAACGCTGCTATAACGACTTTAATCTGGCCGCCGTTCGCTCAATAATGAAGTTCGTGAAGGTCGTCCAAAATCAGTTGTTATGCCAGAAAACATTGATTCTGTGCAAAAACTAATAATGAAAGATCGTCATGCGACATATTGTGAAATTGAGGCAACCCTAGGCATTCGTTCCACCAGCATATATAAAATATTGCATGATTATTTAGCCGTGAAAAAGATTTGCTCTCGTTGGATCCCACATGATTTGACGCAATCTCCAAAAGATGCTCGTGTCGACTGGTGTATAAAAATGCTCAAGATGAAGCAAATCCAACAAAAGTTGTTCGCACTCGAAGCACTTCGAAGCAAATGGTCGCCTGCTTTTTCAACAAAACTGGCCATGTGGAAACAGTGCGTTTAGAGGAACATAAAATGGTCAATGCCGAATGGTACACAACCATTTGTTTGCCGGAAGTCTTCGGTGAAGTAAGGAAAACCAACAAGAACCGTAGGATCGTTCTTCATCAAGACAATGCGAGCGCTCACACATCTCGTCTAACAACAGAGTATTTGAAGGCTCAAAAAATCGAATTGATGGGTCATCCGCCATACAGTCCTGGTTTGGCACCCAATGACTTCTTTTTGTTCCCGAACATCAAGAATAAATTGCGTGGACGACGATTTTCTTTGGCAGAAGAAACCGTAGATGCCTTCAAAAACCATGTTTTGGAGGTGTCGAAGACTGAAATAAATGCTTTGAAAAATAGTTCAAACGGATGCAAAAGTGTATTGATCATAAAGGAGAATATTTTGAAAAACAATAAAGCACTTATCAATCAGAAATTACTTTGTTTTAATTATTAGCATCAAAATATAAATAGTGCCCCTCGTAGATTTAGAAGAGTAGAAAAAGTCATGTGAGTGCAACACATCAGATTCTTCATCTTATTCTACCTTTCCAACTACAGCAATATCAATTATAAATCAGCATCACCTAAGAACAGGGTGAATCTTTAGCAAGAGGAGTTCATGATCTTACGAGTATAATGATCTCGTATAATGCTGGGACTTCTGTCCATAGCCCTTGAACCTCCGAAGACTGAAATCAGTGGCAGTTAATTACCGTAACTCTGAATTACGTATATCATGTTCCAACGATGATTCACCTTAATGGGCAAAAAACATCCATGGTATTTTTAAAATGGTACATTTGGTAACGACTGCTGTCTTGACGAGCATGATCAGTTATCACCCTTATTCCACCTCCAGGGTTTAATGAAGAATTTCGTATATGCATATTGACTGTAGATTTTCATGATCTCAAAGAAAAAGTTTTCAAATCCTTACGATTTGCACCAGAGATGCTAGAGTACGCATTTAAGAGTTATACCATGTAGGTAATGGTGGGAACGTTACAGTATAATATAAGAAACAAAGAAAAACATTATTCTAGAATATGCTTCCAAATGACAGATAATAAATCGCATTTAAATTCATGTTACCTTATTTTTATTTTATTCTTTCCAAGGAAATCATCCTGTAATGTTATAAGCATGCCAAAAACTATTTTAGGTATAATCAAACAAGAATTGCGTTGAGAATAGACTGCTTACTTTTTTAAGATATTATAAATAAATGTTGGATTCCTAAACGGTCGTGTTGATTGAAAACTGGGACGTTTTCTCTGGATACCAGGAAGGAAATACCAACAGTAGGGATTAGAAGTTTCATGCTCCCATTGTCCTCGATTTCATCGCCAATGAGTTCGTTCGTTCGTCTCTCGACGGTGTGGTCCAACAAAAAAAGGTGGAGAGAGCGAGCGTATCCATTCTGGAAAACCGGTTGGTATCTATGTGACAGGACAATGCAAGTCTATGCGTCTCACGCAAACCATCTGATTCATCAACCCGAAAACTTTTCCTTCATGCCATGTCACTCACTTCCGTCAACCTGTCACAAGTCCAAACAAAAACATTGATTCTTCTTCTACTTCATTGACCTGTTTTTTCATCAATATAATACTCTCGCCATCTGTCAAAGAGATAGGGCTTAACTGTACTACTCGTACTAGTGCAGAGCGATTTCATCATTTATTATGCTACAATCACTTTCATTTCACCTTCGCTTATTTGAAGATACATCCTCTACTGAACTTGAACAAACACACTAGGGGTTTAAGACTAATATTTTACTGTATGAACGTAGTGCAATCACTTCCAAGTATTTTCATCCTCTAAAGATTACTACTGCAGCCGCAATCTTTATAGAAGCCCTATTAGTCGTCTGGAGAACTTCGCACCGTGCAGAGGCTTGTGTTACAAGCAGCAAACAAATATAATGGTAACATTACAACTTAAAACAAACCCTTATAGTCGTAGTATTCATAAAGAGAATGCTTTTTCTATTTACCTTGTGTTACCATACATTTTTACTTTCTCTACTACGTATAGTAAGTAGGGGAAGTATCGTATTCCACCCAAATATTCGATACCGAGATTTCACCGAAAATATATGTTTTGAGATCCCCTGAATCCAAAAAAAAGCATTTATGGAAACATGTCCCTGTGTGTGTGTCTGTGAACAGCATAACTCAGAAACAAAAAGTCGGATAAACACCAAACTTGGTATTTAGGTCCAGTATCTTCCAGAGATGCGACACGAAGGTTTTCAAGAACCCCCCCCCCCCGATTACCCTTTACATGGAACATTGTTCGAAAATGTTAATTTTCTCAAAAATAACTCCAACGATTTTGATTAAAATATCATACATTTAAGATACTTTCATGACAAATGAAATGTATATCTCGAATTTTCTGGAAATGTCTCCAAAAGTGAACGGCTTTTGCATAACTGCCAAACCATAAGAGATAGACAAAATTTTACTACACAAAAAATGTAAATCGCGTTAAAATACACAATTTATGTCATATAATTTTTTTGTTGTTGAGTGAACCATTTTCGAGATATTGCTTGTTATTCTCTTAAATTTTCCAATATTTATACTTTTCCTCAAATGGGAATTCATTATTCATTTTTTTATGTTCTGGACAAGCAAAGGGAATGAAATGCGCCACATAGCAGCCAGCGCTTAAAAGATTTTACTATCGCTTAAAGCCTATCATATTCCCCTTGTACCTACAAGAAAATTAACAATAGGATTAGCATCTCGATTAACATAAAGTAGATGGAGAATAAGCGTTTGTAAAAATAGTTTGTACAAGAGTAGAGAAAGTCTTGTGAGTGTAATACATCTTATTTGGAATAAATTCTGTTTTTAAAGAGATCTACATTTTTTGTACAGTATATTTTCGTCTATCGCTTAACGTTTACCTGTTATAGAAGATTATACAAAATTCCTTATGAATGCAGAGAATTTCACTGGCTCTTCCCAGAAAATTAAAGATATACATTTTATTTCTCATGTAAATATATTTACTATGTATAGTATTTTAATCAAAATCGGTAGAGCCCTTTTATGGACACTCAAAAGTTTTGAAAAATGTTCCGTGTAAAGGTTAGTTGGGTGTGGAGAATTTTTTTTAAAATCTTCGTTTCGAATCCTTGGAAGATGCTCAACTGAAATACCAAGTTTGGTTGATCGACTTTTCAATTTTGACAGACATACGGATATTTTTCTAAAAATGTTTGTTTTTTATATTTAGGGGAGTTTTTCAGTGGAATGCTGTAGGTACCTTCTCTTCCTTCTATTTACGTGGTAAAGAAAGTAAAAAAAGGTGCTAAAAACTGCATGACATAATTTATAGTACGCTCTCTAAATAGTACTGAAAATCTGAAAAGAAATACGAAAGAAGTTAAGGTTAAAATTTTGACTACCAATTTCTGGATTTATAAATTGTCATAAAGATAGGTTTTTAAAAGTTTCCCAGATAAAAAAATAAGTGCAGATTTTTAAAATTAGGAAGCTAAATTCTTGTATGCCGCTGTTTAAGAACACATTTTTAGGTAATTTTGTGAATATAATACCTCACCAGTAAATAGAAATATATAAGAATAATCAAATTACATCAACAAAATGTCAATATCAAGCAGATGCTTCAAAACCAAAATGATGACACAAAAACAAAACAGCTAGTAATTCATAGGATGTTATATTAATTTTTGCCGTGTATTCCCTAAACACTTAAAATTATGTGTTACGTTCAGAAATCCCAAAAAAAAACAAAAAGAAAACCTTATGTCCAATATTTCGTTGGATTAAACTTTTAGGTCTTATTTAAGGTCTCTGATAGTGGGGGGTATATTTTTTGGTACACCATTGATGATAGTTTCTTTATATGCATTCCTCGTTGGTGACCCTTTGGACCATACGTGCTGCAGATGCGAGTGTTGCATCACTGTATTATTATTGCCAACACAACATATATAATTTTCCTTGCAACAACCCAAGATTCCCGGTATTAAAATTTTCCACGGTTGCAACAGAATAAACTTGCTGGCGTGAGGCAAGCACATGGCATTAGTGTTATGTAAGATATTTGCTTGCAACTATTAGTGATTTTAAACCCACTCCTGAGACGAGATTAAACCTAAATGAACATGATTTTCTAAACTAGTGTTAAAATGTCACAGTAATGCGAGGGCTACACAAAATAATCTCAGAGTCCAATTATGTACTCAGTAGATTTGCAGGATGAATCATTATGTTGTTCTTCACGATGTGTGAATAACATCAGCAATTAGCGATTCTGCACTAGATTTGAATTACAAATGAAGGCAACTTCCATTTCTTCTTTTCTCCCTTATACGTGTAGCTCCCATTAACTCTTATGATCATATTAAGGAATTTGAATTGAAAAACAATTGCTGATGGCTGTTACTATTTAAATCGCAATTATTCATTTTTGCCAACAGATACTCTCATATTAAATCCTACATTTATACACCCAGACTCTGCAGAGATAGGGAATAAAAATGAAATGAACATTCCTGTGCTCCAGCCAGGAACCGAATCATATACGTACCTCTGTTTTGAGAAACTACAACCCTGACAACTTGCCCACACAGGCAATGGATCACGGTTTTTATATTCCGACATTTTGAATGATTAATATTGAAATAATTTCAAGTCTTAAAAATGTATTTTGGTTTTTCTTTCCTCTTTTTTCCGAACATTGAGTAAATGTACGTTTTCTTCACAAGCCAATTATGGAAGAGTAAATAAATACACCTTTATTGCATTTTCTTTTCGTTTCCCACTTACTCTTTGTTTTCTGTATGTTAAATCTGGCAAAAACATCAAAATAGTTGCTTAAGAGTTGTTCGAAAGTCTCTATAATTAGAACTGTATCTAACGGCTCACACTGACAGTTTATCTAAGAAGTTCGTGTGAAACTGGGAATAACTGTTTCGTTTTATATTATTTTCCCTTTACTACTCTATTATGTAAACCTATCCTCTATACACTTGTACATTGGAAACAGAAGGTCGAAGACCCGTTAGCCGTTATGACCGTAAGTATTCATTTCTTTCTAAATATATTTTGGGCCAGCGTTGTATTGCAAAAACAGTCAGTTACCCAAAATACCTTAGTCAGCAGTTATAGGCTTATGGAGGAACTGAATAGAATGCTCAGAAACTTTAGCTTACTTCTGTTTTGAAGTATAGCATTTCTGTTAAACTTTATCACAGTTTATGTATCTTTTTTATTTCAATCCCTTCACTTGCACTAACTACGTTTTTCGGAAAACATGTTGATTATCCTCGCATTACTTGACATTGTCAGTATTACCTGTAAAAACGCTATTGCTATTTCTTCTTTCCTTCTTTTCCGCACAACTCCTTTTAAAGGCTATGGAGTTTAAACTAGTTTACACGTATATTGCCTTTTTCCGCATTGTAACTACGTTTCGTAACTTTTGCAATGTATTGAATTTTTGCGCTGTTTCCACACACGTTTTTCAGGCACGTGCAAAGAATTATATAAAACAGATGTTAATATACACGTTACTTACCATGGTGCAACATTATAAAACCGCGTTGAAAATATCCTACATTTTAATTTCTTTTAATTTCGGTTTTTGAACGTCTGATAAACGATTCTAGCATCAAAATAACGTGTCTACATGGTTCAAAAATCTTTATATACCTGTTTGTTCTTTCGTAACATTTCCAGGATAAAATAATAGTAGAAATTGTTCAACTTCGTTGAGATTTCCATGTCGTTTAAAGAAATAATTCAGGATAAAATTGATATATCCGTGGTTTGGGTGTAGAACGTCTACCTCGTTTTGGCGAATCTGAGGTGTGATTTACCAGTACAATTTTTAAAAGGGTTTTTCCTTATTCTTATTAGACAAATATAGAGTAACTAAGCAGAATAAAAATCAATGTCAATGGACTCCGGGCTATTTTGATCATTGATTTCAGCGTTCATTCAGCGTCCAATGTGACATTCCCCACTCAAAGTGTGTTGAAGAAACAAATCTGACTTGTTACAATCACATGACTTTCCCTGCCTATGATACATTCACAGGTGTTCGTTGTAGTTAGGATAGTTACACAACAAGTTATTCTTTTATTCACTTAAGAATTTTTGTTAAGAATTTTTCCGAGGGATAGTTCCTGATTCAGCAATAAATCCTTAGTTACATACACACATGCATGCGGAAGCAGCATTCAAAGGTTTAGTCGCAATATGAGCTATTACAGGAAAGAAACTAATCCAAAAACTGTCACAAAATTTCACTGGTGTGCGTCATATGACTGTACTTAGGAACGTGTAAACATACAACTCGAATATTTCTAAAACGGCCAACACTACGAAAACATTTATTTGACAATGTGTGTACTTTAATAAACTCAACATTTTCCTGTAGTAAGTTTTTGTCACCTATTGCACCTGCATGTTGAAAGAGTGTCTTGAATCAAGCATTAATTTGGCTTATCCGATCTTTCGTTTTGGAGTGTGTATCATACTTTTTGGATTGAAAGGACCTCAAAAATGTATTCCGATGAAATATCGGTTGTTCATTTTTGAGTAGAATCAATACCTACTTCCTTTCCTACCATAGGTACGTGCGATATATACTTTTTTATCAAATGTAAATCGTTTTCAAGCTATTTATTATCCAATATATGTTCGAGGAGCTTTTTTTAATAAAATAACGTATGTATGTTTATATGTTGATGCAGTATTTTTATCACTTAAATAATATCAGTCTAATTATATAATATAAAATATAATAATAGCCCGCCTTAAAGCAATATGTGTATGTAATAATATATAAAATGTATGTAACAATCATTGTTTATATTATGTACATGTATAATAATGTTATGTGAATGTATTAAGTAATTTAACAATGTAGGAGCTGTGAGAATAGAGGCAAGCTGCCTTCCGTAGCAAACATAATTAAAGTAGAAGCCAAAAGTTGCTAACAATAAGGTAAGCTTGAGGCAATAATGAATTGGAAAGTTTAATAAAGCTACTAATAATTCTTGGAACAATAATGCAATATTTAAAGAAGTTTATAAATAGCCAATCAAAAACTAGAAAAATGTTTAAGTTAAATAAACGTATTCTTTTGGAGTAAAATTAGCCAATCAGGGACTTGAAATATAGTAAAAGTATAAATTTAGGCGACTGAAGCCAGACGCTAGAAGACAGCGTACCCAACCAGATGCTACCAGACAGCGTTCCTGAGCAGTTCGATACGTATTCAGTGTGAGGCATAATAAAAAATTCATTACGGCGTGAATAATATAAAGTTTACGTGTTAAAAAGTACAAGTAACGATAATCTCACAGCTCTACAGTAGGACACATCTTTGAAGTGTCATTTAATAGTGGGAAGGAATAATAAAAGGAGTGAAGTAAAAAAATTATAATTTTTGTGTAAGCCTTCATTCTTTAGCCGAGGCAAACACACACATACACACACACACACACACACACACACACACACACACATTAAAAATACAACGTTGATTTTTAAACGTGGGGGCGAAGGCCACCGGAAAGTTTGTACCATACGTGGGACATTAAACAATCTCAAATGTTTACAAACCCCTCTCACTGAATATAATGTACTTTTCTGAACACAAACATTTAAAATTACTTACAGTTTCTGCCCAAGGGCGTTTTATATGACGGGGAAGAATTAAACGCAATATTGGAAAAATGCTCTTAAACTATGGAATTATGCCTGAAGATTAATTACTCTAAGAATAATAAAAGTAGAAGCCCATAAAGTTTGGTAAATAATACAGGATTTAGACTTTTCACCTTAGGGAGTAAAAAAGAATAGTAAGAAAGCTTCTAGCAAGTGGGCTAGGAAACTAAGGCTTGCGCTTTATTGCTACCACACCATTTAATTTAGGCAAATCAACGCCATGTTATGGTTGTTTTAGATGATGAATATTTCATGGAACTGGTATAGCGCCCCAAGAACTACTTTGCCTGGCCTACAATGCATTACCAGGAACCAAGCGAGCAGCTTAGCAAAGCAGGGAGCTTTGTTCACAAGGATGTGTACAATTTGCTGGCTCTAGAACCTTCTGAATACTTTACATTCTGTCAGTAATGAGGAGTATTTCAAAGCATAACCGTCGTGCCATTCATATCTTCCCTTCCAAGAACACCATCTGTTATTTGTGTTTGTGACAACCTGTCGGTTAAAAGATGCAAACTGCTATTTTATAGTCAATATCGCCTCTTGTCCTTTATATGTAATCTGTTTGGTATGTAAAATAGCTACTTAAATTTCACGATCATGTACGGAATTTATTTCTTCCTTTGAGCATGTGAGGTAAGCATTTCTGTGATCAAAAACCTTTATATTAGGTTTCGCCATGTCTCTAAATTGAAAATACAGAAGCCAAGCTGAGAGTTCCTTTTATATATGCAGAGTTTGACATATATGAATATTAACGTGATTGGGTCATTTCAAATCACGTTCACACTCAGCGTTTTGCTCACATTTTTAGATTTCGGTTGGAATGGCCACCCTTTACAATCGACCTCTTCCACTTAAAGCTGGCATTTCATGGATGCTTTAAAACTATCGGTTAATTTACCTGACAAGATAAAGAAGAAAGTAATAAACTGTACAAAAAGATCACATGCCCTAGATTACGGGGACAAATGTCAAGTGTAGCCTTAAATGTACCCATACTACATAACAAAGTATGCCAATAACAGGTGTATTTTATAACTTTATTATACAATTCACTTCTTAATACATCTTGTACAGCTTTTTGGTAACAGTTCATCGTCGCTCCGTGGTGTAGTGGTTACCATGCTAGCCTCTAGTTTACGAGGTCGCGGGTTCAAACCCGGCGGAGTTCGATGGATTTTTTCGGGGGTAAATATCCTTAGCATGGTCTCCTTCGGAAGGGAAGTAAAGCCGGTGGTCCCGTGTCTTAGATTTACGGCATGTAAAAGAACCTCAAGCCTGATAAAGAGGCCTCTGAGATAAATTGCCAGTCTTTCACGCCCTATATAGAATGGGACGCTAAGGACCACAGCAGTTAAAGAGCGTTCATAAATAAAAAACTCAAAAAAAGTCGTCTGTAACGCTCCCCATATATGACCCAAGACCTTCGGGTTACCTCATTCCACCAAGTGATGACTGGACTCATTTCAGAGGTGGAGGTACCCAGAGGGCGGAGTCCGTTACCTCCGATGATAGGATTATGAGGATGGCGGTGCAATGAAAAGACCTAAAGCTTTTACCGTGGACTACGAATCACTTTGGGCCTTGGGGATACTCTACATAGACAAGCGCCCTCTTTTTGGTAACAATTTATGAAGTGGAAATATGGATCACGTAACTGGTTTGGTACTTTGTTCCAGCAACTCGTTGCTACGCTATTTCACTGGAAGGAATATTTTTTTATTTGCTAGAGAAATAGTACATAAAAGAAAACCAATAATAGCTAATTTCTAGCATCACTACAGAATCAGAATAATCTGCTCGGGGGATTCCTTGCAAATAGATGTACATAGCATACATATGACCAAGTTAGTATTTGTGACGATAAAAACAATAATACATAACGTTAATTTTAAGGTATAAATATAATTTTATAACACATCCATTAGTGATTAACACGGTAAAATAGAATAATGTATAATGTACTAAAGTAATGCAACCCGTTAACAAATAACGATAACATAATAATTTAAACTATGCAAAAATAATTTTCATAACAGTAATATCTTCCTGATGGTGCTTTTAATTGTGGGTTTTAATTTTAAAATCTGATGGTGCTACAACTCTGGACATTTTTTACTTTCTCTACTACGTATAGTAAGTAGGGGAAGTATTGTATTCCACCCAAAAATTCGATACCGAGATTTCAAAGGAAATACATGTTTTGAGACCCCCTGAATCCAAAAAAAGCATTTTTGGAAACATGTCCGTGTGTGTATGTGTCTGTCTGTCTGTGAACAGCATAACTCAGAAACGAACAGTCTGATAAACACCAAACTTGGTATTTAGGTTCAGTATCTTCCAAGGATGCGACACGAAGGTTTTCAAGAAAATCCCCCCCACCTCAGATTAACCTTTACATGGAAGATTTTTCAAAAATTTTAATTTTCTCAAAAATGGCTCTAACGATTTTGATTAAAATATCATATGTTTAAGATATTTTTATGACAAATAAAATGTATATCTTGAATTTCCTGGGAATGTCTCCAAAAGTATTCTTCATTGTGAACGACTTTTGCATAACTGGTAAACCATAAGAGATAGACAACATTTTACTACACAAAAAATGTAGATGGCGTTAAAATACACAATTTATGTCATATACATTTTTTTGTTGAGTGAACCATTTTCGAGATATTACTTGTTATTCCCTTAAATTTTTCAATACTTTTCTCAAATGGAATTCGTTATTCATTTTTTGTCTTGGATATGCAAAGAGTATTAATCTGTGGGAAAGGGAATGGTGCTGCACCTAGCAACCAGCTATTAAGAGATATGTATGTGCTTAAAGGCTACTGCATTTCCAAATTCCCTTGTAAATATATATTCCCCTTACATCTACAAGAAAATTAGCAATAAGATAGACTCTGCAAATGTTTGTCTCGATTAACATGAAGTAGATGGAGAATAAGCGTTTGTATAAATAGTTTGTACAAGAGTAGAGAAAGTCATGTGAGTGTAACACATCAGATGTTTATCGTTACATTATTGAATAACATTAGACCAAGATTGGTATCGTGATTGTAGGCTACAGTTGTTAGATGTTTAGATCCAGCCAAGCTCACATTTTGCTGATACAATGGGAATTTATTCCGATTTTTTTATGTATAATACATTTGCTGAATTTTTCATTCATTGAATTCAGGTAACAGAATTTCTGGTGAATGGGCCCTAAATTTTCATATTTGAGCACCTACGATTTATTCAACGCTCTTAACTTAGCTATTGCGTCGATCACATGTATCTCAAAGCTGGTTGACTCAATTTGGAAAATATCTTATCATATCATAGTCATGGTATCGAGTACTTTTAATGCGCGTAAGGCATCTCGCTATTGAATTGTTCTATTCTTATGCATTCTTACAACTTTATGCACACATTGCTGGTGTGGAATAACAATAATTAAGTCAAAAAAATATAATCTGTTGTACTGTGTTCATAAACTATTTGATAATTGTAAGGTGCAGCTTTATACTAATCCTTTTGAACCCTGGCTTTTACACCGTCTCTGTTACGTTAAATGCTGTGGCCTTCCAGTATTATAGTTGCGATGTCCGATGGAGAGCATAAGAATAAATAAAAAGGGTTCCAATGGTGGAAGTTTGAAGGGCTCGATGGATCCGTCGTTAACTTGCCCATCACTTCCCTTGGCAGTTGCTTAAATGACTACTAAGAACCACTGTTAATAAGTGCTCAGCTTTTATATATCTCAACTATGTTACGTTAATTTGCTTTTATAGCTGCGATTCTTCCCAAGTAGACGTTAAACCTTTTAATTTTAAATATGTTTTTCAATTAATATACATATATGCAACAGTAAGCATGATATCTGTGGATTTATTAGAGGACATAGTGTTTCATTTTAAGCAGGCTAGCCCATTACGAATACTTTATTTGTCTCACCTAGCTTAACATTTCAAAATATCGATTTTTTAAAATATGTTTCGTTTTATAAGGTGATTGTTTTGGACCGTTTAGTCCGGAGTTTGTTTATATATGTGATATATCTTTATATTTCTAAATTAAGTTTGAGCAGTAATATTCGGCTCATTTATCATTTTTTACAAGTTGGATTTTCATGTACCGCTTCTTTAATAATTTAAAAGCTGTTTAATATACTTACTAATTTTTTGTTCTTATTTATGCTAGCTACATCTTTAAAACGATGCAAAATCGTCTCCCTCTCTTAAAAAAATCCCTTTAAAAACAATCGTAATTAGAAAAGTTTGTAAACCATAGTTTTACTTCGGTATAGAGTTAAAAATAGTATTATTGATACATTGGAATGAAAGGCATAATATTGTAAACATAAACTTTGTCATTACAATATAGGAATTCCACAAGTGTTTTAAATTGCTGAGTTGTCAGAGAAATTCTATGTGGCTTGCCTTCTTTTTATTGAAAAAGGAAATTATTTTAAATGCCACAGATTTCACTGGTGTAGCTGTTACAACAATAGACACAAAATATTCAAAAGTTACAAAAACCAACCGGTTTAAGCTGTATGTAGTCCTTTAACACCAAATCCACGGATGATAGTTCTATTCTGACACAAAAATGCAACGTACCATTTAAAGCAATCAGTTGTTCGTATACACTTGTGGCTGGTTTTCCTCTAGTTAGGATGCTAAGGGAAAAAACAGTCGGTAAGCCAAATATGGGGGATGACAGTGTGGATTTTTGTGTGTCTCAGACCTAGGCCACATTATTGAACAGCTTCTTCCCACATGTGTCACAGTTTGCAACCAGTGTGGGAAATTCCGAAACAAAAGAGCTCATTTCTTATTCTACTGCTTTGCATTGAGATGCTGGGCGAGTTTACGTGGAAATATTCGGTCCTGGATGATCTAATCTGCACACCGTGCCGTTATTTTCCATCGTGGGACGAAGGTCTACAACAAACTCTTGAGATGAGTCAGTGTGTTGTTGTACAGGAAATACGTCGCATTGCAAGTTACGTCAGCTCCCCTACTGGACCAGACAACATGCCGCCGCTTCTGGACAATACAAATAATGCGATTTTGTTTTCAAGAGCCGGTTTTTTTCCTGCGCTCTATTGCCGGAGGGAATCGCAGGACTGGACCGCGATACACGCAGGTAACCGTTCCTTTAACAGCACCTATATCACCTATATCATTAGCTTGGAAAATACGGGGCTATCCAAAAGGTGCGAAAGGTAAGAGAATTGAGTTCAAAATATTTAGATGGCCACAGAATCCGATTATAAACATCGAGTGAGGTCATGCCTCCATTCTCTCCGTCATTTTGATGTTTCCAAACTGATAAAGCAAACCTTATTGCACTATGGGTAAGATTTAAAACGTAAACCTTTATGGACCATATCCAAAAAGTTGGAAGGCATGGAAACAGCGAAGATACCATGACTGACAGGAGAAGTGTTAATTCAGTCCAGTTTCTCATTGAGCACACACAAAAAAACCGCCTCCTCCTCTTGCCTGAGTTTGCAATGTCTGTGTCTCAAAAAGTTTTTGTGCAAACTCTTCCTAATATTTCATATACATATTTATAATTATAAAACATATCATAGTCAGCATTGAATAGTCAGCTCAATCCCACTGGGAAAAAAATACTATGCAAAATGAAATACTCTTCAGCAAAAGAAAAGAGACTAACTAGTTAAATGCAATTGCTTATTTGCCTGACCTTAACAAACAAGTGATTCCCCATAATACTGCGGTAGCGTTGCTGCCTATGGTGCGAGGGGATCCGAGTTGCATTACTGGCACCAGCAGGAGGATTTTTTCCAGTTTAGAGTTGTGATCCTGATCTGGCATGGACTGCACTTGACCTAGTGAGAACCTTGGGGCCACTGAGGACCTCCTTGATGGAAAAGTAACGGTTCTGTTCTCGCAAAATGCACCTGATAAATAGTTGAGGATGGCCATGGTGTACTGACCATAAGATCATCCCCATTATTGCACTCTGTCCAAAGTCTCCTCTGACAACGGAGGATGCAAAGTTCGTGCACTAGGTCTGCTAGAGATACTGTCCCAAGCAACATGAAATAGAGCCAGCTGAAAAATTCACATTCTCTAGTCGGGCAGACCGTTAAAAGTATAATAATTTAATTAATTGTACATAATAATATGTTTCAAAATGTTCTAACACAACATATATTTTCAAATACAAATAAGCTCAGGTGCCTAAGTCACTATACCTAGCTGAGGACTGAAGAACGTCGAATAAAGGCGGTAGTCAGGGCGATTGATCTGATCATTATTCACCCCAAACCTGCCGAACCAGGGAGAACAAGGTACCCCTACATCAACAGGATAATCCCCTGTATTATACAATAATTTGTTAAGAGCATAATTTTTAACGCAGCTAAGAATAGTTCTTACACTTTGAAGAACTAACATAACAACCTTTTAAAAATAAATAAGACCGGGGACAAAAGTAACATTTTACATATTCCATTTTTTTATTAGCTCCTTATAAATAAATAGAACAAAATAGGCTAGCGTAAGTATTCTGTATAGCTTTCCTAACATAATTAAATTTAATTTCTCTAAAATTTCATATAATTTGTATCTGTGAAATTAATTTTAAGACATCAATGCATATGTTACTTTTGTCCCCGCTATTGGGGACGATAGTAACACAGGTGGGGTATGAAAGTAACATAATAAATGAAGTTTCATTTTATCGTCTAAATGATTTATAGAGTACCTTTAAGTAATTTGGCCATTTTAACCCATTGTACAAACATTAATAAACTGCAGAAAAACAAAACTTCAATTCTAGATAATTTGCAATTGTTACTTTTTATAATTTTGTGTTTTTAAAATAGAATTACTTATCACTATTAAAATTTTGGAACACAAACCAGTAAAGAATACACATATCACCTGAATAAGTCTCAAAATCTCAATTAACACATGAACATATTTCAAACTTTAAAACCAATGAAACGTCACTGAAATAACACTTAATAAACTGAATTCAGGCATTGTGAGTAAATGTTCAAAGTGAGTCAATAAAACAGGAGAGCAACTAATATGCGTTAAGCCCTATTCAGATTCGCAATTGTGACACACGTATATATCCTCCCCTTTGGTACAAGCAACATGAGACCAATCCTTACACTCCAAACACTGAATCCACTTTTCTTTGGGACGACTGTGGCGGTAAGGTTCGAGACATACAAGGCAGTAACTATCTTCATCTTCTGATGTTTCTTCAAGTTTATTCTGCTGTTGCACTCTTGGCCTGCTGCTTTTTAAATTTAGCTTCTTCTTTGCTTTCTTCGCCTCGGAACGGACTTTTAGCTCTTCTTCTACAGCCAACTTCTCTGGCGTATCAGTCAAAATTGCAGTCTTTCTCCTTTTTCTTCCTTTTCTTGAGTTTTGCCTTGGACCTGCCTTTGGGAACGGACGTACAGCTTCAGGTGAAAAGGCTAAGCGAATTGGAGGAGACGTCTGTAAACCACTAGGCCCTGCATCGCAAGTTGTGGCATCCGGATGTGATTCCTCGCATATTGCTACTGGATCAGCATTAGATGTCCTCACAGCTTCAGATGGTCCGTTGAAAATCCGTAATGGCTTTAAGGACATTGTTTGCTTTTCATAATCGGAAGCTTGTGGTTCTGGTCGATCAGTGACAGCAGATGGAGCATAGTCGGTTTCACTGAAAACATTCCTATTGAAAGGGACTATGCCTGAGCAGTGAAAGCCTGCTGCAATGTTTTTGGGAGTTACAGCAAGTGGAAGTGCTTCCCTTACAATTGAAGGAATGTCATAAATTGTCATCGTCTTTCCTGGATGATTCCTGATCCAGCTATCGGCAAAAGCATTGACCATCTTTTTAAATGGACCATACACTGAACGGTCTAGAGGCTGCATTCTATGCGTACAATGTGGTGGGAATGATAGCATAACAATCCCTTTGCTTTTGCAAAAATTCAGGCTTCTGATGGATATATGCGATTCGTGGTTATCAAGAAGCAGCAAACATTTGTGCTCGGGAGTTGGTTTAGCATATTTTTCAAAGTGGTGCAAGAACACCAAAAATTCTTCTTCTTGCATCCAACCACTCGCATTTCCCGCTCCTATGCAACCAATAGGACCATCTCGAACAAAATGGTCATGATACCTCAAGCGAGGGAATACAAAGAGAGGGGCTGTACTGCCTCCCTGAGCATTGATAGCAATAGCGATTGTAACAAGGGTGCCTCTTTCGGCCGAAGTGATAGCCCCTACCTGCTTTATTCCACGTTTAGCGACAATTCTGTTTGGTTTCTGAACAGTGGTGATACCCGTCTCGTCCATATTCCAGATGTCCATGATCTCGAACTTGTATCTTTCCATAACCTGAGCCAGGTTATCAAAAAAGGCATTCACATTTGTTGGATTAAAACTCGTTGCTCGAGCGAGACTTGTGGGTTGAGGCGACCGAATGGACAACTGGGGATTCCTCTTCATGAATGCTGAAAACCAGTCTGGACCTGCAGTTTGGTTATCTACCCAAGTCGATGGCATTGGTATATTGTTTATTGACGCCAGTTCATAACTTAACTTACGGATATCCTTAGGACAAAGTCCGTAAAATATCGCCGACGCCTTAATGACATATTCAGATATTATATTTTCTTGTTCGTCAGAGAACACTCGTTTCACACTTCTATAGCCGACACGAGGCATCAGTGTGCTGCCATCACTAACACACTTCTCTTTCTTTTTAATGTACCGATGCAGCGTCACATGGCACACTTTGTGTTTCTTTGCTGCTGCTCTAACACTTAAGTTATAATTTGCAACATCATCTGCCGCAATTTGATAGACAGAGGTATCAGTTAGCCCTCTTGTAGTCGTCCTAATTCGTGTCCGTGGCATAATTTCCTGTAATGAATAATGAAATAACTAAGTAACACATTTGCCGACTAACAAAGTTACTACTCCTAACAGTATTATAATCAGCATATTGATCGCTAGTGAGAATAAACAGGGGATGTGCATCTAATGCTATTTTATCAGTGACGGGGATGAAAGTAACACTGTTACTTTCGTCCCCAGCAGCAATGTTACTTTTGTCCCCAACCACGCTTTTCTGTTTAATTTGTATTTTTGACACAATTTATAATAATAATAAAAACATTGATAGCAACAACATAAAACTAAGAGGTTTACATTGTTAAATCATTTTAGCACACTTGCGTTTACAACGTTCTGTTACCCTTATAACAAAACTAAGAATATTAAGAAAACTTACTTGAGGCACTGAAAAAACGTTTTATGTCGATACACTCAACAGTTCTTCTCCAATACCGGCCAGCGACTGGTAGGCAGTGGGGAACCTTCAAGGACATTCATTGTTTAAATCACGTGACTTTCGGAGCTACATGCGAAGATAGGGGAGGAATGTTACTTTCGTCCCCTGTTACTTCTGTCCCCGCTCTCCCCTACGTCACATTTTCACTCAAGCATTCATTGTACACAGTATGTATAGAGAAAACATCGACAGCACCTTTTATAAGAGAGAACCCATGTGCGGAAATACATGATTTGGACGCTGTGGAGGGTCGAAATTTCAAGAACGTTCAGTAAATTACAAAAGGGGTTCAAACTCTTGACCTCCTACTTGAATTCAGAGCGTACATCGCCGGTGCAGAGACAAACCACATGGTTAAATTAATTGCGGTTGTGTGTTTAGTATTTCAGTCGTAGCGTGGATTCGTGCGATAAGGTCCCCTCCGATGTTACAGGGATAGCATACACTGTAGTCTTCATGGTAACCCACAGAAAATAGTCAATAGGTGTAAGATCAGGTGACCGTGATCATGACACAGGTCCCTTCTACATTCCATCGATTGGGGTATGTGGCGTCCGGATCGTGTCGCACATTTGCATCAAAATGAGCTGGAGCTCCGTCGTGTTGTAGCCACATTATCTGACGAACCTGTAGTGGCACCAAACAAGTAGAGTAGGAAGAACATGTCTCACAAAACTGAAGTATATCTGGTTGGCAGTAGATACGGCCCAATGATCTGGTCATCAATTATACCATCCCATACGTACACATTGAGCTTGTATTGGTTACTTCTAACCACTTGCGCACGTGAGTTTTTGTCTTCCCAAACATGAATCTTGTGCAAACTTCCACGCTCCACAGCGTCCAAACCAAGTATTTCATGGTTTCGTTCTTGAATAATCTGATGTGTTACACTCACATGACTTTCTCTACTCTTGTACAAACTATTTTTACAAACGCTTATTCTCCATCTACTTCATGTTAATCGAGATAAACATTTGCAGACTCTATCTTATTGCTAATTTTCTTGTAGATGTAAGGGGAATATATATTTACAAGGACAATATAGAAATACAATAGCCTTTAAGCATATACATATCTCTTAATAGCTGGTTGCTAGGTGCAGCTCCATTCCCATTGCCACAGATTAATACTCTTTGCATATCAAAGACAAAAAATGAATAACGAATTCCCATTTAAGAACATAAGTATTGAAACATTTAAGAGAATAACAAACAATATCTCGAAAATGGTTCACTCAACAAAAAAAATGTATGTGATATGAATTGTGTATTTTAACGCGATTTACATTTTTTGTGTAGTAAAATTTTCTCTATCTCTTATGGTTTACCGGTTATGCAAAAGTCGTTCACAATGAAGAACACTTTTGGAGACATTCCCAGAAAATTCAAGATATACGTTTTATTTGTCATGAAAATATCTTAAACATATGATATTTTAATCAAAATCGTTAGAGCAGTTTTTGAGAAAATTAAAATCTTCCATGTAAAGGGTATCCTGGGGTGGCGGATTTTGTTGAAAACCTTCGTGTCGCATCCCTGGAAGGTATTGAACCTAAATACCAATTTTGGTGTTTATCCGACTTCGTTTCCGAGTTATGCTGTTCACAGACAGACAGACAGACACACACACACACACACAAACACACACAGACACACAGACACACACACGGACATGTTTCCAAAAATGCTTTTTTTGGATTCAGGGGGCCTCAAAACTTGTTATAAACCTTATGGGTATTTCTTTGCCATAATCCTGACTTCGTCATCTCTATCGGTTTGTCAGAATTCTGATTAGTCGAAAGGAATTTCCAAGCCTCTTCAGCAAGAATTAGTACATCATCGATTATTGCAGATAAAACAAAATAAATCTAAAAAAAAAGCAGTGAATGTCCTTCAATCGCAAGGGGATTTCACTTGTCTGTTTTCTTTAGCAGACGTTTTCTTTATGTGACTGAGAATGAATTTGTGAGACTTTCCCCGTAAGGACCGGTTACTCCCTCGGTGCGACACAAAAGCCACGTCATTAAAATTCCCGGCCATTTGAAAACACGCTATTAGACTTTGTTAAATATGCCAAACAGGTGTCGTTATTACAAGTGCGTTTGACAATTGAATGAATGGAATGACTCACGTGGGGTCTGCCATTTCAGCGACATTCTTTGACATAGCCATCTCACCTATAGGAAGAAGGACCAGCTGCAGAAACAACTTGCATATATTTTCTGGTTTTATAATTCGATATAAATCCACAATTTGTGGCATTCTACGAAACAAGCAGGAGTCTTTAAAATCATGATCAAAATAACACTAAGAAAATGAAGGGACATATTAGTAAAAAGAAGCCTAATGTTTTGGGTGATGCACCGGAGAATTAGTTGACTTTTTTAGTCCCAGTTTGTGAATGAACTGCGTAAACCCGCCAAAATTAAAATGTTTAATTTTTAACTGATAAATGTCGTTATATTTTGCTCCTTATGCAATGAATATCAAGTAGGATATCGTCAATACAACCGAGGAGACGAAGAGGTGCATGAAGAATAGTTGCAGATTCTATCGGCTGTGTCAACACAGTTATTCTGATCTAGTTTTTTAAGATCTGCATTGGTAACTCCATTGTGATTAACAAAAGGTTGTGTCTATGCGTGCTCGCGTGTTTCGGCAGAATAACTCCAAAATGAAAAGTCGGATAAATAGAAAAATTGGTACTCAAGACAAGCATCTTCCAAGGATACAACATGAAGATTTCCAAGAAATTCTTCCTCCCCAAACCTCTCTTTACATGGAAAATTAAAAAAACAAGAAGAAAAATATCCATGTAAACGTTTGGGTTCCTCTGTCTTCTACTGGCAGGTTATAAAAACTGAATCTTAAATTCACTGACACATGTAGCTGACCGCTACCCTTTCATAGGTTGACTTTAGCAAAGAGGTCCTTTCCTCTCGCTTGCCATCCTTTTGAAACTGACAGTTGCATGGAATTGCCCTGTACAAAACAATCTTGAAAAATATTTGAGTCTGCTCCCTTCCTGCCTCTTACCCCCGAGGGTTAACAATAAATTTTCAAGAGTTGAAAAATGAGAGACTATTTAGAGATGACGTGTAGCAAACAGTAACAGATCAGCTTGTTCCAGGAACTCTACAACCGTTGTGTTGATCTAACACCTAACAGGTGGAGATACTTTTGTAGTTAATACAAAGAGAAATACTGCTTCACGTTGTTATAAATGACAGATAAGGTGAGGTAAGTATAGGAGAATAAAATGGTATTTTTATTCTCCTTCTTTTCTTCTTCCTCTTCATGGAAAAGACATTACTGTATGTTCCGGCTTAAAACGTCTTGCCATGTTTTTCTTCCCCGTCCCGAACTTCTTCCGGCAGGTCTATGCTTTGCTGTCTTCTTGGGGACCTATTGTTCCTCACTTTTTCAATGTGTTCTTTCCATTTCATTCTATTTTCATGGATTTTTTCGTTCATTATATAACATTTACCTCATTTCTAATGTTTAATTTCGGAATCTAACTACTCTAGTACTACGATGCATCTATTTTACTTCGTTCTCGATTAGCCAGGACTCAAATTTCCGATCCAAGTAAAAACGCTAGTGCTAACCTAACTGTATAAATCCCATCGTCGGGTCGCTGATTGATTTTATTTTTAAAATTCCATTTTTGTGTCGCGTATTGCCTGAAAAGCGTACAACTTATTCTGAATGTCGTTATTGCATGTATAATATATGTCATATATTAGGAATTAAAGTGAGTTATTTCATTTTTCATTACAGTTTTGGATCTCACTGTAGACTTTCCCTCAAAAGCCATTGCGTTGGCTTTCCGAATTCATATATTAAAGTTATAATCCTTACAAATTTGGTTGAGTTGATATCGCTTCATTAACAAAAACCTAGTTTCTGAAGTGCCTCTGGAAGAGCTGCATCATTGTTTAAGGAACGGTTTCATAGAATGAAAAAATGTGTTGATGTTAAAGGGTAATGCTTTAAAAATCAATAACACCTTTTAAATTTCAGTGTCGTCCTCGTATTAATAAAATATAATAATCGAAATTACATAAATAATCCACCATAATTATATTTATATAACTCTGCAGGAAGTCCATCTATGCCATTTCTATAGCAACAAAACTGCACACTTATGATTACTTAGCTGTCAGCGCTTTTGTCTTCGTTGCTCATAACTAGGCACAGTAATTCTTAAGTAGATGGCTTCAAGTTAGCTACACCCAAACCATACATCAATACATAGAAGTAAACAACATAGGGTCACTACTAGGGATGGGTGGTTTGATATCTGCGACGTCACTGCGTCGTGTTCCGTAGTAGTTCAACCTAATTTGCTTCCGTCCTGGCTTTAATGCTTGGAAATTCCAATGCCTGTTAATAACTTAGTTAATTATTATGTCTACACAATACCTCTTCAGGGAACGCCATAAATCCGTGGCTCAAGTCACTGCAGTGGCAATGAATCTTTCAAATCTCATTTAACTTTTAACGTTATGAAGTTTGCTGAAAAACTGCATTAAACACAACTTAAATATACCTAATGGTATAGTCTTCATTTTTATTGGTGCCACTATTGCATCCTACATTTTCTGTATAATACGTTTTTGTTTATCTCTCAATTATTAGCAATTATACAAAATTCCTTCGGAATGAAGAGGCCTTCACAGGCTATCCGCAGAAATATACAATGTCGTACATAATATGTGGCCCTAATGGAACAGAACTGGTACTGACAAAATCTGGTCACGACCCCTACCGGCGAGATGACCTCAGTTTTTCGAGCATAATACTTGTACTGGATTGGCAGGTTGTTTTACCTCCCCCATTGTATGGTCGAAATACCAAAGAGTAGCATTACAACTTAAACCTTATATTTTCCTACTACTTTACCATTTTCTTATTGCCGTTTACTAGCGACAGCAATTTTAACCTTCGTCTCCATGTCGCTTATGAAAGCTCCCATATATGTAAATGCCGTAGCTGTTGATGCAAATAACTAGTCTGCATGATATTAGATGACTGAAAACTAAGTGATTCTGACTCAACGTTTTTATGCTGATTTCAGAACTGCTTTTAGCTTTTTTTCTATCACGTGCAGTTTTTTTCACAATTTCACTTCAAAAATGTAAAGATATAAAGATATTGCTTCCGTCACTACACATAAAATTGGGCTTGATGAAGAAATTCGCAAGGGCTCTACCACAGGATGGACCCTGCTTCAAGTACCTTTCCAAGAAATTTCCCTTCATTACACAAGACAAACTAAAGGCTGGAATTTTTTTTGGTCCTCAATTAAAGAAATTGATGAAGGATGAAGATTTTGAGAAGACAATGAATTAGAGAGAAATAGAAGCATGGACCGCCTTCCGATCAGTTACTGAAAACTTCTTAGACAATAACAAAGATCCTAATTACAAGGCCATTGTCGAAACAATGTTGGAAAATTTCAAGAAGATTGGTTGTAACTTGAGTGTAAAGATGCATTTTCTGCATTTACATATCGACTACTTTCCAGAAAATCTGGGACATTATAGTGAAGAGCAGGGTGAACGTTTTCATCAAGTTATTAAGGAAATAGAGAGGAGGTACCGGGGGAGATGGAATGAAACTATGATGATCGACTACTGTTGGATGTTGAGGAGGGACAGTCATCGTCAAGGATCTGCAAGGAAGCCAAAGAAGAGAAAGTTTGAAAAAAATTAAATGAAACACTTTGGCTTCTTGTTTTGTTAAAATGTAGTCATGAAATAAATTAGCGGAGTTCTTGAGAGTATTCTTAAAATGTTTCTTGAATAAAAACTTACCTTGTGTGAAATGGTATTTGAATACTTTAAACGCTCATTAACGTTTAGGGGAGAAGAACACAATGTCGATCTAGGGGAATGGGCCACTTTTTATGCACGACAGTGTACTTTTTATTTGTCATGTAAATATCTTAAATATATAGTATTTTAATCAAAATCTTTAGAGCCATTTTTAAGAAATACAAATATTTACAAAAATGTTCCAAAAGGAGATTATGGTGTGGATTTTCTTTAAAATCTTTTATAAATCTTTGGAAGATATGAACTTAAATGCCAACTTTTGTATTCACCCAAAGTTTCGTTTTTGAGCTAGGATGTTCAGACACAGAAATTACATTTTTCTAAAAATGTCTTTTTGTATTCATGGGATTTCCGACGAAATCTCCACATCGAATTTTTGGGTGGAATACAATACTACCTCTTACGTTCTATAGTTAGGTGGCAGAGAAGGTAAAAAAATTAGAAACCTAATGACTCCCCTACATAATGTGTTCGCACAGTTAAGGACAGAGGCGAGAAACATCGAATCTACCTGATAATTGGATCGATACTAAATAACGAAATTACTATTATTTAGTTTTTAAACTGAGTAAGGTATAACATTTTCCCAGTTTTTATGTAAACGTGTGTCTCATATTTAAGATTAAATTACTCTGTAATAGAATATGGAATATTTTAAATAGATCCCTAAAAACGAAAGACTTCCAAAAATAGGAGCGTTGCATTTCGTATAATAATATTTTGTAGCTTCAACAAGCCGTCCTGCTTTCCTTTGAAATTTATCAGTTGAAATATTATCTTCTGGAGAAAGTCCTTGTATAATCCCTATGTTGACTGTTAAATGTTTTAGTCCTCTGTAAGCTTGTATGCGTATGCCATACAAAAACACAACCACGTTGTCTTGGTGAAGTAACTAGGACGTATTAAATACTTGAAACATGTCTAATTATATTCAAAACATGTGATGCAAGCAATATGACGTAAGCCTAAAAAGCAAACTCGTCAATGTTATCGACACTAATTTGCATTAAACATGCTGTAAACTTTGCAGTAAGTGAGTGGATGTGTACGTTATGATGTGCGGTGAAAGAGAGCCATGAATTAAACACTTGTGACTGGCATGAGGAGATAAAACAGCTCCATAAACATGCGTCGAGGTACGACCACTGAGTACGCTGTAAGCGATGAGAGAGCGATTAGGAGAATAACGAATGGCGGGTTTAGTCATAGACTGCGGTAAAGTTGAATCGTCTAGGAACTGCTTTCTTATCGGAACTAAAATAGTAAATTAAATAAAGTGCACAGTGGAAGTGGAATTTGTATGAGAGCTGTCGTTAGTGAAATATGTTATGAATCGTCTGAATTACGCTTACATATCCTTTGTTTGTTACGCTTGACCACATTAGCATAAAATTTCTGTGCTACCTGGCGTTCGTCTTTTCATGGTAGAGAAAAGCTGTCGGATAACACTGCCTATAAGTATCACTCCACACTACTCTTGGGAAGAAAAGCCCAAGTGTATAATCTTTATATTATAATGCTACTACATACTTGTAGGATTCTAAGATACTGTTTGTACAGTTCCGACAGAAATAGAACTTGGATAAAAATGGGCAAGAAACTCTGTTGCTCAATAAATGCTCTCCTGGCAACAGTTGCCCTCAAAGACGGCGCAGAAGCAGACCGTAATAAAAAGTGGTTGATCTGCTTTTCAGGCTAACACCTATACAAATTTATATTCGATCACGAGCTCCCCAAGTGTACTGAATACAAGCAGGTAACCGTTTTATTTTTGTTTTTATTTTCCAATTGAGGTTCTTTTGACTGAATTGTTCTTGAAACGGGTTCCATTGAGTGGAAGAAGCTTAAGAAGGAGACCGCCTGTCGCCGAGGAAAATGAATCGATAAGATACAAATTGCAATAAAAACTGTAAAAGGAAATATTTTTACCCCATTTCCGATCGCAGCTCTCAATTATACAGTGCAGCAATTGAATGCGAATGGCACATCATTATCATGTAGAATGGGACGCTAAGAACCAAGTAGTTAAAGAGCGTCCATAAATAAAACTTAATTTTTATTACCATAATCATCAAACATACGGTACTTTCATCATTTAGGTTGTGCACCTGTCATCTTTACGCCAGTGATATCGCGTCCTGCGTTGTACCTGTATGCAGCTTCGAACTGTCGCGTTAAGATTTCCTACTCTGTTATGTGCAATGGATACTCATTTATTTGGCGAGAATATAAGGCATCGCTTAAACCAATAGACGTCACTTTAGCACACCCATCTGGTGGCGCGCAGTCATCTATTTAGCCTGAAATGTTGCGTATTATTTTAATTTGTGAAAGCATTGCTAGGGGAGAAGAAAGACATTCTAATACACTTTAAGATTACCATATTGCAATGATGTACCAAATGTAATTCTTACTCATCTTCAGAAGATTGTCGAAGAATGTCACTCCTTAGGATTGGACATAAATCCTAATAAGTGTGCATTGTTTTTCTGCTCTGAGAGAGATGAATCTGTCAGCTCCGCTTTTCAAAACATTGCCCCTGGAATTAATGTGGTTTCTAAATCTGATTTAACCACACTACGATCTCCTGTTATAGATGAAGGTGTAGACAATGTGGTCAAACATCATCTAACCATGTTGAGACAGTTATTTTCCAGTTTACAATCAGCTACTTGCCATACATCTTACTTCCTGTTAAATTTGTTTCTCACTACCCAAAATGCCTTACCTATCTTCTGCGCATTACCCCACTTTGTTTTTTCTTAACATTGATTGTCTTCTGAGAACACGCATGGAATCAGTTATCAACATCGAACTAGAAGATAGTAATAGGATACAAGCGAGTGTACCTATTGCTTGTGGAGGAATCGGCATTCGAAGAGTGAGTGATATTTGCTTACCTGCTCTTCTCACTTCTGTCTATGTTGTTTCTGATTTCGTCAAATCTGTCTCACTAATTACGGTGATAAGTTGAAATAAGTTCGCAGAACCTTTCTCGAAGGGGCAACTTTAATAATCTATCAAGGTATACCAAACCATCCTGAATTACAAGAATCTTGGGATCGCGAAATTACCATGCGCAATCACCAATACTTGTTACGAGTTGCTCTTCACTGGTTGACCGGACACGTCATCTCATCTCGCTTTGCAGGATGAAGAAGCAGGTTCTTGACTCACAGCTTTACCTTCATTTAATACGGGCACTCTAATGGACGACATGTCTTTCAAGATCGCTGATGCTCTTCGTCTTGGCTGTAAATCTGTCGTTCATATTGTGTATGCGGAATGGGTATATCCTATGGGAATCATGTTTAAGTTGCCTAAAGAATTCAGGAAGATTTTGTAGACATGCCATGATTAATGACATCCCTAGAAGAGCTTTGGTTTCTGCAGGTTTTCCGACAATCTTGGAGCTTATTGGCATTATTAGAACGGATGGAAAGAGTCCAGATGGCCTCATCTTAATCCCGTGGATCCTTTGAAGATCTCTGCTGTGGGATGCAACTTGTGCAGACACATCAGCTTCCTCTCACTTGCCAAAAACTTCTTCTCAAGCCGCCTCTGCTGCATTGTCATCAGTTCATAAAAAAACCTAATAAATACAGGGAAATTACAGCTACTTTTTCGTTGCCTTTACAGTGGAAACGATGGTCTTTGGTGTGCAGAAGCTAAGCATTAATTATTGAGTTGGGCCAAAAGCTGCAGGTCATCCCCGGTGATCCTCGATCAACAGTATATCTTAGGCAGCGAATCGGGACTGCTAAACAGAGGGAATGCATCAGGTGTGATGGGAACATTTCCGGACTAACCTTCACTTGATAACATTTTTTATTTTACCTAATATAATGTCATTTATTTACATTTCTGAAAATATTTCTGTCTGTATTTAAAATTCCTAGGCTTTTGAAATTCATATTTTGAGCAGAAAAAATTTAGTGTCGCTGATATAATATTTTATACTAAAAAACTATTGTGATTTGAAAAAATATTATCTACAGAATTTCTCTGTACTTCGTTTGAAATAAATACGTTTTAAAGTATTATTTAAATACATTGTTATTTCTACATTCTGCGTTTGCGTTTTTCGGTTTCCATTTCTCTAGGTACTAGGTACTCCCTTCAAAATATAAAATCATCCCTAGATTCTATGACTCGGTCGGAGAGCTTGGTAGACGTTCGTTAAAGCTGTGTCCACACTAAGTGCAGGTACATCTAACAAGCCAGACCTGCAAGAGCAGCACAACTTGAAACTTTCACTGGTGTAAGGAGAGTTTGCCTTGTGCTTATGTCTCTGTGTGTATGTTGTACCATGGTTAAACTAAGAAAAGTTCACTGAAAACGAGCGAAATGCATAATCTTGTTACCATCCGCTATAACTTAGAAAAGACACTCAATTTTAAGTGTATACCATCTCATAAAAACATACCCGGTAATGAAAGAGCCGATACTGCAGCCGAACAAGCTGCAGAACTACCAACACAAGATACTGGTATCAAAATACCTCTCCAAGATGCAGTCGCACACTTTAAGAAGAAAATACACAGAGAGTGGCTGACCAGCTGGATGAACAATTCTACAAGTAAACTTCATGATATACGTGGAAATACAACTCAAGAATATCCAATAAGACAGCTACAGCGGCGAAGCCAAATTGTAATATCCCGACTGCGAATTGGGCATACCAAACTGACACACTCTTGTTTGTTAAATAGAAGCTCTCCACCAATTTGTGAAACATATAAAACAGCATTAACAGTAGTACATATTATACTAACATGTCCAAAATGTTAAAATCAACGTAGTCAGGTTGCTATGCCCAGAAATATTTCTTGCAGCATTCAATCATACAACTTTCATCCAGAAAGTAGTTATTTTTCCTAAATTAATTAATATTCATCAATACATTTAACCAAATTTAACCTGTATGTGCACATAATGTGTAAGTATTATACTGTAATCCAATAACGCAAAAAACTGCACATGAAAGGTCGTGATAAAACCTAGGAAGGTTAAAACGTCCCTAAATATAACTTAAAAAGAATTTATTTTTTAGCTGTTGGGTTTGGGAAAACTGCTCCGACACACGATACAATTAGTTCAGCTGTTTTGAACCCAACATTGTGCCAAGTAGAACTTCAAAATATTTTGATCGTATGATTCTTATCAGAGGGTGTAAAGTGAAAATATGTCAGTGTTTATTAACGCAAGCGGTCGTTTTCTCTTATGTTGTTTTACATTCCAAAACTTTCAATTTTATTTCTCGTGGAACAGCATCCATAACAAAATCTGTCCCAAAGACCTTTATTCTTGCTCCATGCATCTTTCAACCTCCAGTGACCTCTGTTATCATTTACATACACCGTTCTATTCGTGGAAACACAACATTTGCATTATCGGTTGTTTTTTTCTTTTATCGCAATATTAGCAGACTTCTGTTTTATGACTTGGGAGAGCTGAATGATGTCGGAGGAAGTGACGTTGCGCAGCACGAGTCTGCTTACTAGCTTCTTTACGAGCAATCAGATGCTGGTTTACGGGCTCGTAAATTAATGAACAGCCTATCCGCGTTTTAGTACCACCTGGTGCGTGCCGGCTGTGGACAGAAATGGCATGCATGCTTCCCTTTGTAGTCACGTGATAGAGAAATTGCAGCAGAGGTATTACCGAAATCTGGTTCCGTGTTTTTGGCTCATAGATATTTAAAAACTGAGCTTAGGAAGGCATTCTTATACGTTCTCTATCTTTACTCGGTCACGGTTTCCCTGCTGTAGGGAAGAATCCGGCGGTTTCGCCTACCTCTATTCGATCGTGTACTCGGTTCTACAAATATTGTTTGGATATTAAGTAAGTAGCATTGTATGTCATCCCTGTCCAGTGCGCCATGCATATCTCCCTCACTCTCTTGTCTTTGTTTCCACATCCCCCTCTCATATATACACTGGTGTGCAAAACCTAAGGACGAGATCGGTAAAATAACATAACAAATGAACTACTTGGTGGATGTAGGTAAAGGTGGGAAGCATGTTACACAGAAAGCTGGGCGTCACATGGCGTGAGTGTAGCGAGCCTATAGTGCCAAATAGGTCTGGTGCCGCAACACGGGGCAGTTGACGAAACAGGACAAGACGGTGTGTGGCAATTAGTGAGCTGTTACGGTGCACTGTAGTGGTGTTCTTCATTGCAACATGGTTCGTAGACACCATTTGGATGACTTCACACGGGCAAGAATCATCGGGAAACTGGAAGAAGGGCGAAGTGTAACGAGTGTTGCTCAGAAGTTTGGAATTGCTCACAGCATTGTTTCACGTGCATGGGGAACGTTCCAAACCACAGGCACTGCTGTCCCAAGAAGAGGTGTGGTCGACCACGCTCCACTATAGCAGCAGATGACCGCTACATTGTGCAACAGGCAAGAAGGGACCCATGCCAAACAGCAGGTGCAATTGCAACCACATTTAATAGGAAAGCTAGGCACGCAATCTCACGACACACAGTGGCATGGCGACTACACAGAGTGGTCTCTTTGCCCGACGGCCAGTACGTTGTGTTCCATTGACATCCGCACATCGGCGGCACCGTTTGCGATTGTCCCGAGAGCATCAAAATTGGACCAACGAGGAGTGGGGTTGCGTGCTTTTCTCGGATGAGAGCAGATTCAGTCTAAGTAGTGATTCTCGACTACCCTCATCTGGCGAGAGGTGGGAACACGTAATGAACCCAGGTACATGCTAGAACATGATCGTTTTGGTGGTCCGGGTGCTATGATTTGGGAAGGTATAATGTTGCATAGGCGCACCGACCTCCAAATTTTTGAACACGGTACGCTCACTGGTCAACGTTATTGTGATACTGTACTCCTTCCCCATGTGCGTCTTTTCAAGGGTGCAGTCGGCCCTGACTTCATTTTATGGATAACAGTGCGCGATCGCATCGAACAGCGCAGGTGGAGGATCTCTTGGAACGAGAAGATATTCGGCGAATGGATTGGCCCGTCCGTTCCTCCGATTTAAATCCCATCGAACACGTGTGGGATGCTTTGGTGAGACACATTGCAGCACATCCACATGCAGCAACGACCATCCAACAGTTGTCAACTGTTGTTGGTGAAGGAATGGAACGCCCTACCACAAGAACTGTTTAGCAACCTTGTGGTCAACATGGGAGCACGATGCAGAGCATGCATTCTTGTCCGTGGTGATCATACACCCTTTTAAGCACCATGTGTCTGTTTCTGTAAATCTAGAGAGTCATCATATGTTGTATTGACTTTAGTGTAGCTTCTGGTCTATGAATAAAAGTGGCATTTATGTTCGTCTCAAGGCATATTTCGTTTAGTTGCCTACTGTAGCATACCGTAGCAGTTCCCTCTATGTATGATTCAAGTTTCATCGAACTATGTTACTTGGCAGTGTCACAGCATGCAAAGATTACTTTCGTCCTTAGATTTTGCACACCAGTGTACTTTCACAAGCACTGCTATTTCCTGACGGTCTGTGCATGAATTTACTAACTACAGCAAAAACATCTGTGGAATATAAATGAACGGAAATGTCAACGTTTCCAGTACGAGTTATAAAAATGTACACGAGAAGCAAAAACACATACTTCCTTTTGCTCATAAATAAAAAACTGAATAACGAGTTGGGAAAACCTTTTCTAAATCGAATTAATATCGATATTAAATTAAATATTCCGATAAGTTAATATTTCTTCAGTCAACTTGTTGACGCAACTTCACTCGCGTTCAAGTTCTAAAATTTAAAATGGACAATTGTTTCAGGTACATATCTTCAGCAGTTGGGTCGATTAAACTGTTCTTCTCTCTCTTGCCATGGTCTCGTTGCGAACCTCATCTGGTGGTTGTAAAAGGAACTTTATGACGTCATCTATGGGAGGGATTTCGAAATTCAAACATTTTTGTTTATTCATTTAGATGTGAATTTTTTCCCAGGCATCCAAGTCTGTGTGTTTAATAACATTTTTTATGAGTTTGATTTCTTGACCGATGTCATAATTGTCTTCCCAAAAATGATGTGCTATAGCTAAGCGGTCACATTGTTTTAGTTTGATATTTCTCTGATATTCTTTCAGTATAATCATATTCCGATATTTTATTTTTTACCCAAGTCTTCAAACCTCTCACTAATTTTCTTCGAACGTTTGTCTTAGCGTAGCTTAAGTTTTTAAGAACCTCGTCACAGATTTCCGCGGCCAGTTCATCTAAGAAACGTGTAGCTGTTTCTAGAGTTAAATTTTTCTGTATATTTGAAATGAGCTGTGACAATCTCTTAGGGGACATATGCGGCACATGTACGAAAACTTCTTGAAGGACATACATAATTAGTCGTCTGTTTTGTCTAACATTACATTAACTTGTAGATTCACAATTGTTTCCTTTCAGCTACTCTGTGATAAAGACCTGGCTTTTGGACCACTAGTTTCGATCTCCATCCCTGAAACCAACGATGCCATGACGCAATTTCTTCTTATATACAGAAAAAATGCACCTTAGAAACTATACGATTGTTTTATGGACTGGCGGCGAACTTCTTAGAAGGAGCTATTAAAATTAATTCTACACCAGAATGATAATTTATTTGATTGTGAAAACTGAGTGGAAAGAAAGTTTAAATGATATATAATGGAATAAAAATTAGTTAGCCGAAATACTCAGTGGTTCTTATTTTATTACATAATGGATCCTACTTTAAAAACACCCCTTGTAAATAGTATAAACGTATTCTTGAATACACAAGAAAAAAATCCGAAGTTAAAGGTATTAAATATGTCAAGTTCGATTAAATATACTGGAAGGTACCACGGAAAGAAACAATTGTGTGTGCTTCTGTGTCTGTGCGTTTGTATCTCCGTCAGTAAAAGTATATATAAAACCAAAGTATCTTTATAAGATGCAAGGCCAGATTTTAATAAAATTCTCTTTTCTCTAAGCAACTCTTTACAAGAAAAGAAATGTTATATGTTTATTTTCTCAAAAATCATGTAATTATTTTGTCGAAACTGTCATATGACATGTTTACAGTAAGCTAACTGTATACCCTGAACATTCCTACTGAAAAATCTTACTACATCAAACACAGAAGCACGTTAAAATATACAATAATATTTTTCTTAGTATTAGCAGGTTTGGGGACATTCCTTGTACGAGGCGTGTTCTTAAAGTAAATACCGTTTTAATATTTTCAGCAGCGCGACCACTTCTTCCATTCATTAGGAAGCCAGACGCTGCTGTGAGCGATCGTCGCTTTATGTTTTCCTGTTGTTAGATTGTTTCGAAATGTCCAAAACAATCCAACCACCCGCCGATTGAGAAGTTAATTAGTGATTCGTTTTTTGAATGCGAGAAATGCTACGCTAGCAAACATTCATCACCAATTGTGTGAGGTTTATGGGGAAACAATAATGAATGACAATTTCTGGCTACACACAGCCAAACAATCTCAAGATGTGATCGCATAATTTGGTTGGGAACAATTCGACCACCCTCCCTATATGCTGGATCTGGCACCAAGGGATTTTCATCTGTTTCTTCATCTTTGACGGAGGTATACAAAAACTGCTTTCCCGCCGAAGAAGAGTTTTATTAGCCCCACGTTTTGGGCGGCAATTTGAAGAAGGTATTTTGTTTTCCCTTGTTTGCAACACTCTTTGTGGGTCAATTTGTAGGTTGTATTGAAGGAATTTTATTATATTTCAACTGTTGGGGAGTCGAACTTGTAGTTTGTTTGCAACCGCACGTATAGTAAAACGTTTCCGGTAGCCTTCGCCCCAAATGTACTTTCCGGTGGCCTTTGCCCCAAGTTTAAATAAAAATATTAACTTTGTAATTTGATGTTACTTTAAATATTATATATTTATGTGTGCCTCGGCTGCGGCAGTATTATTGTTAGAGACATTGATGTCTTGGCAGGGTTGTAGTGCGACAAGAAGTAAACTTACACAGATTATAATTTTACTTCACTCCTTTTATTAATGCTTGACACGATTTAAATAACACTTCGCTGATAGAGAGCTGTGAGATACTTTTGTTAATTACTTGCACTTTTTAACACGTAAAATATTTTCGTCTCACACGACTACATATTATATTTCTTGAGGACACTTTTTGCGTCTGGCTAGTAACGCTGTCTGCAGGCAACTGAACTCTAAATTTGTAAAACTTTCTCCTTTTCAGTTTCTGATTGGCTAATCCTACTCCAATAGAATACCTTCATTTAACTAAAGCTTTTTCTGATTGTTGATTGGCTATTTTATAAGCTGTCACAAAAATTACATTAGTGTTGCTCCAAAAATGACTAGTAGCATTATTAAACATTCTTACTCATCATTGCCTCAGGGTTACCTCATTGTTAGCAACTTTTAACCTATTATTCTCACAGCTCCTACATTATTAAATTACGTAATTCATTCATATAACATTATTCAACATCTATACAATAGTATACAATAATATAAACATATATAATGACTGTAATATACACTTTTTATATATCGTTACATACACATATTGCTTTAAGGTGGGCTGTTATTGAATTTATATATTATGTAATTAGACTGAAATTATTTAAGTGTTAAAAATACTGCCTCACCGTCTCGGAAAGTGCCTGAATAACGGCGGTGACTGCGTGGAAAAGTAGTGTAAGATGTAAGGTAATGACTGATAATAAAGTTTCTGGAAAATAATGCTGTGTTATTTATAAAAAATTATCGGTATTTACTTTAAAAACACGCCTCGTGGTATTCTTATGTTTTAATCGAGCGTTTAGAAAAGCTCGTGCTTTTGTTTTCCTTCATATAAGTTCAACAGTTTTGATCTTATTGTTTAATTTTAAGTGATTTGCAGAAAAAATGCATTTATAGTGAATAACGTAAGACCTATGGAAAATTCACTTTTTCTACCAACTGCATAATGCATAAGGGATGCATGTACATTTTATAATTGGTGGAGAAAGCGATGTGAGTGCTGCATGCCAGACTGTTTTCCGTGTTTAAAATTTGTTCTGTACTTTAGATGGGTTTCAAAGATAATCGTGTATTACGTATAATATATATGTTCAGGTTTAAGTTTAGTTTATAACGATTATATCGCTGTGGTGAAAAAACAGGGATAGCAACTGAAGGGTGAGAATAAGAAGGAAGAGATTTCATAGGTCTCAGATTTCGACAAATATATATTTGCAGTGTAAACTAATAAATAGTTTTAAAACGTTTCTGTGGTAATGTTATTTTAATCATTGATATTATCATTCATATCATACATTTAAACACTAATTAAATTTAATTATATAAACGTTCTGGAATAAATACTTTCTTTTGGATCTCAAATGTACTTCTGTAGAAATATATGTAATAACATGTAATTGCTTTACACTCAATTAAGTAAATAATGGATTAAAAATTTAGACAATAAAAATTAAGTATTCCAACAAAACTGTTTAGTTTAAAACTTAATTATTATTAAAAATCACTACATTTCTTTTCCTTAAAGGTAAACCTCGCAACTACTAATCAGAAACAAATGTTTATTCATCATCATTACTGTTCATCATTAACACACTGCAAGAATGTAGGTCATTATAAAATGTTTTTCAAAACGTCCTTTTCAAATCATCTCGGTGAAATTTTGTATTAGCTGTCACAGGTGTGTTTCCTTTCTTGATATCGAAAGATGCAGCTTTGCTAGAGAAACAACATGGCTATTTCAGTTTGTTTTGGCCAAAATGTGGAATTTTTTCCTTCTGCTCTCACCCATGTGGTTTTGAGGCAAATGCTAAAGATACTTTGTTGATTCAAGTTAGTACTTCCCCTGCTACCTTTCGTAAGCCGGGGAAGTATTATAATCCACCCAAAAATTCCCATACCGACATTTCACTGAAAATACATTCTTTGAGGTCTTCTGAGTAGAAGAAAAAAATTCATTTTAGAAAAAATGTCCTCAGTGCGTGTGTGTGTGTGTGTGTGTGTGTGTGTGTGTGTGTGTGTGTGTGTGTGTGTGTGTGTCTGTAAACAACATAACTCAAAAACGAAAAGTCTGCTAAATACCAAACGTCAGAAAGATTTTCAAGAAAATCTCCCATCCCAACTACCCTTTACATTGAATATTTTTCGAAATGTTTTATTTTTTAACAAATGGTTCTAACGAGTTTGATTAAGATACCATATATTAAAGATATTTTCATGGCAGATAAAATGTATATTGACGCAGTAATTTTTATCACAAATTATGTAAATGTCAAGAGTGATTATAGTGTGAATATGCATTATTGTGTGACATTGATTTGAGATGTTTGATGATTGTAAGCATTGTTGAGAAGTGGGTTTATACGGCCTTACTGAAACTGACAATAATATCGTGCAATAATGTAGCGAGGGGGTGAGCTGTTTATCATTATTAGAGACGAGCAAATGACGTAATATTGGCGCGTTTTTCTTAGAATTTGCTGGAACATTTTTCCTAGAGCATATGTTTTCGTAATTTTCATTGGATATAAATATAGATGCTAATGTTGGCGCGTTTTATTAACCAATAGCAGCTCAGTTATAATCTTTAGGCATATCGGGTGTAGGAGTATAAAAAGGGCTAAGTCAGAGATAGATCCCTCCCAGTTCATCGGAAACATTTGTACATTACACGTCGCTGAGTTCAACAAAAACAGTCATGGTGAATACATAGCATAGTTTATCGATTCGCAGGTTACGCGTAGCAATGTTATGAAAAATCTCAAGTGTCGTAAAGTTAATTACACAAAAAGTTGAAGTTCGCAAATTAATAAGGGGCAGTAAAGAAGTTATTATAACAGTTTCAGTTTGGCGAGTGTCAAGATTAATATGTGAAAGTGCATAAGTGTTACGACAATAAAAGTATAAAACAAATTCTTTTATCAGTGTTATCTTTGGAGAAAAACTCCTTTCCGTTTACACACCTTGATTAAGAGATTTGCTTGACCGAGAGATCATAGCTAGCCGGAGGACAGTGAACCCAAAATTAAATACAATAATAGGCGCTCAGTAAAAGATAACACGAAGTGACCGCGACAAATTGTCTTTTATACGTGCGGCAAATAAACAGTAGCATTCTTTCAAACACTAATACCGCCACAAATTGGCTACCACAACGTGGAACTTAACAAAGAATACCGTCCCAATATCTTAAATTTTCTGGGAAGATCCTGTGAAGTCTTCTTCATTAGGAAGGATATTTGTATAATATTGCATAACGGTAAACGTTAAACGATAGACGAAAACGTACTACGCAAAAAATGTATGTCTCTTTAAAAAACACACTTTATTTCAAACAAACTTTTCTGCGGTATACGTCATTTCCGGGGTTATTCGCTATTAATGGTTCTATTTGTTGAATGCTTTTGTCATTATTTTAAGGTCCTGTCGATTTTCAGTTGTTTCTCGCGATTGCATGGAAAGAGTCTTAGAATTTTAAGGTCAGCATGTAGCGTCCAGTTCTAAAACATTTGACTATCGCTGTTCCCTATGTATCTGTAATGAAATATGTAATGCAGCTATTTCTACGGAGATTTATCCCAAATAAAATGAAGTAGGTAGAAAAATAAGCTTACACATGAATAGTTTGTATACCTACTAGTAAGCAATAGATGGTAGAGAAAATCATGTGAATATAACACATCAGATATTTTTTTCAGTAGTAATATACGGCTAATAGGGTTCTTAAAATTTTCAGGCTGGTGCAAAAAAACTATGTCTACTTTTTTATCACTATGTCAACCGCTCTAACCGACACTAGGAAAAAGCATCTTTTACAGTTTTTCCTTCCTTTGGTAAACTGTTATCTTTCCTTTGGTTGTTATCTTATCATTTCCTGCCCCTTGTGGCGTAATTCCTTCCTCTAGATTTTGCCATCTTTTGATTTCTATTTTTTTTCTGCCTTACTACGTTTCATATTTTTTCACAGGATACGTTATTTGTTTCTATAGCTAAACCTACAGAATTTATATCAGGCATTCATTTGAGAGGGTAACATTGGTTGAAAAGTTAGTCTTTTGAACTAAAATAATGTACATCCCTTGCGAACTAACGTTTAATAGTTAGCTCAATTTAACTACTCGGAGAACAGAATATTAAGAAGAAAACAATAATTTTATTTATTTATTTTTACAAAAACAGAATCTGAGTATCGTTTTAGAAACATTTTTGAAAATTGCTTCTATGCTAATTTGTGCAATAATTTGAGACACGCAAAATAAGAAGAAAAGTTTGCCAGAATATGAAATTTGTTTTCCCAAAATACCAACGTGTCTAATAAAAGGTTTAGAGCATTTTTACATTCTAAAAAAAACACACACACACACATAGCTTAATCGTTGTCCATATTAGATAATAGAATATCAGCTGAAATTCAATAAACAAGATTTTTTTATAATCCTTCATAATCATGAAACCTCTCCATTAAAACAACAAATAATAAAATTACTGTTTGCTTTGGCTGGAGTTACCATTGGTTACTAGAGCACAAGTAGTTTGACAATATTTTCTGGCAACGGTGTGCATCCTTACCGCAGTTAGTATTGTTTTGTAAGATTAAAAAGATCACTCCACGTCACATTCTGTATTTGGGAGTATACTTGGTAGCTTAAAATATTTCACTGCTCCTACCTTCAAATATCTTACTTGTTGATAGAGAGTAGAGTGCGGTGAATTCTTTTCCAGCAATAAATCAATTTCACACAAATAGTTTTTCCAAATATTCCTGGAATGTCAAGCAATTCTTTTACATACTGGAGTGCTGTATGGAACTGGAAAACTGCCTCGACACAGTACCAAATTACATGGCTGACATAGTAGTATAGCGAAAAAGCTGTTCAAAATGCGGAAGTAAAATCTATTTTAACAGCACAATGGTAGGCAAATATTACAAAATAATAAGGAAAATGAAAATATTACCCGAATATTATAAAATGTGAACTCTTAAACACAGAAATTTAATTCTACAGTCTGCAAATCGCGAAGCCCATAGTTTAAAATATGAAATTTATATTTTACTTGTAGAGCGTAACTTGACGTCACCACTTTAGTGTTGATGCAGTAATTTGTATCACAAATTACTTAAATGTAAAAAATGATTACAGTATGAATATGCATTTTTATGTGACATTGATTTGAGATGTTTGTTGATTGTAATTATTGTTGAGAAGTAAATTTATACTGCCTTACTGAAACTGACAATAATAGCGTGCAATAATGCAGCGAGGGGGTGAGCTGTTTATCATTATTAGAGACGAGGAAGTTACGTAATGTTGGCGCGTTTTCCTTTAGAATTTGCTGGAACATTATACCTAGAGCATATGTATTCATAATTTTCATTGGATATAAAAATAGATGCTAATGTTGGCGCGTTTTATTAGCCAATTGCAGCTCAGTTATAATCTTTAGGCATATCGGGGTGTAGGAGTATAAAAAGGGCTAGGTTAAAGATAGACCCCGTCAGTTCGTCGAAAATATTTGTATGCTACACGTCGCCTTCAGTCCGTCAGTTCGTCGAAAACATTTGTACGTTACACGTCGCTTTCAGTCCAGCAGAAATATTTGTACAGTATACGTCGATTATCGATTCGCAAGTTGCGCGTAGCAGAGTTATGAAAAATCTAAAGTGTTGTAAAGTTAATTATACAAAAAGTTGAAGTACGCGAATTAAGAATGATCAGTAATGAAGTTATTATAACAGTTTCAGTTTGGCGAGCGTCAAGATCAATATGTAAATGTGATAGTGAATGTGTTCGACAATAAAAGTGTAAAACAAATTCTTTCATCAGTGTTTTCTTTGGATAAAAGACTCCTTTCCGTTTACACAACCTGTATAAAGAGAAGTGCTCGACCAAAAAGATAATAGCTAGCCGGAGGACAGTGAACCAAAAGTAAATAAAATAACAGTAGCATTCTTTCAAACAAACACTAATACTGCCGCAAATTGCTAACAACAGATGGAGCTAACAAACCTAACAAAGAATCACGTCACAAAATGGCTTCACCACGTGGAGTAAAGACACATACACAAATAACATTGTAAATTTACCATCGCAAATTGGCTTCCAAAACGTGGGGCTCAACAAATAAATATAACAGAAGTGTACCACTTCAGTGTCAACCGGCGGTAAAGGCCGCATTTTATGTTTGTTTGTTGCATGCTGCTGTGATGTTTACGACTACTCTATATTATCAGCATTTTCAAAATTTATCTACAAATTGTGCAATTCATGTAAGTAAGCTGGTTTTGAGACTTCTAGTTGTAAATGTTAATGTTGACCTGAATAAAGCTAGCAAAATAGTTCTAATCTCAAAGCCTTACATTTAGCAGATTGGAAGGAAAGAAAAACATGATTGTGCTTATTAAGTAGGTATAGGTACTAGTCGATCACGATATGAATACGCTTAGAGAAGGGCGCCACTGTTTTTGTTGGCAATGTGCAACGTCATCAAGTCTAGGGATCAGGGGGAATGGGAGGCAAAGAGATAGGGGAATGCACAATTGTACAATGCAAATATTTGCAGGTCTCAGCCTCACTATACTACCGGCGTTTTATCTTTGGCTGTGACAGCGCGGCCGAGAGAGGCAGTGTTGCTAATGCTTACCCCTACTGTGAACATGTGTGTATATCTGTGCCATCTCTTCGTAAAATGCAAACAAAGAAATAGTTGCCTATGTTAGAGTATTTAAAGTATGGAGATATCATTTGCAGGAAACTTAAACAAGGGTAACGCAGTAAATCGCATGCGCACAGAAACAAACTTCACCTGGAATAAAGCTAACAACTACTGACGACACGTGCTTCACTTATAAGATAATCGGCAACACAGCCCACCTGTAGTGGACGCACACGGAGAGGGAGCCTGTAATTGGTCCTAGCAGACAACTTCCACCCTTTGCTGTACGAGTCTACCCAGCACTGCAAACCTTGCCGTATTTTTTATTCCTTTCTTTCAGGTTGTGTTTTTCGTGCAGCAAAGCTCTAAGCAACAAGAGTAGACTACATTTATTACAGACTTATAAGAAATGAAATGATAGTCCGATTTATCTGTTGAAGCGAATCAGAATAGCTTGCTTTACTGTGGAAATTCACGGCGTTAGTATTGCTAAAGGTGGCCATTCTCATATATGCCTATCTCTTTCTTTACCCTCATGAAACGTCAGGGCCGAAGATACAGCGGCATAGGTATAATATACGAGGGACACTATTTATATTTTGAGCCTTGGCAACGCTGAATGTTGCAGGTGCCATCTGACGTTAAGTTTGACATTTTTGACCAAATCTACTTCAAAGACTTTGTCAATAGAGCGTCATTTGTTTTGTCTAAACTAACTCTAAAATTGTGTGTTAACGAATAAATGGAATTAACTAGTGAAAATGGTCGTGCAATGATTTATTCCGACTTTCGACGTGGATTATCAAGAGAAGAGTGCATCGATCAACTAACTTCCACATTTGGCGACGAAGCTCCATCCTTTGCCACTGTGAAACGCTGGTATAACAAATTTAATCGTGGCCGCCGTTTGCTCAATGATGAAGTTCGTGAGGTCGTCCAAAATCAGTTGTGCCAGAAAACATTGATGCTGTGCAAAAACTAATAATGAAGGATCGTCATGCGACATATTGTGAGATTGAGGTAACCCTAGGCATTAGTGCCACCAGCATGTATAAAATATTGCATGATTATTTAGCCGTGAAAAGGTTTACTCTCGTTGGATCCCACATAATTTGACCCAATCTCAAAAAGATGCTCGTGTCGATTGGTGCAGAAAAATGCTCAAGAAACACAATGGCGGTGCCTCAAAAGACGTATATAAGATTGTAACAGGTGACGAATCGTGGATCTATGCGTATGAGCCGGAACGTAAACAGCAGTCGACTGTATGGGTGTTTCAAGATGAAGCAAATCCATCAAAAGTTGTTCGCACTCGAAGCAAATGGTCACCTGCTTTTTCAGCAAACTGGCCATGTGGCAACAGTTTCTTTAGAGGAACGTAAAACGGTCAATGGCGAATGGTACAGAACCATTTGTTTGCCGGAAGTCTTCGGTGAGAAGTAAGGAAAACCAACAAGAACCGTAGGATCGTTCTTCATCAAGACAATGCGAGCGCACACACATCTCGTCTAACAACAGAGTATTTGAAGGCTCAAAAAATCGAATTGATAGGTCATCCGCCATACAGTCCTGATTTAGCACCCAATGACTTCTTTTTGTTTCCGAACATCAAGATTAAATTGCGTGGGCAGCGATTTTCGTTGGCAGAAGAAGCCGTTGATGTCTTCAAAACCATGTTTTGGAGGTGTCTCAAGAAGACTGGAATAAATACTCTGACAAATGGTTCAAACGGATGCAAAAGTGTATTGATCATAAATGAGAATATTTTGTAAAACAATAAAGCAGTTTTCAATTGTAATTTTTTTTTAATTATTAGGCTCAAAATATAAATAGTGCCCCTCGTATACAACTCAGACCTGGGGAAGTTTTCTTTACCTGAATGTCCTTCCGATGCCTCGCCCACTTGTTCCTCAACAACTTAGCTCCTCTTCCCAACGCAGGAACTCATATCGTGGCCGACTAGTAAGTTATTTTAAATTTCATAGCTGTTTGTAGCATTAAGATTCAAAAGTTTACTGCGATAAGTCTTTGACTAAATAGCTTTGTCATGTTTGGTGGACAAACTGCAGCTAACTTCTACCTTATTTCTGGAAGTTTGTTACCCCGCAGTATTGCTTTGCTTTACGGTTTCTAAAGAGCCTGTTAGGATAATTCTTATATGTTAACGTAAACAAGTTTGGTTTTAGAGTTATGAAAATCAGTTATTACTCAAAGTGTTACACACACACACGCACACACACACACACACACACACACACACACACACACACACACACACACACACACAATATTTGGAGCTAAGAAATTGCAATCTCTTACGGCCCCTTATGTCTTCATCTGTACGGGTTGTGGAGATGTAAAACTTTGAAGCGTTCCACCAGCTTTCCTCCTCCGTGGATTTACTACATGCCGTTTTAGTTATCATGTATGCACATATTTAGTTTTATTTAGTTGCCTTAAACATTCTTGACATCTTCAAATAAATTTTCCGTGACTTCCTATCGAACCAGTTTTCTTAATACGGTTAGATGGAAGCCCAGTGAGTGTTCACATCTGTCCGCTACAAATTTTACCCCGTTTCTAACAAGTGGAGGGCAAAAGAAGCGCTTAACACGAGTTCATCTCAAGTTGGAACGAATGGGCGGAACAAATGAGGCCCCCATCTCCGGAACATCCGCAACGTAATTGGATTTTTCCGTGAAAACTCCCACGTGCCATCAATCATCACCATATTAGGTAGGTTCTGATTTTGTTACGGAACACAAAAAAGCGGGTCTTTTAGCTACGCCTCTTCCTTTCCCACGCCCCTTTTTATATTAATTAGAGGGCCCAAGGTTTGCCATTTGTTAACTAATAGAGACAACCGCCTTCTCCAGGCGAGCAAGTTTGTGTGATATTAATAACTTCCACTATACAAACAGTGTCGAATGTTTGTAATTTAAGGACCATGTCCGTTTTCTTCAAGCTTGTTAACTTTGCTGTACCTTTCGGTGCCATAAACAATTGTCCTGATTGTAGATTTAATTCAAATAATTGCCAATTGGGTTGTGACCAGCGATTTGGTTATTAAATAACCGATAACACACCCAGGCACACACAAATTAACACACCAGACTCTAGGCATACTGAGAAACCTCCTTGTTTACAACAAAATTAGCGATACCAGCCAGGAATTGAACTGGGTCCTATCGCACAGCAGACAGGCGTTCTGGCGGAGTTACGGGATTAATACAGTCTTGTTCAACGTTCCGGTGCACCTGAGCAAAGCAGTTGAGGCGCGTCTACCATAATAATAGTTGCGCAAATTACTTTTTAAATATAATAATATTTAGATATACAATTAATATGAATATTGACAATGTAAGTTACTTGGCTTATTTTTTTTTTTTTTTTTGCCATTACACGACATATACTCACTATACTTTTCCATCTTTTCTCAAGTTATTCTTAATTCGTTTTCCTATTTCTTGTTAATCGCAATGAATGTTTTCACAAATGGTTCCAGTGCACACGTATTGTAACTACATAGAGGAATAATAAATAAATCCTGTGGCGCTACAGCCCACGAGGGGCCACGGCTTGCCAACTCGATTGCCGCCTCACGCCCACGGGCTCATCCAACTAATACGGGGAAGTAATGTGACCAGCATCATGCATCCCCATCCGGAAAGTTGGCTCACGAAGCCAGGGCCGCTGCCTATTGCAGCTACTCACTTTCCTGCGTTGCTGAGTGGACACCGATATTCGGGACCTAAAAGCCGCACTCCCACGTGTGTGATCAAACCACGGTGCATTTCGTGGCCGGGAAACAGAGGACTAAGCTCCAGCCCAATGAGATACAGCGCAGGACACAGATACGAGAGTCATGGATGCTGTACTTGATGTTTTGAATAATCCTTCCATGGCTTGATGAGAGAGAAGGGGGGGGGGACGGACTTAACATTAAACACATTTATTTTGAGTACTGAAAAATTCCGACCAATAACAAATGTAATGTAAACAGCTAAATCTATAAAAAACGTGATTTAACACAATGGACGAGCCAAAGTATATATTTTTACATGCTGGGTAGAGCCCTATAGGTTCACATGAAAAATTAAATTAATTTTTAGTACCAGCACGTACATTGAGGGGACGTATACTCACTTGGCTGCAGAGGACCGAAACGTGGTGATGAGGTTAAGGGGAAGGCGTGGGTTTTTCACTGTACAAAATCCGTAACACAAATCTACTCATACATTCCTAGAGTTACTTCCCAACCGTTTGGGGTTCCTACATTATTAAATATGAAAGGTGAGGGGAGATTCTACCGATCCTAAAGCCGGCTTGCACGCGCGATCCGCTTCTCTCGGAATACTTAGCAAGACAGACCCTATGTCCCCACCACTCGTGGCTAGCAAAAACTCCCAGCGAGGTCACGAAAACAACAAAATGTCTGACAATGATAATGTAAAACAACAATGCGTCTGGCAATTACAATGAAACCCCCAAATTATTAACACGCCATAATATTTTATACATTATTTTGTGTATCTCTTATGATTTCAGAATTAAGGGACTTTCGCAAGGTATTCAGAAAATTGAAAACATTTACGTATAGAATTTTAATCCAAATCATGGATCGTCTTTTTGTTGAGTAAATAACAATAACCAGAATTTTCTATGTAAGTGATAGCTTGGGACAGGTGAGGCAGTATTATTAACACTTAAATGATTTCAGTTAAATTATATAATACGTAAATTCAATAACAGCCCGCCATGAAGCAATATGTGTATGTAATAATTTGTAAAATGTATGTAACAGTCATTGTATATGTATTGTATCCATGTGTAATAATGTTATGTGAATGCATTACGAAATTTAATAATGTAGGAGCTGTGAGAAATAGGTCAACAGTTGCTAACAATGAGGTAACCTTGAGGCAATAATGAGTTTGAGAGTTTAAATGTTATTTGTGATTCTTGGAAGCATTAATGTAATTTTAGTGACTGTTTATAAAAATAGCCAATCAACAACCAGAAGAAGCTTTAGTTAAATGCAGGTATTCTATTGGAGTAAAAATAGCCAATCATAGACTTGAAATGCAGAAATTTACAAGTTTAGACGGTTGAAATCTAGTCAGTTGCCTGCGGACTGTGTTTGTAACTGGATGCGAAATGTGTCCTCGAGAAATTAATTACGTATTCGTGCGAGACGAAAATAGTATACTTGTCAAAAAGGGCAAGTATTAAATAAAAGAATCTCGCAGCTCTTGATATCAGTGAAGTGCTATTTAATTTGTGTCAAGGATTAATAAAAAGGAGTGAATTAAAGCTTAAAATCTGTGTAAGCCTACATTCTTGTCGCATCACGCCCTGCCAAGACTTCCATGTCTTTAACAATAATACTGACGCAGCCGAGGCAAACATAAATATTAAATATTTAAAGAAACAGTTTACTTACAAAGTTAATATTTTTTTTAAACTTGGGGCAAAGACCACCTGAAAATACATTTGGGGCGAAGGCTACCGGAAACCGGGTACCATACGTGCGGTTGCAAAAACTATTACAAGTTCGGCTCCCCAACAGTTGAAATACGATTCAACTCCTTCAATACAAACTACTTCAAATCGGCTTTTCATACGTAGCAGGAAACAACGTAAAGAACAATTCTACTTCACAGGAGATTTAACAAATTCTTTGTGTGGCATCCTTGGAAGATACTGGACTTCATACTAGCTGTCTATGCAACTTTTGGTCTCATACAAGAATGCGCGGGCAACTGTTTCTAAAAAGTTTTTGAGTAAAGGGCGTCAGGGAGTATCAATACTTGTACGCGCATTTAGTAAAGCACTTTAACTAGTTTCTTTTGCTTTTGGATTTACACAAATTCCAGGTAAATTTAATTATGCATATCTATGCCCAAAGAGGAAATAACATTATTCACCAATGAATATAAATAGTTAAAAGTAATACTGAAGAATAAAGTTATCAAGGAAGTGAATTATATAATTTTCTTTATGTACCATTACAGTCAGCGTAAAATATCCAGAAGTAGGCCTTAGTAACTTGAAAAGAATGTCTACTGTAATGAGTAATAATCCAATTCAAAACGTACGGAAGGATCTAGAGTTCCAGTTTATAAAATATAGCTGATAAAATAAATTCAAACTTCTGTTACACTGTTTTCTTCCTTTAAGTAGCTTCTGAACATGTTCCCATTAGCAATACTGGCATTAACTCAACAGCTCAACCGCTTAGATGTTTGTTTGCACTGTGTCAACGTTTCGGTATTCCGTTTTCAAAAGACATCGAATTCAATTATCTCCTACAGCAAATGCAGAGTCGTATTGATGGAGCTTGATTCTGCAATTTGAAAACGTACCCTTTCCGCCGAAGTGCGTCAAGACAGTCGGATTGTTGCTTTTGTTTTAGGTATTTTACAACTACTCACCTATCGCGTGTAGCGCTTTACGTCTCAATAAGACCAGAATGACCTGCTTGAAAAGTCATCACTTGGAAATGGCACAGACAGCCATCTGTAAAGTAGTCTAATATATAATCTCTTTCGAAAAGTAAGGTTGACACTCATATGCCATACATAGTAAAGCAGCTGCTTGGGGAAAACGGGAAAAGGTGTTTCATTATAAAGGTCGACCTTTGTTGACTGTCCTTATTAGTAACCAGCCAAGATCAAGGAGGCCGTGTGCGCTCAGAATTGGTTGTACCTGCACACTAGGATCTTAATAAGGAATCTTTTTACTTTCTCTACTACGTATAGTAACTAGGGGAAGTATTGTATTCCACCCAAAAATTCGATACCGAGATTTCACCGGAAATATATGTTTTGAGACCCCTGGATCCAAAAAAAAGCATTTTTGGAATAATGTCCGTGTGTGTGTCTGTGAACAGCATAACTCAGAAACGAACAGTCAGATAAACACCAAACTTGGTATTTACGTTCAGTATCTTCCAGAGATGCGACACGAAGGTTTTCAAGAAAATCCCCCCACCCTAGATTACCCTTTACATGGAACATTATTCGAAAATTTTAATTTTCTCAAAAATTGCTCTAATGATTTTGATTAACATATCATATGTTTTAGATATTTTTATGACAAATGAAATGTATATCTCGAATTTTCTGGAAATGTCTCCAAAAGTATTCTTCATTGTGAACGACTTTTGCATAACTGGTAAACCATAAGAGATAGTCAAAATTTTACTACACAAAAAATCTAGATCGCGTTAAAATACACAATTTATGTCATATACATTTTTTTTTGAGTGAACCATTTTCGAGATATTGCTTGTTATTCCCTTAAATTTTTCAATACTTATACTTTTTCTCAAATTCGTTTTTCATTTTTTTTGTCCTGGTAATGCAAAGAGAATGGAATACTCCACATACCAACCAGCTCTTAAAATATTTGACTATCGCTTAAAACCTACCATATTCCCCTTGCATCTACAAGAAAATTAACAATAAGATTAACATCTCGATATCTCGATTAACATGAAGCATATGGAGAATAAGCGTTTGTAAAAATAGTTTGTACAAGGGAAGATAAAATCATGTGAGTGTAACACATCAGATTTTTTTAAATTGAAATTAGGTGTTTTATAGACCATGTCCGTCAAAAAGAATAGGGCTTATCAATATCGGTTGAATGGTTTTTGAGATAACCAACAATACATAATTTCCCCTCTTTATAATATAACATAGCTATGTTCACACAGAATAATGAAAGAGTTTATGTTATATAGCCTTAATTGGTCCCTCCATGCTGAGGATTAAGCTGGAAGTGCGTAGCCAACAAATCTGATTTTAGACAAATGATTGCGGTGTCAATGTGACGTGTGTTGGTAACACTCCCAGTAGCTCAGCCACACGCAAGACAATTGAGAAACTCTCGGCGAGACCGGTCCCGATTAATCATTGGACAGTGTTTTAGTGGACGGAACAATAAACTGATCGCTGCAGTAGATTGCGCAGTCAATCCGGTGATTTCGCACACGTATTCCTGAGGATTTCTGTGCAACCTGGTAGAGTAAATGAGGTCGCGGAGTTCAGTACGTGACAGATGCAGCCGCGTGAACCCTACAGAATCCGGTTCGGACCTCCCTCTTAACAAAAGCGTGTCCACTGCGTCCTCCAAAAGCCATCATTTCCCAACGTCTCGGGACCCTTTACGAAACCTCTCGCAACGGGACACCGCTGCACACCCGGTTGGGAATTTGCCTTTAGGAGCTAAGCCTCCCTTGCTATCTTCAGGGAATATAGGCTGTTGCAGTTGTTTCTCAGGAAATTGTCCCTGATATGTAAATTACTGAACTTAGAGGTATAGAGCGCACGTTATAGCGGAAGAAGTACCATGAGTGCTTTGTTTTACAGAGCGCTGAAGCAATATTCCTACCTCTATTGTCTCACCAAACACTGCAGGGCTATGGTTTGTATTCAAATGTTGTAACTGTCGAAGTTTGGCCTTACAGATAAGGCGGCAAATTAGAGAAAGATTTACTACACCACTTATTGCTAACAAAGAAATGCATAAACAAAGCAGAAACCTTTCAGCTTATGCAGTTTCATAACGACCTTTTTTTTTCTCCTTAATACTAAATGTTTGTAAATGAGATGCAGATTTGAAAAGTTTGGGGCACGACAGGAATATGTATCATGGGTCCTCGGAAGTTATCCTTCTTTCATCAAAATTAATTTAACGATCGCTGTTTTCTATCTTATTACCAAATACCGCCGCACTCATTACGTTAAACGGTCTCTTCAAACGTTGCTTATCCCCCTCACATTTATAAATACCAATCGTCTTTCTGACACACCCTGCTGCCATGCTTCATTCTGCTCTTATGAAATCAAATGGAGAAGTAAAAGAAGAAATGTAACAACGGTGTACTTCATCAAAACCAGTTTAACAATTGTTATTTTATACCTTATTACCAAGTACTGCTGCACTCTTTATGTTAACAGGACTATTTAAACATTGCTTACCGTAAGGCCAATTGTCTTACTGGCACTGCCCTGTTGCCGTGCTTCGTTCTATTCTTAGTGAAACGAAATGGATCGGGCCACGAAGAAATACCAGAATAAACGTTACAAGATGTAGGTGCTTCGACTATATGGAGTTGGTATGCGTCAACTGTAAACCAAGCAGCGATTGGCTAAAGAAAAGCTTTCATTGGAGGCAAAGTATCTATTCATTCGTTCGCCAAACTCTGTGAGATATCTAACAAAGCAATACTGCATGATCTAATGAACGTGATGATACTACCACAACCTTTGATAATCCAGTATGCAACTCCGTGGCATAAGATGTTATAAGTACAGTAGTCTCGGTTTCATCAGCATTATAAACGTTTACTCTACAAATTTTGCGCTTCCCAAATAGATCTTAGATACCCACCATGTTTTTATTTATAATCATTTCGTCTCTGGGAAGCCGACCTAACTCCAATTCTCTCTACAGTGATTAGATGCGGGCATCTCTTCCTTAGTGCAGTGTCGAATATTAAAACTACAATTAGTTCTCCCTATTTATAAACATTTAGACAATTAACTCTTAAAACTCTTGTTACAGAGCTAGTGGTACTTAGTCTTAGTGATAGTACTTAGGCTCACATTAGGGAGGAATTAAAACTAAAAACCTTATTTCAACCAATCCCACACAAGATTTCATTGTTGTCTCCTAGCCGCACAGTTAAATAAATATCGGTTGGTATACCTGCGAACAATCACACAATTTCTCTACCAATGACAAAATTGTCAAAACTGTAGTAGGTACTCGTATTATATATACTTGTAAAAAGTTATTCTTCCATGAAAATTACGCCATTCACATACAATTTTACTTAGGCATGATTTCAAATTAATACTATGACGTTAGGAAACAGTATTGAAATGTTTAACCGCAATAACGGAACGTTCTTTTCCGACAGAAAGAAAGAAAGAAAGGGAAAAAAAGGACATTTATGTTATCCGCAAACATTTAAGCATATCCACAAAATATGCTTACTTGGGAAAGCTTATTTTAATGAGTCTTTGCGACGCATTCTTGTAAAGTGGCCATCGTAGCCGTGGTCGCTGGAGTGTACAGCTCCACCAAGCTGAGGGTCGCGGGTTCTAGTCCCGCCATGGGCATGGGTGTGTGTGTGTGTGTGTGTGTGTGTGTGTGTGTGTGTGTGTGTGTGTGTGTGTGTAATTGCGGTAATAAGCGGTAACGAAACACAGTAAATACACAATATCATAAACTAGGTAAAACAAGGAAACCTTAAAAAAATGAGCTCTAGGTCTTCCTAGATTTTTTTCTTGTGATTTTCCAGTTATGAAAAAAATTCAGCTATTCCCAGGAAATTCAAGATATACATACATTCTCAAAGTAAGATATTTTAATCGAACTCATTACAGCCGCTTTGAGAAAATGAAAATGAAGAAACTGTTTCCATATAAAGGGTAGTTTAGAATGTGGTAAATTTCGTGAAAGTCTTTGCGACCCATTCTTGTAAAGTCCTGAATTTAAATATCAAAGTTGGCATTTATCCGACTTTTCGCTTTGAGCTTTGCTTTTCGCAAACACAGGGATAGGCAGACGACATACTACAGTAGCACTCTTCTGGATCTTTCTCTTCTAATAATAATAATAATAATAATAATAATAATAATAATAATAATAATCCTATTTTGGGGAATTCAGGTACCTCAAAACCTGTATTTTCGGTAAGGTCTCGATATCGAATGTTCGGTTAGAATTCGACACTTTCTCTACTCCTACGCTATAGGTAAAGCGGTAGAAAACGAAGGTGAGCAGTATCGATGAAACCTCTAAGCCTGCTGACCATCAACAGCACAGAGTGTTTGGGTATCATAATGTTTTTATAACACAGAATTCATTTATATTTCTGCTGAGCTTGAAGGCCGCCAGTAAATGTGAGATGTTTTTAGTGTTCTTGTTTCAACTAATGTTTGTTACCAAAATACCTTTTGAGATAAGGGAGGTAAAGGTAAAGGTAGATGTCACGGAGGGACACCCGGAACCGGGGAAGAGAACCGCACGCAGGCCATTTGGCCTTTTATGCTTCCAACGCGAAGAAGAGGGGAGAGACCCGAAGAGCGAATAGATCCGGATGCCAACGGGCGCAAGCATGGGCGGGGTCCCTAACGTTTCCAGATAGAACGGATCCGCTGCTGCCCGGCCCCTGCCCACAAGTCACCAACCTCCAGGCTCCCCTAGGAATGACGGCAGGGAAGAAACCTTTACAGAGCGTAAGCCACCGCCCAGCCGCAACTCGCCAAACACCGTCGTCTGGTCCTACAATCCTGAAACAGATGACAAGGAAGTTGAGCACAGAAAATGAAAGACAGGAAAGACGTGGTAGAAGATGAGCCAACCCAGCATTCGCCTGGCGACCCGGTGAAACCACGAAACACTCATCGGCAGAATGGCCGGTCGCCGGGGATCGATCCCAGGACCACAGACGTTGCCGCCTGAGCCATCCCGCTCGGTGAGATAAGGAAGGACAACGAGAACTCTGCACCGAATCAATTTTTTATTGATTTCGAGGCCTTGCGATGTTTTTCCTCTCCAAATATTTTCCAAAATAGCCAACTGAAGATTTTCATTAAAAATTCCTAATGTATATCGTCACACAGAGTTCTTTACCCCACATGAGTGGTAGAGAACGTTCATACAAAATGTTGCTCTACTATCCACTTCTTGTTAACAGAAATAAAAGCGTTTGTGACAGTGGTTTCAAGTTAGGCAATACATAATTGATTACATGCAAACGTATAAACAAGCTTCAACTGTTTATATAACACCTCTATTTTTGTAAAGTGAGTTTTAACCTACAGAACTTAAAACGTGCAACAATAAATCATTTAGAAACGGTTTGTGCTACATAAAAGTAATTCTTAATATGCTCTACTTTTTTCTGCAATAAATTTCTGTCTATTCTTATAATTTCCTTGTTATACACGGTTTTTATAAATAACACACAAAACCAATAAAAGTAAAGCTAGGTAGGTAGGTACATAATACGGAAGGGCCCGAAACCGGGACAAAGCACTGCAATGGATCTTTTTGCTTCGAACGTGACCCCTGAGAGGGAAGGATGAGGAGAGAGACTGAATTGGCTACCAGATCCGGAAGACGATGAGCGAAAACGTGGGTGGGATCCCTAACACTTCCACTTCGAACGCATCCGACCTGCTCAAGCCCCTGATCCCTCGGGGGTGCCCGGAAGCTGAGACCACAGCACCCGGAGGCGGTACCTATCTGAGCAGTCCGACGATGCCAAGTAGGAGCCTTCACAAACCACACCTACATCACCCAACCGCAACACGACGGGCACCGTCGCCTGGTCCTACAACCTAAAGCAGATGATGATGGAGCTGATGGGTACAGGAAATGAGGAACGCGAATTCGTGGTAGAAGAGGAACCGCTCAGCATTCGATTACCGACCCAGGGAAACCACGAAAAACCTGTGGTCAAAATGGGCGGTTGCGGGGAATTGAAACCGCGACCTCCCGAATGCGAGTCTCACACGTTACCTCGGAGGCATCTCGTTTGGTAAATTAAAGCTAACCTTTTTATACTTTTTGCTTTCTCTACCATGTACATAGAAAGTATTGCATTCCATCCAAAAATCAAATACCAAGACTTCACCGGAAATACATGCTTTGCGGCCCACCGAATCCAGTAAAGCATTTTAGCAAACACGTCCGTGTGTGCGTGTCTGATAAGTATAACTCAAAAACGAAAAGTCGGATAAATACCAAACTTGGTATTTGAGTTCAGTATCTTCCAAGGTTGCGACACGAAGATTTTAAAGAAAATGCTCCCCAGCTACCCTTTACATGATAGATTGTTCGAAGTTTTTGATTTTCTAAAAAATGGCTGTAAGAATTTTGAATAAAACACTATATTAAAAATATTTACGTTGCGAATAAAATGTACATCTTGAATTTTCTGGAAATAGTCTGTGAAATCTACTTCATTTGGGAGAAATCTTGTGTAATCTTGCATAACTAGTAAACGTTAAGCGATATAAAAACGTACCATCCGAAAAATTTAGATCTCTTTAAAATACATAATTTATTTCAAGTAAGCTTTATTTGTGGGATAAGTCGTTTCTGGGTTATCCGTTATTAAAGTTTCGAATTGTTAGGCTTATTCTTTTGAAGTCCCATCGATGTTCAGTTGTTTCTCGCGATTGTACGGAAACAGTATGGAATTTTAAGGCCAGCATGTAGCGTCCAGTTCTTAAACATTTGACCATCGCTGTTCCCTTTGTATCTATAACGAAATACGTAATGTAGCTTTTCTGCAAAGGCTTATTTGAATTAAAATGTAAAATAAAATAAGACATTAAAATAAGCTTTAGTAAGTATAGTTGTTACACCCACTAATAAAGATTAGACGGTAGAGAAAGTCTTGTGAATTTTTACAGCTTGTCGTTCTTTGAATTATGCTATCTATTCTGCGCACGCTCTGTGGAATAGATAAGCCGATTTGGATATTTTTAACTTCTTTGATCATATCGGGAGGCCTTGATTTGAGAAACAACTGATAGTGTCGTAGCTGTAGATATTTTTTACGTTGATTTAATCCATTTTTGCATTAAGTATAATCACATTCACTCCCACGCGTTCGTCCTCCGTGGTGTAGCGGTTACTATGCTAGCCTCTAGTTCCCGAAGTCACGGGTTCAAACCCGGCGGAAGGCAATGGAATTTTTATGGTTTCCTTCGGAAGGGAACTAAAGCCGTAGATTTACGGCACGCAAAAGAACCTCAAGCCTGATAAAAAGAGCAAAATTACCGGTCTTTCTTGCCCAATATAGAATGGGACGCTAAGGACCATAGGAGTGCCCATAAATAAAGATCAGTTTAATTTACTCCCACACTCGTGCTTTCAGACTCCGTGGAGGCTATGAGAATTATTCTAATTCAAGAATTCCAGCAGCCCGGAAAACAATTTGAAACATGTGAGTAGATAGGGCAAAATGCTGACTAGTCGACCATAGGGGGAGTCTTGGACGAGTTTAATTGAAAAGTATGCATACTTGTCGAAGCTCTTCGAAACTTATCAAAGTTTCAGCTACTGTTGAAAACAATTTATTTTATACTTATATCACAAATAAAACAGTTGTCAAGAAATCTTGTAGAACAAATTTTGTCTATATTAAACTTGACGTTTCTGAGTATTTTTTTTAATACATCCCATATATATATATATATATATTCAATGAGAATTTAAAGGAGTTCACGAGTTATTTACATTTTATTTGTCATTCGTATACGTCTAACATACAATACTTTAATCAAAATTATTAGAGCCATTTTATGAAAATAAAACCTAAAGAAATATTCATGTAAGGGAACTATAAAAATCACTGCCTTGCTTTCTTAAAGATTGATTTAAGTATGAAAGTTGATACTCTTTTGACTTTTTTGGTATTTTAGTTATATACACGCACACACACAGAAGGCAATGGTAAACCATTCCTAACGAGTAAAACTAAATCTTGTGCGCTACAGACCCGGAACGCCTGGGCCTCACGCCCACGGCAGAGGTGGGCGATTATGCAACCGATACTGGACAATGATGTGGCCAGCATAACGCATCCCCCAGCATCACTAGGACAAGACCGCTGCCTACCGCAGCTCCTCACTTTCCTCAAGATGCTAAGTGAGCACCGGTCCTATATCCGGGACCTAAAATCCGCACCCCATGGGTGAGATCGAACACGGATGTGTTCGGTAGCCAGGAATCAGAGCTCCACGCTCTGGCCCACAGCGCCACGGCACAGGACACTCCTCAAGAGTCCATCCCTAGAAAATCCAGGATTGGATGACCAGAAGTCTGCTTGACTCGAAGGACCACTATTACTACTACTACTGCTGCCGCCGTCGCCGCCACTTACCACTATCACTACAAGTGTATAACGCTCGTTCTTACAATATACGCCACCACAAACGATGGGACACTAGTGATGAAACGAGATGATAATTGGTAATAGAAATTTGAAAAGGAAACGCCTATGTTTAGGGCACCACCGCGTCATTTGTCAGTTATGAGGACTGAGGAAAACCTGGCAAGTAAAAACTGAATCAAGGAGGACGGACCTCCCATTCAGTCCATGCCTTTACGACCTCGGCTACCCTCGTTGCTAAATTAATTTTGGTGGGTTAAGGGGACCTCAAAGCTTCTACTTCCAGTGAAATCAAATTTTTGGTCAAAATGCAATACTTTCTTTACCAAGAATGCAATGGGAAATGTTAAAAGTTTCTAGAAGTTCAAAGACCGAGTCATCACTTATCAGAATTGTCTTACAGCAAACCATCTTTTACAGAAGGGGAACTTCGCAGATAGTTTTAAGCGTTTCTTGCAAAAAAAAAAATTACCTTTGCTGTTCTGACGTAAACTACCTTGAACTCTCAGCCTTTTAAAAATTCAACACTGTACATTCCTGCAGCAGGGAATTCCTAACTCGACAAAACGAACTAGTATTATCACTCTTGACAGTTAAACGCACTTGAGAAAGCCTTCGCTGTGGGTGTAAGCACCCCTTAACCTACTATTAGACACGCGTCCCCTGAAGGGTTCGTTTAAACTAAGCCTTGTTAAGAACTTCCCTAAATATTGGTTTAACGCAGCTCTAGGGAACTGAACTTCTTGCTAAATTTGCATCTACAGTACTTGGAAAGTTAGAACCTAAGCCAGGAGCCAAATGTTCTTTATGCTTCAGAAACTCATGTTTCTGAGTTTCTAAACCAAACGTAACAAACTCTTAAATTTCTCACCTTCTCGTATAAAAAAGTGTGAGGACCGGAAGAGATAAAACGTTGCTAAGGCAACTATATGATGGAAAATCTGATGTTATACATTCACATGACTTTCTCTATTCACTATCGTTTATTAGAGAGTATACAAAATATTCTTACTAAACCTTATTTTATATCTTAAATCCAAATAAACCTTGCAGAAATAGCCACATTACACATTTCGTTAGGATACAAAGAGAACAGCGATAATTAAATATTTTAAAATTTCATACTGTTTACATTCAATCGCGAGAAACAACTGAAAATCATGAGACTTTAAGTATTGAACAATCCGAACCTTTAATAACGGATATCTCAGAAACGGCTTATACACAGAAAAAGTAAATTATTGTTTTAAAGAGATATAGATTTTTTTACATGGAACATTTTCCTCTATCGCTTAACGTTTACCAGTTATACAAGATTATACAACATTTCTTCGAATGAAGAGGACTTCACGGGATATTCCCAGAAAATTCAAGATATGCATTTTATTTGTCATGTAAATATCTTTAATTTATAATACTTTAATCAAAATCTTTGGAGTCATTTTTTAAAAAAATAAAAATCTTCGAAAAATATGCTATGTAAAGGGTAGTTGGGGTGGGGGGCTTTCTTGAAAAATTCTCATGTTGCATCTTTGGAAGGTACTCAACTTAAATACCAAGTGTGGTATTTATCCGACTTTTCCTTTTTAAGTTATGCTGATCACAAACACACGGACCTATTCTAAAAAAATGTTTTTTTTTGCATTCAGAGAGCCTCAAAACATGTAATTCCAATGAAATCTCGTATCGAATTTTTGGGTGGAATGCAGTACCTTCTCTGCATACTATGTACAGTCCAATGCAAAAAAACGTGCCGATGCTTTTGGTTACCTTTATTGTTTTTCATTCTTGAATGTTGGCAGAATTTTATAATTTGGTCTCCACGCTCGCCCTAGGTCAGCCATCCTCTAATTGGTTTAGCTGAAGCCTGGTACGCTAACATTACCCTATGAAGAAAGATCAGGCCTAGCTGGGCGATGAAAGGTGGAGAATCAATATGTTATCTGAAAGGCTGAAACAATATACGTCCCAAAGACTGTCCATACTAGCCCCTGAATGAGTCCGATTCTTATTGGTTCGAACCTCTGTAACCGAATGAGGGATGGAAATAGGCCGCGGCAGAGGTGGTTAGTTATTGATTGCCAACTTAAACCACGGTTCCTCATATCGACATTTTTTTTCCGGACTGTACGTAGTAAAGAAAGTAATAACTGGTGCAACCTGTGGGAATCAATAATAACTGCACAATCAAATAAGACGATGAAGGCGGACTTGCTGTAGAGCTTCTATGTTTCTGTGATTGAGCCGGCAAGTTCTTTGTGATAATCTGTAATTCTCCGAATACCGAGATGTCACCACCATTTAAGTTCTGTGTATCATTATTTAAATTATTTCGAAATACCCAGTGCTCTTCTTTCACTTTTAACATATAATAATATTATTTTTATAGTTTTTGATATGTTGGATAACCCCTCTAACCCCAAAGTAAACGTCTTATCAGTAAATAAAGATGTAAATCTCAGCTCTGGCCTCATTTGAGCGCTCAGTCTTTATTACTTTGTTCATCACCTCTATAGACCCGAGGGAAATTAAAGTATGAGAGAGAGAGAGAGAAATCATGCGCTGTTTGACTTAGAGAGTGAAGACGCAGACATTGGTAGATATTTATATAATATATATGCCACAGTAACATTCACTTCTTGTATTATGTTGCAAGTAAAATCACTGTGCTACAATTTCCGTTGGCAACGCTTTCTTTCGTCACTTATCGTCGCTTATTCCGATTATGGAAATTTTGTTTTAATATTTTAATGCAAAACAACTTTAAAAGCTTATATTCGCTTATTTGTCTAAGCTTTTTCGAGACTCTATAAATCTAGCTTCTCAATATCATTCTTCTACACTATTATGGTCAATTCTACAATTATGGTAAACTGTCGACGTTTCCAACACTCCCCATATGGCCATGACCTTCGGGATACCTGATTCCATCAAGCGATGATGACCCATTTCTGAGGTGGAGACGCCCAGCGTTGCCTCCGATGGTAGGGTGGTGATGATGGCGGTGGAAGGAGAGGGCCTACAGCTTTTACCGTGGACTCCAACCACTTTGGGCAAGTCAGAGGCGAAGGCGTGGCTAGGACCGACCTTAAATCGCGCCAGAGCCGGGAATCGAACCTAGGACCCTCAGTACGAGTGCCGGAGGCGAAACCACTGCGCTACCCCGGCGCCCTACAATTGTAAACTTTGTGTCGGTATTCCCTAAACATTTGTTTATTCACAAAATTCTAGATTCTTTACTAATTACTGAGCACACTTGTAAAGACACGCATGCCTTATGCTCGTGGCGTTGTATAACGAGCTAGACATCCTCTGCTGAATAATTCAAAATGCCTTACTAACGATACTGACACCAGCGAGATGGAGCCCCACTCTCTGCTAGTGTTAATGTCTATCCTATTCACTGACATTTCATTAACTCAGCTGATATAATAGCGAACCTCTTTGTTTGGAAATAACAGCTTCAGTATAAACTTCTGATAAGCTGCTCAGACAAACGCATTACAAGCAAAATTAATTTAAGAACTGACGTTTCGATCCTGTTGATTCTGGTCCATGCAAATTAATCCAAAGATTGACTTTTCTGTGCTTCAGATTAGAGCTATGTATAGACTCGGGCTTCAGAATAATAAAGAAGAAAACACTATAGTTACGTACAAGATTTTGTTTCATACTATGTCGAAATACTTAATATATTGGTTAAATATTGTATGGATATTGTGCTGGACATGGACGCAGTCATATGTTTTATATGCTCATTGCAGGGCCAATAGTTAAGTCGTTGATTAAGCAGTACGGAAAATAACTGAACGTAAAAGTTCAATTTGACGTATTGAGACGGAAAGCATGAAAGTGCAGATGGTATGGTACCAATTAATTTACACATTCAATATAGAAGGTTATTTGTCATGTAAATATTTTAAGTGAGTGGTACTTTAATAAACAGTTTGATAAAATAACAAATAAGGAACCCTTTTTCAAGCAAAAGGGAAAATAAAGATCAAAAAATTAATTTATCATATTTTTTAGACCCGATGTTGAGATGTCCGAAATACCACAATTAACACAACATGCACACATCTATAGCAGTAATATGAGTAGTAGTAGTAATAAATAAATGATCGCTTCGGCCAGTTGTGAATTACATTACAAAGCACGTTAGCCGCTAAATCTACCTCCCTCCGCCTACTAACACCGAGGTTATCATGGGCAGTGTGTAGTATTAGGGACGGAGGTGGTCAATAAGGGAGTATGCCATCTCACACCGCTTACTACATGCGGATTCCAGGATCTCAGTGGTCACAATTTCTACAAAGTTCTCATAATTGGCCCCAAAGTTCTAAGTGCAGGCCTCTCAGAGGGGGAAATAATTCCCATGTGGTACCGGAATTCGAACCTGAATCACTTTGCACGCACGTAGCAGAGCTTCGTGGACTACTATACTACTACTACTACTAATAATAATAATAATAATTAATAATAGCAAATTAATTTTATTTCAAACAAAATTAGACAATCGGGCCCGGACCGGCTGGTACAGTATAACCTCACACTGGGTCGGGCTTAGGAATTTCGGCCCCTGCAGACCTGTAATCAAATCTTAAAGGGAAAAGCTCATTTCGCAGCATTTGACGTAAGCAAAACAAGCAAATACAGTAAAAAAAAGTCTACGAGTTTGGGCATTATGCAAGCGTAATTAATGGCAGCTTCTGATTAAGGCGTGGCTATGTACTGATTCACAGACTGCAGGTCCTTAGCTTGGATCCAAAATCTAATTTAATTATATTAAACTCGTGAGTAGTTTTAATTGGTTACAATTTTAAAAACTTAATACCTGCTTTACTGCACTGTTCTCATAAGTAGCTGTATGATGATGTTGGAAAGGTAGAATCAGACAGAAAAATTCAATGCCACAGCTGAGACCACGGATCTACGGATTGCTTTAACCAATAGAGCTACAATGGCAATATGCCAGCACATTAAATTCCCCATCTGACTCGCAAGGAGATCTCAAATTCATTTTGATATGGCATTAAGTCGATCAACCATTGATTGACCTAATAGGTGGTTAAACGACGAAGCCCGGTACTATGTGGATTGTAAGTCGCTATTGGGATATGCCACATACCGGTACTGTATACTTGCTTGCTTCTACAAAGTATATGCCTTACTAATGTGCTGTAGTAGACATCTTTTTAATAAATCAGTACAGCTTACCTCAATTTTAAAATAAATACATCATTACAGTGTGAAAATAAAATGGCTGTCTCTATTATCAAATGTCCAACACGCTGTTTCTCAACTCAGATGTCCCGCATTGGTTTCTCGACTGGGACAGTGGAGTTAAATTATTCTTTATTAAAAATCTTGTTACATTCATATGAATTTTTCTACCCCTTATCGTTTATTTGTATATAGCTTCTGCAATTCATGCTTACGTAAAATGGTTTAGTATCTACTAGATGTTCAAAAGCGAGTGTCTATAAGCTGGCCTTGAAATTCCAAACTCTTTCCATGATATCGCGAGAAACACTGAATAGTTATAGTACTTTTAAAAATAATAGGTAATAATAGCCTATACTTCATAAATGGCTGATTGCCTGACAAAAGTTTATTTGAAATAAATAGTTTGTTTAATATATCTACACTTTACAAAATTCCTTTTGAAGGAAGAGTACCTCACAGATTATTCTTAGAAAATTCAAGGTGTACATTTTATTTTTCTCTAAATATATTGTATTTTAGTCAAACGTTTTAGAACCATTTTGAAAAATTGTCCATGTAAAGGGTAGTTTAAGACTGGGAGATTTTCTTTAAAATCTTCTTGTCGCATCTTTGGAAGATACTGAACATATATACAAAGTTTGGTATTCATCCGAGTTTTCATTTCTGAGTTATACTGCTCACAGACCACACAAGAATGGATCTTTTTCTAAAGGTGCTCTTTTGCATTTAGAGGCCCAAAACATGTATTCTCGGTGAAATCTGGATGTCGAATATTTGGTGGACTGCCTACTAAAAGGTGGGCGACATAGAAGGTAAAGATCATCCTCTACCTTGGAAGTGCGAAAAAGCAACGTAAGTGAGTTAAGGTCAAACTATTATTTCTGAAGTTAAATCCGTTTTATTTAAATTATTTATTACACTAAAAATCACGTGTTAAGAAGCTTATAGGTCGATGGTCCCTCTCTATCCTTCAAATTTTAGGAGCAGCTTACAGGAGAGTATTACAAAAGTTAGGTTGTTATGAAATGACCTTGTATAGTGTTAACATTTTGTAATGAAAAGGCAAGCTTTGCTGGCTACACGAGCATGAATGAGGGGTGAGGTTCGTTCATAGAATGGACAAAGTGTGTATATAGTGGACGTCAGGAAGGGAGAGCATATCCCACTTGAGTCGAGGCGAACCACATTCCTTGCCTCTTCCCCTCTCCCCTCCGCCAGGACGCTACGCCGACAAGAAAGAAACCAAGCTCGGCAACAACTTTTTGAATGAGAGGGGAAGCTATACTCCCCCTCCACACACACATACGAAAATGAAAAAGAGAAGAAGGAATTGGGAAGAAAAAAGAACCGCTATAACCTGAGCCATACATTCAAGTGGACGCCGTCGAGAAGCCGTAAGCTCGACGAAATGAATGAATAAGAGTCGACTCTCCCTCTCCCTCTCCTACAGAGTTCAAACACTTTAACCCCCAAATGCTGTTCTTCATCCTAGCTTCCATTAAGAGATCGGTTTATAACCCACATTGTTTTCCTAGTATGTCAGTGACCTATAATATGGTGCCGCAGAATGACACATCTTGGCAGTAAACAAACACATTATTCGTGCAGATAGAAGCTTCAAATACTTTAGAAACAAACTGTTATTGGGTGCCTCTCTACGCCAGAGCAAATGCAAGCAAACAAAACCCAAACAATCCATGCACTTTGAGCTCTTGAAAAGATTACGAGGATTTGAAACGCTTTTAAATTTAATTTATTAAATTTTCAAGGAGTGCTGTGTTTTAAACGAAAGAGACTTCATGAGTAACGTTTTATTCGAACATGAAGGCAATTTTAAGTCATTCAGAAAACAGTTCACGAACTCTAAATCATATAGAGAATATTAGATAATAATTGTAATTCTGGGAAAAAGAAAAGAAAGAAAACAAAAGTGTTTGCATTTGTAGGAAATAACCATACGTAGGTAAAATATTTGTGGAAATGAAATAACTGAGTAAGATTATTTCATCTACGTTGGTTTTAATGTTTCATGTTTTCAGAAGGCGAAATTAATATACAAATTTGTGCAGTTTGTGAAACAACAAACAGGGCAGTGAAAAATAAAGCTTTAAAAGAAACCCAAGTTAAATTTTATAAAGTAATGGCCATACTAATGTTGAAATATTGCTATAAAATTGGACATGAAACAGAGTATGACGAAAGATGCCATTCCCAGGTCAGTAGCTGGCTACAAACTATTAGAAAACCAGAGCGCGAAGAAATGAAGAACGAGTTAAAGGCTTGTAATGTAAAATAGGAAGTAGAGCGACAGAAGAAGCCCTGTATAGAACACATATCGCGTTCGATTTATAGCCGGGCCATAGAGCGCGTATATATGTATGTCCCCTTTTCCTGCAGTGACCTCGGTATTTTCCGCAACGTACTAGTGCTAAATGACCTGCTCAAAGCTACATTTATCAACTATTTATATTCTGTCAGTTGCTGCTTTCAGTTCGAGCTGTAAAGACTAGAGTTTGTTCATTGTGCATCGCAAAAGTGAAATTTTATTCAGGACATCTGTGTTGTGCGTGAATTACGTTAGATTATTCTTATTAGTCCATTAGCCTACAGAAAAATTTACGCTTGAACAAAGAATTTGTATGTACGATACGTATGTAAAAACCGAATCATGTAGACAGGTATGTAGGCAACTTCAGGAGATTTCCTGATATTTCAGTTTCAAATGGAGATACTCTCAGATGTCTGGTTAATAAGTTTAGGACAACAGGTCGCTAAACGCAAAGCACAAAAAAAAAAGAAAAAAAAAAAGAAATTGGTGCATGATTTGGACGCTCTCCTAAGAAGTCTATAAGAGGTTTTACACAGCAAGTGGGTATTTCATAATCCTCTGTTTGTACAGCTGCTAAGCTTTTAAAATTTAAACCCTACAGAGAGACTATAGTTCATGAATTACAGTCTCGTAGCGTCAAGGAATGCCAGGAATGTCTTATGCAGATGGATATCGCTTACAACAAAGTTTAGTACTCATTGTAGTGTATGTTACTATCAGTCGTGAGTAAGCAACGCGGGAGTTTTGAAATGGAAAACCCTCCGGTGTAGTAGACAGCGCGCGGAGCACGTATACACGCGATCTCCAGCCAGGAAGTATAAGGAACGCACTGTATAATGAATAACAGATGATAGATTTTCTAAGATTCTTCTCATTTATCAACCACAAAGACCAATATTGCTAGACATCTTCGGAGATGGATCACGAATTATCTCGAGTCGAAACCGGCCATGGGTCTTAGCTTTAAACTGAATGATGACTCGTTTTAAAATCAGTAAATGTTGAGCTTTTCCTTGGAAGCTTGTTGGATTTGAGTGCTGATTAACATTATTATTATTATTATTATTATTATTATTATTATTATTATTATTATTATTATTATTATTATTATTATTATTATTTTATTTATTTCACACTAGTCGTTTGTAGGCAGTAAGTTAAAATGCAGAGTTATATAATTTTTCAAATCTGAGTCAACTTTCAATTATGATAATGATAAGAATAAGACCAACTACCTTCTTGAATCTATATACTGATTTAATAGAACATGTTTTTGTTTGGGGAGACTCAGACTTGCCACCAAATATGAAATATAATAACGTAAATTGCAAAAAAAAAAAAAAAAAAAAGTTGTTTAGACCCCATTCGTTACCCCTGACGACGGTGACGAAGTGTTGCCAGACTGAAGATCAGCCCGAGAGAGTGTTGTAAATGAACCTACCCTTGACTGTGTTTAACCACTTCTTTACGAGATGGGAGTTGCAGGGTGACGGGCGAGATTGAGGTTGGGGGATGAAAGGAGTCAGCAAACTACTTGCTGACGGCTGCTGGTCAGAGTGCAACGGCCCTTTGCATCGCTGGTGTTGTGTGTCATCCATAAGTATTTGTTTAGTGGGTTTTCTATTCCAATTTTGAAGTCCAAGCATCTCTCAAAAGGATATTATAGGAGCAATTTGTTACTCTGGAATAATGCGGGTTGATTTATGGTAGCCCTAATATGCATCATTTAAGCGAAGATTAAAAGCCGCCAATATTAAATTGAAGTAGGATTATTTATTTTTAAGATGAGTTGTATTTTATTTCGACTGTTGGGGAGCCGGACTTGAAGTAGTTGCAACCGCATGTAGGTAAAAAGTTTCCGGTAGCCTTCGCCCCAAGTTTAAAAATATTAACTTTGTAATTTTGACTGTTTCTTTAAATATTATATATTTATGTTTACCTCGGCTGCGTCAGTATTATTGTTAGAGACTTGGATTTCTTTGCAGGGAGTAGTGCGGCTAAGAATGTAGCCTTACACAGATTATAATTTGTACTTCACTCCATTTATTAATTCTTTAAACGATTAAAATAACACTTCACTGATATAGAGAGCTGTGAGATTATTTATTAATTACTTGCACTTTTTTTAAACACGTAAATTATTTTCGTCTCACACTGAATTTATAAATTGTCTCAAAAATTACATTATTGTTTCCAAGAATGACTAGTAGCATTATTAAACTTTCTAATTCATTATTGCCTCAAGGTTATCTCATTGTTACCTCATTGTTAGCAACTTTTAACCTATTATTCTCACAGCTGCTACATTATTAAATTACGTAATACATTCACATAACATTATTGAACATGTACATAATAATATAAACATTAATACTATGACTGTTACATGAATTTTATATATTATATTATACACATATTGCTTTAAGGCGGGCTGTTGTTATATTTTATATTATATAATTTGACTGAAATCATTTAAGTGTTAAAAATACTGCTTCAAAACATATAACTTCACGACTCATTATCTCAGAAAGATAGACTGAAATGTTTACAGACGTAGATGCCTGCCTATTATGCTAGAGTGTAGTTTATTAAAGAAGATTTTTTCTTTTTTCTTAATTATAGAATTTTATTATTTTTATAAACATAATCAACCAGCTTATCAACATCAAAGTATATCAGTAACACCATTGATGATTGTTTCTTAGCTATCTTCATTAGTACCTAAAAAGCCTGTCATTTATATAAGAAAATGCTATCATAGAAAACATTGTTGAAAGTAAAAAAATGTGAAGACATTCACATGACTTTCTCTATCTTCTGTAGCTTATTAGTGGGTATACAAATTGTTCTTACGAAAGTTTATTTTCCTATCTGCTTCATTTTAATGGAGATAAACCTTTCCGGAAATAGCTGCGTTACATATTTCATTATAGATACAAAGGAAATAATGATAGTCAGATGTTTAAGATGCTATACACTGGCCTTAAAATTCCAGTACTTATTCCATAACTTCGTGAGAAACAACTGCAAATTGACAGAACTTGAACAGAATGGCTAAGTATTGAAATTCGGTATACTAATAACGGATATTTCGGAAATGGCTGATGCCACAAAAAGTATTTTAAATAAATTGTGTTTTAGAGAGATCTACATTCCTTGTGTATTACGTTTCAGCACCACAAACAACTTCACATTCGTTGCTTTATTATCTTATCCCTTCCACAGACTTTGTTTTCCTTTGCCCACGCATTTAATTCGCTGCAAAACATCAGCTTCAACTTTCCTCCTTTTTATAAGTGACTCATAATGCCATGGTCATATCTAAACAAACGGGAGGGGTGCAGAAAAGGAATGCATGAGTCATGTTTCACCGGTGCTTGATAATTACTTAAAAGATATTTAAACAGCTTTTGCATAATTCATTGCAGTAGGAAGGGTATAACCCGAAGCGATATGACTCATGACATGCCATGGTCACCAATACAACAGGAGTTCACTCAACTGGCGATGACAAAAGTTTCACGTATTGGAGAGGCATTGAGAATGTCAGCAACGGGAATGATCACTCCATCCCCTCTCCTGACTTACTATTTGATATTATTTGCAGTGTGCTGTCCTGTCTTTGTTGCTTGCACTTTCTGTTGTTATTTTTGTCTTCCGTTAACCTTAACTTCCTTTTCAACGATTATTTTTTCCCATTATTATAAAATGATTTTATCTTTCATTCTGGAAAATTACTAAGAAAGATGAGTGTTAACAATTATGCTGTTCTGCTTGTTTTCTTTTCTTTCTATATCCTGTTTTATCTTGTTTATCTTCGTTTTTAACATTTTATCCAACTATACACTAAAATACTCCAACAATGCTGGGTATCTCTGTTGATTGCAGAATAACAGAATACATAGTATTAAACATTCCGTTTTGTTCTGTCAAAATATTATTATTGTAATAAAATTGGTATCCTGTTGAATTCTCAGGGATTATTATTTTAAAATAGTCTGCTGTATGTTTAAGCACATAAGGAAGGAACAGCATAAAGATCATGCTGAAGGGTAAAATATTATTTTGTTTCTGTGCATTTTTTATTTTATCCCAGGGATGTAGGTATATATTAAGTACCATATCTAGCTGCTGATTAAAGAACAGAACAGGGGGTTTCATCTGAATGTCAGGGTCTTTCTGGAAAAAGATTAGACTACAGCAGTGCCACTGGCGATCGGTGAAAAAATTAACTATCGCAGAATAGCATACGTAACTGTTTGGAGGGCGGGAAGAAATTCGGCAAGCCAACAAGCAGCAGAGTAATTCTCAGAGGAGAGTATGACTTTGAGGCAGTATTTTTAACACTTAAATGATTTCAGTCTCATTATATAATATATAAATTCAATAACAGCCCACCTTAAAACAATGTGTATGTAACAATATATAACAAGTGTATAATTACAGTCATTGTATATGCTTATATTATTGCATACATGTAATAATGTTATGTGAATGTATAGCGTAATTTAATAATGTAGGAGCTGTGAGAATAATAGGTTAAAAGTTGCTAACAATGAGGTAACCTTGAGGCAATATTGAGTAAGAATGTTTAATAATGCTACTACTCATTATTAGAGCAACAGTAATGTAAATGTTTGAGACAGTTTACGAAATAGCCAATCAACAACCAGAAAAAGCTTTAGTTAAATAAAAGTATTCTATTGGATTAGGAATAGCCAATCAGAGACTTGAAATACAGAAATTTACAATGTCAAGTCAGTTGCTTGTAGACAGTGCTCATAACTGGACGCGTTGGATGTAGACAGCGTTTCTAATTGGACGCGAGCCACGTTCTCGAGAAATTTAATACGTATTTTGTGTGAGACAAAAATAGTTTACGTGTTAAAAGGTGCAGCTCTCTTTCTCTATATCAGAGAAGTTTTATTTAAATAGTGTCAAGCATTAATAAAAGGAGTGAAGGAAAATTATAATCCGTGTAAGCCTAAATTCTTCAGTCGCACCACCTCCCTGCTAAGACATTCATGTCTCTAAAAAAACAATAATACTGACGCAGCCGAGGCAAACATAAATATATAATATTTAAAAGAAACAGTAAAAATTATAAAGTTAATATTTATAAACTTGGGGCGAAGGCTACCGGAAACTTTTTACCATACGTGCGGTTGCAACTACTTCAAGTTCGGCTCCCCAACAGTCGAAATATAATACATCCTACTTCAAATCGGCTTTCCATACGTGAAGCAACAAACCTACTTCAACTTACATAACTGAGATGCAGTTTTATATCATACTAAATGTACCATCCAAACATTAAAGTAACACATGAGAGAATTTCGCTTCGTCGAGCTTAGTGAATACGACACATCCTGAAAAAACTATTCTATGGGGTGTGGAGAGTCTGCTACACACATGCCGCAGATACAAATACCTCAAGGGGTACTATATTGGATTGACCATTTTACTGGATTTTACAATATGTAATTATGGGGAAAACCGTAAATCAACACAGTACATCTCTCGTATATAAAGTATTCATTATAAATCAAAATACTGAATAAAGTGAGAGAAAGTCAATTTTATCACAGAATAGAATTAAGAAACGATTTTAAATTTAAATTTCTTCTCTGACTTCGCTGTGACTTCAAATGTATTAATTGCCGTCCTAATGTAACACATTTCGTTTAGAGACCTTCTGACTGCTATGACTATATAATGTATTAGGATTTAGATATAGCTGTACTATTTAGGTGATAGTGAACTCAGTTCAACTTTTCAAAAGTTGAACAAAATGCGTTAAACAAAGAATTCGGAGTGCTGCGCAACCAATGCAGCCTCGGTAGATTGAGGACGCTCTTACTGCAATTCTTTCCGCGAGAGGCAGAAAATTGCAAATATCCTGCTGCGTATGCAACACATTCAGCGCTTCTGCTCTGCGTGTAACGGAGCTCGCCGCCAGAGGCGAACGTTTCGATGAATTGACTGTTCCTTGTTCCTTGAAAGCTGGGAAATATTTCAACATCTGGTGCTACTTTCATAATTAATAGAAGTCAAAAGTAACTATTATCTGTAAATTATTTATTCATAAAACGTAAAGAATTGTAAGGTCTTAATAATTCATGTTGCGTTCTTAAAAATCCCATGCAACATTTAACACCTGTAAAATGTGTCATTCTCTTGGATATAATTTGTAGTTTTTCTCATAATAATATTTAAGCATCATGATATACTAAAGCTATGTCTCTGTTTTAATACTTCTTCACTCTTCATCATTATATAACATACCCAAATTGCATTTTTAATATTATATTTTAGAAAATATATTTTGTAGGATATTGTGTTTATTGCTGGCGTGACAAAGTTATTTTATTGTTTTCTAATAATCTTATGTCGTATTAAAATTACCGTAGTTTAAGGTCATGATTTAAACAAACAATATCTAAATGGCCGAAAGTTACCTTTACAGCAGTTAATTTTGCAAACATATAACATAATACGCGAGGAAATGGTTTTACTTTTCGGAGGTCTCAGGTATAATGTATCAGTCAATCTATCTTTCTATTTTTTTTTCGGTTTCACAAGTAACGAAATAATAACAAAAAAATCTTCCAATATTTTCTAATCCACATATCCTTATAGTTTTATCACTCATGTGTGAGTTAGTTAATATTTAAATTTTACCTTCCATATAGGTACGTTCCTGCATTAATATTTTATCAATATTTTTTAGAGCATTTCTCCTAATCCCAAGGTTTAACGTTAAAGAAATCTTAAACTGGCATAGTTAATAAAATTAGTTCCTTTAAATGACAAATAAGCTGACAGGTTAGGACAGCACTAGTTAAAGGAGGGAACACCTAACACCTCGACCTCCAATGGATCTGTTGTGCACACACAACCGGCAGAAACGGATGAGGCGAGGGAACCGCGGGAGACGAATGGGTTGCAAAGTAAGGCCGGCGCAACAGTTGCACGATTGACCACCCGACCACGGGAGGGTTGTTTTGAGACTTCCCTCTATTGCGACCGGGAAAACGCGAGTGGAGGCTCTACAGGCTTCCCTCTAGCAGGGCCGAAAAGAAATTCCCAATCGCAAGCAGCTGCGTCATCTGCCCGACACCGACTGAACCACAGCACCGGAGTCAACCTGAAACATGAAAGGGTGGAAATGGGGGAGAGAGGAAATCCGTAATAGTACACACCACCCCAGCGTTTACCTTTGTCAACCAGGGAAACCACGAAAAACCAATTGTTAGAGCGGGCGGTCCCGGGAATCGAACCCGAAACCTCCCGAATGCGAGCCCATATGTTACCGCGGAACCATCTCGCTCGGTAAGCTGACGGTATACAGCAGCAACACTCACACGACTTCTCTCCTCATTACCAGTTTCTAAGTATCCTTTATATATTACATTATCACTATATATAAAGTGATTCTTCTATCCGCTATATCTTAATCACGATAAAGTTGCTTAACATAAGTTAAAATTAGGCTACCCGTACTTTATTATACCTATTCTCCACGGTTAAATTCAGGAAGCTGAAACACAAATAAATAAAGTTCTATTTATGGACACTCTTTTACTGCTGTGGTTCTTAGCGTCACATTCTATATTGGGCGTGAAAGACCAGTAATTTTGCTCAAAGGCCTATTTTATCAGGCTTGAGGTTCTTTTACGTGCCGTAAATCTACGACAAGAGGCCACAGGCTTTACTTCCCTTCCGAAGGAAGCTATGATAAGGATTTTTACGCCCGAAAAAATCCCTCGCCCGCCGCGGGGTTTGAACCCGCGACCTCGGGAACTAGAGGCTAGAATGGTAACCACTACACCACGGACGGACGACAAGCTGAAATACATGCGGCTATTTAGGTACATTAGAAGCATTTTTTTTTTAAAGAACTCGCTTAAGCATAGATGATAATCTAACCTTTACATCGGGAACCTAAACCTTACAACGAATACTTTGAAATTGGTAATGTTATAACAATATTTTGTATATTAATTTTAGTCAACTCTATAGTGCACACGTATTTAATAAATTCTTATCTATATCTCATGAATTGCTAAATCTCCATAGTTATACAAAATCTGATAGGTAGGGTCACATAACTTCCATTAAACATTCGCAGGCATTCTGTGGCATGCTGTATTCTTACTATAGTATTCATTAAAAACTGATTCTTTTATCCACGTTACGTACTCACGACACATCGTCTAGAAAGTATTTCAAATTAAACAATAATGAATTAGTTGCATAAAACATGCAGAAACAACATTCAAATGCTCATCGGAGGCGCAGAGGAATAAATTCAATGGTCATAGTAATATCTCTTGAGACAAAAACAACGAAAAATGAACTTTCACAAAGTTGATGACGTACTTAGAAAAATAAATATTCAACGCTGAGTATATCGAAATCGCTAACCATAGTAAAATATGGACATAATGTGTGAGTTTTAATGAGGTCGAAAGTTTACTGTGGTAGGCTTTTATCTATATTCTTATACTTTACCAATTATATAAAATTATGCTATGATGAACAAGAATTCAGACTATTCATAATTCATATCAATGTATAAAAAATACAATGCTTTAAGCATTTAATAGTCATTTTAGGCAAAATAAAAAATGTTTTCCATGTAAAGAGAGTATACTTGAAAATATTCGTAGAAGATGCTGAACTTATATACTAAAAATGTATCCTATCCACATACACATGGACTATTTTTTATAAACTTCTTTTTGTTTCAAAAACCTCAAAACGCACATTTAGTTAAAATCCTGCTATCGAATTTCTATCTGGAATACAATAAGTACGAGGCGTGCTTTTAAGTAAGTACCGTTTTAATATTTTGCCATTGCAGTCACGATTTTGAGCATGCGCGATCACTTCCTCCGTTCATTAAGAATCCAGACGCAGCTGTGAGCGATCGTCACTTTGTGCTTTCCTGTTGTTAGAGCGTTTCAAAAATGCCCAAAACAATCCACTGCCCGCCGACTGTGAAGTCAGATCAGTGATTCGGTTTTGAATGCGAGAAATGTTACGCCAGCAAACATTCATCGCCAATTGTTAGAGCTTTATGGGGAAACAATAATGAACGATAATGCCCGGCCACACCAGCCAAACAAACTTAAGATCTGATCGCATCATTTGGTTGGGAACAATTCAACCACCCTCCCTACATTCCGGATTTAGCACCAAGCGATTTTCACCCGTTTCTTCATTTGAAGAAATTTCTTGGAGGAAAACGTTTCAGCGAGGATAATGCAAAAGAAGAAGTGCAGACTTGCCTATCACAAGCGGCATCATTCTGTGAGGGAGGTATACAAAAACTGGTTTCCCGTTATGACAAGTCCTGAATAACGGCGGCGACTATGTGAAAAAGTAATGTATGTAAAGAAAGTATTTGGAAGATAATGTTCTGTTACTTTTTTAAAAAAAAATATCAGTACGTTAAAAACACGCCTCGTTCACCTAATACCGGTAAGGGTTGGAGAAGAAATTCATTGGTTGTTGACAGACAATTCAAGGTATGCGCTTTAATATCATGTCAGTATATCAATTCTAATCAAATTGTAAAGAAAATTTTTTGAAAATGAATTTTCTTTCACGTAAGGGAAGTTTGTGGTAGGAGAATTTCATCCTTAGTCCTTGCATTTCATCCATGAGAGGTTGAAACTTATTCTACTTCTGCACACTCAATATATGCTTTTTGGATACAAAGGACCTCAAAACATGTGCTTCTAGTGGAATCAGATATCGAATTTTTAATGAAATACAATACTTCCTCTATCTACCACTGTTAGAGAAAGCAATTAAAATACGTTCAAGAAAGCAAGTAATTTGATCCATTTAGGGCAACAACTCAAAGAGGACATGAGGAAGAGCGTTTGATAATGTCCGTCTTCACACTCCAATGTCACGGAGGGACAGATGGTGATTAGCAGTGCTTTATCTCTTTAAGCGAACTAGTTTGGGCTGTACCAGCAACCGGTCCTGCCTAATTCTCAAGCAATAATGTTCGAATATCAGAAAACACGATCTTATGGCTGTCACTGCTGCAGATCCGCGGGAAAATCAAACAAAACACGACCGGACATGCAGACGTAGTAAATTGTCTACTGCGAGTTACGCCCTCTAAGTAAATCACATACGTGCTTGGAAGAAGCAGAGAAAGAGAGAAGCATAATATAATAAAAGTACATGATGTGGCAACCAGGCAAATGCGTGGGTAGAAGAGAAGATAAAAGGAATCTCGAAACAGCAAGACAGTGGCGTATCTAAGGTTCAAAGAAGCTTTGCTGTACTTACTGTATTTGTAAGAAACTTAACACATCTGTTTATTTAAGTCTGTTTTGTTTTATCTGTGGAGGGTTTTTCTGATTTTGGGAGCCATTTTAAAGCAATTGACTGCGAAGATAGTCGACAGTGAGGTTTGAAGAAACGCTGTGATGGAATGTCGTGTTACGTAATAGGAAGTGAAGTGATCAAGTCAGTTGCTAAAATTCTTGGCACTCAGAAAAGCTTATCTTGGTAATGAATATCGAAGGACAGCGTCCTGAATCCCAATGCTAGTTGCAGAGCAAATATCATTACCATGTTGGTCGATCGCTGCACTGGAGACTTTCTGTGGATTTGTTCAGTTTCTTTTTCGTTTCTCCCAATATTCCTAAACGTTCTAACACCCAAATAAAGCTAGGAGCTTTTTAAAAAGATTCTAATTCCTCGTGTTTTTAATTGAAAGATTTATCTTTATCTTTCATCACTTCTAAATCAAAAGATTTTTGGATGGCCTCTATGGTTAAGGGCAGGAAATCTTTCTTCAATTAGAATAATTCTGTAGGGTTTGGAACTATGAGTATGGAAGTGGATGTGAGTGAGTTTCATGGTGAAAGAATATAAAATCAACATTAAAACTCTATAATTATTGGAGTTATAAACACTATCATGGCCATACTCATAGACGTTAAACAGAATTTAAATGAAACCGTAAAAAAAAACAATTTGTTCGGTATGCTAAGAATTAGGCATTAAAATGATTCTTGATGTATCCGAATAAATTAAAAAACATTATGGGAACCTGCAATTTTGAAATGTACTACATTAAAGCATTTACGAAGATCATTATATAAGAGAAAAGTGCGCCCGAAAAGGCGCACGAAGGTCATTCTCAAAGTAAACTTAGTCATATCTCTGAACCTGAGAGCTTTGAGCAATAAGAATGCTTAATTTCTTTGGACAGAGTCCATGTTTCTGACTTGACACAGACTCACTTACGTGCTTTCTAGTAAGAGGTACTTCGTAATGCGGGAGTAAACTGCCACGTACAAGTCAAAGCACACGCAATAGTACGATATTTGAAGCAGAAATATAAATTTTCACAGGGAGTCATCGTGTGGATCAAATGCAATTTCGGCACCAGCCATTGTGAAATGCTGCAAACTATTTGAACAAGGCCACTCAGCACGCTTTCGATGGATAATTTGGATACATCCTACACTCATTCCATATCTTATACTACTTCAAACAGTGGTTCTCCAATGGCTCTAGCACCAAGAGCGGATTTCTGTGGCCTAGGGAGTCAAACACTGATAGAGCATCCAGACCGTTGTTTATAGAGACTGAGTGGTTAAGTCGAAAAATATGTATGTGTCAACTTCTATTGTATTCTGTCACGCAACAAAAGTTAACTGGCCTGCCTCAATAGTGTGTAACTTGCTTTTTGAATGCCCCTTGTACTAGTCGGCCACGATACGACTGCGTGCGGTAGAAAGAGGAACTATAAACGCTACGAACAAGTGGCCGGGGCATCGGAAGGACAGTCAGGTAGAAAATATCCGAAGTTCCGAGTTGCATTTACTAGCGAGTCTGAAGCCTGCAAATGTAGTATGTTTTAATTGTGTGACTGTACATTCCTCTTTAGTCTTGCCCCTCATTCCCCTCTGATCCCAACTTTGATTTTGAACAAAAAGTGGCGCCCTTCTCTAAGCGCACTCATATCGTGGCCAACTAATAGGTACCTGAATATTTAATAGAAACCAAACGTATGGAACCGTTTAAGTTTAGGCACTTAAAACTCTGGCAGAGATTGTAATTCCAAATTCCTTGTTTTTTCTGAAACCTCCTTAAGGAATGACCTGCTTGTTCTAATAGATTATTGTATGCTGTGAGCTGCAGATGCTCAGTTTTTCGTTTTAGGAATGTCATAAGAGAGATAGGGTCGCCACCATAACCGCAGTTACTTTTTAGCCTTTTCATTGCCAATGACTTGTATATCCGTCGGAGAGTCATCTTCTTTCTTTCTGTGGTTTTATTTCATTTCTTCTTTCATTGCATTTCACTGGGATGTACTGTATATTCTAAATGATCTCCGTTAGCTTTAATGACTTATTTTGAAAATGAATAGTATTTTGGGGTTTCGCTATTTACATAATAAAATAATCCACTTGTTTAATAATGATTTAATTTATACACTAATTACCTGTCTAGTTTAGGTTGCCTGCTAGCTTTACTGTGGAACAAACAGGGGGTGCACTGCGCAAATCACCCTGTCACCCCACGCCTCCTGTTTGTTCCGCTCTATATTTACAGAAAGCCAATAGGAGTTCTAGCAGCATTCAGGAGAGCTGCTATGTTTGTGGCAAATGTGAATGAGGCAAGTGCGGTCTAAAATCACACTGAAGGATTCAGCTAGAACGAACAAATCCGCCCCTTCGCTGTTTATACGAAGTAGCCAGCGTATTGGAATAGGTGGATCGTAATACTTAATCGAGGTACCATGACTTCTATCTTAGAAAGTATGTTAAAATGCTAAATTATTATTTAATCAACGTTGTAGCATGTTTAGAAAACTACTACCTGGCATACGACCTTAGAGACCGTTAATCACTGAGGAGGTGTAATGTTCAGAAGTATGAACATCAAATTTTGAATACAAAAGGGGAAATACTTATGTTTAAACAAAATTTTCGTTTATCAGTCTGTAATATTTATATAACAAAACACTTAGTAAAGAATACCTGACATCTGTTAGAACTGCATTTCTATAAATATATTTGCGCGTTTAGATATATCCTCTCAAGGAAATAATAACAGAAAATGAATTGAAATATAAAGAAAACCAAATGAAAAAATTAAAGATCGCAAAATTACACCTTTTACAGCATGAATCGCTTATTAGCGGATCATAACTACAATCATTGTCTTGATTCTAATCTATTTTCAAAGCCATCATCGCCTTATGGAGCATTTATTCCATAAAATGTACAACGTTCACCTAAAACAAGACAAACGAAATCTTAGTTTCGTCATAAATGCTGTAAGCAAATACTTTTTAACACTCATTTGTACTTGAGTCGAACAGCCTCCAGGCCTTCATCGTTGGTCTTTAGTTTTACCCAACGTAATATTAGCTCTTTATACACCAGGATTATGTGTACACTATTTTTTTTTCAAAGCAAAAAGGTAATGTTACACAAACAACGTAATGTGGCCAGAATAACCACAGCAGATTGGTATGTTTTTATTTACCTCCCAGAAGCATACGATGCCGAAGAGCACTTCATCGGTGAGCTTACATCTATTCTGGAAGATATTGAATGTTGGAGAACACGTAACCCACAATAATGAACATGTGGTGGTCTCAAAGACCGCGCCACGTTAAAAGTTTATTTTAAATTAAAATGATAAATGTGTATATGGAAAACAGAAGTGTGAAGCACAACCTCCTGTTCGTTTTATATCTGTTCTAAATGAAGTATTACTAAATTACTCATGTTTTCCTCCGGTGCGTCTACAATAACGCTGAACACATTGCGGGTTGATGAACATGGTGTCAGCTTTTCGCTTGAAATACAACAGGATACGCCACTGAAGCAGTCGACAGGAGAGATGAAGTATGAGGATGATAATATTCAGAAGTCCGGGCACGTCACATTCGCTTCTTCATCTGTTCTTCTCCTCTCTTCTTTATTTCCGTTGCTCATCTCTCGGGCGAGATAACAAACAGAAAAACTGGACGCACTTCCCCGTCCATTGAAGACGGTGTCGCGTGTTTGCGCGACGACAAACATCCACTCTCTCTGTCTCCATTCATTAGCTCCGTTTCTTTTTATTAGCTCTGACAGTAGCAAATATTGCCTCCTCCCCAAGTGCAAACACCGAGCACCTCTCCTTGGACAATGGCGTTATTTCCTAAAATGTCAAGTGTAAAAAACGTGACAACAATGAAGCCTTTTGGAGGGAATAAGCTAACGCCTCCCTGTTGCCGTTTAAATAAGGATGGCGCTAACAAGTATGTGGGATGCTCGCGTCGTGGGTAGCTGTATTATGAGATTACAATATGAATATTCAAGGATAAGTAGCGCCTTATGCGGAGTTCTTTGTGAGAGGCGCCTACTTGCATGTAAACAATAATAAGAGGAGCAAACTTCTTGCGCAGTCACGGTGATGAGGCTGTTGTCAAGGGGAAAACGGACAAAAGTCAAGAATACAAAGTCTCAGGTAACATTGTTAAAATTAAATTCATTAAAGAAATTAAATTATAATATATAATGCTGTGCTATTCATAAAATAAGAGTTTGATATTTCTTGCAATCAGAATCTAGAAAGCAAATTCCAACCCCGGCATCTACGCGTGACATCTTCAAAGATACTATCATTTTACATCACAAATTCTCAGTTCGCAAAGTGTCAGTTTCGATATGTGGGACAGACCACGATATCACAAAGTATAATGCTAAAAGGTAGTTTTTTTTTACCACAATCCACATGACACAAAATTTAAGGACAATTAAATTATAGAGCATGCATATCTTTAGCTCTTGCCATTACCTCCCGTTATTATTTAAATAGTTATCACCGCAGATTATCTTTATTAATATTCATTTCAGTTCATTTAGCAGACATTTAGCGGTTCCTGACACAAACTTTTGTGTGTCTTTGTGTAGGATAGACTGCAAAGGAGAAAGAATCGTTTATTTTCGTAAACATTAGGACACCGATTATTTTCTTTTAATTATAGTATAACAGATGGAAGACTGAATAATCGTTTATCGTTATCCAGTCTCATGAAATCTGTTATTCCACTAACACAGTTTCTTCTTTTTCATTACATCATTGATGCCAACAAATTGTGCCGAAATGATGTCTAGAAAAGATCCTGAGACTGGATTTGATACAGCTGCAAATGTGATTTTATATAATTTTTCGGATTTCATTGGGCCAAAGTAATTGGCTTATTGAAAGAAGAATTGGGGTACATTTAATTCTCTAGGAACAGTCAATGCGCTTGGCAACTCTTCTAATCTAACTTGTGTAACATTTGCTATCCTTGTCCGATATTATATGATACTGAGTAAAATTAAAGCTGTCCATATTTTTTAAATTATTTACTCAGATACTTCACTGCAAACTCAGCCTCCTACATTATTCCCTTTTCCGTTTACCTCTTCGTTCTCTAATATGAAAACATTCATTGAATATTTTTTTCTCGTTCACCATTCCTTCCAGTGCATTTCTTATCTAGGAGTTTCTTCTCATCCTGTATCTCAATTTTTCTCTTCTTAAGCAGCTTCAGTTTCACCTAATCGCATTAAGATGCTTCTTGAGAAATAGACTGAGTCTTTACACCGAACTACCAGGACTTCAAATGTATACCTGTTTTGCTCTATACAACAATTTCAATCTTGAGGACACTATCTGAAGTCTAAAACTTTTCTCCTTTCCTCTTCTAACTTGAGTTATCAATATGAATAGTGTTCAATGGTCATAATGAGTGACACAGGCATAAGTTGTATCTATTAGCTTATTATGTTCATGCTTGTTCTTTTGCGTCAGCGTACAGAAATGCTAATGGGCATATTAACGCACCAGATTTTTTAAAGTAGTGTTTATGACCCGTTTTTACTACATACCGCTCCACAGGCATTGATGATACATGAAATGGGGAAGGAAACGTTCCAGGCCTAAGTTTAGAGTACCTCCCCGGAATTTACCAGTTATGAAGACTAGGAAAACTTGGGAAAAGCCAGAAAGAACTTTTCTGGCGGGCTTTGAACCGCGGACCTCCCGTTCACAAATCCATGTCTTAACCACCCCTGTGCCCCGTGTCGGTTCAGTAGCAGATTGTTATTTAGTGCTTAATCAAACTTGAAATGCCATGCAAAACATATCTAAAATGTACATTTCAAACATTTAACATTTTGCCATTGTCTTTAGGGGGTAACCAATTTTAAGAGGATCGTGTTCTGTACCAGATAATAGCACATATGTCACAACTGTGGACTTTTGTTTCCCTATCACATCATGTTCTTAATTTTAAACATTTGGAATAGACAATCAGCAACCTGTTGCTTTTAAACTTACATTAGTCGTTACAAGAATGTCAGTTACTCTCATTCCAACGCGAAGGCCTCAGATGTAAGAGTAATCGTGCTAATCATAGGATCAATTGAATGCACTTATAAAATACAGAACCAGCCACCACAGTATAGGAGTAATAGTTGGTTCTATTTAGAAAAGTATATTCAATTTCACCCTCATTCCAGACACACAACATGCAATAACACGTCTGCAAGCAAAAAGGAATACATTTTTGCACATATGTAACTTTCATATGCTGCCTTAAGAGAGCGTTTAGATGGATAATTAAGAGAAAATTATTAAACGGCGCAAGCAATACAAAAAATTGGCATCATTATGTCCTTATTAAGCAGAAGAAATCTGAAATTTACCGTGATGTCATATTCTTGCCCCAAGGTGGTTTAACAACCGCAGGTGTTCATTGCTTCCTCCAAGTAGATTTGCTTTATTTACAAATAATTACAGGTATAACCGTAATTATTAGTCATGCTTGGTGGTTGTGGTGCTTGAAAAGATAATAGCTAATTTCATGCATTCTGGACACAGCCGCGTTTATCTCATCTCAGATTTCTCACACTTGCAAGTTGGCTGTTTTCACGCCTGATGCATCTTTAAGTCCTTTATTGTTATCTGCTGGTATTTGAGGTAGTAATGCATAAGATGTCAACTGGCACTATCACCACTCTAATTTTAGAGTTTGCCATTAAGCTGGAGGCAGTCAACATCCAAGCAGTACAAACTTGAAATGTTTTGCAAGAATCTTCCGGCTTTAGAACATGCTTTTGCAGCAGGTAGGTATATGCCAAGATGCAGCCATTGTCTTCTCCGTGACTTCCCGCACGCTTTGGCGCAGCTGCTACTTCCAGGAATCCCCGACAAAAGCATTAATGTGCGGTTACTCGCTTATACGCGCATTGAAGTCTCTTGGTTAATTCGTCGTAAAATTGCTGGATCTTCTAACAGAGGTTCTTGTAGTTGCTTACATTAATTTATTTCACTTCTGAATGCCAACTGCTTAATAATATTCTCTGTTACAACCAGGGTGTTAAAATCTATAAATCTATCTATAAAATAAAATCTATCAAGCAATTCCATGTAGACTAGTATCCATTAAAATGTAATTTTGCTGTAGATAGTTATGAAATTTGAAATAAGGCATTCATTCATTCATTCATTCATTCATTCATTCATATCCTCTATCATGTGAACTTTTTACTTCGATCTTTATCATAACTTGATTAACATAACACTAATTATTCAGTACACAATTTAAAAAGTGCTATTTATTCTTATTACCTACTAATTTGAGTATTTTGTAAATAAAATATTTTTGAAACATTAGTGTTTTAGTGCAGGCATGGCGAGACTGTAAGCCTGCCCCGAAGCACCTTGATGCAACCTGGATAACAAAGCTATGGAAGGGGGAGAATTTGGAAGGCGGGCGGGTTAGTGGCAAAGAACGAACTGATTCAGTGGCGTCCTGTACTCTGTATTTAAAGTAAATTAAGCTTCTCCGATGTCGTTTACAATGAGAGATTCGAAATCGGGAATTATGTTGTTTGCAGCTAGACGTAACTGGTCATGAAAATGTTCGTACGTCTGTCGGAATCTGCATTTGCTTTTTACTAATTTAATCATGGAAAATAACTATTCACAGGCGTACGTTGTGCAAAACATTGCTTCCATGGAAATTGTAGATGATCGAAGCTTCGGATATTTATTGTCGCATACGATTTTAAAGCATTCCACTCCTATTAAATCCTTGCATCTGACTTTCATGATTTCGTCAGATTGTAAATGAATCAGCTCCTCTTGCAGATTGATTCTGGCGTTTCTTACGTATATGTTTAATGGATAGACATGCACTGATATATCATATTTAAAAACCCTGAAATCACGAAATCTGTAATCACAAAATTCACTTTTAAGTGTTAAGAGAATAGTAATGTAAGTACTGAATTTATCTGAGGAGAAATTTGAAAGGAGATTTAAACATGGAAAATAGTACACCTGCTCCTCTTTCAAGTGATCTACCCAGAGTGAAAGTGTGTTTACGAACGCCTGCACTGAACTATACTTATCAACAATATTTTGATTGCGTCGTTGAAATGGAGTATTCAGTTTGTTTAAGTGCGTACATATATCGCATAAGAAAGCTAAGTCGCAGAGCCAGACCTGGTTATTTAGTTCCTAAATTTCCATTCACTAAAACATGGAAACAATAAAATTACAATAAAATAAATTGCTTTTTCTTTCATGAATCCGGGGAATGCATCTCTGAGGCCGAAGAACCGACGTAACATTGCACCTCTGCTAAGCCATCTAACATCACACAAATACTTAATATCTTGAAATGATTCTCCCATATTTTTAAGTGTACATATTTCAAAACTGTCGGTGTTTCAAAGCACTTCCTTTTATTTTGTTCACAACACAATCCATCACTATTGTACTGTAACTGACTTGGCACAGAGTGCTTCTTGATGCAACAGACAATGCCAAGCATAAAAATTGCTCGAAATACCTTTATCACTGAAAAAAAATGTTTTAACCTGTCAATCAACCCACTTTTTCCCCAACCATGGCCTTTGCTCCGTTTGATACTAATTTTGACCACTGTAAACAATATCTTTCAGTACTAATTTTTAGAGCTTTAAATATCTCCTAGCCTTTTAGTGGGACTAAATCGAGCAAATACTCTTCAACATTAGGTTCCTTATCAACACCTCGAATGAAAATGGTGAATTAAGGTGTCAGTTACATCTGTACTCTCGTCCAGTGCAAGAGAAAACTTCACAAAGTCAGCAATTTTCAAATCCATCTGCCTTATTACGTCGGCAGAAAGCACTTCAACTTTCTTTGCAATGGTTTGTCGGAAAATTTGCCAACACTCGAAATTATTGACCTGTTGAGGACATGAAAACCCAGCAATTTTTATTAAACATGTTTTAATAAATTCTCCTTCCGGAAATGCCTTAAAGCCTTTGCAATTTCCCAGGTAACAATATAACTAGCGCGATTTCTTTTCTCTGCCATAGTTTGAGTTTTGTAGTAGTTTAGGTCCATTGTTTTCTATCAATTTCAAAATTTCTTGCGTTCTTTCACGTCCTGTGAACATATTAAAAATTAGCAATCTGACCTGTATTTTAAATAAGAATTAAAGTCTCATTAAATAAAATGTTTAATAATAATAATAATAATAATTACTCTGTAACTTGGCATATTCGGAATGATAAGCATTGTAAAGGTGTTTCATGTTGAATTGCATTACTCTGCTTTGGGACATATTAAACATTTTGCATTGCCACCATCGTCAACGAAGCACTTCTCCCATCCCATGAAATGTTCTGCTCTTCGAACGTTGCTTTGCAAGCGGCATTGCTAGTCGCCACTGTTTGACGTAGTACTGACCACGCTGACATGAGTAGGAGGTGGAGGGGCGGGTGAAGCTACGGAGGGGTAGTGTGCGAGTCAACTGAAGCGCAAATTGACTCGCGAAGCACTGTTTCGCCATGGCTGTTTTAGTGGATAACAGCGTTAAATATGCAGGGTAAATATTTTTACAACCACAGTGCTGTTTTTGTAGAAATAAGGTCTAAGATTCTTAACTCAGAAGATACAATGTATTAAGAAATGCTTGTTAAGGTACCGATATTTATTTTTTTAATTAAAACTCGTGCTTATTTGATTTATTCAATTTTGTTTTAAAAATATTCCATAGGTACATTCAGTGGTCATAAGTATTTACGAACATAACATTTGGCGGTTACAGTATCATCATCATCATCATCATTATCATCTACATCGACCCCAAGGTAGGTAGGTACTGGTCCGTTCCGGTTCAGTTTGTCTCCCTATCGAAGTCTTAGTCGACTAAGACTTCTTTTTCCTTTCGATCTATATTCATAAAGGCCTCTAGTTGGCCCTAGTGTCATTCTTAATATGTGTCGATACATTTTTGTTTATTTTCATGAATCATGCTATTTTTGTCAGTTGTGTGTAGCTTATCACGCATAATATCGTTCCGTACTTGGTCTCTTAAGGTATATCCAACCACATAGGCAAGAATTTCATTTCAGCTGTTTCATCATTCTCTTATGTTTGGTATTCATTGTCCAGTTTTCGGATCCATAGATTAATACTGGTCAAGCTATTGTTTTGGAAAATGTAATGACTGTTTCCTTTCTAATTTTGTTTTTCAATGTTCCTTTAATCTAACTATATAATTTTTAAATTGGTGTATTTTATGTTCAGTAACTTTTTGGTAGACAGGAGGGATTTTACATCCTAATTAGTAACTTCGAACTTGTTCAATGGCTTTGAAATTTATTATTATACTTTTGATCCTCTTTTGTATTTACCTTGGAAGGCAGTGCATTTAGTTTTATCAGTTGAAATTATTAAATTATACTCTAACATTATTTATCCACGCTTAAAAGGTGACACCTGTAGTTGGCCTTCAGTTTCCGCAAAAGTAATTTGGTCATCAGCAAATAAAACTGTATCTAAAGCCATTTACCTACTTTAAAATGTCTTAGTTGACCCAGCCATTCTGCTACAGCAGCATCTATGTATACATTAAAAAGTGTGGGCGCCAATGGGCAGCCCTGTAGGCTACAATAACTAATTACATATTTATTAAACCTGCATAAACTATATAATATTGTAATATGCACATAACATATGCAAAATTACTGTATACATTAAAAAGTGTGGGCGCCAATGGGCAGCTCTGTAAGTTACAATAACTAATTACACATTTATTAAACCTGCATAAACTATATAATATTGTAATATGCACATAACATATGCAAAATTACTGTTTTTCTATCATCTTGGATGTGATGCTGTCAATATTACAGCAGACAGTTGAGATTATACTCTACCTTTGTGTGACTATCGTCAACCCCACTCAAAATATTACGACAGATATCTGACACAGAAAAACAAAACAAGCGTCACTGTTAAAATTTGTTTCTACACTAACTGTTATTAAGAATGACAAATTTTCCAAAATGTTCTTGTAGCTTATTATTGTTTAAATTGGCTTGTTATTCTGTAGATGAGATATGAACGACAATACACCAAGTTGGTGTATGTTCATTGCACCTGGCAGTCTCTACGTAAGCACATAAATAATACAACCACATGTTTAAAAACAAATCCAGTAGAGCAGGTGGAAGAAAAAAATACACTCGAACTCTTTTTTCATTGTGTGACGCAGTAATTTGTATCACAAAAATGTAAATGTCAGAGTGATTGTAGTGTGAATATGCATTGTTGTGTAACATTGATTTGAGATGTTTGTTGATTGTAAGCATTGTTGAGAAGTGGGTTTATACGGCCTTACTGAAACTGACAATAATAACGTGCAATAATGTAGCGAGGGGGTGAGCTGTTTATCATTATTAGACGAGCAAATGACGTCAGAGTGGCGTGTTTTTCTTAGAATTTGCGGGAACATTTTCCCTAGAGCATATGTTTTCGTAATTTTCATTGGATATAAATACAGACGCTAATGTTGGCGCGTTTTAATAACCAATAGCAGCTCGGTTATAAATCTTTAGGCATATCGGGCGAAGGAGTATAAATTCGTGTCAGAGTCAAGTTTCACGGAGTCCAACAGAAGCATTCGCGTATAAGACATCTATGAGTTCAACAGAAGCAGTCATGGTGAATACATCGCACAGTTTATCGATTTGCAGGTTACGCGTATCAAATTTATGAAAAATCTCTCGTGTCGTAAAGTTAATTACACAAAAAGTTGAAGTACGCGAATTAATAATGGGCAGTAAAGAAGTTATTATAACAGTTTCAGTTTGGCGAGTGTCAAGATTAATAGGTGAAAGTGAATAATGTGTTACGATAATAAAAGTGTAAAAAAATTCTTTTATCAGTGTTATCTTTGGATAAAAACTCCACAAGAAAAGTGCTTGATCGAGAAATCATAGCTAGCCGGAGGACAGTGAACCCAAAATTAAATACAATAACAGGCGCTCAGTAAAAGATAACACGAAGTGACCGCGACAAATTGTATTCCATACGTGCGGCAGATAAACAGTAGCATCTTACGAACACAAACATTAATACCGCCGCAAACCTGAAGTTGTGTTAAAAATTAGTGCCTGCTGGCATGACTCAAAGATATACTTTTAATTTCAGTTTTCTTCGTAGTTTATTCATCTAAATGCAATATTTCAGTATTTGTTACTTTTTAAAACATATTTACACCACATGAACGCGTTAAAACAAGCCAAAATGAGCAACTTCTCTCTAAACCTCAGCTATACGCTTTTGCACATTGCTTCAAATTTATACTTCAAACCAGCCGAATCACTGGTATCCCGCTCTGATGAGATAGCGCATAGTCTTGATACAGCGGTCAGTTTTTAGTGTAGATCTCGGGTGATTATAGAATAATTTTTCTCCAATAAAGTTGGCCAATGCTTGCTTCTGTTTACAGTTCACAGTTACGTACTACTAACTCCGCGTAGAGCCCGAGTACACCACTGCCACATTTTTTCTCTTATATCGTAGGAGCCCGGTCCGCTTCCTTGCACTCTGAGCAAGACGAAATTTGACAACAGACCACTCTGTCACATAACGGACGGATTTAGGCGCCAGAGATAAAGGAGGGGTACCGAAAATCGAGATTAACATAATAAGCGCGGCGATTAGGCAGTATAATATGAAAATCTCGGTTTACAGATTGCTGCATGAAACTTTTCTGATACCTTTAAAAAATCTTCTTGTCATTTTTCACAGTAGGTCAAGTGCATTATTATAAAGGCTTGGCCGGAGTGATTGGTTAGATTTCAGATGCATGTTTCTAGGAATGTGTAACACATAACCACAATACAAGAGTTTAGCGCTATTGTCATCGTCTGAGTATCACATCCTTTAGATGGACATCACAAGAACATATTAATCATACTCTCCGTAGTGAGACGCAGCAAGTAGGTCGGAATGGGCTCTGTCTACAATTATATTAGGTCTTGTAGTGTATAGTTCCCTTTAGGTAACCCCCAGAAAGCAATTCGGTGGTGTTAAATCCTGAAATCGGATTATTATTATTCTTTATTTTTTATATTTAAGTATCGTTTAACGCCCGTCTTACTAATACGGCACCACGGCGGTGAACGCTGGTGATAAACGAAAACAAATAACTGGGAAAGAAAATTTGCGAATATTTCAGTCCTGAGTTTAGGATACCTCGCCGGCATTTGCCAGTTTTGAGCACTGAGGAAAACCTGAAAAAGAAACCGTCCTGGCAGGGTTTAAACGTGGGCCTTCCGTCAATGAGACCTTGTCTTAACGACCTCGGCTATCGATGTTGGTATGGGCATCTGGATGGGAATAGGTCATCCAAGGACTGCCTTGGCAATAATCCTGTATGAATAGTGACACCATACTGTTGTATCCACATAACTCTAAGACTAACCCTTCTCATTTTGGTGATTAAACAGGTAACTTTTGGTTACCTCTCATAAGCCCATTTCGAGCTTCGGCGTTATCCATTGTTTATTCAGATCACTGGATCTAAACTGAATGGACTACCTCTTACGAAGCTTACCTAATGGAAAGGGTGTACCCATTACGATTTTTGAAATCAAAGAAGATATCTGAAGGGATATAGGGGAGAGGAGATTCCAATTGATTTGCTGCTCCATACTATGTAGGTCATGATTAACGGAGCCGAAACTTGTTCTCATCAAGGTGCTCCCATCTAAGGGATACGCCATTAAGACAACTCCTGTGTTTTGATTATGTGTCGCGCTGGATTAATAAACGTGCTTCTTCCATTCTTAGAAATACACCTGTGAAATGTATTCCATTAATCTGGCTCATTCTGTGCAAAATAGAGCTAGTGAATTGGAAAAAAGTACACATTTTGGATTTAATCTACTCTGTTACGTGTTATCTACCTTCAACACATTAAGGGAGATTTGTCACATTGCTTTGTGATTTCAACATGTGTATGTTGGATTTTAACCAGTAACCAGTGCTCTTATTTCATCTGAAGCAAAAAGCCACAGTGGTAAGAAACCGTTTTAAATTTAACGATGTCACTTATATTCAGTGCGATTTACATTCTGAGAAGTAGTTGGAGTGGAACTGTACAGCGACCAGAAGACACATCCTTAATGTGTTGAGCGCATGCGTGCTTGGCGTAATGAAGGGCATTATACTCGGGGTCTAGAGGTAAGAACCGCTCGTCACTCATTGTTTACCCGATCCATTAAACATTCAAGTTCGCCACAGGAGGGGAGAGGGGAGGGTCTGTGACCTGTGCGGCAGGGCACCGCATTCCTTAACGTGCATCCTTTTACCCCTGCGAGGACACCGCTGCTTCTGCTGCTGCGGACGTGCAAATGGGAGAACTCTGTACCGCACCGCAGAATGCTAATATAGCCATTAAAATTGTTTGTTAGGCAATATCCGGGTTTCTCAAGTTTTTATCAACACGCACCAATATCTCTGGAAGATAACGGGATTCTTCCGGAACTTCCGAACACGAAATAAAGCTCAATGAAGATGCACGCCATCTTAACTTTTTACCTGCTGCTTTAGTTCAAATAACCAGAATAACTGGATATACACTAAAGAAATGTTTTTACTACGTTGCCTACCGAAAACAGCTTCAGAGAAACATCTGATGCGATACAGTCACATGATTTTCTCTCTCCAGAACAAATTTCCTATAAATAGGCATTAACACTCATTAAACGTTTATTCTTCTATTCACTTACGCCATTCACGATACGTTTTTGCATAGAAATAAACATTTAGTTACATAAAATACAGGAGAAAACATTGAAATTTTCATCCGAAGCAAGGAATACAATTAGAAACAACAGGAAAGTAAAGAAAGAAAAGCCAGGAATCAGAAACGTTCAAGTCTCTTCCTTTAGCTGAAATTACATTTCGAAAAAATGTTATCATACGGCATGGAATATTTCGAAAACGGTTAATGCTACGAAGAAAGTTCTTTTAGCAAAGAATGTTTTATGAGCTCTACATTTTTTTCTAGAGGTCTTTGTCTAACCCTTATGGTTTCTAGTTATACAGGATAATACAAAATACAGAGAGAACCAAAAAACTACGAACCGGCTGCGCGGTGTGTTTCCTCTCTGCGTCCTCGGTGCTCGTTGCCTTCTGCTGCTATCATAGAAAGGCGCGGATGAAACCGTACAACATTTCTAAACTATTTTTAAAGGCTTTACTTACCAACTTTATACTGCAAACCGTCGTTGTCCATACATTTTTGGCACCTCTTTAGGAAACTATCCATCACTCGCCGTAGTTCACGTTGAGAAATGCTGGCAATTTCCTGGCGGATATTTTGTTTTAATTCTTCCAGGGTGTGTGAGTTTGCCTTGTACACTTTGATTTAAGTTATCCCAGAGATAACAATCGCAGGGGGTTAGGTCGAGGGCCCGTGGGGGCCACAAATCTCTACCACTAATTCTGTCCTCAAAAACACTTTCATAAAGTTGTTGAGTAAAGCCTTTAAAAGTAGTTCAAAAATATTGTATGGTTTCATCAGCGCCTTTCTATGATAGCGGCAGACGGCAACGAGCGCCGAGAATGCAGACAGGAAAAACACCACGCAGCCGGTTCGTAATCTTTTGGCTCTCCCTATACGATCAGAATGACGGGACTTCTCAGGCTATTTCACAGTAAATTCAAGATATACATTTTATCCTTAATGCCAATATGTCAAACATTATATTTTACTTCAGATATCGAACATTTTCCCTGTAAAGATAGTGTGAGTGGGCATTTCCAGAAATTTTTCGTGTGCTTCCTTGACAGATACTGGACTTATATATCAAGCATTTATGCTACTTTTCGTTTGAGTGATACATTTCGTACATCACATACAGAAGCACACATATAGGCAGACTTTGTTTAAAAAATCCCTTTTGGGGATTCAAGGTATCTATAAAAAAGTATTTATGAAATCTTGATATCGAATTTTTGGGTGGAATGCAATACTCCCTCTGACCGATATAGGTAACTGTAGAGAAGGGAAAACTGTCTTCTAGTATTTATAATATGCCGCAGGTCTTTATGACAGGTTAATTTTAAACTAAGAAATTCCATGTATTTTCGGATTCCCACACCGAAGCTTTACCACGGTACCACTGAGCTACCGTGACGAGGCTTCTGATAGTGTAAAGACCTCTTCATATCTCATTTATACACAGCGGTAAATTTCAAATACTATCTCAATTATTCCGAAATATTGTATTAAAAAAGGCGTCTTGCAATGGTACATGTTTTATAATTACCGAATTCTGGTTAGCCAGCAATTGAAAGGTTAGATAGACGTCTATTAACGGTTCTTTCGCATTTGGTAGACATGTGTAGGCGTAACTGAATATCCGCTTTTCAATACCAGCCGTTGAACTTTTTTCAACTTTAAACCTTAACCTAAAAATTTCCAGTGTGAATGAAGAATACATAGCTGCGGCAATTCCTGTTTTATTATAAGCACAGAATACAATACCATAGGGTGATTTATACTTTTCCCTCCACGTATATAGCAGGTAGAGACGGTATTGTATTTCACCTACAAATTCGATACCGACATTTCACTGGAAATACATGTCTTGAAGACCCCTGAATAAAAAAAAACATTTTTTAGAAAATGTGTATGTCTGTGAACAGTATAACTAAAAAATGAAAAGATGGGTAAATACCAAAATGTTTATTTAGTTTCAGTATCTAACAAAGATGCGACACGAAGATTTTCAAGAAAATCTCTTCATCTCAAACAATTCTTTACATGGAACATTTTTCGAATTTTTTTATTTTCTAAAAAATCGCTCTAAAGATTTTGATTAAAATGTCATATATTATAGATATATACATGGCAAATAAAATGTAATCTTGAAGTTTCTGGGAATAGCCTGTGAAGTCCTCTTCATTTGGAAGGAATTTTGTATAATCTTGTATAACTGGTAAACGTTAAACGATAAACGCAAACGTTCTACACAAAAATGTAAAAACGCAATTTATGCGAATAAGTCTCTTTGTGGCATAGACCGTTTCTGAGATATGCATTATTAATGGTTCAAATTGTTCAAAACTTGGCCATTCTTTTGAAGTCATTCCTTCTCACGTTTGCATGGAAACAGTATGGAATTTTAAGGCCAACGTATAGCGTTCGGTTCTAAAATAGTATTCCCTTTGTATCTATAATGAAATGTGTAATGCAGCTATTTCTGCAAAGGTTTATGTGAATTAAAATGTGGTAGACAAACAAAAATAAGCTTTAGTAAGAATAGTGTGTATACCCACTTTAACGATAGAGAGTGGAAACGTCATGAGAATGTATCCTACCTGATTTTTAATACTGAGGAGTGTGGAAAAGTGTTAACATGCCTTGTTACGAACAGATTATATTTTAGTTTATACATATGTCCGAGTTTTGAGGTTTTTTTTTTATTTATGGACGCTCTTTAACTACTATGGTTCTTAGCGTCCCATTCTATATTGGGCGTGAAACACCTGTAATTTTGCTCAGAGGCCTCTTTATCAGGCTTGAGGTTCTTTTACGTGCCGAAAATCTACGACACGGGACCACCGGCTTTACTTCCCTTCCGAAGGAAGCCGTGCTAACGATTTTTACGCCCGAAAAAATCCATCGCCCTCCGCCGGGTTTGAACCCGCGACCTTGGGAACCAGAGGCTAGCACGGTACCACTAGTCCACGGAGGACGACACATATGTCCGAAAAGCTGATACAAATGTCAAAGTATCTACTACCAACACGTTTAATTCTTCGTTCACCTCAGACGCAAACTAATTGAAAACTAGTTTCATCGAGTTGAAAATAGTTGAAAACGTGAATACAGCATAAAAAGATAAGGTGTTGTGGAATAACAGAAACGTAACAATTCATTTTATTGGTCCTCGATCCAGCTTAGAAATGTTACCACAATCACCAGTCCCAATTCAGAAGGAACTCTGTTGATATCGTAAAACTTCGCTGATTTCAAAAGCGACACGAAACGCTGTAGGGAATGCCAAAATTGCGGGTGTAAGATTATCTTGGCATTCTGCAGGACATACTCTGGTCATTTAACTGGGTAACTGTTACTCCATCACAACATGGTGTTTTGCTAAGAGCTTGCCAATTCACCAGGTTACACCAGTAAGTTCTGATCAGGGTACCAAGATGAGATAAATTTACCTCTCGAGAATCTTAAACATATTTCGAGTTAAAGCTGTCAATCACCTAAGTGCTAATAAAGTTTCACAATGCCACGTGCTTGGTATCCTCAGAGCTTAAAATAAAATTCTGTACAAAGTGAATGATGCAAACAAATATTTTACGCTTTCAAAATATTATGTTACCAAGAAATTTATGCTAGTACAAACAAGGAATTTTTCAGACAGCATAGGTAAAATAATTAAGCTGAGTAAATTATGTTTAGTAATACTTTCTGGTGTCTGAACACATCAAATTGTTTTTATCCTTGTGCGTATTTTAATATTGCATAGTTCCACTGACATATTGAGCATTTATTGTTATTATTATTATTATTATTATTATTATTATTATTAATATTATTTCCTAAAAACACAGAAAAATACAATCTGGTTCAAATTATATTTTCATGTTTTAAATAATGTAAAAAAAATCTCGTGCCTAGCAATCATATGACGCTCTGCCCCTCTACATTTATATTCAGATATATTCTAAAAACTAATCGCCCCACAAGTTGTTTTTATATCTGCTTCTAATTAATCAAGGTTAATACTGTTGTGGACCAACGTTTAATCATATCCGCTTGATTATTCCATTATTATTGCTCGTACAGAAGTGCTAGAAAACTGTGTTACTTAGTACTTTTAAAAGCGGAAGATGAGGGTGATTGCCCGTAACTATCCAATAAATAGAGGACCCAAGGAGAGGAGAGGGTGCCTTTCCAGAGGTTTTGAGATCATTAAATACGCCATCAGACGCGTAGCCTTCGCGAAATTAATCTGGTGACGCTAAAAACAAGCGATATTTATGACTATTTCACGAAAGTCATGTAAATAATTCCATTACTATTATAAAATATGCACAATAAAAACAGTTTTTTACTTTCTCTACTACGTATAGTAAGTAGGGGAAGTATTGTATTCCACCCAAAAATTCGATACCGAGATTTCACCGGAAATATATGTTTTGAGACAACCTGAATCCGAAAAAAGCATTTTTGAAAACATGTCCGTGTGTGTGTGTGTGTGTGTGTCTGTGTGTCTGTGTCTGTGTGTCTGTCTGTGAATAGCATAACTCAGAAACGAACAGTCGGATAAACACCAAACTTGGTATTTAGGTTCAGTATCTTCCAGAAATGCGACACAAAGGTTTTCAAGAAAATCCCCCACCCCATATTACTCTTTATATGGAACATTTTTCGAAAATTTTAATTTTATCAAAAATGGCTCTAACAATTTTGATTAAAATATCATATGTTTAAGATATTTTCATGACAAATAAAATGTATATCTTGAATTTTATGGGAATGTCTCCAAAAGTATTCTTCATTGTGAACGACTTTTGCATAACTGGTAAACCATAAGAGATAGACAAAATTTTACTACACAAAAAATGTAGATCGCGTTAAAATACACAATTTATATCATATACATTTTTTTGTTGAGTGAACCATTTTCGAGATATTGCTTGTTATTCCCTTAAATTTTTCAATACTTATTTTCTCAAATGGGAATTCGTTATTCATTTTTTTGTCTTGGATATGCAAAGAGTATTAATCTGTGGCAAAGAGAATTGTGCTGCACCTAGCAACCAGGTATTAAGAGATATTTCTTAAAGGCTACTGTATTTCAATATTGCCCTTGTAAATATATATTCCCCTTACATCTACAAGAAACTTAGCAATTAGATAGAGTCTGCAAATGTTTATCTCGATTAACATGAAGTAGATGGAGAATAAGCGTTTGTAAAAATAGTTTGTACAAGAGTAGAGAAAGTCATGTGAGTGTAACACGTCAGATATTTTTACTTATGCTCGGCAAACTCTCTGGAATAAAAACATTTCAGTGTAATTAAGTGCATGGCACTAGATAGAATCTTAAAGCTGCTATTTTGTTTTGAATCTCGTGCAATCGGAAACAAATGAAGGAGGATATCCTTTGCCTAAAGATGGAAGAGGTATATTTATCGATTATAACACATTTCGTATGCGATAATTACCCTGTAATCAAACCGTGATGGGATCCAAGGCGTTCTCAAACGTTATTCATCTATACCATGCTATCATGATTATGACAGTCAACCGAACTGCCGTTACTAGCATACACATTCTTTCCTGCGGAACGAGTTGCCTTGTGCACTGCAGTGCGCTATTAAAAACTCCGGTCAGTTGATGTAGGAAACTCCGGTTATGCACATGTCATACATTTACCTAAGATGATCTCCATTTGGCAGCCCTAGCATGATACGTTATTAGCTCTAGGGTTCACTTGCGGTACGAGGGGCGTCCAATAAGCAAGTTTCCCTATTTTATAAAAAAAAAAAAAACATTACACCCAATTGATCATGTTGAAATAATTTTATTTATATTGTACAATCTACACAGTCAATATGTTTTTCCAAGCATTTTTGGGGACGTGACACAAATGCTTGGAAAACATGTTAACTATGTAGAAAAGTAACAGAAGGATTGTACAATACAAATAAAACTAATTCAACATGATCAATTGGGTGTAATTTTTTTTATAAAATAGGGAAACTTACTTATTGGATGCTCCTCGTATCAAACTTTGTAGCTTTGTCCAGGTTTCGTAAGTAGAAGTAGCCATTAATATCTTGAAACTGGGGTATTTTATTTTGAACGCATTTACTCTTCCAAAGAGATCTGTAATGATCTTAGCTTTCCTTGAAGAGAAATACTATTTAACACATTCAAATCTTTACTAATATCTACAAACAAAGCTAAGGCAGACACCTATTTCTCATTTTTCAATTCAGGTACCGGTTTATCTTTCATCTTTATAAAAAAACAATGTTTAGGATGTTGGTTGTCGTTCAGAGAAACACATTTGATTCTCAGGGCGATTTTTTTATGTAGAATATAGATTCTCCGCGTTAAATTCAACCATCTACGGTATTCAGTGGAGTGCTTTTATTGCTTTTAATGTTTTCCATTCTTGAATGTTGGCAGAATCTCATCATTTGTGTTCCGCGCCTGCCTTAAGTGAGCTATCCTCTAATTGGTTTTAGCTGATATCCTGATAGGCTAGCATTACTCTGTGAAGAAAGGTCAGGCCTAGCTGGGCGATGAAAGGGGTGGAGAATCGATGTATGTTATCTGAATGGTTGCAGCAATATGCCTCCCAAAGACTGTCCATACAAGCCCCTGAATGAGTCCGGCTCTTATTGGTTCGGCATTCAAGTATTAACCTATGTAACTGAATGAGGGATGGAAGGCGCGGCAGAGGCGTGTTAATTATTTATTGCCAACGTAAACCGCGGTTCCTTACTTTTTTTGCACCCGACTCATCTGGAAGACTTTTACTATTTTGGGATATAAATGTGTTTAAAAAATTCAATCCTAAATCTAAACAAAACAACGTTCAACAAATATAATATTAGTTTAAGCATCCCCTGATTTTTTTTCTCAGTTCATAAAGCACTAAAATTTACATTCAGCCGTGAAATGGGAAAAACGGATTTTATCCTCGGTTTTCTTACCGTCTTAGTCATGAAGGATTGCTTCTTCAGATATCCGTCTGTTGTTTTCGTCTTGAACACAGCACATTAGTATTTCGTACTCGCCGCTTATGACACATACTTGAGCGTTCGGATACCTGCCGGCATCACGAATTTGTCAACAGCCATTCCAGTGGCAAGGACCTTGCGAGCGCATACACTCATGCACGCAATAACATGAGCCTATAACATGTTTCGATTGTCCGGTCGCGTACTCATGCACGCACGTGTGTACACGTGTCCGAGGACTGCGTGATGTGCCTATGGTTCCGTCTCTGAGGGGGCGGGTGTTGCAACGGTTGTACCAGCGTCTGTGATTTTTTTAAGATAAATTCTACATTTTGAATTTTACCCCCTTTTGTGCTTTCATTACCCTATTGCTTCAGATTTGACTACGAAAATTCTATACTTTTTATTCGTACTTTTAATTTATCTACTTTAGATTACACAACTGTGAGGTTACAGTACATTAGATTAAATACATAAATGCAATGCAATAGATCATACATCGAATATGTAAAACATCCTTAGCATGGGTTCCTTCGGAAGGGAAGTAAAGCCGGTGGTCCCGTGTCGTAGATTTACGGCACGTAAAAGAACCTCAAGCCTGATAAAGTGGCCTCTGAGCAAAATTACCTGTCTTTCACGCCCAATATAGAATGGGACGCTGAGAACCACAGCCGTTAAAGAGCGTCCATAAATAAAACTCAATTTAATTTTAGTTATATCTTTACAATGTTATACAAAGAGTATCTTCAACTTTATAACAATAGAGAAGCAGTAGCAACATATAGGCTAGATACATTATTAAGTTGACGAGCGAGATGGCTCCGTGGTAACGTATGAAGCTCGAATTCGGGAGGTTTAGGGTTAGATACCCGTCGTTCGTCCACTCTGACCCTGGATTTTTCGTGGATTTCCCTGGTTGGTAGGAAAATGCTGGGGTGGTTTCTCATTTACCATTATTTCATTTTCCCTTTAATTCCGCTTCCTTCTCGTCTTTCAGGTTTGTTTCTAGGTTTCGTGGCCTAATACGGCGCCGGACAGATGCCGCGGATGTTTGCTCAAAGGAAACAGCTGCTGCTTGGTTGACGGTTCATTCACCGCCCTCAGCTTCAGCAGCGGGAGGAGTCTGTTAGGGACTTCCACACGTATTTGTGGCCTTTTGCCTGCGGCCTGTAGCCTACTGTGGTTAATTCACTTCATCCTTTCCTCCTGGGGGGTGGTAGCCACAATAGATCTATATGTATTCCCCTCCGCTGTATAACCTATATATTATTACGGTGGAGTAAATTATAGAAGAAAATATTTTTAAGATTCTTAATTGTCTTTTAGTGCTGTGGATACCATTTGGTACACTGTATTTATTTCTCTTTGAAGCATGTTGTGGAAAGTCGAATATGTTTCATGATTACTTTAGACTTGCACTTTTCACAGTCAGGCAGTTCTTCTCTTGAAGGTATTGAGTGGGATAACCTTACATGTCCAATTCTTATTACTGCCAATTCAATGTGATCTTTTTCTTCCAATTTATTTGTTGCATTTTACTTTCCGAAATACACCTTTTTTAAATTTCTTTTCCTTTTGTCATTATGTAAGCCACGTGTCCCCTTTTATGTTTTGCTTAAATTACATTAATATTTTTCTTTAGGTGTCTCATATTGTTAATTCACAAACTAAATCACTATCCTACCTTATTTCCCATTTTTGCTACCAACGTTATGCACTCTTCACTATATCCCTTTCTGACATATGCTGTCAGCCATTTAAAAATTTTGCCTCCGCAATGTTGTGTGTGTTCGTTTTGAACCTTCTTGTATCCCTATGACATCGCAGGTGATTAATGGAATGAATTATTAACAATGGCACAGATAAATCCGTAGCCCTTGGTGCCAATAGTTAGCTGACGTATGTTTTTTCAAAGGTGGGGCGGGAGGAATACCCCCTAAGTATGTAAATTGACATATCGGGAATCAAACCGCGCTTCATATTGCAGCATAGTCATGATGGATCTCAGAACCACGTTGCTTTCTACTTGACTGTCAGCTGACGGTCCGTTTAAAGATATCATTGGGTTACATCTCAGCAGGTACTTACTATGCTTGTTTGATTACAATTGGCAGCATTATTTCGCTTCATTTGTCTCCCGAGGGAAAACAAACGACAGAGAAACGCTTTAATAGTAAGAATGAACATATTTCAACGTTTTAGTCTCGAGAGAACTGATCGATTGGGCAGTCATAAAGAAGCTGGAAGAGAAGAAAGAGTGGAGTCAAGTTTCGTGTTACCAAAAAGCTCATAGTTATGTCATATTGTCAGTTACTCTAAAATTATATCAATTGTGATTTAAATTAGAGTGCATTTATATTAACACATTGACAGACCAAAAATGCAAATAAAACAAAAAAATCAAACTAACATACTAAATAACAACAAATATAAGCATGCGAAATACCGTGTCTATTTTTACTTTCAATACTACCTATAGTAAGTAGGGGAAGTAGGGTATTCCACCCAAAAATTAGATATCGAGATTTCACCGGAAATATATGTTTTGAGAACCCCTGAATAAAAAAAAAGCATTTTTGGAAACATGTCCGTGTGTGTGTCCGTGTGTGCGTCTGTGAACAGCATAACTCAGAAACGAACAGTCGGATAAACACCAAACTTGGTATTTAGGTTCAGTAGGTATCTTCCAGAGATGCGACACGAAGGTTTTCAAGAAAATCCCCCCACCCCAGATTACCCTTTACATGGAACATTTTTCGAAAATTTTAATTTTCTCAAAAATGGCTCTAACAATTTTGATTAAAATAGGGCATATTCAAGTTCTTTTCATGACAAACGAAATGTGTATCTTCAATTCTCTGGGAATGTCCCCAAAAGTATTCTTCATTGTGAACGACTTTTGCATAACTGCTAAACCATAAGAGATAGACAAAATTTTACAACATAAAAATGTAGATCGCGTTAAAATACACACTTTATGTCATATACATTTTTTTTTGTTGAGTGAACCATTTTCGAGATATTGCTTGTTATTCCCTTACATTTTCCAATACTTATACTTTTTCTCAAATTCGTTATTCATTTTTTTGTCCTGGTAATGCAAAGAGAATGGAATACTCCACATAGCAACCAGCTCTTAAAATATTTGACTATCGCTTAAAGCCTACCAATTCCCCTTGCGTCTACAAGAAAATTAGCATTAAGATTAACATCTCGATATCTCGATTAATATGAAGCATATGCAGAATAAGCGTTTGTAAAAATAGTTTGTACGAGAGTAGAGAAAGTCATGTGAGTGTAACACATCAGATTTTTCTAACTACTACATATTATTTTTATCCGCTTTAATGACGAAATCGTCTTTGGAAACAATAGCAGTGTTTGTTTTTTTTTTCATATTGAGGGAACCCTGAAAACTTCGTCAGATTCGATTATGCTTGCTTGCAATAACTTCGTGTTTCCTAAATACTATATGGGTGTTAAAAGATAAATTTCAAATTGCTGCATCCATCATCTTACATTAAAAATAGGTTTTCGAGATTCAAGAAGAGAAAAAGAAAGCTGGACCTTTACTTGCGTCGAAAACTCTAGCTCGAAATCGGTGTTCAGGAGGATCTGGAAGCGGTTTGGAACCCACTACAAGTGGATGAGTAGGACCTAAGATCATCGCGTAATGTATATTAGCAAATATTTAAAAATACTGAACATTTCAATGAAATTACATAGCTCCTTAAAAAAAATTGAAAATTTTATATTGAAATGAAATATGGATAAGGCTATTCAGATCTGAGGAATGGCTTCGTTTGTCAGTGACATTTCAATCCTGAGAATTCAAACTTATTTTAAGACGCAATGAAATGCTAGTTATAAATAAGCGTTAAAGAAAATGCTTTGAACTTTGTTTTATTTCTCTAAATGGTATTTTCTGTTCGGAGTGTATGCGTTTACAGCTATGACTATTGTTGTGCTGAAGTCATTTCAAATATTTTGGTAAAGATTTAGTCAGCAGCTTCTTCAGTAGGTTTCCTATTTTTAGATTTTATAAAGTCGTGTGAAAAGTGCTTCGCATAGCATTTTCACCTTTCAGATATATGAATTATAATTGTAAAAATAAGTGAGTAATGAATGGTTTTGGGTGCACCTGAACAAACGCGAAACCAAGGCCAGTGTAATGCCGGCCCACACAAGTTGGTTTTATGGCTTTACCAGTAGAGGGGGCAGCATGGCCCTCTGGTACTGTACAATGACCTTTCTGGGCAAATCCATTTCGGAGCAGGGTGACAAGTGGCGAATTATGATGAGAATCGTGCATTGCAGTCTTCCCGTGTGTAACAATGAGCAACAAAACAAAATGCAAACGAGGAGACTCTGGAGAATTGCAATAAACGTGCACCCCTCTTATCTTCTTTCTTCGTTGCCCGTTGGACAAAGACTTCTTGATTGGCAATAGTCACAACAAAGGGACCGACGCGAATAAATTAAAGTAATGTAGGTGATCAACATGCACAGTATCGGAAGATTACCCGATTACCATCAGCGGTTTGGCTGTCTGCGTTGCCCAAACAGCTTCTGCTGTTTCGTGGCTTGTTGCCATCATAAGCCTAAAGTTTTTTTTATTCTGAATGTCCTCAGTCTATTGCGTACATAAAGTAGCACAAAAATATTTATACCACTGGCGTAGCTTGACGTTGTGTTCTGGGTATACCTACTAGATTTTAAAAATTGAATTTAGAATTTGTTTAATGATGCACAAATTCCCATACATAAGTGTTTCATGAAATAGTGTGAATTCTCAATATCAATTATTATTATTATTATTATTATTATTATTATTATTATTATTATTATTATTATTATGTATTTGTTGTATTAGTAGTCATTAGCATCACTGCTAATTGCTGAAATTGACTGAACATACATTTTAAACTAATCTATATAGCGTTAGGTGTAACTTTACAAAATGCCTACAAACCATTGTATGATTGTAAATCATGAAAACAATGTAGGCACTCAGAGTATATAAACTCCAGTCGGCGATTTTTCTTCTCCACGAAGATGCCAATCACACGTTCTTTAAAAGTATGGTCACCACACATTTCACTTAGCTGTTTTTCAATTGGTAATGTCGCTAAACATGAGAGTCTTTGGTTTGTCATAGAGTTCCTCAAACAAGTTTTAATTCTTTTAAGCGTGCTCATACTACGTTCACTGCTGGCTGTAGTGACAGACAATGTTAACACTGGTCGCAATAACACTAGTGTCCGTGTACACCTTATCCAAATTATTGTTCACCAAGTAACTCTAATCTAATAACTCTAAAAATTGCTTTTGTTACTGAGTTTTTAATAAGTAATCCACTAAATCGATGGAAATGTCCTTATTTTTAAAATGATATATAAAAACATACAATGCAAACAATACAGGGATGCGTAAAATTAACACTGTACTGTATTGCACGCACATAATGCTGCACATAGTGTTTGTTGCTCTGCCTTGCCCTACTCTTATCTCCAATCTTTATTTCATGTTTCCGGACCTTGGAGAGAGCAGGAACATAGAAACTAAATACTTCATTAAACGTGTTAAGTCTCTGCTGCTGACGCCTTTGTGTCCTTAATGCACAACAAAATATAGGTATGTCTTACTACGAGAGGTCGAAATTTAGTTGGAAAAGCTATGTAACTCCACTCTTGATTAGACTTGCACTCGCTCAGCCATTCCAGTCTACTCGACTTTGCTGCCGCATCATGAGATTTCCAAGCTGCTTAAGTACGCAGCACAACAATCCGACACGAAGTAGCAGCAGGAGTTGGGGCGTTGGGGTAAGCAGCGGTGAAGGTGATTGTATTAATTAGTTTTTCATCACTTGTTTGAGGCCGTCTTTATTTATATGTTTAAAAATTTACTTATTTTCTTGGCAATTTATTCAGGTAGACTCAGTCAGAAAGTCTACCCTTACGCTACGCCACTGACTTATGCACTTCGTAATCAGCGGAGCTTTGCTTTAAAACAATTTGATATGTTACACTCACATGACTTTCTCTACTCTTGTACAAACTATTCTTACAAACGCTTATTCTCCATATGCTTTATGTTAATCGAGATATCGAGAAGTTAATCTTATTGCTAATTTTCTTGTAGATGCAAGGAGAATTGGTAGGCTTTAAGCGATAGTCAAATATTTTAAGAGCTGGTTGCTATGTGGAGTATTCCATTCTCTTTGCATTACCAGGACAAAAAAAATGAATAACGAATTTCCATTTGAGAAAAAGTATAAGAATTGGAAAATTTAAGGGAATAACAAGCAATATCTCGAAAATGGTTCACTCAACAACAAAATTTATATGACATAAATTGTGTATTTTAACGCGATCTACATTTTTTGTGTAGTAAAATGTTGTCTATCTCTTATGGTTTACCAGTTATGCAAAAGTCGTTCACAATTAATACTTTTGGAGACATTCCCAGAAAATTCGAGATATACATTTCATTTGTCATGAAAATATCTTAAATATATGATATTTTAATCAAAATCGTTAAAGCCATTTTTGAGAAAATTAAAATTTTCGAAAAATATTCCATGTAAAGGGTAATCTTGGGTGGGGGGATTTTCTTGAAAACCTTCGTGTCGCATCTCTGGAAGATACTGAACCTAAATACCAAATTTGGTGTTTATTCGACTGTTCGTTTCTGAGTTATGCTGTTCACAGACACACACACACACACACACACACACACGGACATGTTTCCAAAAATGCTTTTTTTGGATACAGGTGGTCTCAAAACATGTATTTCCGGTGAAACCTCGGTATCGAATTTTGGGTGGAACACAATACTGCCCTACTTACTATACGTAGTTGAGAAAGTAAAAAATAAAAGAAGTCGCTAACCTGTCTATTGCGTAAATGGAAAGAATATAAAGTCGTAATGCACTGAGTAACCAAGTTCTCCAAGGGCAATGAAATACGGGGTTTCTCTTGAATGACGCGACTGCAGCCCGCCATTTCCATAAGTGCTATACATATCAGTTCGCGTAGTAACAGTGGACCGGCCCGTAGTTTCTTCCCTAGATAATGCTAACAATGCGGAACAAAAAAAATATGTTACGCTCACCTTTCTTTATAAAAGGTATTCGAAATGATACCCTATGCGTCTGTTGAACACTCTGATAAATGTTTGCATCCGAAATATTGGAAAACACACTAGGATAGTCTTCTAATTCGTTGAGTGTATGGGAATCTGTTGCATAAACCTTAAGAATTCCCCACAGATAATCGCATGGGTACAGATCTGGAGAACTTGCAAACCAGTCAAGTATTAAGGGTGAAAATGGGTGAAAATGTGACCAAAAATGACAAAATCTTACATAGGTGGTTTATATGCAAAGTTTAAAAGCACTACAGTACCTGGAATTACATTATATATATATAAAAGTTTGCGCTCCATAAATATTCCTGAGAAGACATGGCAGGTGATGAAATCGCTGCATGAAGCAAAAAATCCGGGTTTTTTTTTACCGATTTTTGTGGGATTTTTTTCTGTGAAGTTTATTTTCTGATTTATCACTGAGCTACCATGATCAGTATACCATAATAACAGCAGTTCTGTCTGTAGATGTGTAACATCAAATTACATATTGTTTCATATACATGAGCCAGGAACAAGTGTAAATAATATAAATAATACCATGATGAAAGGTTAGATGAGCAAGAATGTGGTGTACATAAGAAACATTTAAGGCAGAAACAGCTGAAGGATAATTGTGAACATATACCTGCTGCAAATAATGAAGTATAAATATATATTGAACACCAGTTTTATTGCCATCATTGGTAAAGGATCTGAATGTAATGACCACAATCAAAACAGTTTGTACATAGGACTTGGCACTGAAAGTCTTGGCTTATGCAATAAATTAGAACTGATTTGCAGTGTTTGTAATGAAAAAAAAAACAGTACAAATCACACATCTAAGCTGGGCTTTTCTAGGAAGGTCTGTAAGCCATTATTTCTGATTAACTGCACCCAAACTTTTGAACTCATTTTTCCTCACTTTAATTTTTGCTACACTTTCATTCATTGAAAACAAAATTAAACCCACAAATTAGGGGATGAAAGTCTTACTGTGCATCCTATAAAGCATAACAAAAAAACTGACGCATGGAATTCAGGATTAACTTAGTACTTTTCTAGATAAAAAATAAAATGTGTGTGTGATTTCAAAATTTTTGCTATGCAGGTCATATTTTTTTAAAATTTTCCTTATAGTTAAGATATTGCAATACCATGCGTCAGGTTTTTCTAAATGAGTTTCTGGTTTTGTAAAAAAAAAATCAAACTTTTTTTTTTCAAAAAAGTGTGGAGTGAATTTCATTCTGAAATTTGCAAATCCTTTGAATGAAATTTTTCAATAATTAAAAAACTAATTGACATACGAAAATGAAACTCTGACAAATAGTTCCACATAACGCCCCAAATATGTGTAAAATAATTATGTATATAGCTTTAAAATTGTGCAAAATAGAAATTTCACCCATCCCCCTTGTAATACGAGTCAGCGATTTTCTTAGATTTCTTTCCATGACAGTCCAATCTTGTGCAATCTGTCTTGGTTATAAACGTATAACTGTTGACTTCCTGTGTTTCCTTTTGTTTAACCAGAACCCAATCTGTTTAAATGTCTATAACAACCTACAAATTATATAGGGAACGGTGTCGCAAGGTAATTTCAACATACATTCAAACTGACAGTCCAATGTGACTCCGAGCAGAATTTAACACACTAAACATACAGTTTGAATAACGTTATTTCCAATACACACTATGCCATTGGCGTGACACCAAACAAAGTTGACAACTGCAAATTTTGTTATCCTTCGTAAATGCTCGAGTAAGCTGCCGCAGTATGAGGCTATTCAACCCGATACTTGCTACGAGTCAAACTCGGCGGCCTTCAGTCGTGTCATTCAAAATAAACTCAGTAAAAAATCCAATATAGGATATGTTAAGGCAATGCACTAATTGGTTGACATGTTTTATTAGAAAAACATGTAATAGCCATTTCTCTGAATTCAGAAGTTAATGTATTTCATTTCTTCACAAACTATCATATGTTTATTTTCTTAATATTTATTCATCTTCAACTCCACGGAAGAACTACGTTTCTTGAACGCAAATCTTCATAGAAAACCACAGAATAACGATGAAGGAAGAGGAGTGTGTTTGTAGGCACTATTAAGGAGGGTAGTATGTTACAAAAGTGCAGACTGATGTATGAAGAGAAAGTAACTATGGCCGATTTAAGTCTAACACTCAGAACCTTTAATTTTATAGATCTTGATCCAATTTTTACCCCATATTTTTTGTACGAAGTTACAGTTAATGTTTATTTTAAACCATCAGTTCAATTTTGGGACTTTTTTATCTACATATAACGTTTCTTGACTGCATTGCCAATGCAATAAGTATCAAGTTACATTCATGATATTTGTGAATGTTCTTCAAACCTTAAGGCTTATATTGTCCACTAAAAAGTAATTCGAATAAAAAAAATATGATGTGTTACACTCACATGACTTTCTCTACTCTTGTACAATCTAATTTTACAAACGCCTATTCTCCATATGCTTCATGTTAATCGAGATATCGAGATGTCAATCTTATTGGCAATTTTCTTGTAGATGCAAGGGGAATATGGTAGCTTTTAAGCGATAGTCAAATATTTTAACGCTGGTTGCTATGTGGCGCATTCCATTCTCTTTGCAAGTCCAGGACATAAAAAAATGAATAACGAATGTGAGAAAAAGTATAAGTATTGTAAAATTTAAGGAAATAACAAGCAATATCTCGAAAACGGTTCACTCAACAAAAGAAATGTATATGACATAAGTTGTGTATTTTAACGCGATCTACATTTTTTGTGTAGTAAAATTTTGTCTATCTCTTATGGTTTACCAGTTATGCAAAAGTCGTTCACAATGAAGAATACTTTTGGAGACATTCCCAGAAAATTCGAGATATACATTTCATTTCTCATGACATTATCTTAAACATATGATATTTTAATCAAAATCGTTAGAGCCATTTTTGAGAAAATTAAAATTTTCGAAAAATCTTCCATGTAAAGGGTAGTCTGGGGTGGGGGGATTTTCTTGAAAACCTTCGTGTCGCATCTCTGGAAGATACTGAACCTAAATACCAAGTTTGGTGTTTATCCGACTGTTAGTTTTTGAGTTATGCTGTTCACACACACACACACACACAGACACACAGACACACACACACAGACACACACACGGACATGTTTCCAAAAATGCTTTTTTTGGATTCAGGAGGTCTCAAAACGTGTATTTCCGGTGAAATCTCGGTATCGAATTTTTGGGTGGAATACAATACTTCCCCTACTTACTATACGTAGTAGAGAAAGTAAAAATACTTAAAAGTTTCGTTGCTCCCGGGAGACGCCCCCCTCCCTTGTGGGGGCGTATGATACAATGTCCGTACTCCCTGGATCAGTGCCGCATCCCCTCATTCCATAGCTAAATGGGTTATTACATACAATAATAATTGTATGTACATATACACACGTAACCACATGTTATCTTTATTTAACTTGTTATTAAGCTCCACTTCTATAGATTATTATTTACATTTTTGTATAACACTGAAGCTGCAATGTTTCAAAACTCTTAACTCCTTTGTAAGTTCAGAAAACATTAACACTGACAAATATTAATGTTTAACTGTATCTGTTTTATTAATGTAATCCTTTGTTTTAGATTTGCATCCTTAAAAACAACTGCATTGATGTAAGGGGATTAGAATACATATTTTAGAAAAATGGAATTGTATGAATGTCCTTTTAGGATGTTTTTTACGAATAGTTAGGCATCACAGCAATTCAAAGCTGTAAAAGATAAATATCTTTAAAGCTGTCCCTTTGCCTTGGAACAAAAAACTTAAAGCAATAAGTTGTTTTTTTGTGCCTTATTCCGTATTTCAGTTTTTCCCTGCTATGTATGCTAAAATAACTGCCATAGGTAATTTTTCAAGAAATTTAGAGGCTTTGGATAAGTTCATAACTTCGAGTGTTTTCTATTATGACTATTTCGCGAATGAAATCTGTATAAATAGGGTAAGTTATTCATAATAAGATAATCATCATCGCAGTGAATTTTGTACCGGATGCTGAGTTATTAAACAATGCCTAATATCAACAGAAAAACTGTTACATTAACATAATTAAATGAAAACTTCGAAGGAAATCGCATTTATTTTTAAAAGAAACTAATTAAAACTTAAACCTGCCCTATGGTTTAAAATCTTCCACAATTAAGTCGCTACTGATTAAGATCCAATTCATTCTTAAAAGCTACTCTTATGTATTGTGGTTACGACGTATGCCTGGAAAAAATTAATATAGTTTGTTATTCCACTTCAACAATCAAACTTAAATTTATAGAAAGCGTCATATGACTGGGTAATATTTACATTTCATTGAATAAAGTGAGTTGATTTTTTCCCCGTATTCATGCGAACCGCTTTCGATTTGTTTTGATTTCTCTGTTTTGATTTTAGGGCAGATAAACATTATAACTTAAGATTACAAATATTTCTCGGTAATTACAATTTATTTTTCTGAACAACGGATTGAAATGTACGAGAAAGGCCATGCATAATGTTTCACAATGGTGATCGTTATCCCCTGACTGTTCTGCAGGGTTTCATCTAAAAATATCTTTGTTTTCGTATTAAAATTGATTAAATTGGATGATATACGGTAGCTGTCCATTCAAGTTAATCAATACTGCCACAGCATATATCGCCTTTCACAATGTTTCTATTACAAACCTCGTTTTATATTCAGTAAATTTACATGAAATATGACATTCCCTGCGCTCCCTTGGCGCGGTAATTAATCACCAAGATCGTGATAAGATGATGAATATGTGCAGGACGAAGGCTGCGGTAAATTACACGGCCTCCTGCGAAGTTTAGACGATGCAAGTATTTTCCATGGCCAGCATTAAATTACTAGCTTTCGGACGCGTTTGCAATATAGGCAGGCGCGGATATCTGAATGCTGTTGACAGACAAAAAAAGAAAGACGAGTCTAAGGAAATGACAAAAGAAACGGATATCAATCAGATGTGCCCCCTGGTGCAGCTGGAAAGCAAATCAAATTAAACAGCCCAAGGATAACAGACGTTGTCTTGTGTGCCAGGGTGTTTAAAAAATTAAACCCAGTGTGTCAAATATACTACGGAAGAATTATCTAGAGATATTATCTGCTATGCAAGATCGAAAATATGCATTGAAAATAAATGTCTTGAAGTTGATGTTTAGACTAGGAGATAGCTTTTGACATTCAATCAATCAGTCATAGTTTTCTATACAAGTCTGGGTCCCTCACTGCAAACCCAGCCTCCTCTATTCTTCCCACTCCCGCTTTCCTCTTTGTCTCCGCATATGAACCATTTATCTTAATAGTGTCTATCTTTTGGTATCTACTGTCCCGAACCTTTTTCTCGTTAATTTCGAATGTCTCCCTTAGCACGATTGTTTCTTGTTATGTAATATCCCAGCTGATTTCTTTACCCTTTCTAGTATTGTTCTTCCTTCGCCCAATCTTCTGAGAATATCTCATGTGCTAACTTTTTCTGTGTTTCAGCGGCCCCAATCTTCTCCAATTTACCATTTAAAAAGGTTTCAATCGTTTACTCATCTTACCACAATTTGAAGCTATCCACACTGTAAAAATAAACACATCATCCACAACAAGAATTAGGCCTATTGGCCTATTCCGACTTCAGGAGAATTGAACCTTTCATCTAGAGGAGGGTGTACCACTACTTCGGAAACCAAATGGATTATATGAATCATTTATGTTTGGCATCCGCTCTAAGGTATTCGTTTCACAATTTCTTGCCAGTTTTTCTTCATTTTATCTGTTTTTACTTTCTCTACTACGTATAGTAAGTAGGGGAAGCATTGCATTCCACCCAAAAATTCGATATCGAGATTTCACCGGAAATATATGTTTTGAGACCCCCTGAATCCCATCGAAATTCTGTAAATTACATAGCTGTCCAAATAATTATGTTTATAATATTTTGTTATGCAACATATTAAAACAGTGAATAATAAGCGAGATATTTCTATTTTTTTATTTTAATTTCTATTAGAATCACCTCTCGTTTGTGGAAACTAATTAAGATAACATATAGTCTATTTTGTAAATGGAAACTGAGGTATCACGTTTCATGAAAATCTGCTTGGTTATTCTTGCGTGAAACGGACACCACACACTCTCTCTCTCTCACACACACACACACACACACACATACACACACACACACACACACACACACACTCGCGCGCGCGCACACAAAAAGTTTAAAAGTTCGATTATTGGCTTCAATGTTGCTCATTATGATGTGGCGTATTAATAATTTGGGGGTTACATTATTGTTCTACATTGTCATTACGTGACAATTTCGTGATGAAATTAATCATATCGAGGAAGGAAATAACAATAATCCGATTCAAATTCTAAATCAATTTATTGCAGACACATTGTTGTTTACGTCAGTCTTGGCTGGTAGCTTTGCTGTCTCAGGATTCCGTGAGTAACGGATCGCGTGTGTAAGCCGGTCTTTGGATCGGTGGACATTTCCTCCCACCTTCCATTTTTAATAATGTAGGAACCCCAAACGGTTGGGATATAAATCTAGGAATGTGTGAGTAGATTTGTGTTATGGATTTTGTACAGTTAAAACCGACGCCTTCCTCTTAACCTCTACACCACGTTTCGGTCCTCCGCAGTCAAGTAAGTATACGTCCCCTCAATGTACGTGCTGGGTGCTCAAAGTTAATTTAATTTTCATGTGAACTTTTAGGCCGTCTACCCAGCATGTAACAATATATATATCAGTTATTAATAAAAAAATCGAAAATTGCCAGATAAATTTCTATTACAGTTTTATTATATACATAGATTTTTAAAATTGCTCGTGGCAATACATTCAATAACAAGAATCATCAACAATTTAGGTCAGAATTAACGTAGATAATACTCATTACATTTTCCTTCACACAGATAACACTGTTAGATATACCTATTCAAAGGAGTCATTTGGGACAACTTCGCTTAAAGCTACATTGCCTTTTAAAAAGCGGAGCGAAAGTTATAACGACTGCTCAAGCACCTTATACCGTGTTTCGGGTCATTCAGATTAGCCGCTAGGGATCCTGCTTCGAAACCAGCTAGGACATAAAAACCGGAGGAAACTGTAAAACACTGTCTAAAGTCAGTCTTTTATGCACCTGGTTTGCCTTCATACGTATTCATATGAATATCAAGTTTTCGAAAAGGTGGCTATCTGAGTATCTTGGTTAAAGTGTATCTGTATTTCTGGACCAAATATCCAATTAAGCACGAAACACTCATTAAAAGCTTTCTGAATTTCGTAAATGTTGAGTTCTGGGGGGGGGAACGCATTGAAGAAAAATCTTATGTGATACATTCGCATGATTTTCTCTACCCTCTATCATTTATTCGTGGGTATATAAATTATTCTTACTCAAAGGTTATATTTCTATCTACTACATTTTGATCCAAATAAACAGTATGGAATTTTTAGGCCAGCATATAGCGTCCAGTTCTTAAACATTTGACTATCACTGTTCTCTTTATATCTATAACGAAATGTGTAATGTAGCTATTTTTTGCAAAGGTTTGTTTGGATTAAAATGTTTTATATAGAAAAATAAGCTTTAGTAAGAATAATTTGTATACCCATTAATAAACGATAGAGGGGAGAGAAAGTCATGTGAATGTGTCATATCAGATTTTTGCAATATAATTGTCACGGCCCTCTGAATGACTCCACTCGGCTGAGTTCATCATAGTTAGAATTAAGTTATAATAAACTTTTAACCTAAATATCTCAGGTTTCCTATAAAAAATTTCAAAAATATATTACCGTATACTGCCCCTTCACCCTTAGGGGTTCACAAAGATGGCGTTTCTAAATCACACGCTGCTCTACGTGTTTTAAATTTCTTTCAGAAGTTTCTAATATAGTTATAGTAATTTATTATTAGAAGTTTCGCATGACTCAAATATCATAATTATGAAAAAATGAAAACATTCGCATATTATAATGTTATAAGGAAAAGGAAAGGTGTTTTTCTCGGATTGTTTCAGAAAAGATATCAAGTTTTAAGCACTTTTTTCACAATGGATCCTTGGAGATCAAATTTGGTTACGTTGATCTTGGGTAATTTAAAAGTGAAATATACTAAAATGTATAGGCCAAAATTTTAAATCTGTTTCTGAGTGTCTCTACTGAACATTCTAACACCGTTGCTTGCAAAATATATCATGTGCCACTTTTGAAACTGTAAAAGTGAAGAAAAATCAAAGTATTAAGTACTCGTAATTGCTTAAAATGTATACCACTCCTTAACTCGTGGGACATATAACTCACGTTACCGGCACGCCGTTTACAACTACGAGATACAGAGGGTTGTTTTCACTCTATGGTAACAAACTTAAGATCTGCTTAACAAATGAAAAACCACGCCTCCACCAGCAGTGATGTTCTATCTGGCAACCTATAGCTTGAGCTATCAATCTGCAGTACATCTTCCACTGGAGCAAACTGCTACGAAATACAGGGTTGTCCAGTTTATTCCATTCCTCCTGGCAGCTTTCCAGGGACCATCCAAAATTCGCAGCCGTCTGCTTCCAAGGGCTCTTTTTGGTTACCCAAATACACAAAACTTCACCAGTGATGCATCTGATGACTTAACGCGCATGTCGCTGAAAGGTATGGAATGTATTCCTATTTCTCTCTCACTCTATGTTCTCCAAAAATTTGTAGGTTGGAGCAGACGTATAACTTGATGCCTTATCCTGATGCAACCAGACTTAATTTACATCTGCAACATAGACAGCAGGGATTTCTGTATGGAAAAATGGTATCAGAACATTTGTCTGATAATATGACGAGTTTATTTTCACATTTTTATGTACACGACGACTGGTTAATTTACCATTGTAACTGTACCTTGCTATTGCCATGAAACCATTGGGGAAAGTTTCGTCAGTTTCCTTATACCAACTTTCAAATTTATTTTCTCCCCTTGGTTGGACTATATATATATATATATATATATATATATATATATATATATACTTAGATAAACATATGTCTCATCTAAAAAGACAACAGACATCCACTTTTCACCAACTGGGTATCCTTCATACAGCTTTCTGCTGTTAATGGTGCGTTCTGCAATGTGTTTAGGCAACAGCTTATGTCCATGGTACTTTTCTAGATTTAAATCCTGGTTCATTATGGTGTTCACATTAGTAGCAGAGATCCCTAATTGCAGTGCAATGGGCCTCTGAGTTGCAGGATTTGGTCCAGAGCATGGGCCTTCACCTTCCAAGTTATCTCCGGGGTGCTGGTGGCTGGTCGTAGATTTGCCTGTTTCTTGCCCTTTGGAACAAGTCCTGTTGTGGCTTAACCTTTTCTGTTGAGTACACATGGGACCACTCCACGCCTCTTGCACTGCAATTAATATTTTGCATCGGAAAGGGCATTAATGTACCCTTATCCAATGGTTCTATTTTTGACGCCATTTGATGCAGTAAGAACAGAGCACACAACATAGCAAACACAGTGATACAGTCATATTGCTGGACTTTCATTCGGTTCCACATGTTTCAGCGCGGAGCTATTGTGCTCGTCTGATATTGTTACTATAGATCGTGAACAACTCTCTATATAAGTGGACGGGGATTCGGGACACCGTTTGGGTATATTGCGTGACATGTGAAACGGTTAATTTATATACAGTGTTGTTTTTGGTTTTGTGAGAGTTAAATTGCAGAATGAAAGATTGAAAGTAATCATCGTGACTAACAAAGGTACTAACAGCAATAGAATTGTAGACTTTGCAGTATCTGCTGGCGTGTTTAAGCTTAGCGATAGAATTTATGTTTCCCATCATGTTATTCCTTACAAGAGCGGTGTTTAATGTGTTTTCTGTGTTTTTTTGTTGCAGGAGAGAAGCCTTACAAATGTCACTGGCCGGAGTGCGAGTGGAGATTCGCGAGATCGGACGAGTTAACGCGCCACTATCGGAAACACACGGGGGCTAAGCCCTTCAAGTGCAATGTTTGTGAGCGGTCCTTTGCCAGGTCGGACCATCTTGCCTTACACATGAAGCGGCATCAACCAAAGGTTGCAAAGTGAAAACCTTTTCTTTGTTGTAAGTAAAACACTCTTAGGCCAAAGTTTCGGAAACCTTCAGTGTTCAGAGTTACGGCAAAGGAGAATCGGGGCACTTGCAATATGCTCATGGAAAACGGAACGTGGCAGCGCAGCATGCTATATCCCTGAGCTTCTTTTTCCTGGGGGGGGGGGGTGCTCCCAAAAGTTGGTAACTTTTCTCTGAAGGTGAAAGTTGACAAGGCTCTTAGCTGTAATACTTTTGCCGTTGGCTCAAGACAGTTCCTCTTTGCCGTAATCCGGTTTCCGATCTCAGTTCAAAGTTATGCAAGTCAGTACAGTATTCCGTCGCGACGATAACACCGGCAACCACCTCAATGCGGCGCTCTCACCATGACAGTGACATTTTCACAGTATTTATTTCCTGTGCCTCCACGGATAGTGTTGCGAGTCCGTCAGCAGAACAAGCCCAAAGGACATGGGTTCTGCCATCTCGGACCTTGCTGAAGTGCAATGACTGGAGGACACTAACTTGTGTGTGCAATCTCAGTGCCTTGCGTGTTGAACACGTTAATCTCCCATGTTGGCACTGCCCAAGCTGTGAAGTTAGTTCAAACCAAAGTGCCAACATGTGACAGTGTGCCATGGATATGGATCCCGGGTTGTTTTCTTTGTTTCTATTTTTTTAACACGACGCATCCATATCCTACAAAGTTTACGTGCTAAGGTAGAAGATTATAACTAGTTTTTATATTATGTACGAGTATTCATGTTTTAGTATTAAGTTCTGTTAAGTCATGAAAATAAGTCACTTTGATACCATTTTTTTCTTAATTATGTGTTGTATAGACTTTGTAGTGTAATTTATAAGTTGATGCTCACGACTAACAGAACTGCGGGTTGTGGGAACTGCTTATTACTACATTTTTTTATTGACTACGAAGGTCTTTAGTTTAAAACGCTTCCTCTTTTATGGGTCACAGAGAATAATAAACTGTTTGTGCCCTACTTTAACTATATCAGACATGATTATATGGACCAAGTAACCTATTTAAAAACCAATTTATGGCATCGTCTCTAAATCAAAGCAATTTTTCTCCCGAAAAACGGTTCCTAAATGAGGCATTTAGAAAAGATTAGGCTCCTTTTGCTACCGAGCAAACAATTATTTCAGATTATAGACCACACACACGAATAGCCATAAACATGTGTTCAGGTTTTAGAAACTGAGGTTACACTTTCTATACAAGAGACTAAATAAGCAGGTCTTAAATGTTGATCAAATGTGATCACTTGAACATTTTTCACGTAGTCAAATCTGCAAAGTGTGTATCAAAATAGCTTCCATAGTGCCTAGGAAAAAGCCTTAATATGCATTCCTCTACTTGACAGAGCTTTCACCACACAGCTCCCAGTTAGGGAAAACAGACAAATAAATAAAATATGAACTATTTTCAGTAAAAAAGCAGTGAAAGAAATCAAAATTAAAGTATTTTATATACAAAAACAGCATTAGTATATATCGAAGAACTATGTTAGTAAAGTTGCCTCAAGTAGGTATTTTCTAATTCAAATATTTTAAGTAGAAGGTTAACAAAATAATTTTCGACAATTTCATTGTTACAGAAAACTTTGCAGAAGAGTATTTAGAAAGCTTCTATGTACTAATGCTGTTTTTGTAGACAAATCTTAAATTTTTATAAATATTCTTAGCTATATTACAAAAAACAATTGAGTGAGAATAAATGTTCCATTTTTTACTTAATTTTTTAATATGTTGCAAGTTTTACACATAGGCAAGAGTAGTTAATAATGTTAATAAAAGACAGTTTAGAGGAGACTTAGAAGCTACTATTCTTTTTTTTTCTTCTGTTTCTTTTGTTGTTATATAAGAAGTATAGAAATATGTTCTTAAAGTAAGAAAACAACAGAGTTTATATAAAGCAAGAATTAACTGCTACATTCCGTAAGCCTGTCTCATAAACCACTGTCTAGAAGCTGCTCTTTTGAAAATATTTTTGTTTGCATGACTAGGTGTATCTTAAAATGAACTAGTCCAGTCATTATAACTCAGAATAAAGAAAACAAAATACATACACCATATAGAAATTTAAGGAGTGAGTACATTTTAGTTAGAATAACGTGGATCAGTATTCAGATAACTAAGACCTGCAAGCTTAGCCAAAAAATATTGCTTGCAAGTTAGCAACAAAAAGAATCTGCCTGTGAATGACACATAAATTCAATGTAAAAGTGGCTTAACTCGCCTCAAAAAATGTTAGGCGCCAAAATCTTGACACAAATGCGTCACTTCCTTGTTTCTGGTTTACAGGCATAACGCATATATAATTTTATATTATTTTAAATACTTTTTCTCGTGAAAACATCTTATTTGTTTAAACATTTATCAGAAAGAAGCCCATAAACATATTTAATACGCACACTTTTGCATATGTAGGTATACCTGACTTCTCCTAAACCTCAAAATTTCTGAGGCAGATAGCGCTTCAACCACAATCTAACTTCAATATTTTTGGTTAAACTTTTGGCATTTCTGACAATATCTTCTTCAAATATTGCAATAGGTTCTGATTTAATAATTATGTAACTATTAAATATGACCTTATTTCAGGGAAACTACTAAATACGATGTAGAAATCAACTCTGTCAAAATACTGTAGACTAGTTTATTGTTTAATGTGTACGTGATATTTGCAAAATGCACGTGTGTGCTCTTGATCATCACATTCTTCCAGATGGCCCATTGTGTACAGTCAATGTCGGCCAAGTATTGTTATCACTTTGAGTTTAGATGTTATGGGAATGTCTTGATAATGAAAGAAAACATATTTTAAAACTCCTTAAGTAAATAAATCACCTTTACTATATCTTACTGGGCTTTGATGCTGCACTTGGACTTCTGTGTTTGTGTTCTGTAACCATGTGTTTCAGAGTGTAGATGTCTATAGGTATGGAAATAACAAAACAATAACAGTCAGATTGGTGGATTGGAGACACTCAAGTTTATCATATAAATAAATAATATTACTCAATCAACAAATAAATAAAGTAATTAAAATAACTTTAAGAACAGTTTTTGTCACCACACTGGAAACAGCTGGAATGAGAGTTTGCCTAACTTCAAACGTAATAAAACATAACAAACTTCTTTACGGAGTACTTTAAAACAGGAGATTTTATGGTATGATGGAATAAACATTCAATCAACAGTAATCTTACTAGAGGGTTTCATTTATCTAGAGAAAATTAAAACTCGAGTGGGATTTAATTGACTATCTCATGATTAAATGAAAGTGTATAACAATTCCAATAAATAAATATAAAATATTAATTAACTTACCAAATTAATTGGTCGAACTGCTTCCATTTGCTGTATCTGTTTCTCTTTGTGTTGTTTGGTATCGTGCTGTTTTGGTGAAGCTAACTTTGAATATCTATGCGGAAAACAAACGACGATCGTAAACAAATTAACAGATGCTATGGAGATGACAAATGCTAGGGAGCTATTAAAAATGTGGGATAAGCAGCCATCATGGGTTGAAACATGTCGCTTAGTAGCGTCTTATTTGTCGAAAGTTGTATGAAATAGTAAGCCGGCGATAGTTTAAATTGAAAATACAAATTAAACTTTACGTAGAGCTACGACCAGCAATTGCAACTCGATAATGTTCTGTAAGTGTTTATAAGATAAAAGCTAGCAAAATGAGAAAACCAAAACGATAAATCCGCAGTGATAAATTGGTAATAATAGTCTTTATGAGATTGTTGTTCCTAATTCATTTATTAAATAACATCGATTAGATTAAGATTTCTTTAAATAGTATGTAGCAAAATGGTTTAGAGAAAGAGAATATACGAGTCTGCACGACTATTGTAGAACGTTTACAATGCGGACAAACGTGTAAAAAGGAAATGTGTGGGTGTATTGGTTTTTTCCTCGAAAATCTCTAACAGCTTGAGTTAGGACATAAAACATAAGATCTAATAACAAACACTATTCTTAGAGTTACATGTTTAGAGACCTCTGTCTAACCCGGTAGCGCATAACTCACGCGAGTATTTTTGCCTTACGTGGGATGCAACACGTTGCATCTCTGCAGTGGTCGCATCTCCTTACAATGACTTGCATTATCCATCATGCGCTTTTATTATTATTTAAAACTGGACAAATTATGTATGACGTACTAAACATGTCACCTGTAATTCGCGACCAGGCGCTGTTCAAGACTTAAGTGGCGTCCTGTTGTGCTTCGTTTACCTACTTTATGAAGAACTCCAAACACGGCTTTCCATTCCTAGAATGGGAAACAAACGTTGGGTAAGGTCCAGATCTGAAGTCTGTAAAGCGAGAAAACCCTTGTAGATTTATAATGGTTTGGTATATAAGTTATGTCCAAACTATTGTAAGCAGTTACTAATAAATGTGAATACTTTCTGGATGCTGTAAATTTTAACTTAAATTAACCAATTTTCCACTTTTTGGGGGAACTGTTTACAATTAACATTCATCTTCAGCAAAAGTAGAAAATAGCATGGCTAGCTTACATATTTACGAAGATCATGTATGTTTTATGGCAATTGAGGTTTCAATAAGACTTCAAATCCTCTCTATACAAAATACTTAGTATTGGCATGCCTCTTTAATAGTATTTTTAAAATAAATTTGTTTTAAACAATCAATTTTGCCCATTCTGACTTAAAATATGGTTCAAAATTACTGTAAACTTATACATTGGAGATTTCCTTTAAATATTAAGTTATTTAGTTTTCATATTTGAAAGGCTATTGTATATTCATTGTTGTGCCATGTGTCTGCATATGAAGATGTAGGTAAAAAATACACAATCTATTTGGTATGACTTCTAGAATTATAATATTAGATTACATCTGAAATAAAGACTATTGCATTTTCTGGAAAATAATTATGTATGAATTACGTCTTCAATTAGAAGGCTTCCACTATCAAACCTAGGTAATTTACCTATTTCCCTTTGGCTAATACATTTTAAATTATAGTAATTTCGTTTATTGGTGCTTTAAGGGGAGAATCTGGATATGTTTGTGTTAACAGAGGAAGTATAGTAAATGTACTGGTTAAAGTTAATATGTACCGTGCTGATTGATAAATGTAAGCAACAGAAACAAATAACTTTATATTTTCCTATTTTGTCTTAAGTGGATAAAATTTGCTTAAAAGAGTGCACATTTACTACGACAGCATGGTAAATAACAATTAGTTGAATATGTTTACTCGTCAAATTCCATTCCTGCGTGTATGTCGTAATTGAGCTTAGACATGATGTTAATTCCTGAGTGATGGATAAAATACTTTATAAGGATAATACTAGAATCTTTCCTGAAAAGACACGTTACGGTGTCTTTCTTGCCCAGTGTGACATATGCCGCAATAACACATTTTATTACTGTAATGTGGGTTTGGGAGGACACTTGAAATTAACAAGTTTACCACTTCACTGAAGTGAGCATATACATAAGAAGCACGTGTTTCAGAAATTTATTATATCCTGAAGCCCTAATTGAAGCCTTACTTTGGCGAAGAACACCACTTAACTTCATCACTCCCCATGGAGAAACGGACAGCATCTGCCTGCTAATCCGGAGGGCGAGAGTTAAAATCTCGGTTGGGGTAAGATCTTAATACTAGGGTTTTCTGTTCTTCTGAATGCAGTCAACCCACGGCTCTTTGTGTTCTGGAAGCATTTGACATTTGACACATAATTATACATTTCATCGTGCTGAGATGTTATAAAGTGCATTTAAAAAAAGCAAAACTAAAAAACAAAAGAAAAAGGAGGAGTTTCTTAGTAAGATTGCGTTTTATTTCACTGTTTATTGCACTTTAAGGCACTTTATTAACTAACTCGGATGATTGTAAATTAAATAGCTACATCTGTTTGAGCTGAAACAAGAGCTATTTCTCCGCTTGATCGAGGCTCTATATTAGGAAACGTTTTATTATATTAACATTTCATAATTATTATTGACTAATAACTAAGATTAACAACAGCTCTTCAAGTTAAAATCCCATTCTCCTATAGCACTTTCATGTAATCTCCATCCATATTGTCTTCTGCTGTTCCTCGTACTCTGCAAGGCGTCGGACGCCATCAACAGCATCGTTTTTCCAGACAGATCTATTATTGTTACTGTTTTGATGGGAATCTTCGACCTTGCAAGGCCTTCTTCATTTTCCGAAACAACACAGTGCCGTAGGGAGTAATACTTCAGAGAGGTGCATATTCTGATCTCTCGAACCCACTTCTACTGAAGTATTGCTATATTTAATACCATATATCAGAGCAAGTTTTGTCATGCATCACAATCACAGTGCCTTTACAGAAGTTCAGGTCTCTTGCGCCGAGTTTACCACATAATTCGTCTAATTTCCAGTGAAATCACTGAATTTCCGTTATTATGTACTTTAATTTTCACAAATGAAAGATACTCTGGACGTATAAGTGTTACTTTGTGCAGTGAGTAAGCTCGACTGTCATTTGTCGCGCTCATGTCTGGCGATAAAAACGATTACATACACAGACCTGTCTTTGCGTAAGTCTACTTTAAGGTTAATCTCTAGTGAAGACATCCGGACTCCATCAGCATCCACATGATTTTAGTATTTATTCTTCTCGAGCTACATTGCATCAAGGACTGAAATATAGGTTGATAAAACTATTCCTTTTGACACAGACACAGTGAAATAAAGTACAACGCCAGAATAAATCAGATGTAAGCACAACGCAAATAAAAGCTAAAACAGCTGCTGTGGCAACTGTTAAGTGCGGATGTCGTTTCCAAAAACGGGAAGTGCAATCCTACCTTGGTGTGTTAACGTATTCCGCCCTTTTAAAGTAACGGGGCGATAAATAACGCTAATATCAATTAGTTTTGTCCCGCCACAAAGTAAAGAGACGGATACCAACTTGACATGTAGAACCCATAAACGTTGTGGCAGCGCCGAATATGGAGAGATGAACGCGTGGGAGCAACTGCTTCAGTTGTTTATAAAGACAGGATTTTAAAACGTTTTGCCAGGCAACCGGCGAGTGATTAATAATGCTAACATGGAGCTAGGTGCCAACATAGATTTTAATATGCGGCTAACGATAATATCTCGGTGATCTATTACATGCTAATATGAAAAAAAAATACCACAAATAAAGAGTGTCACTTGATAAAAGATATATGTAATGATGTAACCCGTTTGAAGCTTTCCAGTATATTTGCTAAAAATCATCGAAATATGTGTAACATATTTTCTTAACACCATGAACCAGTTTAAAAGTTATTTATGTACCAAGGTTATCATATTAATGATTATGCCCTTAGGATGACTGGGTTTCAAAGGCCCTTGTAGACTTTCAGAGAGTACTGCCATTAATAATTCCCTTGGTGCATACAATAATTTACGATGCACTGCTTTTTTGTATAATAAATAATTTGCAGAAAAATTAAAAATTCGATTCCTGAGTTTAATTTTTCCAAGGAATAGATGTCTATCTAGGGTGATTTGATAAAAAAAAGCTCATTTATTTCGAATAAAATGTCGGTTTATGGTGAAACTCTTGCTGAAATTGTAATTAAAGCTTAAAAAGCCGCGTATAAACTAATCCCAGTGAAAACTAGGCATTTTTATTAAAATACTTAAATGATAAATGACTTTAATTAAAGGTAGGGCGTGTAAATGAAGATCATGAATCAGGATTTACTGCAGGCATCATCATCAGGAGTTCATTTAATCAGTTATTAAATTCTGTCTCGGGTGTAATTAAACACCTGTAGTTAATTAGTGTCAAGGTCTTAATGAATAAGTTTATATCGAGGACGATGGTATTATTATTTGGTACTAATTAAAAGCTTAGTTTTTGTATCAGAATGTCATCACAAAATAACTATCTCGTATAAGCAAAAAATGTTCCTTAACAAACTAGTGAACCATAAATAAAACGATACCTGTTTGACTGCTGCGTTCTTTTGTATTTTAACAGAAACTTTTAACAACTATGAAAGAGCAATAGTTTTAAAGTTTAAGTTTCCGTTTTCTTTTAGAACAGGATAAATATAGTAAAATTATAAGCCACATAATGAGCCTTATGTCGCGTGCTGTAAGGTAACTCTCTTGGTTATGCTGGAACAGGAGAATAAACAAGAAGAAAAAAAATACCAAGTGTTCAAAATCCTAACTGCATCAGCTATGCTCACAAACTACCTGCCGTCCCCTTGAACGTGGGGCAGACATGCTGCCCCCACACCACGGAGGTGATCTGTATTTTGTAATCTGGAGTTATTAGATCAAAAGAAACAATCCTAAAGCCGCATATTTTTGAGAGGATCTCTATGTTAAGTACTTTCTTAATATTACATTGATTTCAAATAAATTTTAAATCTGTCCATAATTGTTCACATATAAAAGTTCAATACCATACGCGTGGTGGTATCTAAAACATCAACACTTTTGACAGTTCTCCATTTAAACTATCCTTAATTTTGAACCAATTTCAACCAATATCTCTACTCGCAATGGGAGGCGGGTTCTTTCATGCCTACCAACGGAATGACAGACAAAACCACTCTAATTGGTGCTACGAACGCATCGTATTTAATCGATCTCGTTATCTTCGGGAGTGAAATGCCAGCAATCCAACTCAATCCCGTAGCATACACTGTCAACAACACAGATTAGTCCCCTAGCATGCATTTGTCAACAACCTAACTCAGTCCTGTAGCATATACTGTCAACCTAACTCAGTCTCGCATATACTGTCAACAAACTAACTCAGTCCCTGGCGTACACTGTCAGCAAGCCAGCTTAGTCTCGTAGCGTATACTACGAAACCGTAATAATACTCTTGAGCATAATGAAGTGCAAAGTGTGGCATCCCTGTTATGAAAATTTGATAGTGACACTAAGCACAAGTAGTTTGTTGTAAAAGCGACATTGCTAGTAACTGGCCAGTTTCAACATTTCCTTTCATAAAGTTGGTAAGTAAAGCCTTTAAAAATAGTTTTAAAAATGCTGTATGGTTTCATCCGCGCCTTTCTATGATAGCGGCCGACGGCAACGAGTGCCGAGGACGCGGACAGGTAATACACCGCGCAGGAGGTTCGTAGTTTTTTGTCTCACTCTGTATATCAATGGTTTCCCCAGCGAGATGGCCCGGATGGTAGCGTGCGTTCAAACTCTGTATACTGACCATTCTGACTGTGGATTCTTACTGGTTTCCCTCAGTTGCCAGCTAAATACAGGATCGTACATTCTTTAATTTGACCCGAAGTTCCCTCTCCGAAAAAAGAAATAGAAATAAAATGGAAGGCTAAACTGAGGCCATCTTTTTGATACACTGCGTGTATGCACCTACAAAGCAGAAATCGCAGATTACAAAACTCCATATTTTAATAAATTAATAAAATAAAAAAGGATGGTATGGGATACTTATTCTGCAACTAAGGCCATCCAGCTCCAAGTTTCTCAAGCAGATGGTACAGGAAGACAGCTAAGGCCATCTGTACGGAACACACTGAATCATGTGCATCAGAGAACCTTTAGGTTGTCGTGATATAACCTAGATGTTCAAGAGACGTTTTTAAAAATTTGTAATAGTTAATGTTACTGTAGTTAATGTATATAATATGCATCCGCTTTTCTTAGAAGTTCCCGTTAATATTTACCCTTTCGTTCTGAAGCGGTTATTGACGGGATTACGAAAACAAAAGGAAAAAAGCAGGTTTCTGTGCTTGCTTATCAGTAAGCAAGAAAACACGTGAGACCTCTAGCTAGTAAGTTTACACACTAATAAACACGTGAATTAGTGCCATATAACTGTGATAGGAATAGGGATAGAGAAGGGGGAAATGTATCATTATTTGCATTTTGAGACTAAAAAGTGATACAACTATTATTAAAAAAAACAGTATTGAAGCGTATAATATATTTCTTTTTTCTAATTTATGGCTTGCTGGATATACTGGATATTAAAAAACAAGGCTTGAAAATCTTCGTTTATTGTATTAAATATGGTTGAAGTTATCTTTACTACTTGTATAAAAAAAGATATGACATTTATCCAAAAGGACTCTGATTTTTCATACCTGAGCTAACAATATTTGTATTTTTAGCCACTTTTCCTTTTATTTAGGAAGAGAGAGAGAGAGTTCCTCTTCCTAAATAAAAGGAAAAGTAAAAGATATTAGTTAGAACCAAGGATGAGAAGAGCAGAAACTGCTTGCTAAGAGACGCACTTGAAGGAATGGTCGGTTCAAGTGGAAGAAGATCCAGATAATAGACGATAATAAGAGAAATGGTTCATATACTGATGTGAAGAGGAGATGGGAATGGAGGGAGACATGAAGGGGCGGCGCTTGAGCAGAAAATAATTGATTGATTGGATTCAGGATTTTGGCAAAGCAGTCGATCAAGTATGTAGAGGATGCAGGAGAACAAAACAAATAGTATCTCGTTTGCTGTGTGACTGAAGTTCTCATAGTTCTTAGGCTAAATATTTTAAGCAAGAAATCATGCAATTACAAGGATTTCAAGAAGTTCCTACTAAGAGAGTTGCAGACATTGCGAAGATCTTAGGAAATTAAACGAAGGGAATCGCAAAGATCACAACTGGTCGCGGTGCACAGGACATTTATTGCCCTCTCATTCCTTTAAAAAAAATCCAGTATTTCTTTATCATATTGCGTCGTTTAGCACGGCACAATATCTGCTAAGATTTATGAGGATAAGTAAAACTTGTTGCAACATTCTTGATAGTAATCTTCTGAAGTCTGCAACCTTTCTTGATCAGAAACAGGAATTGCGGTATACCATAATGACATTTACTGTTAACAGTTGTACCTTGGGCTTTATACTTAAATTTTGCTAATTTACTGGAAGTTGGTCATCTGCTAGAACACTGCAGATTGTGGCTTCTTATTTCATTCTCAATACGCTGGCAGGAGTCACATCCCTACGTTGCATATTCTTTTATGTAATGCAGCATTAGTATGGTATAATAATCATTCGCATATATGCATTAACCTCTGTGTTCAATTCTTTAGCATTTTGAAACGGGACAATTATAGACAGAGTATCTAACACCATAGATTTTACCAAATCTTGATATCGCTGGCAAGCTTTAGCTTATGAAATTAGCATTGTCTTCTTAACATCAATTTATTCTCTAAGTAATCACGCATAAAAGGCAAGTGTCTGCTGTGAGTGTCTAAATACAAGATCGTATCCAAGCAAATAGTATACATGCGGATTGTAAAAGCAAATCGTGCCACTGACTGATGCCACTTCTTCCTTCTTTCTTTTTTATTATTTTTCTGCTAGATATTTGTAGCTGCTTGCAAGAAGTCAAAACAGGCTTTCTTTTTCTTTCTGGACACACTTAAAAAAGTAGTTTCAGAGCTGAACTGAGGCGAGGCAGTAATTTTATCTTGCCACGCATAGGAGTTTAACATTTCCATACTTCTCCGAGTTTTTATAACCCCCCAAATTTGGTTGTGCAGGTGCTCGAAACTTGTTTGAGCTAACTAATAGAGTTTTTATATCTCATTTCCATGTATGTTTTGATAAAAGAAATAAATGTGAAATGTCGTTAGAAGTCGGAGTGACAAACGACTGTCAAGTGTTGAGATGGTAGACTGGACAGGATTATCAATCTGGGACCACCTACAGGGACAGTGTCTATCGCACGCGACAGTGTAGGAGTCGCAGCTTGACGAATGAATTTGGGTTTGTTTACAAAATGATCCGGTCTTGCCTCAACCGGAACGTGTACTTCTAATGTCTGTCCACTTATCTTCATTGCCACTGCCCTACACTGTGGACAGTGGGCAATCTCCACCGCTCGCATTTCCAGCAGCTGCACGTGTTTTTGTTTCGAACTCGACATTGTTTCAAAAGTGTTTCTGTAGAGATTGTTTCGTCCTATTAGGTCACGTTCTTTCACACTATCTTGCACAGGGAACAGGCTCTGATTAAAATTCTGTTATATTGTTAATTATAAATACTTTTATAATAGCCAGAAGTGTCTTTGTGCAAATTTATAATGTTCATAACTGACAATTGACTTTCTCATGGAAACGCGTTTGTGTGCGTCTCCTTTTGAAATTATTTTTAATCACAATGCAGATGTGGTTCTCGTTCAAAAGAATGAAAATTCTTTACATTGTGAAACTTAATTTAATTTGTGAATTAATTGTTCTTCCACACTAACATGTGTGTAGGACAAGGTTGGAAAGGCAGAATCAGAGGACTGAAAACTTCAAAACTATAGCCGGGATTCGAACCACGGATCTCCCTGTTGCTCTAACCCTTGAGCTACCATGGCGACATGGACATTAAATTCTCCAACTGACTCCCATTTTTCCTGGTAAACCACAAGCAGGTTTCAAATTGTAGCAGGTTTCAAATGGTTTTGAGATGACATATGAAGGATTATTATTGCTGGGGGAGTTGTATCTTTACGTTATTTGCAGCACGCTTTGGGCGTCAATTTGGAGTAGGTTGTATTGTTTATGTTATTAGCACCACGTTTTTGAGAAAGGTTAATTACTGCTGTCCCACGTATGGTACAAAGTTTCCGGTAGCCTTCGCCCCAAAAATTCACTTTCCGGTGGTCTTCGCCCCAAGTTTACTTTCCAGTGGCCTTCGCCCCAACGATTAAGAATCAACTTTGTATTTTATTTTTCTTTAAATATTATATATATATATATACATTTAGGTTTGCCTCGGCTGCGTCAGTATTAATTTGTAGAAACATGTGTCTCTTTGCAGGGGGTGATGTGGCTAAATAATGTAGGCTTACACAAATTATAATTTTTATTTCACTCCTTTTATTAATCCCTCACACGATTAAATAACACTTCACTGATATAGAGAGCTGTGAGATTGTTTATTAATTACTTGCACTTTTTAACACGTAAACTTTAGAATATTCTCGCCGTAATGAATTTTCATCTCACACTGAATACGTATTAAACTTCTCGAGGACGCGTCTCGCGTCCAGTTAGGAACGCTGACTACAAGCAACTGACTTCTATCCCCTGAATTTGCAAATTTCATCTATTTCAAGTCTCTGATTGGCTAATTATACTCCAATAGAATGCTTTGATTTAATTTTCAGGTTTTCTGGTTGCTGATTGTCTATTTATAAACTGTCTAAAACATTACATTATTGTTGCTCTAAGAATTACTAGTAGCATTATTAAACTTTCCAATACATTATTGCGTCAAGATTACCTCATTGTTACCTAATTGTTAGCAACTTTCGGCCTCTATTATCACAGCTCCTATATTGTTAAATTACTTAATACATTCACATAACATTATTATACATGTACACAATAATATAAACAATGACTGTTACATACATCTTATATGTTATTTATACACATATTGCTTTAAGGCGGGCTGTTTTTTTATATTATATAATTAGATTGAAATCATTAAGTATTAAAAATACTGCCTCACATACCCCAATGGCATCATCCTACTCAGTGTGGAGGAACAATTAATTAATTGACCTAATAGAGCTAAACTATGAAGCCCAGGACTTAAAGTACTTGTGGCATTGTAAGTCGTCATTGGGGTATGTCTTCTCAAAACAATTTTAAATCTCCTAGTGGTTTACTGGAAAAAATGCGAGTCAACTGGAGAATTTAATGGCCTACCGGCCTGTTTCCATGATAGCTCAATGGTTTTAGCAACCGGGCAGAAACCGGGAGATCCCGGCTATGCCATTGAATTTATCAGTCCTCTGATTCTGATTCCAACCTTAATTTGTAATTTTTTTCTCGGTGTTTTCTTACATACTTGGCAGACAACAACGAATAAAATTGCCTTGAGTGTGATAGCGCTCTCATAACATTAAAGAGGTAACGAGTTTGTGACGATTCTTGAAACACACAGTGTCAGTCTAGTTGCGGAACTGAGAGAAATACAGATAAATAACGCTTATTGCTGGAGAAGAAATAACTTTTAATTAGCTGTCGCATTGTTTCGCTTCCTTGTCGTGTAGGAACATTCTTGCGTGTCTCTTGCGGCGCGTCCCGCCCTTTCCTGCTGTTATTTATCAGCTCCAAGCGCGGTAGCCATTGTTGCGGGTCTTGCTAAAAGAAACACAAGATGGATGTCAAGACAGCTGTACATGTGTACTCGTGGGCGGCAGAGGTTAAGAGTTCCCAAGTCCATGTGTAACCTAAGGACAATTTCAGTTAAAGGTGACTTCAAAATTACATTTTTACGTTTCTGCTGTTATAACTGAAGTTGCTGTAGTTTAACTGGAGCTCAGAAGAAAGTAATTTGTATACATACCGGATTTTCATTTCAGTATAAATGTTTATTTGGTCTTAATTTAATTTAATCAAGGAACGCCTGCACGGGTTCCATTTAATTCGACTAAACGATAAAGATTTATCTCTTTATAATCAGGCAGGCTGAACTCGTGTCCTACACCAGAAGCCAGTTTCTCTAATCCTCTTATCGAATGCCACAGTGAAGGGTGTCTCGTTTACATAGTTTATTTGTCCTCAGTAGTCTGCACATGTCTTCTAGTACGAAAACTTATGCTTTGCCCTCTCTTCCTCGCCGTATATAACAGTTCTGCACTCCTACTTTAAATTAATTACTCATATACAAACAGCCAACTATTGCGTTCCAGCTGAATTAATATATTAGCTCTTCTGATTATTTTTCACCGAGAGCAGGATCTGGTTTTTATTTTTCCAACATTAAGCTAACAAAAATGCACAAAATTCTGTCAATTATTTTCGAATTCTTAACCCTTCTATCCAATACATTATCTGTGATCTCATCTTTCCGGCTCGCTTCCTATTTTAGAGACTACTTCTACACTTTAATATCCCTCTTTTAATATTCCTGACATAATATTAATACGATTTTCAATGGTTAGAGGGATTTGTGCAAAGACGTGTTACTTTCATCAACTGAATCGGCTCGGGATGTTTGCTACTAAGCACCTTTACACGACATGTTTATTCTACAATTTACCAAAAAGTTATATGTAAAAAGGCATATAAACCAAAATATTCTGCATATAGCTTCTCGTTTGGTCAGTACTGCACGTATTCTTCAACACGTACCGAATCCTATGCATTAGTGTAATTCAGAAAGAATACGCATCTATCAAACCGTAATTTAAACTATATTAATAATTATTGTACTATTCTCTTCAATAGCAGAAAGCCTTTTCTTGCGTTAATGAATGTCGGTTAAAATTTCAGTGAAGAACACAAGTTTTACAACAAACGGCTATTCTGTCTCTGTTTTCACAAAATAAATTATTTACGAATTTAATCACACATACTTGCACATCTATAAGTCTATGTTTCATGAACATATATGTTCTAAGTTCCTAGATTCTATAAATAATATTTATTCAGACATCAAAGTAAGAACATAAATTCTTAAGTGAGAAAGCGTAGAGTTTATTTTTGCTCTTTGCCCAATCTTATCTATTGTCTAAACGCGTATGTGATGCAAGCAATCAACAACACACATTGGAAAAATGTTCAAAGGTATGAAATGAACTATAAGAACTTTGTTGTGTATCTGCTTGCCTTCAAGTAAAATAAAATAAACATTGACTATAACTAAACTAGCCTGATTAATAAATACTCTTGTAGATGAAGTACATGCTCCTTTCCTTTTGTTTAGTAAAATGAATGAAATCAGGGCCTTTTCAATATAACATATGGTTAAAGCATTAATTCTGTCTTTTTGCTATTTACACTGTTAACCAATTAATTTAACTTCACTTGCACTGAATTCACTGTTTAAGTTAGATATTTTACACTACACGTCCTTCTGAATCCTGTACACAACTACATGTTTGAATCACAGTACTGCGTGTGGGCGAGTGCACTGTGATTATGTGGCGTGCAAACAAAAGCCGACATAGATTGTAGTATAAGGGGAAGTATTTACTTTTTTTTGTTCTGAATCGTTTTAACACTACAATGCTATACCTTAAATCGCAGTATAATTTAATTAAATTAAATTTTAAATCAATTCCTATAACAGACTTAAATTTTAGACAGGAGCGAGTACATTTTTTTCATATGATGGCGGCAGTAAAAGTGAATGATTCCACATGGAAAAGACCGCATGGAGAAAGAACCAATAGCGAAGCGTCTCGGAATCCGCCAAGCTGTTATTACCTCTCTGCACCTCTCGCCCTCATTCGAAGCGTTCCCCTTCCCACGTCTCACCCCTAACAATGTTTTACAAACGCAAGCTTTCGCGGACAGACTTGGTGTAGTCCGAAATACACTCTATAATGAAAACATTCGCGCTACTCACTGTATAAACGTTGCAAAAACATTTCAGACAAAACAAACTAAACCCGGGAGTGCATAAATTAATACTGCAGTGATATCTGATGTTATCCTTCCTTTTCTGTTTTTAATATTTTAGTTATGGGAAGGCGCCGCCCTAGAGTCTTCCATCACCAGGCGCAACTGAACGGAATTCACGCAGAGATTAATGTTCTGGTCATATTGCATCACAGAACTGACTTAGGCCTACAGAATACTTTTCGGTAGCATATTTTATAAATAAGGCTTTCTATTTACTTTTTTATACTATCCTGAGACGAAGGAGGCTTGTCATGGCAGTCCCTGCTATCATACAGGTTTATATATTTAGTAGTTCAGCAACACATTTATTTGCCACTCCACCAAAAATATGGGCTAAATAACTAAGTGTACATTTACTTTTACTTTAAGGTTTATTCAGTTGTTTACAGTATACTTCAAAGATTACTTCAATTCTTAAAACATTATAAATATTATAACATCTGGTCTAGGAACAAAATGAAACATCGCTATGTCGGTGCTCGGTTTTCATTTGTTGCGTTTTTATTCAATAGTTACTAATAGCCACTATTTTATTGATTTATAATTTGGAATCCATGGAGATATCATACAATGTTCTAATATAGTTGCAATGCTCTTATGAAAGGGATAAGGGTCTCTCAAGATCTGAGAAAAATTATGCTCAATTGTTTAAAATAGTAGCCTATATTTATTCAGTATTACGAAGGTAATTTGAGGGACAGAAACAAGCAACAGACCTCCACGATCTCTAGCTTCCAATTTGGCTAACTTGTACTACCATTATTCTAAGCTAATATCTCCAAAATATTGTCCCTGGTGTTGCATAAAGGATGGTATAAAATGAACAAGAAAACGGCGGGGATATTCCCAGGTTTTGTTAAATCTAAACCCCATTCTTTACCCGATACAATAATTTTTTTATTTTAAGTATTATACTTATGATTTAAAATTTGAAGCAATTTTTGAAAGATACTATATATTACAATTTTCCAATAAAACTTTATTCTTTCTTTCTTTCTTCAATTCACTGAAGTCATACTTTGGCACAATCAAACTTCAGCTTAACCTTTCTTCTGAAAGTATTTTAGAGATAATTTTTCAGAGCGAATTTTAAATTTCAGTATGATAGCGCAAAAATGTAGTTTTCGTTGGAAAGATGATTTAGTTTAGTCGATCCTTCGGGATCATAAGCCCAAAATAACACCTAAATTAAGGAAACCAGGTACAAAGGAAACATATGACGTGATAGCCCCAGTAAAAGAATGAAAGAAAGATGAACAGATTATACATTCGCCACACGTTGAGGATCAAGACGACTGTGTTCAGATTTAAATGATGTACCCTCTCCTCTCTCCTTTTCGCTGACCCCTCTCTTGCTGTGTTGTCAGGCATAATGAATATCAACGCGCATGCGTTGAATTAATTTGCAATTAACAGCTCAAACGCGAACAGAAAGCAAGGCTATAATAGTAATAGTCATCATAATACGACGGAATGAAATACGGCGTGGTGAGCGCCATCTTAGTATTGAAACAGTCTTTCTCGTGGTACACGACTGTTTTGATTTATCTTCGCCACTATGCTGTGGCTTTGACGACGTGATAAATTACCAGGCCCCATGGTCCTTTGAAGTTGTTGCTTAAGGATTCTCTTGTGGTGCTCTCTTCTGGCAGTAGAAGGCTTGGATGTTAGCTTCCAAAACGGGGCACCAAAGCTGTACAGGATGTAATAGACACAAAGAAAATAAGAAACGATATGATGCTCAGCTCAAGTGATTGCCAGTAAAACTTCGCAGATGGCCTAAACAAACAAGGATTTGAAATTCAGGTAGTATATGTCGAAGAATATATGTCTATTAATTTGTATTAAGTAATATAGAGTGTGGAAAAATAATGTGCAGAAAATTGCAGAGTACAAAGACAGTACCAAACTAAGCATTTTGAGGTTAGAAGGTTTGGGTCACATGTGCAGTATAATAACAGAAGCGCTGCATGAAAACAATTGAAATCTAACTTTATGAAATATCTTCATTTGCCAGTCAAAATGTAACTTAACTCACACGTCAGTGTGTACATACTGTCTCAACTAACGAATACTGTACTGTACTCTCAGTACTGAACAAGTCCAACGTTCGGTATTACCGTGCCATCCAGTAGGCTTCACATCAGACACACATAGTGACAGTGACTAGTACTGTACAAGAGTGCGTTTTGTTTACATCTAGCATCCAAAGATAGTTTCACAATCGAAGACTCTAATATGACGGATTTAATGTTGACAGCGCAGTAAAAACCCTGCAGTTCCTTGTTTCAAACTGCTTATTTTGATACCGCCTTTCTACTATACAATTTTCTGCACATTATTTTTCCACACTCAGTATAACCGAACAAGGGAGTAACGAGAGAGGGGAATGTGGGAACTTTAACTTTGGAAGCAATACCAATATGTAGGAATATTACTGAATCATATACTTATGGAAACAGCCGAATAGAGCAACGTTACATCAAGTTGAAGCACTACAATCCAAATTTTGAGAAAGCTTGAGCTTATGGTAGGCTAAGGTGCTAATTTCAAAAGCTGGGTATTGAAAGGTTAGTGGCCGAACTCGGAACTACAGCGCGATATTGCCAGTGTGCCTAAACGCATAAATTATAAACCAACTCGCAACAAGTAACAAATGACACTTGGGAATAAAGCAGACAGCAAAATTTAAAAGCAACGACAGCATGCTGAAGCCAAGAACATAAAGCGGAATAACCACCGGGTAATGTAGCATCGTAACGCCGGCAATATAGTCTTCGATACCAAAGCAGGCTCTCTCATCTTCACTTGCTTGTCCGGTAGCGCCCTAATGCAAAACCCCAAATCTTGAAATTGGAGCTATAATCCCGATTTTGCGATAAATGTAACACGCTTTTATTGAACGCAATGACTTAAGACGTGATTATAATTTGATATATGTCTACCTACAATATGGTTCAAAAAAAGATGTGCAGTTTTGATCAGGCCATTATATTTTACTTCATTTCCTTTCATTCAGATATTGACGCTGTTCTATCTCTTAAAATGCTCCAAATGTCTTCCATCAGCGATTCAACTCTGCTCAAAACCATCCAAAATGTTCTAACTCACAAACACAATAAGACACAGTTCGGTGTGATGGTATCTGAGATGATTTATTGATTGTCCATTGCACAGAAAAGTCCTCTAGCGCACACTTTCTTTCAATATTCCGCTAAAAATAAAAAAAAATAATGAGAAAGTTACACAGGTGTTAGGTCATAGAACTCTATAATGAAAGGTGACAGGAAATCTTCTAATAAAGGATTGGACATTTGCTGTCACCTTCTTTTTTCTTCATTTCTTCTTTTTTCTTTGTTTCTTTGCTGTGTGAAGAATATTAACACCGCTTTAGGAATAGGTTTTATAGATTCGCAAAGGGTTTTCTTTCCACATTATGAAATCTCATCCTAATTATTAATTTTCTGAATCATATTTTAAATTTTTTCCTCACTGTATTTAATTCAGCAATACATGTTAACTTTTTCAGCTGATATATCAGTTTATTCAATTGGGCTCTAACGCCGCCTCATTTCCACACAGAAGTACTGGATTTGATAATGCGTTGTGAAAAATGCATGCATTTCTTTTCCATTCTTGTGGAGTACCTTTTCTAAATATACAATGTCCAAGATATTCCTGTTCCAAAGTTTCATCCTAACGTTTTTGTTCTTAGGTGTACCCTACAACATAGGTAAATTCATTATATATATTTTAAATATATTATTAAGATTAACACGTCTCTAGAGTCGGTTCTTACCACTGAAACATCGTGAGAAAATAAACTGACGAAGTTTTCTATTTTCTTCCCAAAGAAAGAAAGTTCATACCTGCACTTGGAGTCGAATTTTTATTGCTTTGCGGGTTTTTACTACCCGTTCTGGACATACTTTCTGCTTTTGACAGGAATAACAATGAAATATTGCGTTTCTAGAACATCATCTGATAATTTCTTCAACAACGGCTGTAAACGTAAGGACTAACATAATCCGGTACAAAGTGGATGAGAAGCCATTGCCTTCTTACATTGGCCGGACTAGCTCCTGTGGTTGTGATGCGACAACGTGGACCGTAAATGACCTGCCTCTATCTATTTTTCTATAGATTGTGAATATCTAGATCATACATTTACGAAATATCAGAATTGTGGTTCTGCTGCTGCAGGGGTCCTAAATAGAAGATGAACATTTTGGCTATCTCATTTCAGATCTTCTCACTGTTCCAAATATTCTAAAAACAAAGTGAAATAATAAACAGATACTCGAATACGATGTTTTCAATGTATAGTTTACTTTTTATTCCGGCTGGACAGAAACTAAGGAAATTACTGAACCAGTAAAGACTGCGTCAAACGTAGGAAAACAATCCAGAGAAATGGGCATTTGGAAACACTGTGCATAAAAGGTACAAAACATGCTGAATGAATCAGGTGATTCAAAATCATTCTACAAAACTTTGGCCAATTTTCATTGTAATGTCTTATAATTCTGGCTCTAGTTTCAGGAAATGTTATAGCTTCAGAATTTAGCAAATGAGGTCGGTCTTTTAAAGTTTCTTACTTCATCCACAACTTATTCGTAAACCAAGGTAATGGAACCCTTCTCTCCTGCAGGGTAAACATAACAAAAGTGGAATGCAAATAACTGCATATGAAAATACCTTTGGCACCTCAGAGCGTTAAAGATGGCCTTCCAGAAACATCGTGCATATGCTATCATCGCTTATGTCACTGATTACCGTCTCCGCGGCAAGAATCTCCAACACAGCCTAGCATTTGCCATCATTATCTTGAGTTACAGCAATCAAAAATACCTAAATTTTCTGTCGTGTTATTGTCTGAATAATACAAACGCGCAAAATGTCAAACAATATCTTTGGGCTTTAAAAACTATAATAATTGCCACATAGTCTGTCTGACGGGATATATTTTTCTCCAGCAACTGTTTATTAATGAAACAATTCTGTCTTAGCAAATGCATATATGAATGTGAATAAAATGGTGTAAAGAATAGGTTTGCGGACACATTTGGTTGCCATTGTAGCCTACTTTCCTTTATTTTTAAAGAAAATGATACGAAAGTAGGAATCGTAACTTCAAACATTCATACTTCCATTCCCTGGAGCAGAAGTGGGAATAATTACATTATGCCTCATGCACATAATGATTTTTGAGCCCGCTATATCTTCAATTGAGTGGAAACATATACTTATTTTAATATTGAACAGTCTACTAAGAAATAACCTCCAATACTTCAATTATTTAAGGTTATTACATCAGAACTTAGACCATTACTCAAGAATCAACAGAAAATTTCAGTTCTTCAGTCAAGGGAACTCCTACTTTAATAACTACTTTTTCGTCTTGCTATTGTATTGGAGGAAACCAACCAGATTAGCGAGTTCCAAAAGAAGTAAAATACTATTAAAATTAATATTTTTAAAGCTAAGCTTTTTTCAAATATCGCCCTAACTAGCACTGACGCTACTTTCTGGAGGAATGAGGGTTGATATCTTTCCGGAATTGAAGGAAATTCTAAAAGATGATGACACTCTCTTTGGGAATCAATACATATCTGGGTAATCTGGCATTAGAATGTTTAATCATTTATCTTTGCTTAATGAAATGAAAAGCTGGAAAATTCATTCATGTGAACAAGTGAAATACAGTTAAATTGTCCACGCCGACAAGGCTGTTCCCGAGAGGAAATACACTGCAATATTGAAAAGTAACATGCACTTGCAATAGTTTAATTCAATATCATCGTAGAATGAAATGCCTCAGATACAGAGCAACAGTCGAAAGACCAACTGAAACGTGATGCACGTACATTTTCAAGATAGCGCACTAAAAACCTGGAGCTACCAACTGACGCCCCCCCCCCCCAAGAAAAATAATGGATACTAACCATCAAGAGAAAAGGTAGATGGAAGATCAAGAATGAAACGGACACTCGGAACTTTAACTATTGGGACGGAAATATTTTAATATGAACCTTAGATCATGGAACGTTATCTACAAAATAGTTCAGTATGCTTGACCACAAATACTCTACCATTCTGCAATGATATTCAAGGTCTATTTAAATGCAGTTTTACATTTAGGCAAGAGTAAGAAAGTAGGCATGTAGTGTTCTCACATTTGTAGAAATAGCTGAATTTCCTAAAAGAGTCTATAAAAGGATAAATTGTGTAATGGTTTTCACAAGGCTATGAAACACTACTTCGTGTCTCAATGTCTGTTTTAATGGCAACAGCCTGATTTGACTTGTAAAAATGTCTAAGAATCAAAACATAAAGCGTCAGGTTGAGGGCACCGTTGCCTTTTAAAGGCTTGTGCATTAATGCAGCCTTCTCCAATGGGCAGAAGCATTGCAATAATCAACACTGCTGTCAACTGTTTTTGAACGTGGCGGACTGCACTCTGTGGTTTTGTTGGTTAGGAAGATATAAGCTTCTTTACTCTTTTACTTGTTTTGTGGGTGTAGCTTGGACATATGCGTGGTGAAATAAGGTGTTTTCAATTTCATGCAGCCTCCTCCTGGAGTATCCCATAGAAGCAATTTTACAGAAAACTGATGTGAACTCTTAGGTATATCATACGTCAAAAGTATGTTTTTCTCTGCTAACATTTCTATTTTAAGTAATAAAGGCTGTAACTTTTCAAATTTCAAAAGAGTGACGCAAATGTAGCGTTAAAACTAAAGATTACCTAAAGCACATTACCAAGAGCGTAACTCAAATGGGAAACTAGGGTTAACAGATCGCAGAGCAAATTAAATCAATAGCATTTCTACTTTACTTAAAATGAGATATCAGCGTAGTTCGAATGATTTTAATCTTAGTTACAGCTTATTTATTGATGACACTCACTGAAAATCAAGGTGACAAGTCCGAATTACAATGTCTGGATTGCATAGTCCAAAAAACCAAAGCATCTAGGGTACATTCCAGTCCACAAAGTATGATTAGGAGCCATCTTGAACATGCAGTCTGTTCAAATCACTAAGGTTAGTAAGTTAAAAATAATTCCAAATTTGGAATAAATTTAAGAAACTATTACTTTGAAAGCCACACTTAGACAGAAGATATCAGTCGAGTCGAGTGCATCTGGTAGGTTCGTGGTGAACCTAAGTGGATTTTGCTATGTGCCTACCCTTGGAAGGGCTTAACCATAGGTAGAAAGGATTGTTTTAGGGTGGCGGTTTGGTTTTGATGTAGAAGGTGTGTTGGGAGGTAGCGCTAAGTTTTTATAGACTCCTCATTGGCTGCCTTTTCAGGAGCAGAGCCCAATACCCTGCTTGTAATCTCGGCTTTTATGCTGAGCTACGCGAAATCGTGGACTTGAAAGTCATTTCTGCAATGTAGCGCAAAACAGAAAGGAAAGAACTATATTCCTGCACTTTTTTTACCTAGACTTTCTGCCAAAGAATGCAACAAAGTTGAATATCTATTCTTAATATTGTTGTAATGATTTAAATAGTTAAAGAATAAAAGAATTGATTCCGGCTTCCGTACCGATAATGCGTTTATGCATCTCATAGGTATGCTTAGATGATGCGCACAATTGGGATGCAGAAGAAATAAAAGAAATAAGAAATCAAAACATCCAAACGTGAACTTCAAACGAACAGAAACTGTAGTAATTTAAATCCTTAAACGGGTTGAAACGGTTCAATTTTAGTTGCACCACTCTCTAACCACAGTCTTCTACATGTGCTCCAAAATGTGGTGGTACTTTATTTATGGCGGCAGAGTATTTTCTTGTGATTGCTTCACATTCAAAATAAATTGCTAACGCAGTCCGTTTCACATGCAAATGTTGTGTTCTTTGAGTGAAATCTGCCAAATATGTTGGTACAGTTATGATACAAGAATTTGCAGAGCGTCCATCATGTTAAACAATATCGCCTGCAGCACTGATGATGTGAATTGACTCAGAATTTGAAGCTATATATTATATGCAAACGAGAAAGCAACTATTTGGGAATGATCTATGAATTCATCAAGCGAGGACGTACATAATTCGGAACAAGGTTGTTCAAGCGATTGGGAGATAACTATAACGGTCGGAAAATTGAGGCAATAATCGACCTCTAAATTGCGATATCTTCCTTGGTTTTGTTTTGCAGATCATCAGACATACGAAGGAAGTCTTTCAGTTGTGAAAGTGAGTTGCTATAACTTTTGAAGCTTTGAAATATATGTGATATGTATTTTACGATCCGCCACTGTACAACAAGCACAGCGGGTGTTGCAGTCTCCCTTACAGCCCATCTTCTTTAACTGCCAACGTTTCGTTAAGGAAACCAAAAAGTAATAGACTAGTTTACATTTCCAAGCCATATCCACTTAACGGCCCGTATACGTTAGAATGATACAAAAGTCTGCTTTAGGCGACAGAAATCCACCATTATTCGTTTTGCAGGCGACGTTAGTACTTCTCACCTTAAAAGGAAAGCTACTAGAAGTGGCAAGATTATCTGGTGTGTAACTTCAGGTAAGAAATATGGTTTCTTTTCACACTAAGCTTAAATAGTGAAGTTTTGCGTCTATCTTTACATTCGAAGTTTGATTCTTTCTTCCAGAAAATTAATCACTTATTATTAAACTCTCGGCATCTCCTCTGAAGTATTTACTATTACGAAATGCTTGGTTGAGCTATATACATTGTTCGTTTAAGCACATCGCAGTATATGGCATGTTGCTTTGTGATGAAATGTAGTTTATTGGGTAATCATCTTTGGGTTATGGACAAATCCTAGGGCAGCCTCGACCATTTTCTTCTTTCCTTTTCATCTCCTGACATGAACTATTGTGCTTAATGTTGTTATCTAGCACCTTTTACTGTCCGAATCTTTCTCGAATGCATTAAGTTCCTCTTCCTACTTTATAAATCTCAAACTGTTGCTTACAGATAGCAATTACAAACAGCATGCAGTACTTGTGCGAAAAGTAAGAAACTGAATTAAAATAACAAAAGAAGGAAAGTTATGCATTCAGTTATTGACTAATACTATACAGAATGAAAAGTTATTTTTGTTTTCTGTGAACGAATTCATAGATTTATCTGAGAATTGTACAGCATTCAGTAACCCATATGATCCAATATTGTCGTCACAAGGACTTTGCATTTGGGAATTTTCTAACGTTAAGCAATTCATTGTGCATATGCATTAAGCGCATAATCCGTTCTATAAAAATGGACTGTTCTCTTTTTCGGCTGTGGCTCGTATTTTTATTCAACATCCTTTCATGCATTAAAAATAACATTCTCTCTGATAATAACACCTTACTTAAACATATCCCACCACTGTGGTTCGGGGCTAGCCAATCTGTTTGATAAACCGTGAAGGACCGTAGTTTGAATAACTGTTGAGGTGAACAACACGTACTTGCCTTTTTCCGGGTTTTCACTTACCACAAGAATGGGTAACTATAAAGCTCTATTTGCCTCGGACCCATTTTAACAATAATTAGTACCATCGGATACAACCTGGCGTGATAAGGATCTTAAACTTGCTAAAAAAATTGTATAATTATTGTTTTCATGCATATTAATAGTTGTAATTCAAACGGGAAGAGATCTTTAGATCGTCTAAGAAAACGTTGGATTGAAAATTCAACTATGAGATCGCAACAGGCCATAGGGCCTAATACTTGAAAGGAAGAAGTTTTTTTATAAAATTGCATTAAAAATTAATAGTTTCCTCAGTACGATGAGCATGAACAGCAGTACAAATACATCGGTTGACAGCATTTTAATAAAAGATATGAAGGTGTATTTGAAAACCTTCGTATCTGAGTTTTGCCCCTGGTAATCTATTCTTTTATTATTTCATTTCAGAATTGTTTGCTGTTTCAGAGGCGACATTAGAAACATTCCGTATTTTCAAGAAAATGTTATGATAGGCATTTTATGCACCATGTTACTGATTATTAGCAAAATGGTTAAGAATGGCAAACTAGAACTAAATAGTGCACTGGTTGTTTCTGGGCCAGAGGTTCTTTATATATATATTTTAATGGTTCCCAGTTAAGGCAGATGTATTTTGAAATTATACATCTCAGAAGTTTGGTTTCGTCTGTTTCGACGTTTAACTGATAGATACTTGATGAACGTCTAAATAATATTGTTTATCAAATTTAAAAATGGAACCATAAAAAAGCATGGGCGTAATACATTTCCTATTTATATTCGAGGTACTTTTTAAAGCATTCAAAACACTTTTTTGAGGCAACTCGTTCTGTGGACTTTGACTAAAACGTTCATTTTCTTGGAGAGAAAACTCTTTTTTCTTTTCGTTGCAGTATCATGATATGGAAAACGGACATCGTACGCTCGTGTACTGAAAATCCGGATACGATTTGTGCATGTTTAATAGTATCTACCGAACAAAGAAACAACAGATAAAAAGGTCATTGGCGGAAGCCGGACAGAAGTGTGGTTACTCTTACGAAAAGATATCAATCGTTCAACAACACGGCTGTCCACACACGACAAAGTCAAAAGTACTACCATCAAAATTAATATTATTGTGTTAATCTTTTGAAATAATATGTTAATTTCGACGAGTCTGCTACAAAATAAGTTCTTTACAACGTTAACACGGTAGACAGTCTTTAACATATGCTGTCATTGTCTCCTAAACCCTGTTTTGATTTTGTGCCAGTTTCGCTTTGTTGCTTGTTGTGAAACATCTTGTCCAGCTATTTGTTATTGCATGTCTCAAGTGGGCGGAAAAGTCACGTGATGTGACGTAAAAATTGCTTCATTTGAAGAAGGCGCTAGGAGGGGAAGAGAATGTTTGTTTATAAGCGCTCTTAAGCGGTCGCTACCACATTTGAACACTGTTAATAAGGTTACCACTTAAGTGTTTTGCAATATTCTCGATCCTTTCTCGGAAGACAGCAATGTGATCGATCGTTTTAAACAATTCTTAGAGATATAGCGTGCCGAAATCTTAGTTGATAAATGATCGAATTTATTTTGACTTGTCTGCAGCAGTGTTACCCAAGGAGGTGAAGTAAAACCCATGGCAATCTTTGGTAACTACAGACTTCTTTCCTCGCGCGCGCACGCGTGCGTGCGTGTGCGTGTGTATGTGTGTTTCGCTCTTTCTCTCATTAACAGCATGGTCACATCGCGAGGGTTGCCTGTTACAGATTCTGTGACACTTTACTCAGTGTGTACCAGACAGAGTTATAAGTTGCATAGTCGCTTTCCTGTACCACTATTTTATTTCCATTTCCTTTGCCATGTGCAATTTTGTGTCGTGATATTGAATATTAAATCCGGTATTTATCTAGCGACTGAAGCTATTCACGGTAAAAGAAACACTCGGATTGACCTCTAAATGTGCATTGAGCCTGCGTTCTCCTGAAGAAGAATCACAGACTCTACCACCTGAGCTGTCTCAGCCGGCACTAATAACATAGCTTATTATATAGACAATAGGTTTGCCAATACTTCGATTTTGACGTACATGCGTATATCTTCCTAACATACAAGCATTGCTCTTTTACACTAGCCTTCCGAAGGCAGTGAGTTAAAAAAAAAAAGAACTAGATCTAAAAAAAAAAAATCCAATGCCATGTCCAGGACTGGAACCATGAATCTTCAGCTCTCCCTGCTGACGCTCTTACCGCTTGAGCTGCCATGGCGAGAGATAATACGTACGCGCATTAAACCTTATATCTATATGCTCCCTCTCTTATTGAAGATTTAATAACGTTTTACCTTGAAACGGTTCCAATTTTTTGTTTCCCTAATAAGCTCGAATTTGTTATTTCATGCAAATTAAAATCTAGCATAATAATCTATCAGAGCTTCCGCAGAACTGCCTTTTAGAAATATTTGCAGGAAAACTCAGTAATGTTTGATATCGCCTTGAAGGTTTACCGGGGTACTTGATCTTTACGCGCATACAATTTCTCAAGCGGTAAGAGCATAGGCACGGAAAGGCGAAGATCCGTGGTCCTAGTCCCGGACGTGGCGTTGGACTTTTCTAGTCTAATTCAAGTTTCGAAAATCTAGTATTTAATCAAATAGCGTATTGATGCGTATGGTTAGTGCTGTGTCTGGAACGGTTTTGATTAGTGATGGGACGATACCACTTCTCGATACTCGATACCGATACTGATTTTTGAGTATCGATTCTCGATATTCACTTTATAAAAAACTGTAAAGGCGATAGCTTGTTCACTGGATTTATTCTGTTATTAGTAGTTTTCTGTGTATAAACGCGTAACCGATTTTGTACTGTATGCTAATTCGAAATTGTTCCTGTTGGCATTCTCCAATTGGCATGAATTTTTTTATTTTGATAATGCCACAGGCTATATATTCGTTATTACTAGGCACGACTACTACTACTACTACTACTACTACTACTACTACTACTACTACTACTACTACTACTACTACTACTGCTGCTGCTGCTGCTGCTGCTGCTGCTACTACTACTACTACTACTACTAATAGTAATAATTTATTTGCTTCGCTTCTTATGTGACTATATTTTATGCCGAAAACTTCCTCTTTTAAAGCATTTTTATCCATGTTATGGAAATTAGTCGTACGGTATACCCGTAAGCCACGTTCGTGACCCGAGTTTGACTTGCGTAAACACAAATTAAAGAGGAAAGAACATATACGAGTGTATCTATGTATGAGGGCTGTCCAGAAAGTAACCTCCGTCCATGCATAACACGAGAAGTAATGGGGGTAGCCCCGCCATTTCGACATCAGCGTGCTCAGTGGCTCAGTACGCTTCTAGCTGTGTAAGATGGTGCATCGTACTGTCACGTGTTTGCTAGTTATAACCTAACAATATGAGCGCCCAAATAACAAATCCCGTCAAGTGTGAAGTGCGCTATAGGATTTCCTTGGGCGAAACTTCACCCAGCAGCCGAAATTCATCGTGAATTCATGGTCCAAATATTACGAGTGAAGGTGTTGTCCATCAATGTTTAAAAATGGAAGAACAAACATTCATGATGAAGACAGGAACGGTAGGCCTTCTCTTGTCAGTGATGACCTAGTGAACAAAGTTGATGAAAAAGTTCGTCAGAATCATCGGTTCACAATTATGGAACTTTCTTCTTATTTTTCTAGAATTTCTTGGAATCTTTTACAGGCAGCATAGTCTTATGCAGTGGGTATTTCAAAGACTGTGAAAAGGTATGACAAATGCTTGAATCTGTGTGGAGACTATGTAAAAAAATAGAGAAAATCTGTAGTTTTCAGATTATATTTTCAGGTCTCATGTTTATTTCAAAGCGGAGGTTACTTTCTGGACAGCTCACGTATTATTTCATGTCTTAAGTTCTGATTTGTTTCTGTTGGACACATAGGTTTTGGTAACCGGAGTAGGTAAATGATATAGTCGAGAGTGAGCAACTAATCCATGCTATTTCAGAAACGTATTTTAGCCCGTCAGCTAAATCAGCTTCATTCACAACCCAGTTAACGCTGCATGTTATACGTGTACCTCTACTTCTTCCCCCATTTTTTTTTTTTTTTTTTGCATGTTTTCATTTAGACTTGCTTTCATTCACGCACAGGAAACACAGTCAAGGCATATCAAAACTATAGTCCAGCAACTCTCTGGGAACACGTGCAAGGCAATAGCGTGAAGTCTCGATCCTTTCATTCCTTATCTAGCATAAAGTTAAACGCAACAACTTTCAATATTGCAAAACTTAAACACCTAAAAGTATTCAAAAAGGAACGAAGGTTTATCACAAAGTATTAGATTTCGATACCACCGAGTATCGAAAATGCCAAGATATCGACGGTATCGAGGTTCCATCCCTAGTTTTGATCCTTTCATCGAATACAAAAAAATAACATTGTAACACACAATTATGACAATCAATCGCAATCTTCCAGCGGTTTCACTCCATGGTGATTTTTCCTTCAGAGTCTGAACGTTACGTTAACTTGCGAAGGAGTTGTGTAAACAAGGGTACAAATTCACATAATTTAGGAATTTCCTTGCCTACTTTAAATGCATGTTGCAACCCGTTATTACAGACCTAGATGTCTAATTTTTCCTGCAAATACATTTAAAAACCAGTTTTGCGAAAGCTCTGAGCGATTATTATGCCAGATTTTAATTTGCATGAAATAACAACTTCGTGCTTATTAGGGAAATAAAAATTGGGAACATTTCACGGTAAAACGTTATCAAACCTTTAGCCAAGATCGCCGTAAAACAGGCAAACGTGTAATTAATTGATGCTGTAAAATGTACTCTGAAGAATTTGAAACAATTTTCAGCACAGCCATTATTTATTACATATTTATTCTTCAATGTGAATAAATTCTATTCACTGGATGAGCTTAAATAGGATTCTTTATATCGTGAACCGGACCTTTCCGCAGAATTGATATGATTAAAGAGTTTTGCTTTTAGGAATCTACATTACAAAACTTAAGTGAGGTTAGCATCTGGTGATTCTTTTTAGTGGTGTATAACGCCCTTCTTACTTACTGCATATGGCATCAGGCGTTTAACACTGATAATGCGTGAAATGATAATTGGGACAGGAAATTTGGGAACGAGACGTTTCAGGCTTAAGCTTAGGGTACTTGAAAACACCGACAACACAGAGGCAGTCCCGAAAGGTTTTCCTTTGTCCTCAGCGTATGACGCAGATTATATAAGTAATGCCTAAGTTGCTTATTGCCGCTCATTTTACTTTTTCAATCTTATATCAAATCGTTTAAACTAATCTCCTTAAAGTTTAATTATTGATTCTCAACGCTGTGGTAGCTGCTGTATACTGTTTAATTCTCTTTTAAAGTTTAGTGTCAGACTCGTCAGGTCACTTATACTCAAGTCGTTTTACAGTTACAGAATGCTGACACCGAAGTGGGGTTTTTCACTCAAATTCCTACTGCAGACCCGGTGAGTGTTTCCAATTTGTAATGGGTCAATACATGCCTTGACAGCTCGTCGATTTGTTAAACACAACATGATACTCCAATAGTGGACGGTTCTGGCAATTTCTTACACAAAGTATTGTTACACGATTGCCATATATAATACCTTGCCTTATCTAGGTACACTTTCATGAACACGTTTACGAAATCGAAAGGTGGTGCCACAGCCTGCAGTACACCACGTAGCTACTCGAATCAATTCCTAAATTTCTGTACAGATTCATCCTGTAAAGTCTACCGTAACCAAATATCTTTGAACTAAGACACTGAAGTAACCTGACAGAATTTCACTGCCCATTTCAATAACTTGTAGACTAACAAGTTTTTAAGAAATTGGGTTGATCCTACTAATTCTACATTACTTGATCAGATTGACTCGCATTGATGATGGAATAGAAATAACCACAGATCTCAGTGTAGGGTGTTTATTTCCAAGTTCGAAACATTTACATTTTACATATTTTTTGCAATATGTGAAATAAGGAAGCTATAAAAGTATACTGTGCATCAGACTGTGTGTGGAATTTTTTCATGTTTAGCGCTTTCTTTACGGGTAATTAATCCGTTACATTTAAAATATTGAAAATCAACAAGTAGAATCTTGTTCTGAGTCAATGGACCTCTACAATGACATTATTAGGAGTTTTGGCATTAGTGCCGCTGGAAGTAACCAGTAACTTCTTCATTGATAGATGAAAATAGGTAGCTAAAACTCCTTTGGAGCTCAGATATACGAAAGTAGTCAAAGGAATGAAATTGCCGGCGAGAAAGAAGCCATGAATGACTTGCTAAAAGCAACGATCATTGTATACATTTCCAATGAAAGGTGAACGTTTTGTAATCCACGCTTGTAACATTTAATTAACACACGTAGTGTCTGTCACGGAAGAACGCGTGAAAGACAAGAGCTTACAATAGGACGCAATCCCCATGTCCTTCACCTTCGGGAAGTGGCGTTGTTTTCGTCTTTCTTGGGACCTGTTTAAACTTAGGACAAAAAGCTGTTTTAAACATACAACATGCGGATTTCTAATGTTAAGGAAGGCCCGCTTTGAGCGGATAACATGTTGATTAAAATGTAGTTTCGGACTCAAGGATTTAATGAACAAGAGGAATGAATGTTCCTCTTTCTATCCTCATGAGAACCCTTGTATTGTCGCAGTATCTCAGTGACTTTTGTTATCTTTATTTGTCGGGCGCTTATTGTTTAATTATTTTTAAATTTGGGTTCTTTGTCCTCCGGCTAGCTATTGTAATTCAGTGGAGCACGTATCTCTAAGCAGGGTGTGTAACGGAAAGGAGTTGTTCCTAAAAGATAACACTGGTGTAGAACATCTAAATCGTAGACTTTTATTGCCGTCACGCTTAAGTGTGTTTATAATTGACATATTTAATTTTTATAACTGCCTGACTGAAACTGTTGTATTTCTGAACGTAACTACAATCCTTTTATTTGCCGCGCACCAATTACTTCAGCGTACTTTACATTTATAACTAACTCTGCAACGTGTACCTCGTGAGAGATTCTTCAAAACTGTGTGACACTTCCTAATTGCTCGAGAAAATATACTCTTTCATCTCGAATTGCCTAAACATTCTAATATAATTCTTATTGGTTACCAAATTGCGCCAACTTTAGCGTCTCTTTTGGTCAGCCAATCACTACTACTGACATATCTATTATAGGGAAGATATTCCGTTTCTGAAAAAGACACGCTACCCTGTGACCACAATTCCGGCTTTCTCTTCTTGGTGAGAAGCAACTCATTGTTTATTGTTACCCATCTTTTATTCTCAGTTTCAGTTAGGTAGGGCAAACTTATTTCCTAATAAGTCCCTACAGTTAACTAACATCTACAAGTATGTATATATATATATATATATATATATAATATTGTACATACTAAACTGGTTAAAGAATTACTTCGTAATTTACACTATAATCACTCTGGCATTCATAGCATGTTGTGATATAAAATACTGCCTTAATACAGTCAATACAGGTAGATAATCTTTCTTTCTACGTAATTGTTCTCTCCAGTGTTGCGTAGCTTTGGATACAAATGAGATTTCTTAGAAAATCTACATCTTGACTCTTGATTTATGTTTGCCAAGACAACTAAAGTGAAGCAATTGAAGGACAAGATTCGTTTACATCAAAGGTCATTCTTTTAGAAATAAAATTATAATTTTACAAATGTCATAAGCCCAAGCTCCTTATGTGGGAAGTCACCATGGAACAACTTCGTAATGTGCACAATTTAACAGCAATTTATTTTTTCATAAGTTTTCGTAGACATGAAGATGACAGCTTTTACGTGGTAGCTCGGACATAACTCGCCACACAAAAGGAATGTTTGTTAAACAGTGGAATAGGCGTGATAGTTGTTGGTCCCAAGTAGCCTGTAAATCACAGCGAACATTACAAATGTTAATATTATCTCTCTGTTTACGATCCTGGAGATTCAGGCCTGGATGATAACCATAACAATCGCACAGCATGAACACCCAGCAGGATATTTTTGTAGTTAATAGGCTTTTGCTCGCTGTATAATTTGCCCGCGGTCCTTTACCGAACCTCCTTAAATTAATACGCTTTGTTTTCTACAACTTTCAGGATACCACTGAAACACAAAAGGGACTGTCTGTAAGTCAACTCGCTTGTTTAGGGCTTTAGTCTAAATGGGGAAACGAATGCCATAGTTTTGTCTGGCTCAAGTCTTTAAAGCAGGCTGTATGAGGCTATTTTGAAGACAATTTCTTCGCCCATAAGAGCATCGGTTTGCGAGGAGGAAGAACACCAGACTGTGTATAGAACATTTTAATTATATTACCTGTTTGTGTTGGACAAAAAATTATGTAAAAAATCATTTACATTATTTTCTCTACCATCTATCGCTTTGGTATACAAATTATTACTCGAAAGCCTATTTTCCTATCTACTTCATTTTAATCTAGATAAACCTTTTTGGAAATACCGCATTACACATTTCGTTACAGATACAAAGGAAATAGTGATAGTCAAATGTTTCAGAACTGTACGCTAATCCTGGTTTTCAAATTCCTGTCTTTACGTGACATTGCGAGAAACAACCTAAAATTGACACGTCTTTAAAAGAATGGCATATTGAGCAATTCAAATCGTTAATAAGGGGTATCTCGTAAATGGCTGATACCACTAAAAGAGTTATTTGGAACAAATCGTGTGTTTTAAAAAGGATCTAAATTTTTTGTGAACTATGTTTTTGACTATTGCTTAACGTTTACCAGTTGTACAAAATTATACAAAATTCCTCCGAATGAAGAGCATTTCACAGGCTATTCCCAGAAATATCAAGATAAACATCTTATTTGTCATGTAAATATCTTTAATATATGGCATTTTAATCAAAATCTTTGTCATCTTTGTTATAAAATCAAAGTTTTCGAAAAATGTTCTATGTAAAGGGTAGTTGGGTTGGGGGGATTTTCTTAAAATCTTCGTGTCGCATGCTTAGAAGTTACTGAACTTACATACCAAGTTCTGTACTTGTCCGTCACACACACACACACACACACACACACACATACGGACATTTTTCTAAAAATCCTTTTTTTTATTCAGGGGGCCTCAAAAGATGTGTTACCAGTAAAATCTCGGTATCATATTTTTGGGTAGGATGCAGTACCTCCTCTATCAACTATCTACGTGGTAGATAAAATGTGTGTTTTGGGGCGGTTTCAGGTAGCCTCAAGGCATATTTCCGGTGAAATCTCGATATCGAATTTTTTGGTGAAATACAATACTTCCCCTACTTACTCTCGTAATAGACAAAGCAAGAAAGAATTTCTAAATGTTAATTTTCTGCAGCCCTTATTATATGAGAAGTACTTTTACCTTCCCTGCCTTCAAAAATGACTCCATAGAAGTTGCGAAACAATTATTTTCCAGTTTGTAAATATTAAAACAAAACATGCACCTATACGATTTTAAGTAAATATATGCCGAGTTTAGTAAATTTTCTCTGTCCGCAATTTGTAAGCTGGTGTTAACGTAACAGTGAAATAGTATAGAAACACATGACTGCACCGGTTTACACTTTTCTCGCCAAATTTTAATAGTATTAACAAGGAAGGTCTTTCTTGCCGAAGTCCATCCTGAAATTCTTGTGACACAAGCGATGTATAGTAAAAGGTGGCAACATCCAAAACATCAACTGCTTGTTTTACAACAAGGTGCCGAAATCGAAGCTGGAATCCTTCATCATAAGTATGTGATTTAGATGGACATTCTTGCTTCAGAAGTGTACTTCAATGTAGCGCGCGGAGTTTGAATAAGTGGATGGCGGATGCGGATGCTGTCCCAATTCCCCTCGCGACATTACGCGCACTGTTTATTACACGTTCTAAATCTCCCGCGTTACTCAAGACTAATAGTAACATGCATTGTAATTAGTACTAAACTTATAACTGGCGTTGAAAGTGATGCCCATCTACATTGAGAACTTCCTGCATCTTAGAATGAAATTTCGATTGACACGCATTAGCTCTTCTTGTGTAATTCTCGTAATTTCTGTCCTTGTATTGTTTTTAAGTTCGACTGTGGTGTGGGATTGTTCCTATAAACTTTATTTTTTAGGGTTCAAGTGATACACAAATTTCGAATTATTTTCTCCACTAGAACATTTTGTTTTCGCTTCTTAAGTTTAGCTTTTAGCGATCCCGTTGTCCTAAACTTATTAACCAAATATCTAAGAGTTTCTATACCTGGAACCGGAATACCAGGAAACTTCTCCTAAAATTGCCTACACACCTGTCTACATGTATGTATCTTACATAAAAATTCGTTCTTGAAGCGTGAATTTGTCGGTAGGCATTTCAGTGGACTAATAACAAGACAAGAGCAGCAACAATAACAAGAGCACTCTTGAATGAATTATACACAACATAGATATCTAGAATAAACTTTTACCTTTGAGGTGCACGGTGCACAAACTCTAGAGCTTACAGCACAAACAGAAGCTAGCAACTGCGTAGTACGAGTATAGCACAGCTGATAAACGTAGCCTTGAGCGGATCATTCACCACTGTGTGCAGCGAAAAATTACCGCGGTCACTGCAGTGCAGGCAGAGCATGCACACACGCGATCTGTAGTCAGGACTGTCCATAAAAGTCCATCTAGTTAATGGAGATATTATTTGCATGTGGATTATATGCAAATTTTGGTGTCCGGTTTTCGAGAGTTGCAACTGTTTCACTAATGAGCAGTTTAGACTTTCTCTACTTCACATCTGACAAAGACTTGTAAAACTCTTGTTGAGCGAGGTAGTTTTATTACAGTAGGGCAGGACGGAAAACCCAATAGGATATCAAGAAGCAGTGTATCTGCAAAACAAACGAATACCAACTTAAGGGGACACTGGGACTGACTTTTTGGGTGAAAATGACAAAATTTTCGAATTTATTAGTTATATCATATAAATATTCTCTAGACATCTGTGAATCATTTTGGCCAAATATTTTTCTCAGACCTCATTTTTAAAAGCCCAGCAATATATTTAAATCACCCTTCTGCTCCCTTTTAACCCTAATGGAACTTTTCTGTAGTGCTTATTCTCAGTTTTACAGTTTTTCACATGAAATTTATTTCTTATGTTTCAGTTCTGCTTTGATTTGCATGTAAATTTGCATACACAATCTAAAATGTGATTTCTAAAGACTCAAGCATGCATTTTATGATTGCTTTATTCATTGGTTCACAAAAAGTTAGTTTGCACTAAATAACAAGGAACATTTTAACACCAAAAACTTCATAAAAACAAAAATATATTTCTCTACAATTAATAACATCAATTTCAATTAAATCCTTACATTTATTTTCACTGTAATGAAGTATTAGAAAATTTCATGTATCTCGGACAAATCTGAATGCACAGTTTTAGAAAATTTGTATTTTTTCGTTAATTAAAAAAATTTAAATGTATCATATGAGAAACGATTTGAGCTAGAGCTTTAGCACAGTCATTTCTTTATTTACCCATATTGTGTGCCAATTTTTAAGTGAATAGCTTTAAAATTTAAAACAAAACTCTGACATAAACCACTCAGATTCATGGTATACACAAAAGTACGTACATGCAGTGTCAAGTAAGAATATCAGGTTGGCTAAAGTATTGCATCTGACCTCTGGAGAACGACCACCAAACAGATGACTTTTACTCTCGACTAGACTCGCTGTAAATCGCATTTTGGTGGATCGAGAATTGAGACAGCGATTACAAAATCTAATAATCGACCTAATCCACTAAGATGGGAGATATGCTTTGAATGCATCCTGTCGCAATTAGCAGACACAAAAAGAAGAGACGCTGTTTTATGCTCTCAAGAGTCCAAACAAATCGCGAAACGAATTTGAATAGTGTTAGGGGACCACCCCCTCCTGCACGTTTTTATTTTCTTCTTTTGTTTTTCGGAATGATTTTCGCCGCGAGACAAAAAGCGCCGTGCTGATGTTGCTATGTTTGTGTGTGTAAGGAATATCTTTAGCATACAAATAAGTCTATCATGTAATGCATACAAACGGCGACGTGCACGGTAGAGGGGGGGTGGAGATGCGCTGCAAGGCTTTAGTGGCCTCTTCTTTTCTACCTATTTCTTTTTCTTATTCCCTATGTAATGATATCCAGTCTCTGCTTGTTAGAACTCTACTGCAGTGTGAGTTGATACTTAAACTTTTGGTGGCTGGTTTCTGCTTATGGCTTAAAATTACGACATTTGCAATCTTTTCCTAGCGGTCACTTCAGGTTGCCACTCAAGGTTTGTGATAAAAAATTAGAAACGGTTTTAAATATAAGCTAATTCACAACTATTAATACAAATGACATATTTGTTCTTAAAATGTTCTAAAAATACTTTTATATCTGCTTTCTAACGAACAATAATATTTGGATCAGTTAGCACCCAAGTGAACGATCTCGTACCTTCTTTTTCATGCTAGAGCAGCAAATCAAAGCGATTTGGCTGGTTATTTTTCTTCCCGCATGACGAAATATATAGTTTCCTAATCACTTCCCTAGTTGTACACCCGTGGACAAAACAATGAGTCATGTCTTGAACGCCAATTTTTTCTAAGTCCTACACGGCATAGCGCCTTGTTTACACCATACGCAATACAGTTGTGTAGCCGCTGCAGCAAGTTGTTATACGGCACTATTAAACATGTCACCTTCCATGTATCTTCTGTGTAGCGCTGTGGCAAACTGTAGGGTACTTCCGTAGTTAAGACCGCAGGTTCGCTTCTCGCATATAGCAAACATTTTTTCTTTCTTCTGTTAATAATGCTTAATTAATACATAGCACTGCTTATTTTTTATATACTGCATTTCATACATGCCATTTGGTAAAGTTCATAATAGAATAGTTATTACGATGCAAAATACGTGGCTTCACAATACATCATGGTCGTATATCTGCATCTTGTTGGATATTAAGGGACGCTCTAGGTGTCTTGTGCCAGCTTGACGATACATTGAACGATGCTCAATACACGGTAATACTTGAGAATATTTTGAAATTTTGATTGCTTTTGTAGGATGAGATATCCTAATGGAATTGTTGAATTCGTACAGGATAGCCGTACTGTCCACATATGTCGGAAGGTTTAAATTGGTTCTCAAAGAGGCGGGATATCGGAATGACAGACTGGCCCCCCTGTTCATCAGATTTGAACCCTATTGAAAATGTATGGCTGAAGTGAAAAGGGACTGCGCTCGAATTTCCCTGCAGATGCGCGAAGGACAAAAGTTGGCTTCTGGGCACAAATTAAGGGGCCTAGGGTGTTGTACCTTTACGTCCACATTACTACAGGGATTTAATTTCATCTATACCCCGAAAATGTGGCCAGTACGTGCCCAGGATTCATACGCCCGAATATTAATTTTGTTTATTTTTTGTGTGTTTTAGTTTTAGAAGATAATAGTTTATTTGCATTTTATTTCTTTAGTTATTTAAAAGGGGGTAGAATTGTGTTTTTGTGTGCATAGATATGCTTAAAATTTAAAATTCTAAAGTTGTATTAATGCAATTGTATGTTACTACATATTCATATTAATATAAAAATAACAATAACTAATACGAGGTTTGCACCGAGGAGCTTATGAGTGCAAGCGGTTCCTTCTTAACCTCTTGATCAACGAAAGTTTATCACTGCTTGTTTTCGTAGCTCAAAAGCGTTACCAGCCTTATAAGGTGACCATTGCGTTCCTACATGTGCGTTATGAGCATAGCTGTTACGAAGCTACACGAAGCCCTACGGTCGTACATGGAATCTGGGGATTACTACTTTTTGGGGGGGGGGGATGTCCATGGAGTACATAACTAATATTAAACTTCAACAAAACAATCAGAACATCTATGATGCTTTTTAATAATTTAAAAACACAGTAGATAATAATTTAATGTATTTTAACAACAGTACAACTGGTTCATTAAACCTATCACAACATTCTCTGAAAGCTTCCTTATTTTATAACATTTACAGAAGATGACGAAAGCAACTGTAGCTATGCTTAGAGGTTAGATTTCAATTAGCATTTTTATTACTATGAAAATTTTGTAATAATTTATTTCTTCTAATCTTAATATACCTTTTTCAATCGTGAAATATCCAGTGAAATCCAGGTTCATCACTCGCAATTCTGTCGAAAAGATATAAGAACTCTAGCCAGATTACTACTATACAGAATACTACTAGTACAACTTTTAAACTGCAGATTTTAAGTTCTAGTTAGGAGAATAAACTGTGCGAATCTGTAGCTTATTAAAACACTAAGACTACATGCAGTGTCCGAAGAAAATTACATTTTTGCAAATAAGATTGTCAAAATAAAGGAATTTCACATGCACAATTTCTTCCCATTATAGCTTATTATTGCGAAGGGCTTTTAATGCATTTTATCGCCTAACACAAAGGGAACCAAAACAGCATTTATTTCAGTTCCACTGGCTATACATCCTCAAGCTGTCCATCGCAGTTGCATTGTTCACAGTGGCCCTCTAGGGAGAGAGAGGAAAACATTTGCAATTACAACCTTTTACAAGGACGTGCTAGTGAATTGTAGGTTTAAAGAACTAAACCGAAAATATTGTAAAATCTGATATCTTAATATTAAAATGTGATTATTGGGGAAAGTGGTAGACGCCAGAGGAAACCTATCAACTTACTTTCTCGACTTAAACATATTTGCTCTTTTTCCTCGATTCTCTGCAGAGAGTGAACATTCTGTGCGATCTACAAGAGGAAAAGACTATAAAATAACTATGTGAAGTCAGTTTACTGTTATAAATAGATGTAAAATGAAAGTAACTACATAGGATACTTTCTTCATAACGCTCTCTTTGTACTGTTTCCAGAAATTACATATTACTATCCCTGCGGTCAAGTAGTCAAAAACGAGCTCAATTTTCGGCTGGCTGGGAGAAAATTTCCTTTAATTATAATAATTTATACTCTCCACAGTGTGTGGAGGTATGAATAGGAGAGTTAAGAAATACGCATTTACGTCATTAAATCCAATGTTTGTTTAATCCAGCACACATGAGATAAAATACCTGAATTTGTTTTTGAAGTCAAAGTCGTCCATATGACCGCAGCAGTTATAAGCAATTTTAAAAATTACAAATTTCGCTTAAGATAATAGATCCTATCAGAATTAAATTTCTGCATTAGATACTTCATATTATGAAAAATATTTCAAACTGGCTGGTTATGTCGATTATACTATTCTATAGAAACGAAGGATAAACTTATGATTTTTAAATAAGCTTAGAGTGGCAAAATGCAATAAAATTAAATACAAATCTCAACAATGATGTAAAAACCGCATGGTCTATACCGAGCTGCAATCAACCATGGTTGTTCTTTCAAAACTAAACTTGTTACTGAAACCAGAAAAAACAAACCCAAATTTAAACTAGAGCGCAGGGCCCTAGTGACCAAAAAGAAAAAATAATAAGCAAATTAATTAAATAAAATCTGCAATACGTGTTTAAACTTTTATAACTTATTTTACACTCTTTCATGTTATACATCATTATTATACAGGGAGTCCGCTACAGAACTCCACGAGGTATATATCAGTCACTCACAAGTACACATCAAAATATGCAAATAAATACTGCCCAGTAATACCTAATTACATGAAGGGGGCCTATTCCAGCTGACTACAGAGGAGTGGTGATAAGGCAACTCACAATTACTTTTGGACACTGCCCTCCCCTTCTTGCCTACTGATTTTCTTTTGTATTTTGCGTGCTGTTGATTGGTGTTATGTGCTTTGTAAATTCCTTGTGAATTGAAGAAATTTTACACCATGTCTGGCTAATATATAAAATTACTTTAATATGATTAACTATATTTTGTATTACATCAGCTTTTATAGCGACAATACGGTAACAGCCCCTCAAACTTTCAGGGTATTACCTTTTGCAATGTAATTGTATAAAGTGCAATTTTTTAAGTAAACTCATAAAAGTACAACGTAATATGCTTCAGTATATGTAGGATTTAAAAACACTCAGCCGAGAACCAGCCTGCACGGCAACGAGATTCTTAACTCTCATTTGCTTTGGTGAGACTGGGGGGAGGTGTCACGTGGCAGTTTGTATGGTAATACCAAGTGTCTCCTTCCATCGCTCTGGTACCATAACGTTGAAAACGGCAGGATCCTGCTGAGAACCATCTCATTTCAATGCTTGAAACATGCTCATTCTTTCCGTTAATGGTTTTAGGAAAAAAGCTGAGTATGTGTGCTCGCGCGCGCGCGTTCCCTGCAGCAGAAAAGCCCAGCTTTAACCAGAGAACAAACAAAACAGAATCGCCTACACTCAAACTTGACTTGGAATATGCATAAATTTTACTTAAGTGTGCTGTTAATTAATTGTGTACGGTATTTCCTTTTCTTGTCTAGCATTAGTGAAGACCACTTTGGTGCATCTTTAGTATTTACTTAAGCTCCTACTGATTCAAAGGTGCTATTTTCTGTACTTAAAAAGACAGAGTGTTTACTAAGGTGAAGTTCATTTTTCTGTGAAAAATAGCCTTAATGTTTTTACCAGAGTTTACAAAACACAAAGGAAAGTTATATGATGAAAATATTCTACAAGTATTTTGTAAAAGATGTCTCGAAATTGAACACTGTAGATATATATTTTTGTACAAATTTGTAACAACATGTTATAATAAAGTTTATTATTGTATTACGACTTGTGTTCTTAAGACTTGTGTATTTAATCTATTTTTGAAGTTCCCTTTCCAAAAACTGTCCTTTCCTCTAAGATAATAGCCCATCTTAATTTATAATAAAGTTTTGAATTATAAAAATAAGAATGAGTTTTTCAAAACTGCTCTTATTTTAGTATGAATTGTATGCAAAAATACATACTGTTGAAAAAGATATCTAAGCTTAAAATTAAAAAAAAAAAGTCTGATGTGTTACATTCCCATAGCCTTCTCTGTCCTTGTCCATTATTTTTATATATATTTAAAAGACTTATTTTTCTGTATATTTAATATTAATGCAGATAAACATTTCCAGAAGTGTTTACATTTTTCATTGCAGGTTGTAGAAACGGTTTCATTACTTGTTTCTTTGTAAAGGTACAAAAGGGATACAAGGCTGAAGCTATAGTCTCATGTTCAAAAAGTGGATCGTTCTATGCTGGCCTTGAAACTCCATACCATATGCACTGAATAATTAATGGTCTTTAACGTCTGTTCACGCACAATGACGTGCCAAATCAGCTAGATCGAAATAGTTTTTCTCTCCGTAAGGTAATCAATTGTTTATTCTGACCGGCCAGTAACAGTTCTCTATGTGACTGGCCTGAAAAACAATTCAGGGGCATAAGAACTAACCAATACACAATGTTTATAATATATATGAAATGGAGAGGTGGTTAGGATATCACCTCTATGAAAGAGTTTCGCTACAATTGGTAAACAAGGAATGCCGAAACCAATTACAATATAATTCGGCCTTCTAGAGGAAGAGATTAAGAATTATTTGCATGTGCGGTTAAACTCAAGGACAGCTACGACATTCACATGTGTGGCAGCTTTCATCAGCGACATGGAGGCGAAGGTTAAGTTATTGCTGCTACTAAACGGCAGTAAGAAGCCTGGCATTAAGAAAACGGCAGTGTAGCATGAAAATATAAGGTTGTTAGCAGTCGGCAGTTCGGCCATGCTTGGGGGAGGTAAAGTACCCTGCCAATCCGTGGCTAGAATTATGCTCGAAAAACAGAGGTGGTCACTTGGTGTGGGGGAACAGCTAGCTGACGTCTAGGAAAGGATCTTCTGTCTGGTGATAGCAGCAAATGACTTTTTCAGGTTTTCCTCAGAGGACCTCAAAACATGTTATTTCCAACTAAACCTCTAACAATTTCTGTAGGGAATACAGTACTTCATCTATCTACAACAGGGAAGTGGTAGAGAAAGTAATATAAATGATTTAGAATCAATAAAGCTCCATTTGCGTTTCTACTGGCTTATTCAGAGTGAAAGAGCGTATTTCAGATGTTTATTTCAAATTAGGAAAATCAGAAACACATTCCACACATGATTGGATAGATGAAGGTTCAAAGTTTTTATAAGCAGGTGTTATACTTTCATTCAGTGGCATTAAGAAAAATGGCGAACACATGAAAAACAATTTTGCACTTGGTTGTGAATTTATTATTCAAGAGCAACAAGTCACTTCTACAAGGAATTCAAGAAACAGTCGCCTCGTCATAAAATTGACGTATAGCATAAAAAGCTGATACTAACAACCGATTGTTTACTTGTTTCTGTGCATCAATGCTGTTCTCGTTAAATGTATACAGCCTCTATTATCACAAGACTAAAACGTCAAACGTTCCTCTTTTCAATGATAGACAGAAGGTGTTTTTGATTTTCACATTCTCTTTGATATAAAAAGCTGAAATTTGTTCTTCCTTTTTGAGTAACTCTATACAAACGAGTTGAGTTCAAAAAAATCTGAGGTGTTACACTCACATGACTTTCTCTACTCTTGTACAAACTATTTTTACAAACGCTTATTCTCCATATGCTTCATGTTAATCGAGATGTTAATCTTACTGCTAATTTTCTTGTAGGTGCAAGGGGAATATGGTAGGCTTTAAGCGATAGTCAAATATTTTAAGTGCTGGTTGCTATGTTGCGCATTCCATTCTCTTTGCATGTCCAAAAAAATGAATAACGAATTCCCATTTGAGAAAAAGTATTAGAAAATTTAAGGGAATAACAAGCAATATCTCGAAAATGGTTCACTCAACAGCAAAAAAGTATATGACATAAATTGTGTATTTTAACGCGATCTACATTTTTTGTGTAGTAAACGTTTGTATCTCTCTTATGGTTTACCAGTTATGCAAAGTCGTTTACAATGAAGAATTCTTTTGGAGACATTCTCAAAAAATTCGAAATATACATTTAATTTTTCATGAAAATATCTTAAATATGAGATTTTAATCAGTCGTTAGAGCCATTTCTGAGAAAATTAAAATTTTCGAAAAATGTTCCATATAAAGGGTAATCTGGGGTGGGGAATTTTCTTGAAAACCTTCGTGTCGCATCTCTGGAAGATACTGAACCTAAATACAAATTTTGGTGTTTATCCGACTGTTCGTTTCTGAGTTATTCTGTTCACAGACACACACACCGACATGTTTCCAAAAATTTCCTTTTTGGATTCAGGGGGCCTCAAAACATATATTTCTGGTGAAATCTCGGTATCGAATTTTTGCGTGGAATACAATACTTCCCCTACTTACTATGCGTAGTAGAGAAAGTAGAAAGACCGAACCTTTGCTATAACATCTTTATTGCTCATTGTGCAACATTCTTAGCACTGTCCCCTCAAAGTAGTCCCCTCTACTGGCAACACACGTTCCCAACGTTTCCTCCATTTTTGGAAAACTGCTTGGAACGCTCTTTTTGGAATGACGCGCAGGTCTCTTGTCGCATTCTCCTGAATCTCCTCTGTGATTTGGAAACAATGTTCTTTCAACGTGGTTTTAAGTTCCGGAAATACGAAAAAGTCTCTGGGGAGGTCCGGAGAATAGGATGGATGGGACACAACGGGAGTCTGATGTCTTTACAGATAGTTGTGGACAAAATGCGGCTCGCGCGTCGCTCCAATTGTAATGATGTAACATCCAAGTCTAGGTCTCTTCCTGTGCACAGCATGCCTCAAACGCCCTAAAATTCCCTGGTAGACTTCCTTGTTTACAAACTGACCACATGGTACAAATTCCTGATGGACATAGTCATCATCTGTTAATATGGAAGGTCTTCCAGGCTTGTGAATCTCACCGACCAACATTCTGCCGTGTTCATAGCAATGCCTGCGGTTTATTGTACCAAAATTTCACACACACACACACACACACACACACACACACACACACACACACACACACACACTTGTTCTTGAAGCTCTTTCATTGTCACTTTGCTACTAATCAGACGAACAGTTTGTGCACGTGCTCAACCTACCGCTAGGTGCACTCAATATCCACAGCGGTTCCCTATACCGGTTGACGGCTATTTCAAAATTTCGGTCTTTTTTTGAACACACCATTTATATACGAGGGCAGTTCCAGAAGTACCCGACCTGATGTATAGATAGTGGTAGTTGCTTCAAACAAATGACTATGGTAGAAAGTACAGCCCTTATAAAGCTTAAGTTTGAAGTTTCACGGTGCGACGTTGTTTAGTAATTGTTTGGCAGCCACCAATAGTGAACTCTCTCAGCGAATTTGTAAACATGGATAATGTTATGTAGTACAATATCTTCATTGTAAAATTCTATTAAATCTGAGTTAGATTCTGTTCTGGAGGAGTCTGCTCCTTCGTTTACAACAGTAAAATATTGGGTGGCAGAGTTTAAGCGAGACCGTACGAGCTGCCGAGACGAACATCGCAGTGGTCCACCAAATGAGATGACCACGCCAGAAATTGTGAAGAAAATCCACCAAATGGTATTGAATGACCGTCGACTATAAGTGCGCGAGCTAGCAGACATCGTACGCTTTTCAAAAAGTTCTGTACATTGCATACTAAATGAAAATTTAGACATGAGAACGCTGTGCGCAAGATGGTTGCCGCGTTTACTCACAATGGAACAAAAGCAGCGTCGTGGGGATGTTTCAGTCGAGTGTTTGGCGATATTTTGCTGCAATAAAACCGAGATTTTGAATCGATTCATAACCATGGATAAAACATGGGTCCATCACTTCCCACCTGAGACGAAGGAACAGTCAAAACAGTGGATTTAAAAGGGAGAATCTGCTCCAAAAAAGGTGAAGACAATTCCATCTGCAGGCAAGGACATGGCGTCAGTTTTTTTGAATGCGTGTGAAATAGTTTTCATCGATTATTTTCAAAAAGGAAAAGCAATCAATGGGGAGTACTATGCAAACTTATTACAGCAATTAAATGATGAAATCAAGCAAAAACGGCCGCATTTAGTGGAAAATAAACTTTTGTTTCATCAAGACAATGCACTAGTTTACACATCCATTATCGCCATGGCCAAAATCATTGAGTTAAAGTGCGAAATGTTTCCTCATGCACCCTATTCGTCAGATTTAGCCCACTCTGATTATTTTCTATTTCCAAAGTTAAAGAAATAGCTTGGTGCTAAAAGATTTGCCAAAAGAGAAGAGCTGGAGTCTGCAGTTGATGGCTATTTTGCAGAACTCGATGGTTCTCAGTATAAACAGGGTATCGAACCTATTGAACATCTCTGGGACAAGCGTATCGAGCTTAAAGGAGATTATGTAGAGAAATAAAGATGCTTTTTCCCAAAATGTTGGTTTTCTTTGTTAGGTCGAGTACTTCTGGGACAGCCCTCGTATTTCTCATAAAATGCAAGCATGTAATTAAATAAGTGTGTGAGCCCAGAGAGTGTTTACAAATTTACGAAGAAATCAAAATAATAATTAACATTTGAGCCATACTCGACTATTGCACGATTAATTATGGGCACCAATGAAATAGTTCAGATTAATTTTAGACATAATCTAAGACCTAGTGTTAAATTTGCCCTTAAACCTTTTATTCCTCGGATCTCCTCATACGGTATTTAAACTTGATCACGTACGAGAAACTCTCCAGGTTCCGAAAACTGCTTCTGAACATTGTTACGCGTCCATTAAGGTACTTTGTTACAATAATAAACATGTTGACAAGTTCCTTGTCTTGAGAAAACATAATTACCTAGCAGGCGAGGAAGAAGAAGAGAGTTATTAATGAGGTCAAGAGGTCAAGAGCCCGCTTGGCTTGTCCCAGCATTTATTTATGTTAACGTCTGACCTCGGCCGAAATGGCTTGCTAAATAAATGTTCGGCATTTAGTGACATTTCTCTCCTCCAGGTTGATGCATAGCCACAGCGGGGATGGGGTAATTAACACGAGAAGAGAACTCATGCAGGCCCAGGCTTGTACCTGCTGCCAACTTTCCAAACAGAAAATAGAAGAGTCATTTTACAAGCGAGCAAGGAAGTTTATTATTGATTGTAGTGGAGAACTCAGTATGTTATAAAATCACTAAAATTTGGGAAGAAAGGAAATTAGTGTGCTAATCTTATAGCATATGCTAGGTTACACAGTCATTAAAATAGAAGTTTGAATCACGTAGGAAGAGAGATAATTTTTTACTTTCTCTACTGCGACAGCAGAGTAGTAGAGAAGGTATTGCATTCCACCCCAAAACTCGAAACCAAGATTTCATCGGAAATACATGTCTTGAAGTCCCCTGAATAAAACAAAAAGAAATTTTAGAAAAAAAAGTCTGTGTATATGTCTGTGTGATTCTGTGAACAGAATAACTTAAAAACGAAAATTCGGATAAACAGCAAATTTGGTATTTAGGTTCAGTACCTTCTTAAGATGCTTGAAGATTTGAAATCTTCAAGATTCTAAGAAAATCTTCCCGCCCCAAGCTACCCTTTACATGGATATTTTTCGAAATTTTTTATTTTCTAAAAACTGGCTCTAACGATTTTGATTAAAATTCCGTATATTGATATTTACATGTCAAATAAAATGTATATGTTATTTTTTGGGAGTAGTCTTTGGAGTCTTCTACATTCAAGAGGAATTTTGTATAATCTTGTATAACTGGTAAACTAAAACGATAGACTAAAACGTATCATACAAGAAATCTAGATCTCATTAAAACACAATATATTTCAAATAAATGTTTTGTGTCATAAGCCATTTCTGAGATATCCATTATTAACTGTTCGAATTGTTCATTTCTTGGTCATTCTTTAAAGTCCTTTCAACATTCAGTTGTTTCTGGCAATGTCATGGAAAGAGTATGGAATTTAAAGGCCGGCATATAGGGTCCAGTTCTTAAACATTTGACTATCGTTGTTCCCTTTGTATCTTTAATGAAGTGTGTAATGTTACTATTTCTGCAAAGGTTTGTTTGGATTAAAATGTAGTAGAGAAAAGTAAGCTTTAGGAAGAATAGTCTTTATACCCACTAATAAGAGATAAAGGGTAAAAAAAGCAATGTGAATGTAACACATACTATGTTTTCTTTTCCTTCTTTCTATATCTTCGTTTTCAAACGAACAGTCTCACAAGTCAGAGATCTTACTTGCAGCCGTCAAAATAAATAAATAAATAAAAATGTGTATTATATATATATATATATATATATATATATATATATAAAACGATTCTGATGAACTGAGCGACGTTTAACTTCTGAATGATTCTGTTGGCTATATATATAGACAAAGTGCTCTGAGAAAATCCACACCATGTATCTTCAAAAAATTTTACTGGTGCTGCTCTTTTCTGCTGCCAGAAGGCTTCTTTTGAACTACGCATATAATGAGGCTAACAAAAATGTTTCTGTAAATTTCGATTTTGAATAAATATGCAACTGATGCTCGTGTTTTTTATGCTATACCCGTAAGCTTAAATTCTATTTTAAAATATATCTGCATGTGTGTAATATCAGTCACTTCTTCACTCTCTTTTCCACTTCAGATGTTTTGTTCAGGGAGGTGCAGAAATATCCAGAAATGATTGTCAACAATACTCTGTCAACATTCTCTAAACTTCGCAACGCTCCCAAGAATTTAGGAGACGTAGCGATGAATGAAACGAATCGCTCATGCAAAAAAGCTCGGCCAAATGAAAACATTCAGTGATCAAGAACTTAGCCATAGTCAACAATTTCTGGACGTTTCTGGATTTCCCGGAAGGAAACTTTGAAGTAGAATATTTGTCGGTAGTTGGAAGATGCTTCATGTTTATATGCACCACGTATGGGAGCCAATTTGTCGCGGTCACTTCGTGTTATCTTTTTGCTGGGCGCCTGTTATTGTACTACTATTTTTAAATTTGGGTTCATTGTCCTCCGGCTAGCTATTGTTTCTCGGTCGAGCACATCTCTTGAACAGGGTGTGTAAACGGAAAGGAGTTGTTACTCAAAGATAACACTGATAAAAGAATTTGTTTTTATACTTTTATTACCGTCACAATTAATTAAGTTCACATATTGACTCTTGATACACGCCAGACTGAAACTGTTATATTTTCTGTTACTATAATAACTTATTTACTGCACATTATTAATTCGCGTACTTCAATTTTTTTTTGTAACTAACTTTACGACGCGAGAGATTTTGTAGAACTTTGCGACGTGTAACTCGCGAGCGATTCTGATGAACTGAGCGACGTTTAACTTCTGAATGATTCTGTTGGACTCAGCGACGTGTAATGCGTGGATGATTCTGTTGAACTGGGCAATACTTGCCTCTGGCTTTAGCTTTTTATACTCCCTCACCCTAATATACCTAAAGATTATAACAGAGCTGCAATTGGTTAATAAAACGCGCCAACATTAGCGTCTATTTTTATATCCAATCAAAAATTACGAAAACACATACTCTAGGGAAGAAATTCCCTCCATTTCTAAGAAAAGCGCAACAATCTGACGTCATTTGCTTGTCTCTAATAATTGATAAACAACTCACCTCCTCGCTCATTGTTACCGCTCTTATTGTCAGTTTCAGTGAGGCCGTGTAAACTTATTTCCTAACAATGCTTATAATTAACAAACATCTCAAATCAATGTCATACAATAATGCTTATTTACACTACAATCACTCTGGCATTTACATTATTGTGATATAAAATACTGCCACAACTTCTGGAGTAACCACTGCACGTAGTGGCTCCTGTGATGTGCCGATGATTACTAATATACACATGAAGAAGGGAGTGAAGGTAACCGGCTTTATATAACACTGTTACGTTTACACTCAAGAGTGAACTGAACCAACCAGTATGAAACTTGGTGTCCTATGTAGATATTTAGTTATTAATAGCTTAGTTAGGAGGGGGATTTCAGTAGTTAAAATATTTAATCTCCGAGATTAAAGACTAAATAGGGTGCTAGAACCGGGAGCGGCAGTCGCAACGCAGCTGATTCCCTAACGTCGCCAGATGATGCATTCCGGGAGAGCGTCCTTTCAACGGCCACGCTATCCTCGGAACAGAAGATTGCGATGTCGGACAGTTCCCTCAGAGCACGTCCTCCATACACGCCGTACATCACCACCAATGCTCCTGGTCTTGCAACCCTGAAACATGAAGAGGGAAGTGAAATGAGAGGTAGGTAAGAATCTATTTCAGCATTCGCCTGGAGACCATTAAAAGCCACGAAAACACCTTGTCAAGATGTTCTCACCTCGGAGATTTGAACGCGGGAATCCCCGAAAGGCGAACCTCAGTCGCTGTCACCTCAGCAATCCCGCTTGGTCGTATGTACTGTATTTTATATTCTACTTAGAAATAGAAGATTCATTTTTCGTTACTACTATTCCTGCACAACATCAGTTAGTTTGATAATTCATAAATTTGAATATATTTTCGGGTGCTAAGGAGTGCGAGACAACAAAATAAATCTGTAGTGAGGTACCATGCATTTCTATTCAGAGCTAATTTGTGGTACCCTATTACATATGCATATATTCTAGCGCATTAATTTCCGTTGAATCAGTTGGTAATAACTTCCAAGCCTGCGCAGTAGTTATAACATGAGTACTTACATCAAGATACAATAGTCATTTTTCTACTGTATAAGAAAGGTATAAATAAGAATGCGTCGTTGGGTTATAACCCTCGAACGTTCACACCTGCTTCCAAGAGAGCATTTTAATGCTCTACTGCTGCATAAGTAAGACATTTAATTGTAGATATGCCAGGTAAGGAAGTTTTGCCATGAATGTTTACTGGCAATGCATGCCCCAGGTTTGTGTAAGAGATACTAGAGCCACGGCTTTCATTTGATACATATATGCGTGTGCGTGCGCGTGTGTATGGCAAAAGAACAAGATTACTCTTAGTGAAAGATAAAAAATAAAAAACCGCTAAATCACACAAAATTGTTCAACATTTCAGGTTTACCCCTTCATCAGGAGATTAAAAATATTTAAAAGTGCAGAAAAACACACACAAAAGAAAAATACCTTAACGATGGACTGCACAAGTTAATGAAACTAAAAGGATTAGAAACTCTCAAACAAGCGCAAAAGGAAAACACACTTGATGGTCGACTGCAAAAGTTGATAATGTGTTTGTCTTTTCTTTGGCAATTCTTTTAGTCTCCCGATGAAGGGGCAAAGCCGAAATATTAAACATTTTAGTGTGTGACTTGTATTTCTTTAATCTTTCACCCAGAACTAGGTACAAAATATCTGCTTAGGTCGAGTTCTTAAGTCCCCCTCCTCCCTTAGTGCTACCCTATCCTATCATATTCTATTCTCCATCCTCCCTATAGTCTGGAAGCATGAATGGGAGTGTGAATGTGTGTATGAACTTAATGTAATAAGAAAAAATAATAACAACCCAAATATTAACATCACTGTAAACGAGCGAACATCATAGCTGATGAGCAATTGATCCAAAGGTAAAAAGCCGCCCGTGTGACCTTAGATGTTAAAGGCGGCATATAAATAGAACATTAAAAAAATCTGATGTTATACATTCACATGACTTTCTCTACCCTCTATCGTTTAGTGAGGATACAAATTATTCTTACTCAAGCTTGTTTTTCTATTTACTACATTTTAATCCAAATAAACCTTTGCAGAAATACTTAGCTGCATTGCGCATTTCGTTATAGAAACAAAGAGAATAGCGATAGTCAAATGTTTAAAAGTAGGGTGTTATGTGCTAGCCTTGAAATTCCATACTCTTTCCATGCAATCGCGACAAACAACTGAATGTTGAAAGGGCTTTAAAAGAATGACCAAGAAATGAGCAATTCGAACCTTTAATAACGATATATCAGAAACGGCTTATGCCACAAATAATCCTATTTTAAATAGATTGTATGTTTTAAACATATTTACAACTTTTTATGTAGTACGTTTTCGTCTATCGCTTAACTTTTACCAATTATACAAGATTATACAAAAGTCATTCCGAAAGAAAGGGACTTCATAGCCTCTTCCCCAAAAATTCGGGATATAAATTATATTTTGCATGTAAATATCTTTCATATACGATATTTTAAACCAAATCGTTATTACAGCCATTTCTTAGAGAATCAAAAATTTCCAAAAATCACCATTTAAAGAGCAGTTTGAGGTGGGGGATTCTGTTAAAAATCTCCGTTTGGCATTTTTGGAAGATATTAGATCTAAACACCAGGTTTGGTATTTATTCGACTTTTCGTTTTTGAGTTATGCTGTTCACAGACAGACACGTACATGGACAGGATGTGATATCTCGGTATGAATTTTTTGGTAGAATGCCATACATCTCCTACTCACTTTACGTTCGTGTTCTGTTCATCATTCTACATTCTGAATTCAATGTATTCAAAATCCACCAACTTACTATAGTGTTTTATTAAATTACATCCATAAAAATAGTAATACGTTTCGTTGTTCTCTCATGATTATAAAACTAAACGCTCTGACTTTATATGTGTAATTGAATTGCCATCTACAAACCTTGATCCAAGTTTATACAATATGATAATAAAGAAGAATACAAATTTTCAGCAGTTTAACATTTATAAATTCAAAATTAGAATTAAAACATTATCAACAAAAAGTTATGCATTCTATAATTAAATCAAATTAAAATTGAATATTACCTAATTTTAACCGAAAATTATACGTAGTAGTCATTTAATATAATTTCTATATGTTTCACTTAAATTGTTACTCATAACTGTAATTAATTCTATATACTTATGCTGCAGAACTTTATATTAGTTTATAGTATATAATTAGTTTGTATGATAATTCGTTCTTGAAACATACGCGTTTGTACTTAGTTTATTTGAGGAATCCACCCTTGAACACGAGATTTTCTCATCCAGGGGTGATGTTAGAATTCATTCACCTATTATAGTTTTCTGCTGTAAATATCTGATAGCAATAAACAAATAAACAAATATCTTCATTTAAGTATTGACACATCAGTTCGGTGTCTATCTTAATGTAAAATAATATAAATTAGGTAACGAAAAGAGAAAAAAAAATAACTAAGGGGCGGATCAGAGTGACCGTTTTTATGAAGTTAACTTACCTTGTAGCATACTCTGTTTATGTTGAAGCAGAGAGAGTGAATCCAGATGTAAACAACGGGCGCATGCCTGCAGTGCTCCTATAGGCCGTATCAAAAGAACATGCGGAGAAAGTGAACGTTCTCCATCTCTCACTTAAACAAAAGCTATATCGTCAGAAACTCCTTTCGATATTGCAAGAGGTAAATAGGTGCATACGAATAACATACTTATATCACTTTTTGATAAATTTCTTACTCTGCGAAGCGGAATACCATGTCTACTACGGTATATTTCTTTACCCATCGTCTGTACTTAGGGGACACATGCCAAGACGTTATGCTCTCTGCATCAGTAACTTGAAATCATGGACCAAGTCACTCTAATCCACCCTCTCTACTTATTACAACAAATGCCCAATTTTAATTTTACAATATACATATCAGAGAAATGAATAATCATCAAATTTAATATGAAATAATAAGTATTTGATAGATTATTCTTAATGTAGCAATTTGTAGTATCTGTTACATAGGTCGCTGCAGTATCCCTTAATTTAGCAGATGTGATCTATGGGCTTTGTCTTTCTCTTCCATTACTGATTATTTCTCGCGTACCACTTGTTGGGAACCAAAGAGCTAGTAACCTGGACTCGGATCTAGTTTTACTGTCTTTGGCTTCACATTTTCCAAAATAGCTCGTGTAACTGCTCTTCTCTTGAAGCGGAAACAAGCCCAAAGTCTTTAAGGGTAATATAGAAAGTGGAAGCATTTTGACTTAACAAAGAAAACATAATCGTTACGAGAAGGATGTAGTTTCTTCCCAACTCTGTAGGTGGCTCTGTCTTGGTGGGGTCAGAGATATCACATAGCCCACTCGCATGTACTCAGCTGGATGCCGTTAATTTACATGGTCCAAATTATGCTTTGTCACAGGCAGCTATTGTGGAGACCGTATCAGCCATTTTCTCAATGACGGGGGTCCATCAGGATGTGAAAACTGAGAATCATGATATAAGAGGATTTATTTTTTATCCCTTTTGTATAAGTATTTCAAAATTCAAAGCAATAACAAAGAATATCACGGAAATGATTAACCCCCTAAAATTTTTATTTAGTATAAATTTTTGTTCTTTAGCGGGATTAACATTTTTTATGCAGTAAGATTTTGTCTTATCTCTTATGGTTTACCAGTTATACAAAACTCATCCAAAATGAAGGCTTCACAGACTATTTCCAGAAAATTCAAGATTCATTTTATTTGTAATGAAGATACCTTAAACATATAGTATTTTAATTAGTCATTTTGAGAAAATCTATACGAAAAAAAGTCTATGTAAAGGGTAGTTCGGGTGGGGGATTTTCTTGGAAATCTTCGTATACATCTTTGGGGGATACTGAACTTAATAGTAAGTTTGGTATTATCGGATTCTTCGTTTCTGAGTTATGCTGTTTACATACACACCTTTTTCTAAAAATGTTATGTGTTACATTTACATGGCTTTCTCTACTGTTCTACAAACTATTCTTATAAAAGCTTGTACTTCTAATCTAAATCTTGTTAATAGAGATTAAATATGCACTTACATATCTCGTTCTATGTATAAGAATACAGTAGATGTAAGCAATAGTGAGATTTTTAAAGAGTGTGTCGCTATGTAATGGCTTTGAAATGCCATGCTTTTTGTATGACTACGAGAAAAACTCTGATGTTATATTCACATGACTTTCTCTATCCTCTATCGTTTATTAGTGGGTATACAAACTATTCCTACTAAAGTTTATTTTCCTATCTGCTTCATTTTAATCCAAAAAACATTTGCAGAAATAGCTACATTACACATTTCGTTATGAATATAAAGGTAACAGCGGTAGGCAAAATATTTAAGAACTGCAAGCTATATGCTGGCCATAAAATTCCATACTGTTTCCATGCAATTGCGAGAAACAACTGAATGTTGAAAGGGTTTTAAAGAATGGCCAAGTAATGAACAATTCGAACCATTAATAACGGATATCTCGGAAATGGCTGATGTTATTGAAAATAAATTGTGTGTTTTAAAAGAGGTCTACAGGGTGATTTTGCAGAACTGATACATTTATTTCTTTAATTGTTACAAAACGAGTTATACTAGCGACAACTTATTATACCTGAAATGCAGAGGAATTTTGGGGGATTATTTATCTCTATAGCAAATGTTGAAAATGTCGTCCATCCTGCATAAGGCACGACTCAACACGTCGTTCCATGTTACTGGCCACTCGTTGGAGGATTCTGTTGTCAATAGCTTGAATCTCCTGTGTAATGTTGCGCCTTCAGATCGTCCAATGTCTGGGGACGTGTGGCATAAACCCTGTCTTTTAAGTAACCCCATAGAAAGAAGTCCGGCGATGTCAAATCCAGAGATCTCGGTGGCCACAGGTTCTTGGAAATTATCCGGTTGTCAAAGAAACTTGGAATTAGTGTCATGGATTAATTTGATGTATGGCATGTAGCGTCGTCCTGCTGAAAATATCCTTGACTCAGCTCTACATCAGCTCAGCAACACCCATGAAAATCCGCCGTTACTCTGCAGTGTTCACATTGTTTTACAAAAAAAATGGTCCCACTATTCTCTGTGAGATATTACACACCAAACTGCGATTTTAACACGTGGATTTTCGCTGGCCCAATAGCGTGAGTGATTTGAGTTCACATAGCCGGATAAATGGAATCATGCTTCATCTGTGAACCATGTGATGGACAATATGGCAGGATTTGCACAACGAACGCCTGAAACCAACGACAATAATTCAGTCGTCTATCCTTATCTGGTTCCTGTAACTGATGGACAACTGTAATCTATAAGGCTTTAGGCCTGCACTTTATACAGCTCTCTGACACACTGAGTAGCCATATCCTGTCTCTTGCGACAAACGCCTTAATGATTTTTTGGGTGACTGATCCAGTCGTACTCTTACGTCAACAACAACCGTGGGAAGCCTAGTTGAACGAGTTTTGCCTTTTTTACTCACCAGAGATCAAATTGTTTCCAATTTGTTTACCAGTGCCAGTAATGTGTTTCTTTGGGGAGGATTCCGCACACCAAATTCGCTCTGGTATGCCCTTTGAGTAGCTGTAATTGAATTCGTAATCCAGTATTGCTTTGCAAGGAAGAGTCGTTCATTTAATGTGTACTCCATTTTCACGTTGACTAGAACAAAATCTCAAAAACAGTTGCCGACAGTAAAACTAACAATTACGAATAAAACATGAACATCTGCGCATCTAATGACAGGCAATCGAAACTCCAGAACATTCTGCTTAATTTGGTGCTAAAATTGGAGTGTTGAGTGAATTTCGAACCGACTAATTAAATAAATGTGTCAGTTCTTCATAAACCACCCTGCACATTTCTTGTTAGTACATTTTCTTCTATCGCTTAACGTTTGCTAGTTAAAGATTATACAAAAGTTCTTCCGAATAAACAAAACTTCAAAGGCTGCTCTCAGAAAATTCAAGATTTACATGACAATAAAATGTATAAGTCATTAGCTATGCTATTTTAATCAAAATCGTTAGAGCCATTTTTTAGAAAATCAAAATTTTCAAAAAGTGTTGTCTGTAAAGGGTAGTTTGGGTTGGGGATTTTCTTTAAAATCTTCTTGTCGCATCTTCAGAAGGTTCTGAACCTAAGTACCAAGTTTGCAGTTTATTCGAATTTTCGGTTTTGAATTATACCGTTCACAGACACACACACACACACACACACACACACACACACACACGGATATTTTTCTAAAAATCCTTTTGGTTATTCAGGGACCTCATAACGTGTATTTCCGGTGAAATCTAGGTATTGAATTTTCGGGCGGAATGCAATACCTTCTCTACCTACTATGTAGATGATGGAGGAAGTAAAAAACTAATAAGACCTCCCGAACTGAGAAAATATTTGAAATTTTGAAAATCTATTTGAAAATTCAAAATAATAAGAAATATTTTGGAAATGGTTAACTCCACAAAAATGTGTAGACATAAATTGTGTGCTTTAACGAGATCTACACCTTTTGTGTAGTAACACTTTGTCTATCGCTTACGGTTTAGCAATTATCTATACAAAAGTCATTCAGAATGAAGAAGACTTCACAGATTATTCCCAGAAATTTAAAGATATAAATTTATTTGTGATGAAAGTGGCTTAAACATATTGTGGCGATTATAATGTGGATATTCCTCATATCAATTTATCCCATAGACCCTTCTCGGCGTTTCTTGTGCTACCCCCGGCCCGTACTGACAGCCTGTCTTCGGCGTCCCTTTTGCTTCTCATTTGGTCTTCTGTGCTAAAATTGATTCTCACCCTTATAATTTTTCCGGAGCTTGTTGTGGTGATCCGTGTGCCTGGTGTAGCTGCCTCTGCATCTACCCCTTCTGGAAGCCTCGCTTCTTCTTTTTCGGCTTTCTTTCTTCTCATTCTTTTGGCACTTGTTTATAAAAATTTTAAGTTTTGGTTACAGATGTTCCGACTCCGTCGGCATACGGGATCTTCAATCAATCGGTCAACCCCGGTCCCCAGCCCGGAAACGCCTGGTTGTGGTTACGTCCGTCTCTTCAGCAACCCCTCGAGTCCAACCCTCTATGTAACCTGCTACAGCTGCTACTCTGGTCACCGCCTGTAGACGTCATTTATCTAATAAGGTTTTTGTTTTTTACTTTCTTTACTACATATAGTAAGTAGGGGAAGTATTGTATTCCACCCAAAAATTCGATACCGAGATTTCACCGGAAATATATGTTTTGAGGCCCCCTAAATCCAAAAAAAGCATTTTTGGAAACATGCCCTTGTGTGTGTCTGTCCATGTGTCTGTGAACAGCATAACTCAGAAACGAACAGTCGGATAAACTCCAAACTTGGTATTTAGGTTCCGTATCTTCTAGAGATGCGAGAAGAAGGTTTTCAAGAAAATCCCCCCAACCCAGATTACCCTATACATGGAACAGTTTTCGAAAATTTTTATTTTCTCAGAAATGGCTCTAACGATTTTGATTAACATATCATATATTTAAGATACTTTCATGATAAATAAAATGTATATCTTGAATTTTCTGGAAATGTCTCCAAAAGTATTCTTCATTGTGAACGACTTTTGTATAACTGGTAAACCATAACAGATACACAAAATTTTACTATACAAAATATGTAGATCGCGTTAAAATACACAATTTATATTATATACATTTTTGTTGTTGAGTGAACTATTTTCGAGATATTGCTTGTTATTCCCTTAAATTTTCCAATACTTATACCTTTTCTCCAATGGGAATTCGTTATTCATTTTTTATGTCCTGGACATACAAAGACAATGGAATGCGCCACATAGCAACCAGCTCTTAAAAGATTTGACTGTAGCTTAAAGCCTACCATTATCCCCATGCACCTACAAGAAAATTAGCAATAAGATTAACATCTCGATTAACATGAAGCATACGGAGAACAAGCGTTTGTAAAAATAGTTTGTACAAGAGTAGAGAAAGTCATGTGAGTGTAACACATCAGATGTTTTTAATTTTTAAAGGCATAACAGGGAAAAAACAGAGCTAAAATAGCAAGCAAGTACACAGATTGTACACCCCGCAAGTTATGTTTGACTACTTTTTGGAATTTATTTACGTGGCTTTGCATCCCTCACACACCTGTCACTTCTATAGGGTTATGATTTGTATGTGTTAAGACCTATCTGATCTTAGGTATTTTTCTCTTCTTGAGTAGGTTATTATGTTTTTTCTAGGTTTAACGTGTGATCTATCAGACCTTTTTTTTTTGCGCACGTGAGAAGGCTTACAGCCCCTGCGTATTGTTTGTTCAGAACGCTGTAATGTTGAACTTTTGTCCAGAGTGTCAAACCTAACGGTCTCTGATGATTGTATTTGTTGTTGTATTAAGCTTTATGATGATGTTGAATACGCGTGTACTTGTAGTGTTCAAGGAAATGATGCTACGTTTTTTTGTTTTTGTTTTTTGTTTTTTTTTGTTTGTTTTTTTCAGTTCACTCAAGTTAAAACCACAGGTATGATAGACCCATAGGTTTTGTGACCAGGGTAGGGTGTGTGATCCTGTGTTTACTCAATAATTTAGTTTTATATGTGAAGTATTACACAAAGATATACTATGCTCATATCAAATAACGCTCAATAATATCAATAACGTTCAAATATGTTTTATTGTTAATGGAAGTCAACATGGATTTGTAATAATTTGGGATAGCATCTCTTATTATTCATATGTTCTGGCATTATGATTCACTTTCTGTATGCTACCTCCATCTTTTTTTTTGGCACAATTTGATTGCACAACTGTAGACTATAACTTTATGCCACTTAAGTGAAAACAGATAGCTCGTGTATTTTATTATGTAACTTATGACTCAGCAACCATTTCTGTGCTACAATTGGTTTAGGTTAATCAGAGAGCATGATCGACTCTTGTCTTTTTGTTGTCCTCTTCAAAATCTGTGTTTCTCTATCATGTTTTTCTCTCTCGCATTTTAACAAGGCTAAACTGCCAACTTTCTCCCTATGCCGCACGGGTTTTCGCTGACACTGGATCCATCCACTTCAGGTGTCTCGAAGACATATCTGGAAGCCGCTTCTGCACTGTTTTCGTCTTCGCGTCATACGCTGAGAGGACTTTTTCCCTCCCTTCATTGTTGGGCGCGATGGTATGTGTGCGCTCAGTGGCCGTCGTCAACGGAGTGTGGGCCTCTGTGGTGAGCTTAGGCCCGTACAATGTGCTCAAAGACTTATCATGTCTACCTCCTCTACATATTCCTGCCTGCACAGACACTTCAGTTATTACGCCTTTTTTTTTATTCACATGTTGCGAATAAATTGTACCTCAGTAACGTTGCCTCAAGATTTATCTTATGTTATACACAGTGCCTCCACGATGGACAGTGGCTGTAGCAGAAGCAACAAACTTAGTCTCCCCTGATCACACAGGACGTTGCCAGTGTATTTACGTGTGCTCCTCAGGATATGTGCTTATTGTAACAGCGACTAGATTGTTGTCACTTTATGTCATTGCGAGTACTACTGTGTTCATTTGTGTTCTTACTTTCTTTTTTTTCTCCCCCTTTTCCTTCCCATACGTGAAAGCTGTTCCTCCCCCCCCCACGCTCCCGTCAAGGTTCTGTCCTATTCTCAGTTATCCGTTCTATTCGGCCGATCATATATAACGTCAGTATAATTTTGTATTGTTATTTTTTTCTCCTCCCAGATTGGGTCCCTTTTTTGTATTATTTCTTTTAGTAGGTTTTATCACAGCTGTGGACAGCTGGTTTTTTTCTGACGCGGTAGAGATTGTGATCGTTGTACTTTTATTTTAACAGACTGTATAAAATGGTTTTATAAAAGTTGGAGATATTCAGGACAAACTTTGTTTAAGTAACTCCAGCAAATTGGCTTTAGATTTCTTGTCAGTCATTTTCTGGATGTTAAGTAAGCAGAGACACGCGGTGTCTTAGGTGACACGCAGTTTAGAATAAAAGATCACTTCATGTCCGATACATGGGTGAGTTAAATAATTTCTGCTGGCATATGCTACGTCAGTTACTAGCAAGGCACTAATCAGCACTTTGTCGGGTACTTAAACTTAGGCATTTTTGACAGCTCTCTCTCGACCAATTATGTGCCTAACCGGACTCTGTATGGGTCAGTTTTTTAAATTCATTTAGTGTTATGTTAGTTTGTAATCCCTACGTAGGCGCCAGGCCCGACGAAGATGCAGCGCGGGACTTCCTCTACCACACAGGTAAATCCGCTAGCTGTTTAATTCTTAATTTTTGAAATGTAGTTTGCGTTGTACCAGAGATATTAAGATTAGAACGACTGGGAACTTAAGGTTACATGTCCTATAATGGCACCCTTTCACCACCCTTGCTGCTACAACCTGTAACCCTCTTGAGGCCATTCTGTGCTACGTTCCCCCATCCATTACGTGACGTCTGGTGAGGGCGCTGATGACGTCGTCGCCGGGCTTACGTCACATCATTAAAACATGGTATTTTAATGAAAATGTTGAAAAGATGTGTTTGAGAAAATGTTTTTGAGAAAATAAAAAAAAGTCGAAAAATATTCCATGTAAACCATAATTTGGTTTGGGGATTTTCTTTAAAATCTTCGTGTTGCATCCTTTAACGAACTTTTCGTTTTTGAATTATGCTGTTTACAGCACACACACACAGATACACACGGGTTCTTTCCTAAAAATCTAATGTGTTACATTCGCATTATTTTCTGTGCCCTCTGCTTATTAGTGGTATACAAAATATTCTTACGAAAGTTTATTATCCTATCTATTTAATTTTAATTGAGATAAACCTTTCCAAAAACAGTTGCATTACAGATTTCGTTACAGATATATAGGGAGTGATTCAAATTTTTTAGAATTGGATGCTATACGCTGGCCTTAAAATGCCATAGGTACTCTTACCGTGACATCGCAAAAAAATGGAATTTAAAACAATGGCTGAGTATTAAACAATTCGAACGATTAATAACGGATATCTCAGAAATGGCTGATGCCACAAAAAAGTTATTTAAATTAAATTGTGTGTTTAAAAGAAATCTGCATTTATCGTGTAATCATTTTCGTCTATAGCTTAACGTTTACCAGTTATACTAAATTATATTCCTTACGAATGAGGAAGACTTCACAAATATCTGAAATTACAATATACATTTTATTTGTCGTGTAAATATCTTTAATATATGGTATTTTAATCAAAATGGTTAGATTAAAACAATTATTATTAAAATTCTTAAAACAAAAAGGGCTTTTTGGCCGTGGTCTAAACGATAAAACATCGCCTGACATTCCGGCGGGCATCTTCAGAGGACACACTGAGCGGCTTCTGTCACCAAACTGTTCAATATTCAGCAGCCATTCTGTATTTATAGTCGGGACAGTACAACGCGCACTAAACTGATTGGATGACGGCTAGATATTGCGTTACCGGCCCTGGAATTTCGCAATTAGAGCGGAGTATTTTTGTGGTTTAGTATGCAATTTCTACAATGCCAGTAACCAGGCTTTATGCAATCGAGTTAATTCTTCTTTTTTATTGAAGTTGTTACGAGGGTTAAAAATTTCTATGGCCTCACGATATAGCCTGGCATGATAGTAAGGTGTTTTGTTGAGCACTTCCGTCTAGTGAAACGTCAGGCGATGTTTTGTCGTTTGGACTATGGACAAAAAGCCCAGTTTGTTTTAAGAATTTTAATAATAATTCTCATAATTTTGACGCTAAGTGTATTTTTTTATTTTAGAAAATAAAAAATTTGTTTAAGTTGTTTTACGTAAAGGGTAATTTGAGGATGGGGATTTTCTTGAAAATTATTGTGTCGCATCTGTGGAAGTTTGGTATTTATCCGAGTTTTCGTTTTCAGTTATGCTGTCCACAGACAGACACACAAACACAGACATTTTTTAAAAATGCTTTTCTTGGATTCGAGGGGCCTCAAAACATGAATTTCCGGTGAAATCTTGGTACTGTATTTTTGGGTGGAATGCAATACTTTCTCTACCTACTACATACGTGGTAGAGAAAGTAAAAATGCTTTGTTGTTGTTCTGGGTCTCAAAACGTATATCTCTGGTGAAATCTCGACATCGAAGTTTTGGGTGGAATGCAATACTTCCTTTGCTTAGTACTATAAGTTGAGGCAGTATTTTTAACACTTAAATAATTTCAGTCTAATTGTATAATATGTAACTTCAATAACAGCCCGCCTTGAAGCAATATGTGTATGTAATAATTTGTAAAATGTATGTAACAGTCATTGCATATGCTTACATTATTGTAAGCATGTTCAATAATGTTATATGAATATATTACGTAATTTAATAATGTAGGAGCTGTGAGAATAATAAGTTAAAAGTTGCTAACAATGAGGTAACCTTGAGGCAATAATGAGTTTGAGAGTTTAATGTTACTTGTGATTCTTGTAAAATATGATGTGAATTTAGTGACAGTTTATAAAATAGCCAATCAACAACCGGAGGGGTTTTTAGTTAAATGAAGGTATTCTATTGGAGTAGGGTTAGCCAATCAGTGACTTGAAATACAGAAATTTACAAGTTTAGACGGTTGAAATCTATTCAGTTGCCTGCAGAGTGTGCTCATAACTGGATGCGTTGATTGTGGTTTCTTGAGAGATTTAATACGTATTCGTGTGAGACGAAAATATTTTACGTATTAAAAATGCAAATGTTAAATAAAAGAATCTCGCAGCTCTCGATATCAGTGAAGTGTTATTTTAATCGTTTCAAGGATTAATAACAAGGAGTGAATTAAAACTTAAAATCTGTGTAAGCCTACATTCTTGTCGTATCACGCCCTGCCAAGACTTCCATGTCTCTAACAATAATACTGACGCAGCCGAGGCAAACATAAATATTTAATACTTAAAGAAACAATCAAATTACAAAGTTAATTTTTTTAAACTTGGGGCAAAGGCTACCGGAAACTGTTTACTATACGTGCGGTTGCAACTACTACAAGTTCGGCTCCCCAACAGTTGAAATACGATACAACTCCTTCAATACAAACTACTTCAAACTGACTTTCAATACGTAGCAGCAACTACCTACCTCAAATTGACGTCCATACGTGGTGCAAACAACGTAAAGAAAACCACTTCCTCAAGTTGGCGCCCATACGTGGGGCAAATAATAACAATTCAACAACATCATCCAAGGGACAACAATACAAGTTTCTTCAAAGTACGCAGTAACGAAAGTAAAAAGCTAAATACATTGTATACAATAAGGCAATGAAATCGAAGAATCTAATAACATAAAATTACTTGGCCTTGTTATTCATCATGTAAACATAATTGATTATATCTTACCCGAACTGAGCTCTGCCTGTTTTGCAATAAGAATATTAATTCATTTTACAATTAAGAACATTGTGCTTACTTCCATTCTTTAATGATTTATGGAATCATGCTCTGGGGAAACACAGTAGCTGCCCCCCCCAAAAAAAAAAGAATCTTGTAAAACACTAATGTGAATAATGGCAGGTGGAAACCCAACACATTGTAAATCACTATTCTAAACTCTGTAGTTGTACCAATAGCTTACGAGTACATTTTATCTGAAGTGTTCACAACAAATTCAGATATCCACAGCAAAGAAAGCAAGTAGTAGCAGGCTTGCACAGGCCAAGTAACAATTTACAGGTGTTTCATAAAGGATGTTTACTACAATGTAAAATGCTACCTATAGTATCATGTAATTCGCTTCCATTTATAAAGGAATGCATACTAATATAAAAACCTGATATGTTACATTCACAAGAATTATTTACTTATTTTTAATCCACTTAAAGGTTTGCAGTTACAGGTACAAGGCGGATGCAGTAGCCTGAAGCGATAGTCAAATCTTTAAAACATGGGTCACTTCATGTACTAGTCGGCCACGAATGCGCTTGAAGGAGGACGCCCTGTATTTAGTTGACAATTAAGGCTAGGGATCAGAGGGGAGTGGGAAGGGGTAAGGCGATAGGGGAATGTATAGCCGCACAATGAAAACAGTACGAGGCTTCAGCCTCGCTAGTAAATGTAACTCGAAACTACGGATGTTTCCTTTACCTGACTATCCTTTTGATGCCCACCCACTTAGTTCGTAACCGTTTAGTTCCTCTTCCCACCACATGCACTCATATTGTGGGCTAGTAATTCAATTCTTTACTACCACGAGAAAAAAAAACGACTAGCGGCATAGCAACCGAAAAAATTATTTGATGATTCAAATCAAAAACAATTGGTAAATACCACAAAAATCTACATTAATTATTTATATGTTTTAACGAAGTTTACACGTTTTTGTGTCGTAAAGTTTTATATCTTTCTTATGGTCTACCAGTTGTGTAAAATTATACCTACAAAATTCATTTAGAATGAAGAGGATTTCGCAGGTTATGCACAGAACATTCAAAATTCATATTTTAATTTGTCATGCAAATATCTTAACCATAGGCTATACTCATTTTTGGGGAAAAACAAAGAAAATGAAAGATGAGTGGAGGATTTTCTTGCAAATCGTCGCATCCTTGAAAGACGTTGACCTAAGTTGAAAGTTTGATATGTACCCCACTTTTCGTTTTTGAGTTTTGTTGTTCATATTTATACTTACACGTAGACGCACAAAGACCTTTTTCTCAAATTGTTGTTTTTGATTCAGAGAGACCACAAAACATACATATTCCGGGGTATATCGATATTGAATATTTAAGTGTAATAAAATACTTTCTTTACTTAGTTAAGGGCCAGAGAAAGAATAAGTTCAGGTTGGCATTAAAAGGACACTCCCACCTTCTGTACAGAGAAGGATTGGTTTCATACAAATACAATTCTAACGATCTATCTCCATGAAGTTAATTTTATTTTGTAATGCACCAAAAGTAGCTACCTTTTTTTTTTGCATATTTAGTGTAAATAACCTAAGTTACTAGCAATATCTAACTTGATTTTCAAGTTGGTATATTAATGCAAGTTATGCGGTAAAAATTATCATCTCTGACAAACTCTACATTAGAGTTAGAATCTGTAATGCGCACTCTGTGACTATTCCAACAAAATTGCCTTGTGTATGTAATTTCTGACGTAATCTACATCCTAAAATTAGACGAACTCGTCTAGAGTTCCATTTCTTCTTCGTTTTTCCATTTCCTCTTCATTCTGATTCAATTTTATATAATTTTGCCTATAACTATAAGAGGTAAACTAAATCTTACTACGGAAAAACCGTAGATTTCGTTAAAACACAATTTATGACTACTTTCCATGATATATGTTGCTATTGGTTTGAATTTTCAAATGCACTATGTACTTTATCGTAACCATCAGTGCTAAATTACCATTCTGTTGTTTCTTGTAATCAAGCAAAGAGTGAAATTTCAATGCCAGCATATAGCGACCAGCTTTTTAAAGATCTAACTATCGCACTATTCCCCTTGAACCTACAACGAAAATTTTAACGTGCATTGAAATCATTTCTGCAAACGTTCATCTCAATTAACGTGAAGTAACAATAGCTTGTGAAAAAGAATGTATGCAATACACCAGGTTTTAGAAACAGAACGCTACCTACATTGTCCTTCTGTCCGAATTGCGAAAATATTTGAAAAATCTTTAGCTTACACTGTTCGTAAACTGGAAATGAACACTGACCAAGCGATTTCAGATAGTTAGAGCTCTGGTGGATAATTTTAACCGCCCCCCTCCTTTTTCAGTTCCTCCCAAACATACAATTTCACAAATTCAAGCTTATTTATTATTATTCTTAAACCAGCACATTATGCAATTAAATACTAAGGTTTTTTAAAGACACAGGCTCTTTGTTGTTTTACTTTCTCTAGCACCTATATAGGTAGTAGGTAGAGAATGTATTGCATAAAAGAAAAGAGATTTGATACCTAGATTTCACCGAAATACATGTTTTGAAGCCTCTTAAATTTTTTTTATAAAAAAGCCTTTTTACAGAAATGCACAGATAACTCAAAAACGCAAATTGGATCAACACCAAACTTGGTATTTAGGTTCAGTACCATCCAGAAATGCGACACGAAGATGTTAAGAAAATCCCCACCACAAACTACCCTTTACATACAATACTTTTTCGAAACCTTTTATTTTCTAAAAAATGACTCTAACATTTTGATTAAAATAACATATATTAAAGACATTTGCATGACAAATAAAATGTATATCTTGATTTTCTGGAAATAGTTCTGAAGTTCTCTTCATTCGGAAATTTTGTATAATCTTGTATAACTGGTAAATGTTAAGCGACAGACGAAAACTACTACACAAAAATTGTAGATCGCTTTAAAACACACAATTTATTCCAAATAACTTTTTTGTGGCCTAAGCCATTCCTGATATATCCGTTATTAATGCTTCGAATTGCTCATTACTTGGTCATTCTTTTAAATTTAAAGTGCTGTTAACGTTCAGTTGTTTCTCGCAACTGCATTGAAACTATGGAATTTTAAGGCCGTCGCTGTTCCCTTTGTATCTATAACGAAATGTATAATGTAGATATTTCTGCAGAGGTTTATTTCGATTAAAATGAAGTAGATAGAAAAATAAGCTTTAGTAAGATTAGTTTGTATATACTAATAAACGATAGAGGGTAGAGAAAGTCATGTGAATTTGGCACATCAGATTTTTTTCTTATTTAATACATGGTTGTTGCAGTTTGATATTACTGTTATAACTTCAAAAAACAGAAACAACAAAACCAACAAAAAAAAATATTTTACCAAACAAGCTATTTTGTTTTATGCAAACGTTTTCAAAATCAATAACGTAGAAGTTATTTACTGCTATTTATTTTAAACACTTCCACACCTTAAAAATAGAACAAGTTATGTGATACAAATCAAAACATAGAATTAATTTATAATATACAGTATGAAGCTAAAATATAAAATAAAGTATACAAATTGTTCTTAAAAGTATGTAGAGAAAATATTAATAATCTTTTAACAGCAAAAACTGCAAGTAATATAGGAATGTTGATTTGAATCAAGCTTGGGTTTTAAATTGTAGGATTTGCAAAGTATTTTTGAAAATTAAATCATTACGGCACATTAAAAAACTTATTTTTCCCGTCCCCCAATTTTTTCTTCTTCTAATTTTTCGCACCTCAAATTCTCCCCTCTCTCAAAAAGTGGCGCTCTGGGCAAACGCTCAGTTGGCCCGTTTGTAAATCGGACATGGCTCTGACACAAAAATAACAGGTGGTGTGTTACAAACTTTGCAGCATTTGAAAGTCAGCCTCGTGAAATCAACTGTGTTTACTTGCTGGTTTCTACTTAAAGTATGGGAAGAGTAACCTCATCATTATGTGACGTCTCTATCTTTATGGGGCTGGAGAAGTGGCAGCCCGAAGTGGATCAAGAAGTTCATTTGCATTTCCCAAGGAGGACGCTAGCAATAATGAAATTCCAGTTGTCTTCCATTACGATAAAGCTACTCTTCCCTACAGGGCAAACGAACCGTCAAATTTCGCAGGCGCAACGTCGGTCGGTGGGAGTGTGTAACACCCACAGTGACCAATGGCGTCACGGAATATGTAGATAATTTCACACATGAGGCGGCAACTGTTGTCTCTCACAATTGCGTGCATTGTCACGGTGGCCTACTCCGCGCACGCGCATCACATTACCATATCCCTCTCCAGTAATTAGCACTCTACAGCCTTCGTTCGGGTCGGTCACGGCGCAACTAGTGCCTACAGTGTCAGTCAAAATGTAAGGCCACTCCTAGAAAAAGGATTTTTGTTGAAACTAAACTGCAGGAAACATTTTGAAAGATTTAATAACCCCTCATTCTTAGCGCAACGCAAATTATTTGTACCTACAATCCTTATTTTTTCTATCTACTTTGTGTTAATTGTTAACAACTATTTTCCAAATGGTTTCAATATGTTTTTTATACGTGGGAAGGCACATAGATATATACGCCTGGGGCTACAGTCTACGGTTAAAAATCAAGTCAAATAATAGTAATGATGATGATGATGATAATAATAATAATAATAATAATAATAATAATAATAATGAGAGAACTCTATATTCAAAGGAAAACAAAGAAACGTCTCTAAGTACTTGGCGCAGTCCTACATTGGTTCATTCGCAATCAAAAAATAAATAAATAATAACAATAGCATATAACAAAAGAGCGGAAATAACATTTTAACTATTGCTTAAAATATCGACAACTCAAAGGAATAACACAATATGTCCCCCCCCCAAAATGAATACCAACATTACATATTTTAATGAGTTCTACTTTTTTATTGAGTAAGTTTTCTTCTAATGGTTTCCCAGCTGTAAAATCTAATGAGAATGAAGAGGATTCCCAGGTTGGGACACACGTTTAACCCATCTCACTGTATTGTTCTTTGGTTTGCCTCCCGGCTAAGGAGCTGCTTGCTATTCTATTAGCACTGCGTGGCCGTAAAGTCCGACCACTCCCATTAAGCGAAGTTAGAAGAAGAGTGTAGGGGAATCACACCTAGGATCACAAAATGCATGCCTGTACTATCGCAATCATGTAATATATTAATTAAAATCATTAGAACCGTTTTTATGAAAATAAGAAATAACAAGTGAAATTTATTAGAGGTGGGAGGAATTTCGTGAAAAGTTCCGCCTTTGTTTTTGAAAGATACTATAGATTAACTATGTTTAGTATTTGCTAGATTAAATTGTGCTGCTAACAAACACACACACACACATACACACCACAGAAAATAAAAAATATAAAACCTTACACACATATAATTTACATTGCTATATAAAATTGATCAAATATATAGATCATAAGTAATTTTATCAACAGTAAGCTACTAGAGGTTTAGATCTTATTGATAAATCAGCAAATGCAACATGAGCAGATTTTTATTTAGAGGAAACCAAAACTCGGGACGGACATAATTGATAGATAGGTACAATGCTATGAAATATACAAATGCTAGAAATGTGATAAAAACAAACAAATGCTAAGGAGGCCTTAAAAATTGTGGGGATAAACAGCCGTGATATGCTGAAAAACAGTTTGTTGTACCGTTTTATTGGCCAGCCAGTATGACGTAGTAAGAGTGAAATAGTCAAAGAAAAAAACTTCAAATAAAAATATCAGAAAATTGGGCTTATTTTAAGAATGAACAACTTTATTTTTTAGCATAGATTTATTAGACAGGTTTTATCTTTCAGCATTTTCTGTGTCATATTCTTAGAAATAATTGTGTAAATGTTATTTCCTTAATGGTCTCTGAGAAAAGGCCAATAATACACAAGCATCTAAAACAGCAATACTGTTGCTCTAACAGTTACAACTAGAGCTAATCGCTTCTAATTGGACTGCGACAAAAAGCAACCTGCGCAACCTCTTCAACCTCGTAACTCCTCTTAAAAATAGATTAGCTATGAACAAAAGTAGATAATAAAATAAAGTGTTTTGTTTTATCTGACCATGAACTTACAATCTAATATGGTCTTACGCCCTAGCTTCCCTGACATTCTTAGGCCTTTGTACAGAGTTATACGAGGGTGAGTCAATACATAAGTGGCAAAAGTCAGTTTAAACATACTTAATTCCACATGTGTATTTTGCCAGCAGATAGCAGCATATGTATGCTTGTCATAGTGAGTGCACGACATCACGTGGATATCTGGTCAGTCAGTGGCAGTCAGAAGATGACAGGTATGTTGCAGGAGTGTACACGAGAAGAACAGCGTACGGTTGTGCGTTTTTGTGGGCAAAAGGACTGTCCACGGCGAAATGTGTTCCGTGTATGGTGATAACTGTATATCACGGAAAACTGTGTTCAATTGGATCCAGAAGTTCAACATGGGAAGACGAAGCATCAGAGATCAGAAGCGTCCTGGTTGTCCTGCGGAGGTATCAATAGTATGACGCCTTGAGTGTCCCAAAACACGGTGGGCTAAACCTTGCGGTTTGATGGAATCGTCTTGTCCTCTTTGTCGGTCTAAAAAGGAGTTCATTTCCTCAAAATTAGATGCTGTGTAAATGAAATATAAACTATTCTAAGACCTTTTCCGTCTGTTTTTGTCTATTATCACGGACAGCCTCTCAATGAGTGCGATCCGCTCATAATCTGCTGATAAGCAAGAGGAGTAGTACACCCGTAGCTCAGTAGAGCAACTGTCTGCTGTGCAAAAGGTCCCGGCTCGATTCCAGGCTGGGATGGGAATTTTTCTCTAGCCCAGGTTATTCCCTACCCTCATCAGAGTCTGGAAATGTGTATGAGAGTGTCAATGTGTGTGCGTGATATAATCACTAAATCCCTAAGCTTACCAGAAATTTAACCACAAGCGAATACGAGTTAACACCATTGCCTATAGGCAATAATATGTTTCAGAGGAAAGGCCACCGATAAGTCCATTGTAGTTAAAGCCGGGGTATAAATGGAACTAGAAAAATAAAAAAGAAAATACTCACGCTTGTTCGCCAGTTCCCCAATGACAAAGTTTATTTAGAATTGTCCCGTGAGTTCTGCAAGTCTTTTAACGCACGAAGGGATACCTACACACTTGAAATACGGTGCGGTTGGACCACTTGGTAGATTTAACCATCGCTTCAGCCTCCTGTATCCCTGTTGTACCTTAAACGAAATGCGTAATGAAGCTATTTCTGCAAATGTTTATTTCGATATACATGAAGTAGTTTTGTCCGACCTCTGCATCCAATTGTAACTTCCAAAAATAACCACATAATCATATACCGGAGTATACGTTATGTATACCAATCTGGAATGAAATATTTAGGTGCAACCAGTCTCTACCGGTCACCGGTCCAACCACTAAGCTTGTCAAGTACTGAAGTCCAGATTGCAGGTTTTCCAGAATGTTCATTATGCGGTGTTGTATTTAATCTGGACAAAGTGAGCAGTGAGCCACATTGTCTGCTACCGAGCGGGATGGCTCAGGCGGTAACGTCTGTGGCCCGAATTCGGGAGGTCCCGGGTGCGATCCCCGGTGGATTTTTTCGGGGACTTTCAGGATCGTCAGGCGAATGCTGGAGTAGTTTCTTTTCATCCACCGAATTTCTTGTGCCTACATTTCATTCCATTAATCATTTCATTCATCCTTCACCCTGTTTGATCCGTTTCAGAATTGGAAGTATCAGCGACGGTGTTTCGGTGCAGCGTGGCAGGGAAAACGGATTCTCTCTGTGAAGTTTCTCCACCCCTCGACCTTCCGCTGGTTGCTGGAGTATAAGGACCGTCCCTAGGGGCGTTGGACCGTATGTTTAGCGCAGGTTCCCGATCTGCCTGTCCGACTGCCGGAGCGTTTCCATCTGGAAACTGTAGGAATCCTGTCATTGCTGTGCGTCACTCCTGGTCCCTGCTGCCCGGTGTCTCCCTTCATCTCACCCCGCCTCCCGGGGACACCCCCTCGTGAGGCATCGGTACCATATCCTCATTCCTGTATCGTTGCCAAATCCCCTCCGCTTCCAAATCCAATCCAATATTGTCTGCTAAAAGAAGAACTTGGATGACGATTTCGAAGGTCACTGCTGTCCATACTGTAGGTAAGCATGGGATAAGAAGGTTTTATTTATTTATTAACACTTCCCGCAATTAAGGGCTGTCATATAGATAAGGCATACCTATACAATTAACAAATTCAAAATTTAAATTAACAACAATAATGACGATTTTAGTTAACATATCAGAATAATGAAAATCAACTTAAAATAGAAATATAAATGAATTTAAATTGAAACATAAAAGTAGTATATAACAATGTCATTATGCAGTTAAAATAAATAAATATATAATAATTTCAATGATTTTAAAGCGGTGTATCGATATTATATTGAATATAAATGATTTCTGAGGATGAGAATTGATCTTCTAATAGCCATGATTGCCATTTGATAAAGTATGCCTTTATCTAGGCCATAGTCTATTCAAAATTTGTGTACATCTATATCTATTCCCGGGTAAATGGGGTACGTATTTTTTCCATCATGACGGATTCGCCCTATACCCTTGACCAGAGACTTCCCCTTGCCATTGGGCAATAACCATTAGCAAACAAAAGGCGACCCTAATTAGGAGTGTGAGAAGCAACGTAGCAAATATTGTAGATTTTCTGTATTTTCCTCAAGTTCGTCAGCAGTCAGTCTGTAGTTTCGTGTTCATGTTTTAAGTTTGCAAACCGGCGGGTTAGTGCACAACATGTCTTCCTTTTCCAACCCTGGATATCACCTGAATGTGAATCTAACAATGTAAATCAACATCAGCAATCTTTGGACCAAAGACTCCCATGAAAAATAAAACTAGCTCCATCATTGAAAGAGGTGCTAGGTTACGCAAACAAACATTTTCATCTGTGCCACCCAAGAATCGCGCTCCATAGTTTAGGATCCACTAAAGACTAGGCAACCGTGAGGTTTGCTTTAAACCGCAAACCTGGTAAAACCAACCCTCAAAGCTCTGTCGACTTAAGAAAAGCGAGGCCTTCATAGCTTGAAAAATACTGTACTTATTTTGGACGCGTGTTAGATATAGCTCTCGCCACGGATATTGGCGTATGACCTTCAGGGCTAGTCCAGTAAGGCAGCCCCTTGATGTTTCAATACCTCCCTTGCAAGTAGTACGTGGTTCCTTCTGTCCAGTTCCTTCCACTGTATACAACTCCCATCTCAACTTGCACCATTCATCGAGCTGCATACATCTATAAGGTAAATGACTCGCATCGTAGCTTTCCATTAAAATTTTCACACGATAAAATCCGTGGCGCGACCTGTACATGCATTTTATATAGCGCGTTCGATATATTGAGGGGCTCCGACCGCTGTCTATTACACTGGGAGGTTTTCGTTCTAAAACTCCCGCGTTACTTACAAATCGTCGCAACAATCACTACAATAAGTACCAACCTTGTTATAGGTTGTACTGAAGGTGGTGTCATCTGCATTGAGACATTCATGACATCTTCCGATGGTTATAGGTTGTACTGAAGGTGGTGTCATCTGCATTGAGACATTCATGGCATCTTCGGATGGTTATAAGTTGTACTGAAGGTGGTGTCCATCTGCATTGAGACATTCATGGCATCTTCGGATGGTTATAAGTTGTACTGAAGGTGGTGTCCATCTGCATTGAGACATTCATGGCATCTTCGGATGCTTATAAGTTGTACTGAAGATGGTGTCCATTTGCATTGAGACATTCATGGCATCTTCGGATGGTTATAAGTTGTACTGAAGGTGGTGTCCATCTGCATTGAGACATTCATGGCATCTTCGGATGGTTATAAGTTGTACTGAAGGTGGTGTCCATCTGCATTGAGACATTCATGGCATCTTCGGATGGTTATAAGTTGTACTGAAGGTGGTGTCCATCTGCATTGAGACATTCATGGCATCTTCGGATGGTTATAAGTTGTACTGAAGGTGGTGTCCATCTGCATTGAGACATTCATGGCATCTTCGGATGGTTATAAGTTGTACTGAAGGTGGTGTCCATCTGCATTGAGACATTCATGACATCTTCGGATGCTTATAAGTTGTACTGAAGATGGTGTCCATTTGCATTGAGACATTCATGACATCTTCGGATGCTTATAAGTTGTACTGAAGGTGGTGTCCATCTGCATTGAGACATTCATGACATCTTCGGATGGTTATAGGTTGTACTGAAGGTGGTGTCCATCTGCATTGAGACATTCATGGCATCTTCGGATGGTTATAAGTTGTACTGAAGATGGTGTCCATTTGCATTGAGACATTCATGGCATCTTCGGATGGTTATAACTTGTACTGAAGGTGGTGTCCATCTGCATTGAGACATTCATGTCATCTTCGGATGGTTATAAGTTGTACTGAAGATGGTGTCCATTTGCATTGAGACATTCATGGCATCTTCGGATGGTTATAAGTTGTACTGAAGATGGTGTCCATCTGCATTGAGACATTCATGGCATCTTAGGATGGTTATTAAGTTGTACTGAAGGTGGTGTCCATCTGCATTGAGACATTCATGGCACCTTCGGATGGTTATAAGTTGTACTGAAGGTGGTGTCCATTTGCATTGAGACATTCATGGCATCTTCGGATGGTTATAAGTTGTACTGAAGATGGTGTCCATTTGCATTGAGACATTCATGGCATCTTCGGATGGTTATAAGTTGTACTGAAGATGGTGTCCATTTGCATTGAGACATTCATGGCACCTTCGGATGGAATTTCCATTCACGCGCATAAGTTCTTCTTGCGTAATTTGCATGATTTCTGTTCTTATATTGTTCCCCATAAGTAGAAGCCGCACACAGAAAGCTCCGGAGTGGAGGGATTACAATCTCTTAGAAATTATTCTGTTATTAAAAACTGCCTTTATGTCTCCCAAGGAGTTATTAATAGTGTGGGATGTGGCAGAATCTTATTGGGAATATCAGTTTTCTCTCATTATCTGACAGCATTTGAAAAAATGGTGCAAGAGTATCTCTGCGGTACCTATCGAAACTTACGGTATCGTTGAAAAATTGGGCCCGATTATCCGTTTTCTATTACAGCATACCAGACGCCAATTTTTACATCATGCAATGGAATTTCATAAATTAAATGAGGTCGCTCTGTGCTCCAGTGCTTATTATTCTATGGCAACGTGGTCATTTAAATGAAACCGTTCATCATCTGAGAATATTATTAAATATCAGTCAACAGTACCGTCAACGATGTTTTGTAAAATCCAGTGACAAAAATTGACTAGTTTTTCATTATCACGAGATTGTATTTCATGAAGTACAGTCACTCTATAGGGTTTCAGTTTTAAAAGTTTAGCAACTCTATGAACAGAGGCTTTTGAAACGCACGGTTGGTATGCAACACGTCTTAGACACTTCTTTGGAGAGCGTTCGAATGATGCACAAATTTCAATTCTTTCCTCCATTAGAACATTTCCTTTTCGCTTCTTAGGTTTAGCCATCCCCTTGTTCCTAAACTTATTAACCAGATATCTACAGTTTCTCTACCTGGAAATTTCTCAGTTGCATGGATTTTGATCTTTATTATTAAAAAGGACACCACAGTTTTGTTGCAGAAATATTAATATTGTTGCAACAAAAAAACAGCTACAAATAGTCTAATTTAGTTGTTATAGGCTAGTATATTATGAAATTAGAAAAACAGTCCATTAAAAATCCTAAAACCTAAGAAAACACAGAATATGTTACACCAGGCTATAAAGGGTTAAAGAAAACTTCAGGCCAGAACTCATGGATATTGAACTCTCGAGTGTAAATAAAAATTTCCTGAAAAGATGCTGGAAACATGGCATAGAGAAGGACAATCTTTCCAACATCTCTTATGATAAGGTATGCGCTTATTATTACTGTGGTTGTAACTACAAATACGTGAATGTGAGACGGTTTCGGGAGTATTATAACCATTTCAGCGGGAGTCCGGACTGCAGCGTTCGGCACGCGAGCAGCCGTGCAGTGGCCACAGTGTGTAGGAAAAACATTGTGTTGTGTCTTAAAGCTCACCCAAGTTTGATAAGTATATATTTTTTGCAAAAGCCCAAACTCCAATTAAATAAAAATTATTTTTAAACCAATTAGTTTGAAAGCATATTTCTTAACAAACTTACTTTATAGCTCAATAAGAAACATAAATCTCAAGTGTTGCTTAAAAGTTATGAAAATTGCACCTTCTGGAGTATTTTTTTGTAAAGTGACTTAAATGTTTGTTTTAAAACGCATAATTCAAGAATGACTTGACATAAATGCACCAAAGCCACGCTTCTTTATATAAACATAAGGTGTGGTAAAATTAAAAAAATAAGTAAAATAAAATATAAAAATCTGATGTGTTACACTCACATGACTTTCTCTACTCTTGTACAATCTAATTTTACAAACGCCTTTTCTCCATATGCTTCATGTTAATTGAGATATCGAGATGTCAATCTTATTGGTAATTTTCTTGTAGATGCAAGGGAAATATGGTAGCTTTTAAGCGATAGTCAAATATTTTAACGCTGGTTGCTATGTGGCGCATTCCATTCTCTTTGCATGTCCAGGACATCAAAAAAATGAATAACGAATTTAAGAAAAAGTATAAGTATTGGAAAATTTAAGGAAATAACAAGCAATATCTCGAAAACGGTTCACTCAACAAAAGAAATGTATACGACATAAGTTGTGTATTTTAACACGATCTACATTTTTTGTGTAGTAAAATTTTGTCTATCTCTTATGGTTTACCAGTTATGCAAAAGTCGTTCACAATGAAGAATACTTTTGGAGACATTCCCAGAAAATTCGAGATATACATTTCATTTCTCATGGCATTATCTTAAACATATGACATTTTCATCAAAATCGTTAGAGCCATTTTTGAGAAAATTAAAATTTTCGAAAAATCTTCCATGTAAAGGGTAGTCTGGTGTGGGGGGATTTTCTTGAAAACCTTCGTGTCGCATCTCTGGAAGATACTGAACCTAAATACCAAGTTTGGTGCTTATCCGACTGTTCGTTTTTGAGTTATGCTGTTCACAGACACACAGACACACACACAGACACACACACACACACAGACACACACACAGACACACACACGGACATGTTTACAAAAATGCTTTTTTTGGATTCAGGAGGTCTCAAAACATGTATTTCCGGTGAAATCTCGGTATCGAATTTTTGGGTGGAATGCAATACTTCCCCTACTTACTATACGTAGTAGAGAAAGTAAAAACAGATCAGTAGAAAACTTTGTGTTCTGGGATATTTACAGAGTGATCCCCTTAAAATCTGAAAATAATTATCACGGTTAGATAATTGATGTTCTTGGGGGACTATGCTCACGGGACAGAACTGCATATAATTAAAGGACCAATGAGCCTGAAGTTTAAAACTATGCTATAAAACTAAGTTGCAAAATATATACGTAATCTCTGAACAGACCACTCTGCAGCATTATTGAGATGTAATCGTGTAAACCCGTGTCCAGAAGTCAGTTGAGTCCGGTTAAGACATGAACATGTATGTGCATGCGTGGGATGTGTGTTTCCATTAACTGACTTACCTGAATGGACAAGTGACTACGATAAACAAATATATGAAAGACAAACATTCAGAGGAAGTCTCCACTTAAGTGGTGTCCTCGGTAGATGGCGCCAGTGTACCAGACACACCCCTTTCTTAGGTGTTTGTTGTTGCATGGCGAGCATTGAAATCTATCCTTTGTAGGAAAACTACACATTATGTAAATCGATACTCATTGCATATCTATCTGTCTGTCCGTCTATCTATCTAAACCTCACAGTACTGATAACTTATAGGTTTGTTTGTTTTGAACATAAATCCACACCTTTACACCATTCCGAAAAAATCATGATTAAGTAACATTTGACTCAAGGCAAGAAACATCTGTCTGTCTGACTCCTTTTCTCTCATTTAGATTCAGCGAAAGCACAGCTATCTTTATTATATCTCTAGGAGGTAACATATAAACAAAACAGCAGCTGACCAATGGAATACCGGTCTCCACTTCTCCCCCTCCTCCTTTTCTTCAAAATTTCATGTTTAATAACACACCATTTCTATTACCTGATGTCACAACATCACTGAGAGGTAAAGGGAGGGTGGAGGCATTTGAGTGAGAGAGAGAGAATGGAAAATGAAAGAGAGCTAGAAAGAGGGACAAACGGAGAGGTAACCATTGAGGTATAAGAAGAGAGCGAGATGGGAGAGGAAAAAAAGAAGGAAAGGGAGTTATTGAGAAAGTGGCAGTCAGGTAAGGAAGAGAGAGAGAGAGAGAAAGTATTTAAAGCAATAACGTGAGCAGAGCTGCGGGCTGTGCTAGTCATTGTATAAGAAGAGGTACTGTTTGTAACGGGAAACAGAAATGTCCTTTTCGCAAGTTCAGCCGATCGTGCATCTGTATAAGTATTATATCAATAATAGTGAATGGACCGTTCTTTAAATTCGTAAAAAATATGTATAATTATTTTGGACAAATAATATCTGATTAAAAATTCAATGGATTTTCTCCTTATTTCTTTTGCATCCTTTGGTTAATATCCATAATAACGTTTGTATTGGAATTTGTACCAGATTTTCGCATATGTTGCAACCTATGGTGTACGCGCTGCATCGGCGTAAACTTCCGGGATCCACGACCTCGCTTGCGGACTGGGTCATTGTGCATTGCCTGTACTATCAGACAAGAATGTGCCTAGTCATTTTATACCGATACCCTCGATCTTCATAAGGAATATTCAACTGTGTTTTCCAATGTTTCGACTGCAAGAATGTCGTATATTCAGTAATATTTTATAGTCCTGGCTGGAAGTAGGAGAGCATGTTTTGAACATTCTTTATAATGTATACATATAATTAAATTATAACCGATTTTTTCACATAAGTTTAGAGCATTTATGAATTGTTGATATTAACGAGTGTAATGGGCTATGTTGAAACAAAAAATGAATTGTATTTTAACACGTGTGTGAATAAATCGATTTTTATGACAGTTGGTATATTATATACCTAGGTTTAAGAAAATAGGCTATTTGGGGGGTATTTTAACTCTCTTCTCAAAGTGGCAGGATTTTAACTAGGAGCCACATAAAAATAAATAAGTCAGAATAGCTGACCTTTTTGTGGAAAAATGTTATTCAACGAAACTTTATAATCATAATGCGCTTTGACAACTTTTGTTTTTGCAAAATTTCGTTGGCATAAATATTTTAAAAATTACTTTTAGTATTATTCTAGATATGGTTATCGCATGAAATAGTACAGCTTCGACAGCATTATTAAGTATGGACAGATTTGTGTACTGTTAAACCTTTCACTTATGTTTTGAATTGTTATTAAGTAGCTAGACTTAATAAAATTATCGGTTTTCAAAACGATACATGACTCCTAAGTTGCACAGAGACGAAGGAAACGGGGGCGAGGGTGATGAAGCGGGAAAAAGTGAGATTGAAAAGGGCGAGAAAGAGAAAGGGAGAAACAAGGGGACTAGAGAGAGGAGATAGGACTAGAGGTAGAGTGAGGAGAAATTTTCTGTATTTAATGCAATATCGCGAGCAGAGTTGCGTATGTATGTATGCATGTATGTATGCATGCATGTATGTATGTATGTATGTATGTATGTATGTATGTATGTATGTGTGTGTGTATGTGTATGTGTGTATGTATGTATGTGTGTATGTGTGTATGTATGTATGTATGTATGTATGTATGTATGTATGTATGTATTTATTTATTATGCTGTTGTTTTTATTTGTTAAGATTCGTTTATAGCAGCTAAGGCTATATTTGCTTTGGAACAATTGCTCTTCAGCAGTGAAGTTCCACACTTACAGTTTGCTTTAATCTTTAGGTTTTATGCTATTTTTTAGATTTTGATTAAATCACACATAAACATTCACGAGGGATAAATCCTGGCTGAAGAAACATTCCTACTCTCCAGTCGGGAATCGAAACTGGTCCTCTGGATTTGAGAGGCTAGCATCTTAACCACCATTTCCAGAGCCAAATCTTGTTATATTACACGACATAATATATTCACTTTGCTTCTTATTTTGCACATTAATCAGGGGAGAAACACCGGGCCAATTCTCCGCTGCTGCACGCATGGATTAGGCAAGGATTGCTTCAGGAGTTGCGGGTTGTTTGTTGCGTCTCATATAAGCTCAGCATACACTAAACGTTTAGAAAAGTCTTATTATTTACTTTTTCAATAAACAATGAAACATTAGCAATTAATGGCAAGTCTGTTCATGTTAGTTTTTAAACAAAAATGTATTATACCATCAACTTTTCTCTTATTTTCCCGCCAAGTTTTGATCAGCAAATATCACAGGTTTTATTACAGAGGTAAGAGTTTTTGCAACCCTACCATTCAGAATTCAAACATAAATCTCTCGCGTTGCACTGAAGGATACATTTCCTACTGTTTACATATAGATAAGCGAAATGACATATTGGAGACACTGATTAGTGTTAGTGCGAGAAGCATGGGCGTAGCAGCATACTTTGCATGCTATGGAGAGGGTGTTAACTCGATGTGCACCACAGGGTTCCCAAGCGCATTGCTTCATCAAATTCTCTAACGGTATGCTGACTACATATTCATGGCGATGAAACCATTGTCGGAGAACCAATCGCTCGTATGCATCATGTGGCTTATACACAATCTAATGTGATTAAATCTTAAATATTGGTTATGAATATTTCATAAAAGTTACAATCAATTTATAACCCGCGAAACCGCATGGTACTAAAGTGTATATATCCGGGTGATATGAACAAACTTAAATGTTCTCCTAATTCAAGATGGTGTAAAAAGTAAGAAATGTTTTCAGAGCGTACTCCCCAAAATGAAAACATTTTTAGAGAAAGATCGTGTGTGTATCTCTGAAAGTTTTTAACCTGTGAACACCATAAATAAATAAATAAATAAACAAGAGGTGGGAGAAAGTCCATGTTTAAGTCCAATATATTCATTTCTTTCCCACTTACATATTTTAGGTAGAGGAAATACAGATTGTACTCCAACCAAAAATTTGATATCGAGGTTTCAAAAGAAATAAACTTTTTGAGGTCCACTGTGAATGTGTCTGTAAACAGAAAACTCAAAAATGAAATATCAAACTAGTAGGTATTCATATTATGCATCCACATCCTGCATTCAGTTTGGTAACCTAACCTACCTGCGTGTTTTGTCTATTTTACTGCATGTGTGTGATGAGCTACAATAAATCCTCCAACGTTTTAATATATTTATTTGCAGACATGGAATATAATCATATTTGATGGCTTAGTTTTACCATTTAAACCTTACTTTCGTCTCGTATTTTCAAACACTTCCTCGTTCTTCAATGATCCTCTTACCGCAATTGTATCGAAATATAGTATTTCCCTTTGGTAAACATCGGACGGCCATTTCGTGGGACTATACACGCATCTTCAACCGTTGCTATTCATCTGAGGCCTTAAATTCATTTTGTGGTGGTTAGGTTGGTGGGATGGTGGTATTTCGAGGGGGAGGATGTGTGGGTACAGGGTATTGTACCGGTTGGTACACCCTACTTTCCCTACATCAGTTACAAGACATACGTTCCAGACCGATTATTGATGGGAAAGTGGTGGGAGCATGGGTTATTACGTCTTCTCTACGGCTCACTATTTTTGCATCATTATCATGCCTCAAGACGCCTGATTGGCAGCCTGGTGGGACCAACATTTAGCGGCTGCTCTGGTGACCTGCATTCATGGCACTTTTCGGCCAGTGTCAGTGGCGTTAAGCATTTTACACACGAGTTCCACTTGACACATGATTTTCAACCTTAAGTGCAAGGATATTCTCTCTCTCTCTCTTCTTCTCCAAAAGTCACCAATTAAGTTTTAGTAAATATTCAGTGCAAGCTTACTAATGGTTGAATTAGTTTTTCCTTCCCCTTTCTTTAGGTTAAGTTTTGATTAAATAATTTTGACAATGTTACCTGGATATATGATTTAATAAAAATAACTACCTTCATATTCTTAAAAATACGAAGCGTGTTTTTATAGAGAGTACCGTTTTAATACGCTACTAAAGCGCTGCAGTCGCAATTTTGAGCATGCGTGATCACTTCCTCCATTCATTAGGAAGCCAGACGCAGCTTGAGCGATCGGCACTTGTGTTTTCCTGGTGTTAGAGCGTTTCAAAATGTTCAAAACAATTGAACGACCCGCCGACTGAGAAGTCAGATCAGTGATTCGTTTTTTGAATGCAAAAATGTTACACCAGCAAGCATTCGTGGCCAGGTGTGTGAGGTTTATGGGGAAACAATAATGGGTGCCAATGCTCGGCAACACACAACCAAAAAGCTCAAGACCTAATTGTATCATTTGGTTGGGAACGATTCGACCAACACTCCCTACTGTATGGATTTGGCACCAAGTAATGGTGCTGTTTCTTCATCTGAAGAAATCCCTTGGTGGGAAACTTTTCAACGACGATGATGTTATGAAACAAGAAGTGCAGACTCGGTCTTCATCACAGGCGGCATCATTCTTTGACGAATTCATACAAAAACTGATTTCCCGTTACAAGTGCCTGAATAGCGGCGATGACTATGTGGAGACGTAGTATAATGAATTTTAATAAAGTATTTGGAAAGTAATGTTCAGTTATTTTTTAAAAAATTTTCGGTACTTACTTTAAAAATACGCCTTATATGATACGCAATGTGAGGTGTTAAACAGTTCCCAGTTGCGTTCCACTTGGCATATAATTTTTAGCTTTATGCGCATTACATTCTCTCTTCCCCGTCATATCTCTCTCTCTCTCTCTCTCTCTCTCTCGTGTGCGTCTTATGCCTTTATTCTCAAGATGATTTAGGACTGTAAGTTGAGAAGTTTGCACCTAGATAATCACGTATAGAGTTATAATATACTATTTTGATGTTATACTCCTCAAATTTTGCCCTTAGCGCTGGTGTACTGGTAAAGGCTCTTGGTTCGTAATTTGAAGGTAAAAAGTTTCAGGCAAGATTTTTTAAAACTCAAGTGCGAACCCAGTAATGTTTTGGAACTTTTTATTTTGCTCTTAACCTTAATTTAAACCAATTAAAGAGTTCCGATACTCATGGTTTTTACGTGAATCACTTAATCAAAATATTTTGATCGTCTTTTAAAAGCCAAGTTAATCAGTTTTCAGTTGAATTCCACTCGGTCCATATAAGAGTCTCCACTACTTATTACCTGTGAAAGATGGAGGAAGTATTGCACTCTGATTGCGCACAAAATTGTTGTCGCAATTTCACCAGAAATTGGTCCCCTGAACACGAGAAAAAGTTTCTGAAAAAGTGTCCGTGTGTGTATCTTGTCTGTTTCTGAACGACATGAAGATTTTCAAGACAATCTCCCATTCCAAACCATGAAAAACGTTTCGTTATTTCTTACTTTTTTGCAAAATACCTCTAAAGATTTTATTTAAAATACCATGTGTTTAAGATAATTCTATGAATAATACTGAATACTAACTTGCGAGAATCCCTTAATTCTCATTACATTTTATATAATTGTTATAACTATCAAACGTAAAAGATGACATGGGCTTACTTCACGGAGAACGGTCTCGTTTAAACACACAATGCTTTACGTCGTAAATCATTTTCGAGATATGTGGTCCTAATTTTCCAGTATTTAATCACAAATGTTTTGAAACTCCAAGTCACCATTCTTTTTTATCATCATAGAAAGAGTAGAAATTTCAAAGCTAACACCTACGGTTTAAAAATTTGATTATTGTTTCAGCCTCCTAAATGTAGCTTGTACCTACAACGAAGTGCGTTATGAAACTATTTCTGCAAACGTATGTTTCGATTAACATGAAATAATAAGAAACATAAGCTTTTGTAACAACAGTTGAAACAAAAAAAAAATCTGATATGTTACATTTATATGACCTTCTCCATCCTCTATCGTTTATTAGTGGGTATACAAACTATTCTTACTAAATCTTACTTTTCTGTCTACAGCATTTCAGTCCAAATAAACCTTTGCAGAAATAGCTACATTACACATTTCCTTACAGATACAAAAAGAACAGTGATAGTCAAATGTTTAAGAATAAGACGCTATATGTTGGCCTTAAAATTCCATATCGTTGCCATGCAATCGCGAGAACCAAATGAATGTTGACAGGACTTTAAGAGAATGAACAGAAATGAACAATTCGAATCTTTAATAACGGATATCTCAGAAATGGCTTATGCCACAAAAAAAACGTATTTGAAATAAATTGTGAGTTTTAAAGAGATCTACATTTCTTGTGTTGTACGTAACGTCTATCAGTTAAACAAAATTATTAAAAATTCCTTCCGAATGAAGAGGACTTTGCAGGCTATTCCTATAAAATTCAAGATATAAATTTTATTTGCCATGTAAATGTCTTTAATATGTGGTATTTTAAAAAAAATTGTTAGTGACATTTATTGTAAAATAAAAATTTTCGAAAAATATTCCACGTAAAGGGTATTTTGTGGTGGGGAGATTTTCTTGAAAATCTTCGTGGCACATCTTTGGAAGGCATTGAACCTGAATGCCAAGTTTGGTACTTATCCGACTTTTCGTTTTTGAGTTATGCTATTTACAGACACACATATGCACGCATGCACACACACAAACACACGAACTTTTTCTAAAAATGCTTTTTATTTTATTCAGGGGTCCACAAAACGTGTATTTCCGGTGAAATTTAAGTATAGAATTTGGGTGGAATGCAATACCTTGTCTACCTACTATGTACGTGATAGATAAAGTAATAATAGCCGTCAGAGAAAGTCATGTGAATGTAACACTTTCTTTTTCAGGGACGTAATTACTTATATATTCTTTGAGCAAGGGATTCCAGTTGACCGCATTTTCCGTGGTTGAGAGTGATTTTACCGGCACAGTGGACGGTCGTATGCTTTATTACCTGCATCACAGAGGTCGCCGAGGTTATAAGGTTTTTAGCATACTGCAATGTTTACGTCAGTCAGAAGGGTGACAGGTTGCTGCAGTTGACATTCATACTGAAACGGTCAACAAAGTGAGGTAATGTTGTGTATGAGCTGTAAGTGAAAAGTAAAAACTGCAGTGTTGTGCTAATTAGGGAAAGTGACTCGTGTTATGGAAAACTTAGAAGATCGGAAATATCTTTAAGAATTTCACCACAATGAAAAATGATAAAAACATGGACATACAACCGAACAAAGCAAGAAGCATTAAACGAGGTAACAGTAGTATTTGGCAATTGTTTCATTTCAATTATTCACTCAAAGACATACTAGGGAAAGTGTGTCAACAACCGCGCAGTCACGGGGTATGTGAAGTTTCAAGATCTGTCCCCCTCTTGATATGTGAACTCTTCGGTAATTATATTTAATGATCTCCTTTTTGATGTAAATATGCTTTGAAGCCTCTATTAAACTGCGCGGTCTGAAAACAGCTTTTGTGGCTTAATTACACAATCTAAGTTGTTGATTTTAAAAGTGTTTTGTTTGCTTAATATAACGTACGCATAGGGCTATCTTGAAATAAAAAGCTGCATTCTAATTTGTGTGTGTGTGTGTGTGTGTGTGTGTGTATGTACGTGCACAGGCGTCCTTAATTCCTAAATTCGAAGAGTAAACAAATGAGTTGAAGTGTCTCATATTGAGGCATCAATCCAGCGGTGGGCGAGTAATTTAGAAGCATGGGAAGGTGGTTTGTTACGTTATTTTTACCACGCTTTAGGCGTCAATTTGAAGTAGTTTGTATTGAAGGAGTTGTATTATATTTCAACTGTTGGGGATCCGAACTTGTAGTAGTTGCAACCGCATGTATAGTAAACAGTTTCCGGTAGCCTTCGCCCCAAATGTACTTTCAGGTGGCCTTTGCCCCAAGTTTAAAAAAATATTAACTTTGTAATTTGACTGTTTCTTTAAATATTATATATTTAATGTTTGCCACGGCTGCGTCAGTATTATTGTTAGAGACATGTTACTCTTAGCAGGGTTGTGGTGCGACAAGAATGTAGGCTTACACAGATTATAATTTTACTTCACTCCTTTTATTAATGCTTGATACGATTTAAATAACACTTCACTGATATGGAGAGCCGTGAGATTCTTTTTATTAATTAATTACACTTTTTAACACGTAAACTTATTTTTAGTCTCACACGAATACATATTATATATTTTGAGGACATTTTTTGCGTCTGGTTACGCTGTCTGCAGGCAACTGAACTCTAAATTTGTAAAATTTTCTCCTTTTCAGTTTCTGATTGGCTAATCCTACTACAATAGAATACCTTCATTTAACTAAAGCTTTTTCTGGTTGTTGATTGGCTATTTTATAAACTGTCACAAAATTTACATTATTTTTGCTCCAATAATGATTAGTAGCATTTAAACTTTCAAATTCATTATTGCCTCAAGGTTACCTCAATGTTACCTCATTGTTAGGAACTTTTAAACTATTATTCTCACAGCTCCTACATTATTAAATTACGTAATATATTCACATAACATTATTACACATGGATACAATAATACAAACATATACAATAACTGTTACATACATTTTTTATATATTGTTACATATTGCTTTAAGGCGGGCTGTTATTGAATTTGTATATTATATAATTAGACTGAAATTATTTAAGTATTAAAATATACTGCCTCAAGTATATGTTTTCGAGAAGGCTTTACCATTAAAAGCACGACACTTTATGATTCGTTTAGAACAAATCAAAATAAATTACAAAGGGCTTTGTTCTTAGTCTACCTTCCAAAATTATTTCAAGCTTTAACCGGGAGCAGGTACTTTGTGGCTGTGCTGCTCATACAGAAGAGCGCCAACATTTGAACGAAAAACACAGCAACCCTTACGCGACAGCCAGATTTAGGACCCTAAGCCCAAAAGTCTAGCCCAGGATTGAGGATCCTAAGCCGCAAAGCGCAGCCGATGGATGTTTTTTATAAACAAAGGACTGTGGCCCGACTGCAATTATGAAACGGCGACAGAATATGCCGTAGGATCCGTGAGACTAAACCACAATGAACGATTATGACACTTTATTTGGTGGGATAGGTACAGTAACAAGTAGGTTTGGGAGAACTGCAAATATCGCTATTTGGAGGAGCAGCTATATTACTAGATGAAAGTAAAAATCATCATAATGTTAAACTTGGCATCAAATTTAATAAACCAAATATATATAAAAGCAATAAAAATCAACTTCAAATAAAATATAAATGAATTCAAATTAGAACCAAAAAAAATTCGCGTATTTCGCTATTACTCATGGGCTGGTATTTTCTTCTACACATTCGCAGTAATAACAAAATGGAATACTTTGTTGACATTTAGCGATATATTTCGTATATAAAAAGTGTCTTATAAAGGAAGGGTAGGTGGGTTAACCTTTCCAACTGTTTACATCTCCTTTTAACTGTGCAATACACACATTTTCCTTCTTTAAATCATTCTTCCCTATTTCAATCGAAGGTATATACGTTACTATTATACATATATTCCCTTTAATAAGCGTTATAGAAACTTTTCAAAAACCTCAACCATTCAAACGAAAATACCTTAACTACATAACCTTGTAATAAAACTAGGAGCTTTGTTCCATGTCCGCTTAACTAATTAGTTTACGATTTGGTGTTAGTTGGCGCTTTATGGCCATGCAGTTATCCTTAAAAACCACCAAGATTTGAGTAAAAATGCCGCGAGATGCACTAAAACGACAGGGTCCTGTGGTTTCGAAATTTAGCCCGAGATGAGGCTTATGGCGTTTACGTTAGTGTGCGTGTGAACTGGATTCGGACACACTACGGTAGCTATGACAAAATACTTTCGGAGCTTCCCTGATTCCCTGTAGGTGTCGCGTGCTGCCTCTCGCTGTTTATGCCATTCACCTTTGGTGTTCTGTGCCATTCACAACTGCAGATTTGCCAAGATGTGACTAACAAATACCGCCATCCTTAGGCGAACAACGTCTGATTTGGGCTCTAAATCGCAAAGCATAGCCCAGGGTTGAGGGCCCTTAGCCGCTAAGCGCAGCCGAGGGGTGCGTTTATAAGTAGAGGAGTGAAGCACTGCGGAACGATGACAGAGCGTAGCCATAGGACCTGTGAGGCTAAAACCTAATGATCCAGGATCGCAGGAGAAACCTCGTCAATATAGCGGATTGAATCCCTCCATGTTGACAGTCGCCTCCATGCATGCCAGTACCGGTAATGTGGTATGGTTTGTTAGCCATGATTTTTCTTAAAAAATAAATCGCACTATAAAGGGTGGACAAGTGTGTTTACAGGCTCTGGAAGTGCTAACGTCAACTCCAAACCCAAATCCCAAGGTATTATAATCCTTGTTCTTTAGTTCTTTACACTTAATATAGTGTCGTAGATACAATAGATTTGCTCTGGATTCAAACAACGGGTTTCACAAAACAATATGGGCAGTAAAGAAGACAGAGCGAACTTCAGACGCTCGCTAAAATAAAAAAATCGCTAGTCTCGCGGATTATACTAATACAGTTGTTTGGCATCGGAAGCACTGTCTTGTATACCTAGGTTTGCATATTTAGCTATTGGTTCTAAAGAATGCATGAAAGTATTTGTGGAACTTAAACCCACTGCATTATTCTGCCATATTAGAATGAAATAATTAACAAAATGAAGTAATTGGTTGACATATCGCGATGAAATTACTATTTAAGAAAGTGTCTTAAAAAGGTAGGATAGGTGGATTACAGGCTGTTTAAGTGTTCATATCTCCTGTTGAAGACATTATTACATGAATTTTCATTGCTGGAATAACTATTTTCAGTATCTTAAAATTAAATAGATATGAGGCGGTTTACCTAATTTATGCAGTTTTATGCACAGAAACTACATAAATTAATGTATATGCGATGTTCTGAAATTTTAAATGATTAAATTAATCATAAATTACGGAATACGCATTGTACAAGAACAACAAATAAAAAATCTGATGCGTTACACTCACATGACTTTCTCTATTCTTGTACAAACTATTTTTACAAACGCTTATTCTCCATCTACTTCTTGTTAATCGAGATAAACATCTGCAGACTCTATCTTATTGCTAATTTTCTTGTAGATGTAAGGGGAATATATATTTACAAGGGCAATATAGATATACAGTAGCCTTTAAGCACATACATATCTCTTAATAGCTGGTTGCTAGGTGCAGCACCATTCCCTTTGCCACAGATAAATACTCTTTGCATATCCAAGACAAAAAAAGATGAATAACGAATTCCCTATTGAGAAAATAAGTATTGAAAAATTTAAGGGAATAACAAGCAATATCTCGAAAATGGTTCACTCAACAAAAAAAACTGTATATGACATAAATTGTGTATTTTAACGCGATCTACATTTTTGTGTAATAAAAGTTTGTCTCTCTCTTATGGTTTACCAGTTATGCAAAAGTCGTTCACAATGAAGAATACTTTTGGAGACATTCCCAGAAAATTCAAGATATACATTTTATTTGTCATGAAAATATCTTAAACATATGATATTTTAATCAAATTCGTTACAGCCATTTTTGAGAAAATTAAAATTTTCGAAAATCTTCCATGTGAAGCGTAATCTGGGGTGGGGAGATTTTCTTGAAAACTTTCGTGTCGCATCTCTGGAAGATACTGAACCTAAATACCAAGTTTGGTGTTTATACGACTGTTCGTTTCTGAGTTATGCAGACACACACACAGACACACACACACACGGACATGTTTCCAAAAATCTGATGTATTACACTCACATGACTTTCTCTACTCTTGTACAAACTATTTTTACAAACGCTTATTCTCCATCTACTTCATGTTAATCGAGATAAACATTTGCAGAGTCTATCTTATTGCTAATTTTCTTGTAGATGTAAGGGGAATATATATTTACAAGGGCAATATAGAAATACAGTAGCCCTTAAGCACATACATATCTCTTAATAGCTGGTTGCTAGGTGCAGCACCATTCCCTTCGCCACAGATTAATACTCTTTGTATATCAAAGACAAAAAAATGAATAACGAATTCCCATTTAAGAAAATAAGTATTGAAAAATTTCAGAGAATAACAAGCAGTATCTCGAAAATGCTTCACGCAACAAAAAATGTATATAACATGAATTGTGTATTTTAACGCGATGAACATTTTTTGTGCAGTAAAACTTTCTCTATCTCTTATGGTTTACCGATTATGCAAAAGCCGTTCACAATGAAGAACACTTTTGGAGATATTCCCAGAAAATTCAAGATATACGTTTTATTTGTCATAAAAATATCTTAAACATATGATATTTTAATCAAACGTTGGAGCCGTTTTTGAGAACATTAACATTTTCGAAAAATCTTCAATGTAAAGGGTATCCTGGGGTGGGGAGATTTTCTTGAAAAACTTCGTGTCGCATCCCTGGAAGATACTGAACCTAAATACCAAGTTTGGTGTTTATCCGACTGTTCGTGTCTGAGTTATGCTGTTCACAGACAGACAGACACACGGACATGTTTCCAAAATGCTTTTTTGGGATTCAGGGGATCTCAAAACATATATTTCCGGTGAAATCTCGGTATCGAATTTTTGAGTGGAATACAATACTTCCCCTAGGTACTTACTCTACGTAGTAGAGAAAGTAAAAATTCCTTTTTTGGATTCGGGGGGTCCCAAAACATGTATTTCCGGTGATATCTCGGTATCGAATTTTTGGGTGGAATGCAATACTTCCCCTACATACTATACGTAGTAGAGAAAGTAAAAATACGTGCATAAAATAGATATGTACTAACGTTAAAACAAACCTATATGTCTTAAAGTTTTTACTTTCTCTACTATGTTCAGTAAGTAGGGGAAGTATTGTATTCCACCCAAAAATTCGATACCGAGACTTCACCGGAAATACATGTTTTGAGATCCCCTGAATCCAAAAAGGCATTTTTGGAAACATGTCCGTGTGTGTGTCTGTCTGTGAGCAGCATAACTCAGAAACGAACAGTCGGATAAACACCAAACTTGGTATTTAGGTTCAGTATCTTCCAGAGATGTAACACGAAGGGTTTCAAGAAAATCCCTTCACCCCAGATTATCCTTTATATGGAACATTATTCGAAAATTTTAATTTTCTCAAAAATGGTTCTAACGATTTTGATTAAAATATCATATGCTTAAGATATTTTCATGACAAATAAAATGTATATCTTGAATTTTCTGGAAATGTCTCCAAAAGTATTCTTCATTGTGAACAACTTTTGCATAACTGGTAAACCATAAGAGATAGACAAAATTTTACTACACAAAAATGTAGATCGCGTTAAAATACACAATTTATGTCAATGCATTTTTTTTTTGAGTGAACCATTTTCGGGATATTGCTTGTTATTCCCTTAAATCTTTCAATACTTGTTTTCTCAAATGGGAATTCGTTATTTATTTTTTGTCTTGGATATGCAAAGAGTATTAATCTGTGGGAAAGGGAATGGTGCTGCACCTAGCAACCAGTTATTAAGAGATATGTATGTGCTTAAAGGCTAGTGTTTTTCGATACTGCCCTTGTAAATATATATTCCCCTTACATCTACAAGAAAATTAGCAATAAGATAGACTCTGCAAATGTTTATCTCGATTAACATGAAGTAGATGGAGAATAAGCGTTTGTAAAAATAGTTTGTACAAGAGTAGAGAAAGTCATGTGAGTGTAACACATCAGATTTTTTCGACGTAAATTCATCTAAAGTATAAAATGCTTGAGTCATTAGCTATCTGGACAATAGTTTGTTAAAGGTATTTGTGGGAAATTCCTTAATAGAATCAGGCAGGGTATTGACATTATTGATTTGCAGATATTTATGACTATTTATAGCTTTAGCTAATCTACATGATTTAAATTCGCAATATTCCTGTGACTTGTTTCATAATTATGTATAATAATATGAGCGTTCTGTAAACTCATGTCGGTTTTGCTTAATATATATTGCTATAAATCTAGAGTAAATGGTGAATGTATGGTCATAATTTGAAACGGTTTAAAACTTTCCTTAAGTTAATATTTTTTGGAAAGCCTTTGAGTGCATCACATTATATGATAAAGTAGCAAGCAGTGTTAGTTAAACCATCGTAAAAACTATCATTTGCATAATTGCTAATAAAAGGTTATTGCCCAACATTACTCTACACAAAAATATACATTTTTAGAATAACTAAGGGACATTGAATGTCATTACTTCAGTAGTGAGTGCAGATCTAATTTCTGTTCATCACGTTATTAAAACATCAAAGGGCTGAATCCAGTTTGTTCACTACTGAACATATGAGCACCCGTCCCTGCAGCACACCGGTGATCTTTTGTTTACATCGAGCCGCATTGCTTATGATGCCTGTAATATCCCACTTACAGGAAGGCTAAATTGTATCTTAATTTATTTCTTCAAATGGGGGTTGTAATGAGGCTCGATGCTAAAAAGGGAAACAAAAAAAAACTTCCTTTATATTTTGTTTTCACTTTTCTCTTGTGTTCCGCCAACATTTTCATTGTTAGTTTGAATTTTCCAAAATGTTAAGTCATATCTACTACATTTCTTGAAGTGTAAATTATCATTATTTTATTTCTCGCGAAATGGTTCAAAAGAGAATGCAGTATTTAGGCCAGGATAGTATATCAATCTTTTTGTTTAACATTTCTGTCGTTTTCTAGCGTCCTGGGCCCATATTCAATTCGTAAATTTGTATATATTGCCCAGGCCTATAAATAAGAAAGTCCTGTTTATTTACGTCTAAACTAAGCCCACCCTGAAAGCCTCGTACTTGGCTACGAGCGTTCTGTTCAACGTGTGCAATGATCCGATTGTATTGAATGCTTGTGAAGTGTTTAACTGTTGTGTTCCTTTGTGTGCTAAAAAATACATGAAAACATAAAATAAATATGTTTCTTCTCACGAATTTTTGCATGACAGAAAGAAAGGAGGAAGTGCTGAAATTTAAAGCTTTATAAACGGTTTTCAACCGGGAATGAGGCGGCAGGGCCATCGCAATTTCCAAAATTACACTAAACAATTGTGTAAATATAAAATGAGATGCCATATTTCATATATTTAAATTAGTTTATAGTAATCTGCAATACTATCAAAATTAATGTGGAATTATCTGACTTAGTGTAACTATTGGAATGATAACAGCTGTTATTGAGAAGTTAAGTTTTTATTAAGTTTATAGATGTAAATTTTGAATTACAACATGTTACTTACGGCGAAATACTCGAAATTTCGGAACTCAAAGTGTTAATCTTAAGTATGATTTTCAATAAAAAGTCATATATCATTATAACCTTTTACATTGCTGTTGAATTTTGTGTCGTATAAAACATTTAACTTTTATTTTCTACAAAATCAAATATTTCAAATTTTAGCATTATTGCACAAAAATGGCATCGCGGATAGTGCAGTTTCAGTATTACAAGTGCTGGCTTTAATATAAGTTCGAAAATAACTAAAACAATTTTTACAATTTATTCGGAATGACATATTTATTCTTTTCGACGAGATCACTAAACCAACTCCATGATCAGCTGATGAGTGTTCTGAATTTTATCAGTTCAAATATAAAGATAAAATAAGTGAACGGTAAGGAAATATTAAGTAACGATATTTTATTATGTAAACGGTTTCTAAAAGTATTATATAGTGAAATAATTTTTAAAACGTCTTATAATTATGATACAATATCTTTAAACAAATGACAACTCTGCAGGTATCGTTTATTACTATTATTATTATTTATATTATTATTATTATTATTATTATTATTATTATTATTATGTGTGGTAGCCTTTTAAACTCGAATGGCGATTCGATTGGTTTAATATACCGTCCCCCGTTCTATTTTAAATTGTTCTACAATGATTTAGAAGATTATTATGGTGAATCCTCACCTTTACTCCTTATAATTGTAATTTGGTGCAGCCTCGGCTGTTACTAATAACGGATGAAAACCTCCCTGATACTCAACAAAAGGATGTGAAACATCAACGAAACGTTGTCTTCCTTAAACTCCCTCCGACAGTCTTCCAAGTTCCGGAAATGCTGCAAGGCCTATATGTAAAGTTGTAAAAATGTCTTGTAATACCAAAACGCAGTCTACCCATATAATACTGGATTAACCCAGTCAGAGTCAGGATGTATATCGTTTGGCTTACAATGTATGTACGCAGCGACTTGTCGACAGTATGGCGAGGAGAAGGGGCTGCCACAGGTAATCTGGAACTGTAAACATAAACGTCAGGGTAGAGCAGAACATAAACACAGAGTTCACAGAGAGCAACTCTACCATACCAGTAACGCAAGCGAACTACTGACTGTCTACTGTGCAGCTCTGCGTCCATGTATTCGGTACAATGTCATGTTGATTCCTCACTGAATGGGTATTTGTCCTAGCCCTAATCCTAGTATAATACGTATAACACACGCAGCCCTTACTACAGTAAAAATCGCCGTCGTGCATAACCACCAGGCGATTTTCTTTATTTTTCTTGTGTGTGTGTGTGTGTGTGTGTGTGTGTGTGTGTGTGTGTGTGTTATAATGTTGTAATTACTACTTTATAATTGTGCCACGGCTGCTGTATTTGTGTCGGAGAGCAACTGTGTCTTGTCAGGGTTGGATATGGAGAATATTAAGATATTTTGCACACCGTATTCTGTTTAATTATTTGACTTTTATTTTAGATAAACCACATATGATATTCACAATTCACTATTACTTTTGTCATGTTAAAATATGTATAACTTTAAATATGTAGTTTTAAAGTCTATTTAGAGACGAACTTATACACTACCTTCCTGCTGGAAGTCTGACAAGCTTCTGTTAGCGTTCCCTTCAACCGTTCTTCTTAACCTACGTATTTGAATTATAGGCATGTATCAATGTACTTGATTGATGCTATATCCAATAACATCCAAAAACAGTTTGTTACATATATATTTTTACTGACTTTCATCATCTTAATTATGAATCCAAGGTTCGTTACATGCTTACGTAGATACTACTGCATTTCTCGTAATTTTATATTACTGGTTATATAGCTAACAATGGCCTTTCCCCCTGATATTATATTTTATATGTTATAACGTTATATAATCTCTACTATGTGTACATTATGAATATATGTGTTTTAACATCCTTTAATTATTATACGTACAATATTATCAAAGAAAATGCATAACACGTAAAACTTAGAACAAAATATTAAAGAAAGAAATTATTAATATGTTGATGCTGAGAAGCTGTGAATTAGATATCTTATTACATTAATGAGTTATTATATTAGTTTGTCCGTGACTATTACTGCATGTTGCTTCACCATGCAGATTCAAGTAAGTTGAGAATCAACAACCGCAATTGTCGTTTAATGCAAGGTCAATTAATCTTGGGAATGGTTGCAGCTATAAATAAAAACAACACATTTCTGGCATTAAATATTCTAGTTTTGTTTTCTGCGTTTTCGTGAAATCTATTGTGAAAGAGGTTTTAATGTTATTTTTGCTTTCTTTTGTAAGAATGAGGGCAGTTATTTTTCATTAACGTGTATGCCAACTCAGTGTCGTGTAAACTATTGCAGTAATTTTATTTTTATTTTTGTTTTATTAATAGTCCTACTCGTATATTTAATTTAGAAAACAAATAGAAAGTAATTGATGTTTCCTAGTAATATAGCTTTATATAATAATACTACTGGCATGGCAACATTAATATCATTTTTCAAAACAAAAAATGCTCGTATTCCTTACGAACATTCATGTCACCAACACCACCAATTTTACCAATGATACCACGTATATGGTATATACCCTTTGGTGGTGAAAGAATCATCGGTCGGAATGGTGGAGTAGCCTTTTAGATATTCAGCAGGTTATATTTTAAAACGTTGTATCTTCTCTTTGGTCTAATGCAGATTTATTATTTATGTAGTTATTTAATAACATAAAATCTACATAGTTTCACATAATACATAGATCCTTAACGTATACAAAGAAATATAGTTGAAGTCGGTGAGTATGAGGATTTATCCGCCCCCAAGCCACAAAGTTAACCGCTTTGGAAAGGTCGTATAGTGTGCAACAATCGAGCAAAATAACATTCGGAGCTTTTAATTATAAAATATCGGTTGTCTGGTATTACATTGGTACATTCTATAAGTACGGAGTTGAAAATATGAATGGGATGATTTTTGAAAATTGTAAATAGTCGCAATTTGTACTTGTATCTAAAGCGTAGGCGTCCAAATTTTTGTCGCGACAAACTGTACATATGGGGTTTAAAAATATGAGTATACATAGCTTTTAAAAACTGTATAATATCCTACAACAATTTACACAGTGTAGATTTCTACTTAAGGGGACCTAGGACAGATTATATGATCATCTGAATACATGATAGTTGCAGCATTGTCTGATCTCATTAATATTATCTGCCTAATATTGTTTGCGATATACTTAAAAGTGTAAAATGCATATATGCATCCAATCAAAACCCGTCAGCATTCAACCATACCGTCACACCGCTTGCTTTAGTTGGGCCCTCCCCATCCTTTACCACAGTTTCAATTGAATGCAGAATATGCATTTTACCGAGTTTAGATCCTACGATCCTTGGTTTTGATAGGTTAGCTACTCTTATCGTGCCTTAGACCGCATGGCCATAAACCCTGATGTTAAAGTCAAGTTGCAGATGGAAGCACATTGCAGTGTATAGCAGAATGTTCAATGCACGCGCTAAAATTTACTCCATGTCAATCGAGTCTGTGTTCGTTCAGAAATTCTAAGCGAGAGAAATCTTCTAAGTCATTGTGCACGAGGTTGTGGAAGATGGGGGGCGTGACCTTGCGTCGCCATATTTAAATGATCAATTTAAAGGGCTTACTAATCGTGTAACATACCATGTTATATATATATATAATTTTAAAGCTAAGGAGTTGTACTTTTTTACAGAATAGAAAACAAAAAATCAATATTTTCGCAGAAATTCACTTCGCGGTGTCCTTAATCCTTACCCATCCTTTTGGCACACTGACTATGGTGCAAATTTGAATGATTTTTTGGAAAGAAAGTAACTATTTTGTAAGCGAGAACAAAAATAAGCGTTTAAGTACAAGTCCTCTTCATTCGAAAGGAATTTTGTATAATTTTGTATAACGGGTAAACCATAAGTTATTTCAAATAACATTTTTGTGGAATCAGTCATTTCCGAAGCCTTAAAATTGGTTTGAATATGTGCTGTTGCTATTCAGTTGTTTTTCGTGATGACATGGAAATAATACGGAATTTCGAGATCAGCATATAGCGACACGTTTTTAAATATGAATATCGATTCGGTTTTCTCTCTTCCGCTTGCGCCATGTGTGCTGAAAATAATTCTCCAAGGTTTAAATCTCGATTAACATGAAGTAGAAAAATAAATTTTCGTGAGAATAATTTGTAGACGCTATATCAAAATAAACGATAGGGGGTAGAGAAGTCATGTGAATGTAACAAATCAGATTTTTACTTCCTGTACTACGTATACATAGTAGGCAGAGAAGGTAGGTATTGCATTCCACCCAAAAATTCGATAACGAGACTTCGCCGGAAATACATGTTTAGAGCCCCATGAATCAAAAAAAAAAAAAGGCATTTTTAGAAAAAGGTCCGTGTGTTTTTGTTTTTCTGTGAACAGCGTAATTCAAAAACAAAAGTCGGATAAACACAAAATTCGTATTTAGGTTCAGTACCTTATGAAGATGCGACACAAAGATTTTCAAGAAAATTACCCTACCCGAAACTACCCTTTATATCGAACGTTTTTCTAAAAAAAAATTTTCTAACGATTTTGATTAAAATACCATATATTAATGATATTTACATGATAAATAGAATATTTACTTGAATTTTCCGGAAATAGTCTTTAAAGTCTTCATTCGGAAGGAATTTTGTATAACCAGTAAACGTTCAGGGGTAGAAGAAAATGTACGACACAAGAAATGTAGATCTCTTTAAAACACATATTTTATATCAAATAACTCTTTTGTGGCATCAGCAATTTCCGAAATATCCGTTGTTAATGGTTCGAATGCTTCATTACTTGTACATTCTCTTAAATTCCTGTCAACATTCATAAACGATAGAGGGTAGAGAAAATCATCTGAATACAATACATCAGATTTTAAGGTAAATATTTACCTTGACTAGTATGTAATATTCAAAAAGCAAGGAATTAAAATAGCTTTTGAACAATTTGGCGTTCAGTTTTCCACTATGTTGAAGATAAAAACAAAATAAAAAGAATACATCTACAAATTCCAGATGAGGTAGCGCCGTAAGTGGACAGCTTTAGATATTTACTTGACATTAATGACATTAACTGTTGTCAACAAGTCAAACAAAAGGTAGTAAAGGAAAATTACTCTTTTAATAGAATAATACCTTCTGAAAGAGCTAAGGAAGAGATTAGTGAAGGGTTTGTGTCCAGCACGGAATTTATAGAGCCAAAACTAGGACATTGCAACGAAGTCAGGAAATACTAGTGCAATGTTTATAACCGTGAGAGTGAACAATTAAGCGTTTTAATTGAACACAAAACATACGTAATGAAGCTTAATAGAGGGACAAGAATAAACAATGCTGAAACTGTTCAAGAATAACATAAAAAACTCTGATGTGCTACGTTTACATGACTTTCTCCATCCTCTACCTTTATTAATGGTATACAAACTATTCTTAACAAAGCTTATTTTTCTATCTACTACATTTTAATCTAAATAAACCTTTGCAGAAATAGCTACATTACATATTTCGCTATAGATACAAAAGAACAGCGATAGTCTATCTTTTAAAAACTGAATGCTATACACTGACCTTAAATTCCATACTGTTTCCATGCAATCGCGAGAAACAACTGAATGTTGACAGGACTTTAAGAGAACGACCAAGAAATGAAGAATTCGAACCTTTAATAACAGGTATCTCAGAAATGGTTGATGCCTCAAAAGAGATTATTTGAAATAAATTGTGTGTTTTTAAAAAGGTCCACAGTATTTGTGAAGTACGTTTTCATCTGTCGCTTAACGTTTACAAGTTACACAAGATTATATAAAATTTCTCCCGAATGAAGAGGACTTCATAAGCTATTCCCAGTAAATTCAAGATAAACATTTTATTTTAATGAAAATCCTTAAAGCCATTTTTAGAAAATAAAAAATTTCGAAAGGGTAGTTTGGGGTGTGGGATTCATCTTGTCTTTGGAAGGTGCTAACTAAATAGCAAAGAGTTATCGTTTTTGAGTTATGCTGTTCACAGTCACACACACAAACACACATACATTTTTCTGAAAATGTTTATTTTTTTATTCAGGGTATCTCAAAACATGTATTCCGATGAAATCTCGACATAGAATTTTTGGGTGGAATGCAACAATTTCATTCTTAGTATACGTAGGTAATTGTAATTCTCTACTTAGTAGAGAAAGTAGGGAGCAACAGAAGAACTAGGTGCGGAGGGGAACTCAGTACCTCGACATAAAAGATCTTTTGTGCTTAAGCCTCTGACGGGGTGCCTCCGGGAGAGAGGAGAAGAGACAGAGAGCGGCCGGACCAAGAGAGACTACAAGGCAAAGGGCAGGGTCCTTACCTTTTACAGACTGGGTGGCAGCTGGTGCAACCGACTCCCCTCCCCTCTGCAGGCTTGCACATCCCACTGGGGGCCCGGGACTCTGAGACCAATCCCATTTGTGGAGACGAAGGGTTACATAGATCATCCTTTCCCCTTTCGTGTAAACCGAGGCTCCCGCCAACACTTTCAACCCTGAAACAGACCAAGCAGATAAAAGTTGAAGTTAATGAGAATTGAGGTGAAATGGAGGGACAGGAAATTCGGGGCATGCAATGAACTTTCCCAAAATTCGCCCAGCGACCCGGGAAACCCCGAAAAACCCATGCGTCAGGAAGGCAGGCGTGGGAATAGAACCCACGACCTCTCGAATGCGGACCACGGGCGTTATCACCTGAACTCGGTTAGTACGGAAAGTAAAAATGGTTGAAACGTTGCAATTGAAGGATATGATGGTTTATAATATTAAGATAAATTATTCATATGGGGAGAAAGGTTGAAAAGTCAAAAGACTGAAGGAAAGGAGTTTGCACTGAAGAATTTACTTGGGTAGAAAGCTCATCAATCACCATGGAGCTAGAGTGGCAAAGATGTTAGGAAGGCTAATTTCAGAACATCTCTGTGTATAAAGTGGGCTATAAAGTTTCTCACCTTAGCTTTTGTTTGGTGTCTTATCTCGACAGAATCGCTCGTGTTTTTAATGCACGACATCCTGAGATGCGTAACACACGAGCTTCATATTATGCGTATCCTAAGGTATCCACGCCCTTCCTCCTTCAATTGTCCATCCGGTGTACATTGTTATGTAAATACCTCCGTTTTAGAAAGTTAATTGCATGAGAAATCAATACCTCGTTGTTATTTCTGTATCCTTGTGCATACACACAATGAGCAAATGTAGGCAAAGACAACAAGTAATAAAAAACAACGCGAAGAGTATAGATGTGTTTCTCCCCCCTCCCCTCCTTCTCTTTGCCTGAGTATTATGGAGTCCTCGCAGTGTCGTAATTGGATTTGAACAAATGCCAGCCGCTGTGCGCACCACGACTGTGATTACCGTGAAGCGCTGAATGCATTTGGCTTCAAGTTGATGTTTTGCCAAAGGTAGGAGGCCCTTACAGTAACCCGGCTATCTTCTTACAAGAGATAATATGTGTCTATCATTTTATTTTGTAAGCTTAGCGCAATTCCTCTTGGTGTGGTGTTTCCTTATACGTAAAATGGACAGCACAGAGCTTTTGCTTAGTTCTCAGGGCCCGAACTAATCCAACTTTATAGCTCTGTGCCTTTTTCACTTTGTGAATGCTTAAAGAAGAGTATGGGTGCATTAGAGGAAAACTCATTTGTCTAATAATTCCCAAAAATATAACGTCTGTAAGGTTTTTCATCATCCTTATTGCATTTCTCAATTGTAAGAGAAGAATACTCAAGCTAGGGAAGGAAGGAAGGAAGGAAACCCGAAAGATGAAAGAGAAAATAAGACGATTATGATTACCATTACAGTGCGTATTTTTTATTTTTTCCCGCTAGCGCATGTTAAGAGGAAGCGGCAATACACAACATAGCTATACATAATCTCGCACGCCGCATGACAAGTGAAGTACTGAAAACGTACTTTCTTTTTCAAAGAGGATGCTGCGGGAAAGTTGGTGTAGGGCTGCCCCATAAATAACTCAGGTAAATATTCAAGAGATACTCTTCAACAGTCAACAGATTTAATCGTTTTTAAAACTTCCCTGTAATTCTTTGTTCTGTATTAAATCTATGGACATTGATCACGTAATAAATACAGAAGAGAGACCAGGAATCCGACTTATCATCGGCTTTGCTTGCTCTTGTTCGGCGCGCAAGCAACTGCAGTTGCGGAACACCGGCACTGTAAGTGAACGGGGAAAGATGAAAAGAAAGCATGTGCATAATCCATAACTCATCTCAAGAGAGGAGCGAAGAGAACAAAGTTTAGCATAAAAAGTGAGTGGCCAACAGAGATTGGTGAATAATTAAACTCGTAAAGCAAACAAACAGAAATTGGCAGCAATAATAAAGAAAAATCTTATGTGTTACACTCACATGGCTTTCCCTACTCTTGTACAAACTATTTTACAAACGCTTATTCTCCATATGCTTCATGTTAATCGAGATATCGAGATGTTAATCTTATTGCTAATTTTCTTGTAGGTGCAAGGGGAATATGGTAGGCTTTAAGCTATAGTCAAATCTTTTAAGAGCTGGTTGCTGTGTGGAGTATTCCTTCTCTTTGTATGTCCAGGACATAAAAAAATGAACAACGAATTCTCATTTGAGAAAACGTATTAGAAAATGTAAGGGAATAACAAGCAAACCTTGAAAATGGCTCACTCAATAATAAAAATGTATGAGATATAAATTGTTTATTTTAACGCGATCTACATTTTTTGTGTAGTAAAATTTTGTCTATCTCTTATAGTTTACTAATTATGCAAAAGTCGTTCACAATGAAGACTACTTTTGGAGACATTCCCAGAAAATTCAAGATATATATTTTATTTGTCATGAAAGTATCTTAAATATATGATATTTTAATCAAAGTCGTTAGAGGCATTTCTGAGAAAATTAAAATTTTCGAAAAATGTTTCATGTAAAGGGTAATCTGGGGTGGGGGATTTTCTTGAAAATCTTCGTGTCGCATCTCTGGAAGATACTGAACCTAAGTACCAAGTTTGGTGTTTATCCGACAGTTCGTTTCTCAGTTATGCTGTTCACAAACACACAGACGAACATGTTTCCAAACATGCTTTTTTGGATTCATGGGGCCTCAAAAATATATTTCCGGTGAAATCTTGGTATCGAATTTTTGGGTGGAGTACAATACTTCCCCCACTTACTATACGTGGTAGAGAAAGTAAAAAGAACAATCAATAACAAGATGGCCTAATGCATAGTCAGCTGCAGAATCTGATGATGTGTAAAAGGGAGTAGAATATGCTATTGTGCGCGAAACGTTTTAGGTGAATTATCACAGCATACCTAAGAACAAGCGGGATGACTGAAGCATTAACGTTGTAGTTCTCATTTGCGAGGTCCAGGATCAAACCCCTGTGTCGGCCAACCTGGTTGAGGGTTTTCCTCTGTGAATGCTGGGTTGGAATTTCCCAAATTTCCACTTTTCTAACCCTTCTGTTGATTCATTCCTTCCCTAGTTGCGGTCTTTCCTACCGACACGGGTAAGAGATCTTTAAGATGCGGATATGTAATCGGGAGATCTGCGGTTCAAATCTAGCCATGTTCCCTGACTGAGGATTATTCCAGGTTTTCTTCAATCCTCATTACTGGCAAATTTCAGGGAGGTGCTTAGGTCTAGAACGTTTCCTTCCCATTAATCATTTCATTTCGTGCCCACCGCTTGTGGTGCCGTATGGGCGTTATACACTATTAAAACAAAAAACAAACAAACAAACAAAAAGCAACAAGTTTTGTATGCGTCCTTGTCCATTTCCATTTAGAGGTTTTGAGCACCAATAGTCCAGCCGGAGTCACATAATAACTTCCAGCTTAAGAAAGCACGGAGCTCTAGAATATAAGCATTCATTGAGTCAGTAGAGCTCAACTGCTTTTTCTGTGTCTGCACTTGTCACCTGTTTAGTTGTTATAGCCCTTTTAAAACTACTTACTGAGTCAATAAAAGCAGTTTGCAATAATGGCATTATGAGACAACCGTGAAGAGAATCTTCCTATAGGTACACATCCAGGAATGTACTAACCATGTTGTTGTTGTTATTATTATTATTATTATTATTATTATTATTATTATTATTTCAGCTGTATTATCATCTCCGACATCCCACATTTATGCATATAAATTTTTGTTCAATCTTGGACAAACGAAACCAAATTACCTGTTGCTAAATGTGTTGCCATTTACCATTCTGAATTAAGCATCCAAAACCTGCTATGGATTAAGTTTAGGAGATAAGCATTTATTGCCCAACTGAAAACAGAAGTAACTGAAATAAAATATTTTCATGAAGGTGATATATGTGTGAAATTTGAAAAATCCACAATATGAATGCTATTTGGCTGGAATTTATACTGGTAGCGGTTATTACAGATAATAATAATGATCCCCCCTTATTTGCTGAGTTTCGAATTCTGATTATTTAAATATTTCTTCCTATTGTGTAAATGCAATGCTCTGATCAAAATCCTTCATATAAAGCATTTCTTAAAAATATTTACATCCTACGTTTATTTTTACTCAATAGTAAGTATAAAATTCTATCATACATATTAAGTTTTTTAAAACCTCTATGTCTTAGAAAAAAAATGTTTGTGTTGCTATGCGACCAGAAGTAACTTAGTTTTTCAATTTTTCAAACATAACCCTTTTTTCTGAAAACAAAACCACTGATTTTAAAATAGTGCTGTGCGTATTTTATTTAATATGCAGAAATTAGTAATTTTGAAAATAAATAAGTAAAAAATCGCGTTATTTGAAAAAATTTAAATGACAAAATGCACGGAAAACTACAAGAAAATAGATTCAGTCATTAGTACAGCATCTGTCGGTTTAAAATCTCATGTTATTGGAGTTTAAATGTTCCAAATAGAAATGGTGAAGTATTTTCCCAAAGTTTGAAATTTATACTATTTTATTTTTCATAGATGCATCACCATGAAAAATGTAAGCAAATATAAATATTAATAAAATCTTGCCATTCATTTCAGTACATTGTCGTTTTCATGAAATCTCCTGTTACATTCATTTTACTTCAGGGGGAAGTAAAGAATAATTCACTGCCGGTATTTATGATATTATAACGGTTTTAAATGTACTTCCAAAGTTACAATTTCAATGAGTTGAACATTTCCCCAACTGAAAAGCTTTGAAAGCAGAATTCAATTATGGTATAGTCCAATTATGCTATAGTGCGCAAATATTTCTCAACCTACAGGTTCTCTGTTGATTGCAAATGTAAGCAAGCAACAGGTGATTATGGAGAATTCCATTAGCAGTAGACCTCAGTACGGTTACTTAGAGCGGGTTTCCTTGAGCTCTTGAATAATCACATAAGTCAGACCAGTGTTCATAAAATGGCGCACTGCCATCTGAATGAGAGCTCGTTGCTTGCCGAAGATGACTGACGTACATAAACACCTTTCCCCCTGCTCTTTATGCTGTATACGATAAAGAATGACTCACTCAGATAGGCAACAACCTTTAGCCACGCAGGTTTTGCATATTCGGGTACGATGCCAACTCTTACGTGCATTGAAATCACCATCCAAATCCGCTTGTCATAATGCCTGACTTGCCTATTCAAAACTATATTTGCTTGAGGTAGAGGAATGATCTACGCTATCAGGAGTATCATGACTTTCCTGGCTTAAACGGAACTCATTGTTATGAATAAATAAAGCAGTGGTAAAGGTTAGTTAAGACGGGAGCGTGGAGAACAAGTAGGTACTGCATTCGGCCCAAAGTTGGATATCAATTTTTGCGGAATACGCGAGTGGTGCTGCGTTGATGAATCATTTTACTTTCTTTACGCTCATTCATGCTAGGTAGAAATGCTGTATTTCAACAAAATGTTCAATATTGAGATTTCACAGAAAATACACATTTTGATGCTCCCTAAAAAAAACACAATTCGGGAAAATATCCAATTTCTTATTTAAGCCAGACACTGTTTAAGCATGCTAGAGGCGAAGATTTTCAAGAAAAACTCCTTACTCGAAACCACTCTTTGCATGAAACATTTTTACTCTTGATTTTATTACAAATGACAACGGTATTTATTAAAATACTACACGCTTAAGACGTACGGCTCCTCACCCCTCAAAATCTAACCTCAATGGAAAGTAGGAGATAGCCTGTGGGGGAAAGTACGGTGGGAACCTGTGTGCCCCTGGACCGCTAAATCCGACGGAAGAGGCTCTGCTCAGGTCATCCAAGAGATGGGGTCAGTTTAGGGCTGACAACTGTATCTTTAAAAATCATTATTGTGTTTCCTGCTAAATAACAAAAAGCCGGACGGATTAACAGGCATAGACTTTGGCTACGAAAAGGAACTTTGTGTGTGATAACTTGGAACATACAAGGACTAAACACGAGGTATAATGAAGTATTAATGGAGGTTGCACAGAAGAAATAAGATGTGATTGTTTGCGGAAACAAAGATGGAGAGGAAAGCACATAAAGGTACTGCTGACTATGCACATATCTGGAACAGAGTACATAAATTACAAACAGTCAAAGTAGATCTTTCAATGTTAGTTAACAAAAAGTGGAAAACATCAATTATACATTGGGAAGAAGTAAATGCACGACTTATAAATATACAGTTGGCTGTCTACAACAAAGAATAGTTATAATTAGGTACTTACACCCCAACAGATGATGCTCATATAAGTACAAAGGAAAGGTACATTCAAGAATTTATAAACTGATTGAAGGACTATCAAGTAAGAAATAATTACTAATTCTTGGAGATCATAATAGCACACTGGGTAAACAAGATATACATCTGATAAACAAGCTATAATAGTGTGAGGCAGTATTTTTAGCACATGAATAATTTCAATTAAATTATATAATATGTAAATTCAATAACAGCCCGCCTTGAAACAATATGTATGTAATAATTTGTAAAAATGTATGTAACAGTCATTGCATATGCTTATTTTTATTGTAAACATGTTCAGTAATGTTATGTGAATGCATTCTGTAATTTAATAATATAAGAGCTGTGAGAATAACAAGTTTAACGTTGCTAACAATGCGGCAACCTTCAGACAATAATGAGTTTGAGAGTTTAAATGTTACTAGTCATGATTAGAGCAACAATAATGTAAATTTTGTGACAGTTTAAAATTAGCCAATCAACAGCCAGAAAAAGCTTCAATTAAATGCAGGTATTCTATTGGACTAAGATTAGCCAATCAGAGACTTGAAATACAGAAGCTTACGGGTTTTGACGGTTGAAATATGTTCAGTTGCCTGCAGACCTTGTAGTCACAGGATGGAAGATGTGTTCTCTAAAGAAATATTACGTATTCGTGTGAATCGTAAAATAAGTATACGCGTTAACAAAGTGCTAATATTAAATTAAAAGAATCTCACAGCTCTTAATATCAGTGTAGTGCTATTTAATTTGTGCCAAGGATTAATAAAAAGAAGTGAATTTAAACTTAAAATCTGTGTAAGCCTACATTCTTGTCGCACCACGCCCTGATTAAGAGAAACGTATCTCTATAAACATTACTGATGCAGCCGAGGCAAACATAAACATAAATACTATCTATAGAAGCAGTTTAATAACAAAGTTAATATATATATTTTTAAAATTTGGTGTGTAACAACAAAAATACATCTACAAATCAGCTTTACATACGTAGCAGCATATTACGTAACAAACAATCTTCTTCAAAATTGACGTCCATATGTGGAGCTAAATAAATAAACTTAAAGACAATATCTACTTCAAGTTGGCTTACCAAAGCGTGGTGTAAACCTTCAACAACAACAAACTACAACAGTTGAAGAACAATTACTTCTTCAAGTTGGCTTCCCAAGAGTGAGGCTAATAAATTAGGTAAATAAACTACGTAAACTACATACACCTTCAAGTGCTATATGGAGAAGAGGTAGAAAATGATAATTGGTAATGTCTGAAGGAGGTATGTAAATTATATGTACATTTTATTATGAATTCATGTTTAACCATAACGATATCCACAAATTTACGTGGAAATACTTATTAGAGATATTTGCTCGAATATTGATTATGTCATCTGTAGAAAAGAATGGACCTTGGTTATATACAATGTAAAAATAACCGTAGTCCAGAATATAGATTAGGTCATTACATGGTTATTGCAAATATGGCATGTCCTTTCACAAAACTTAGATAAAAGAGAGATATAGTCAAATAAGAGCATATATTGAGATTAGTAAATGAACCTGAATATAATTTATATCTATTAAATGATGAAACTATTAAGAATCCGTATATGAAACGTCTTATTCATAAATTAAATCCAGAAGAGGACTGAAATTATGTACAGCTGTACAAAAATGTAAGAGTCTATTCATTCAGCTGCATTGGTATAGAAGACATTCTAGAAACTTCTGGTTAAACTCCGAAACCCTTGAATGTATCGAAGAAAAGAAAAATACATACAAAAAGCAGCAAGTTCTAAAAAATATGAAGTTCAAAAAGAGTATTTACTATATAAAAAAACTGAAACAGCAGTTAGGGAACAAAAATAGGAGGGATGGGATGGAATCTGTGGGGAAATAGAACGTGCGGTAGGTTACGCTAGATCAGCGCAAGCTTGGAAAACCCTCAAAATAGCTAGAATAACCAAAGCTTCAAAATATTTTAATTGTATGACGATTTTATGAAACATATTCACTACTAAAGGAAGAACAACATTTATGTTAGAAGATAATATGACTGGAGACAATGTTATTAATACAAATCCAATTACAGAAAATGAGGTACTTACAGTTTTAGAACCTACATAAATGACAAACCTGCAGGCCTTGGAGAAATTACTATGGAATCAAACAAATATGGGGTATAAAGTGTTGTAAAAATACTATTCCGATTGGTTAGTCAATAGAGCGCCTCTTCTATTAGATTGGAAAAGGAAAATATCATATTATCAGTGTAATATATAAAAAATCAGACAAGGATTCAGTGAGTTATAGAGAAGAGTGTTACGGCATCTGTAAATGGAATTAATCAGTACTGTAATTAAGATCAGATTAGGGAAATTGATTCAGAACAAGATATCTGATAAGCAAGCTGATTTTATAACAAGTAATCATGCCTTGATCATATATTCACAATCGACAAGTTATGGAAAAAATGACTGCTAAAGGGAAAAAAGTGCCCAATGTATTTATCGATCTCGAAAAGCCATACGATTCAATCTCCATAACTAAGCTTGAATTCTTTATATCGATTCGAAATTCCTGAATCACATATTCAGATTATAAAGCAATTATATGATTTACAATGCTTGCGTAAGGATTGGAAATCAACTATCCAAAGAGTTCTACATGACTAAGGCTCTGAGACAGGATTGTGGAATATCACCAATATTATTCAAAATATACAATGGAACAATACATGTTACAAACTGGGTATAAAAATTAATGACAGACCGATCTATAATATACTATTTACTGATGGCCAGGTCTAAATAGGACACAATCAAGAATATACCGAATTTATGACACACAAACTTGTTGATGCTTTTGAGCAAGGTGAACTGAAAATAAATGTTGAAAAGTACATTGAAAGTGCTTGCAAAAATCTTGAAATAAATGATGAAATAATTCTGCAAGTTGAAAAGTACAAATATTTTGGATCTATTATTGACAAAAATCGGCGCAAGTGAACAAGATATCTCTAATAGAATTAATCTGGCAAGAAAGGCAATTAGATCGCTAAATGGATTTTTGGAACAGAAACTTGACAGGAAAAACAAAATTAAATATAATAAAGATAGTACTAGAAGGTGATTTAACATATGGGGAGAAAGTTGGAGTATAAGTGAAACAATACGTAGAAAAATGTTGGCAACAGAAATGTGTGGATTAAGGAGCGTGAGAGTATCAAGAATTCAGCACATCAGGAATGATTACATAAGACTGGAAATGGGTGCAAAAGAAACTGTCATTGAGACTCTAAAGAACTCTAAAATGGTACGGGCACATGAAGATAATGAAAGAGAAAAAATGGCCAAAGAGCGTTGTCAACTGCTCACTAGGAAGGGTGGAAAGGCAAATTTTATCTGGATGGATGGAGTCAATAAAGCTAGACAGAGAAGAGGTTTAGAGGAAGAGCAGTGGTGGGATAGAAGATCCTGAGAATTGCAAAAGGAATAAAAGGCAACCACTCAAAAGTGGAAAGTCTGTAAAATAAAATTAAAAAAATATGATGTATTGTATATTTTGAGTTCATTAGCATGGTCCAGAGCCTGTACTGGGAGTGTCCTACAGACCAGTGAAACAGGCTATTAAGTGCTGGCCTCAAGAACTACTGGAACTCCATTGAGGGTTGCAGACATTCCAAGTTGTTTATTACAGACCTGGATAACAGCCGGGCAAAATACTTGCGCGGTCTTAGTAGAAGAAGAATTGCATGGGCAACAGGATTCATTATAGGACACTGTGCCCTAAAGTTTAATCTATACAGAATGGGATTGTTTATCAACCCTATCTGTAGTAGCTGTCTAGAAGGAGATGGGACTGTTACTCATCTGCTATGTGATTGCCCTGCTCTTGCGAATCAAAGAGCAAGTATTTTTGGCAATCACTTTCCAAAGATAGATGAACTATCGAAAGCCTCAGTTAGCAGTCTGGTTAAGTTCATATCAAGCAACAACTACTTAACTGATGAAAGGGGGGATGCGCAATAGATCTTAAGGTCGCAGTGCTTGGGCGTAAAACCCACCCCTTTTCAATCTAGAACTGGAACTAGAGTTCATTAGCAACAAAATACTGCCTTAAGACATTTTGTTTTGTTTTCCGTATCACGTGTGCAACCAGGTCCATATTACTTCATTTGAGAGGACTTATAGTCCAAATGTATCATGAGAAATTTAATGTGAAGCAGAAATCACCTTTTGTGAATACTATAATTGATATCGTTATTATTGATGGGAACACATAAGTAATTAAATAAAGAAATGATAGTAAGATAAACAAATAATTGCAATGAATAATGTGTGTATTAAATCAGTGTATAGGTAACAAGTTTCCGTTTGTCCGAAAATATGAAGGTAATTAGGAGTCTTGTTAACCAAATTCATTAGCATAGCCGAAACAGAGAACGTATTAGTTTAAAGATTCGGGAATTCAGTTAGGTTATAAGCTCAGCACGTATAACAGTAGTACTATCACCGGTACGTACCACTCTTGTGATATTTAAGCGCTTAGTAACGTGCTTGTGTGAGTAAGATTTCCGGCTATTGCGAGAAGTCTCGCCGATAAGCATTTTAGCGACTCATCGCAGGTTACGCTTCTAGTTTCTTTTATTGTGGAAACAGTTATTTCCAACCGTAACTTTGATACTGCAGAAGCTAGCAGGTATAATAATTCAATTGCCATAGTCTCAAGTGCTACGATTCATAATCAGTCTATTTATTCACCTCAAACGCTCGGCAACTCACTTCAATAACTCAAATATTAGTTCACAATAAATTTCTCAATCAATTTAAACAGATGTTGTCTTTCATAATACATCCACGCATACCCTGAAGGAAAATACTCATAGCTCAACCACTGGAGCAGCCGGCAGCAGAATCAACAGTAGATATTGTAGACAACAAAAGAAGTGGCAAATACATTCCTGCATCAAACTGTCGCACCATTACCGCGGCATCATGGTCGCGAACTATGTAAATTTGTGCTGAATAGAAAAGTCATGCAAGTATGACACACATTTTTCTTTCTCACTGATAGCCCTAAGGATTCTGATCGAAATACCATGTATTTAATGTATTCGCATGGTTAATAAACCGTATAACCTGAATTTTCTGTGAACAGTCTGTGAAGTCCTCTTAATACAGAAGGAATTTTGTATAATTTTGTGTAAGTGGTAAACTCGTACAACAGATGGACAAAAACTTACTGCACTAATACTGTAGAGTTTGTAATATGATATACAGTTTGTATTAACTAAACTTTCTGTAGAATTGACCGTTTTCGAAACAGTCGCCTGGTTGAACTGTCATGTGACATCTATGCATATATGTAAACATGCGATACTTCTGTTTTACTGCGTGGGTCATTAGCAACAAAACCTCACTTATGATATACAAACAGTCGTGTTGTTTTCTGCTTTGTACATGTAATCAAGTCTATATTGTCGTGACCTCTTAACAAACTAGCTCAATGGGGTAGAGCGATGGTTACCGAGGATCTTAAAGTTATATTTCACATTATGCGAGGACAGACGGGGGACGCAGCTGAGAGAAATTATGAAAATATACCAAAATGTTTCTAGCAATAGTATTATTTCATGATGTGGATGAGGGAAGGGTCTGTCTACTATAATAATTTACACGAAATGAAAATGGATGGCAATTGAATTTAATGATGAAAAGGGATTACATTACCTCCTTGCTTCCTTGCCTGTCGGTGGGGACGCCATACTGCTCGTATGGACAGCGCACACACACTACGACTTGCCCCTAGCAGTAACTCGGCTCGACTGACTAAAATCCACGCTAACTCGGCGTGGTTACGCTATGCTAGAACTGGTTTATCCCCTCCATTCTTGCGCAATATCCGATCTGGGCCGCCAGGTCACGTACGCAATAATATTCATATCACGTCACAATATTGCCTAGTTTGAGATTACTTCTAGTCAAAAATACTTCATAAGACGATATGAAATAGCAATGAGTAGCCAATTTAAATGACTTAATCACGCCTTTACTGTCTAAAAGATCACTCTTAAGATTTTTATTAAAACCTTATAGTATTGTAATGATGAATAAAGCATATATGTTAAATTTTCTGCAAACACTTGTAAAATTCTTTCGTTATTTGAAGTTCGTATAACTCGAAAACTATAAGAGGTAGAGAGAAAGTTATTACAGAAAAAATTGCAGGATAAAATATACAGAGAGACAAGAATCTTCACAGTAACCTTAATAACGCCAACGGAGCTGCGGGTTCTAGTAAATAAATTAGAGGCAGTGAAAATAAACACAAGAAAAAGTCTAGTGAATACTAGATGATGATACGAGTAATTTTGGGTAAAATAGATGAATGTAACAAAATCAAATTATTCCGAATAGTTTCATATTCAAGACTAAAGTTACGAGTTTATTTCACCTCTTAGTACATTTCAAATGCATATGCATATTTTCACCTGCAATCTAGGAACCAGAGACAGCTGTTACCAATATTATATTCTACTGCAGTAGTACTGGGATTATTCGTAGTGCATGTTTATGTAAAATCGAGGGAGTAATAAATGTAGAAACTCGCGTTTTGTATTACAATTAAGTATCCGAACTGCTTGTAGCTGTGAGTATTGATATCAAGTTACATTACTTCCCATTCTGGTTCCACGATGTTTATGCTCACGACAAGCGACGAGCAGCAAAGGCGAATCTAACAGGCGCCCCGCAGTGATATAATGTATATATGCAGTAGAGGGTCTGCGTTTTGTTGACATCGGTATTGCCTGCTGTCATCTGCAAAATTTGTACTGCGGAAAATGGACAGGAGAAGAAAGAAAGAAACAAAGAAAGAAAGAAAGAAAGAAAGAAAGAAAAAGCATTACGTGTGGTTGGCACACGACTTTCTCCATTCATAACATTTTAAAGGATTTATAAAAATAAAAAGTTCTCCCAGTTTAGGTTAATGACACCCAGTAGTCAAAATATGTAATCATTATTAAGAGCAATTCTATATTCCAAAACTGGTGACAGTGTTTTCATCGTGTTTAAACCAGTATTTCTTTATTTATTACTTTCTCTACTACGTATAGTAAGTAGGGGAAGTATTGTATTTCACCCAAAAATTCGATACCGAGATTTCACCGGAAATACATGTTTTGAGACCCCCTGAATCCAAAAAAAGCATTTTTGGAAACATGTCCGTGTGTGTGTGTCTGTGTGTCTGTCTGTGAACAGCATAACTCAGAAACGAACAGTCGGATAAACACCAAACTTGGTATTTAGGTTCAGTATCTTCCAGAGATGCGACACGAAGGTTTTCAAGAAAATCCCCCCCCCAGATTACCCTTTACATGGAAGATTTATCAAAAATTTTAATTTTCTCAAAAATGGCTCTAACGATTTTGATTAAAATATCGTATGTTTAAGATATTTTCATGACAAATAAAATGTATATCTTGAATTTTTGGGGAATGTCTCCAAAGTATTCTTCATTGTGAACGAATTTTGCATAACTGGTAAACCATAAGAGATAGACAAACTTTTACTACACAAAAAATGTAGATCCCGTTAGTATACACAATTTATGTCATATAAATTTTTTTTTGTTGAGTGTACCGTTTTCGAGATATTGTTTGTTATTTCCTTAAATTTTTGAATACTTATTTTCTCAAATGGGAATTCGTTATTCATTTTTACTTTCTCTACTACGTATAGTAAGTAGGGGAAGTATTGTATTCCACCCGAAATTTCGATACCTAGATTTCACCGGAAACACATGTTTTGAGACTCCCTAAATCCAAAAAAAGCATTTTTGGAAACATGTCCGTGTGTGTGTGTGTGTCTGTGAACAGCATAACTCAGAAACGAACAGTCGGATAAACACCAAACTTGGTATTTGGGTTCAGTATCTTCCAAGGATGCGATACGAAGCTTTTCAAGAAAATCCCCCCACCCCAGAGTACCCTTTACATGAAAGATTTTTCGAAAAAATTAATTTTCTCAAAAATGGCTCTAACGATTTTGATTAAAATATCATATGTTTAAGATATTTTTATGGTAAATAAAATGTATATCTTGAATTTTCTGGGAATGTCTCAAAAAGTATTCTTTATTGTGAACGACTTTTGCATAACTGGTAAACCATAAGAGATAGACAAAATGTTACCACACATAAAATGTAGATGGCGTTAAAATACGCAATTTATGTCATATACATTTCTTTTGTTGAGTGAACCGTTTGCGAGATATTGCTTGTTATTCCCTTAAATTCTCCAATACTTATACTTTTCTCAAATTCGTTATTCATTTTTACTTTCTCTACTACGTATAGTAAGTAGGGGAAGTATTGCATTCCACCCAAAAATTCGATACCGAGATTTCACCGGAAATATATGTTTTGAGACCAACTGAATCCAAAAAAAGCATTTTTGGAAACATGTCCGTGTGTGTGTCTGTGTGTGTGTGTGTGTGTGTCTGTGTGTGTGTGTGTGTCTGTGTGTGTGTGTGTCTGTGTGTGTGTGTCTGTGAACAGCATAACTCAAAAACGAACAGTCGGGTAAACACCAAACTTGGTATTTAGGTTCAGTATCTTCCAGAGATGCGACACGAAGGTTTTCAAGAAAATCCCCCCATCCAAGACTACCCTTTACATGGAACATTTTTCGAAAATTTTAATTTTCTCAAAAATGGCTGTAACGATTTTGATGAAAATATCATATGTTTAAGATAATGTCATGAGAAATGAACTGTATATCTCGAATTTTCTGGGAATGTCTCCAAAAGTATTCTTCATTGTGAACGACTTTTGCATAACTGGTAAACCATAAGAGATAGACAAAATTTTACTACACAAAAAATGTAGATCGCGTTAAAATACACAACTTATGTCATATACATTTCTTTTGTTGAGTGAACCGTTTTCGAGATATTGCTTGTTATTTCCTTAAATTTTCCAATACTTATACTTTTTCTCAAATGCGTTATTCATTTTTTTATGTCCTGGACATGCAAAGAGAATGGAATGCGCCACATAGCAACCAACGTTAAAATATTTGACTATCGCTTAAAATCTAGCATATTCCCCTTGCATCTACATGTACTTTACCAATAAGATTGACATCTCGATATCTCGATTAACATGAAGCATATGGAGAATAGGCGTTTGTAAAAATAGATTGTACAAGAGTAGAGAAAGTCATGTGAGTGTAACACATCAGATTTTTACTTTCTCTACTACGTATAGTAAGTAGGGGAAGTATTGCATTCCACCCAAAAATTCGATACCGAGATTTCACTGGAAATACATGTTTTGAGACCTCCTGAATCCAAAAAAAGCATTTTTGGAAACATGTCCGTGTGTGTGTCTGTGTGTGTGTGTGCCTGTGTGTGTGTGTGTGTGTGTGTGTGTGTCTGTGAACAGCATAAGTCAAAAACGAACAGTCGGATAAACACCAAACTTGGTATTTAGGTTCAGTATCTTCCAGAGATGCGACACGAAGGTTTTCAAGAAAATCCCCCCACCCCAGACTACCCTTTACATGGAACAGTTTTCGAAAATTTTAATTTTCTCAAAAATGGCTCTAACGATTTTGATGAAAATGTCATATGTTTAAGATAAAGTCATGAGAAATGAAATGTATATCTCGAATTTTCTGGGAATGTCTCCAAAAGTATTCTTCATTGTGAACGACTTTTGCATAACTGGTAAACCATAAGAGATAGACAAAATTTTACTACACAAAAAATGTAGATCGTGTTGAAATACACAACTTATGTCATATACATTTCGTTTGTTGAGTGAACCGTTTGCGAGATATTGCTTGTTATTCCCTTAAATTTTCCAATACTTATACTTTTTCTCAAATTCGTTATTCATTTTTACTTTCTCTACTACGTATAGTAAGTAGGGGAAGTATTGCATTCCACCCAAAAATTCCATACCAGGATTTCACCGGAAATACATGTTTTGAGACCCACTGAATCCAAAAAAAGCATTTTTTGGAAACATGTCCGTGTGTGTGTCTGTCTGTGTGTCTGTGTGTCTGTCTGTGTGTCTGTGAACAGCATAACTCAGAAACGAACAGTCGTATAAACACCAAACTTGATATTTAGGTTCAGTATCTTCCAGAGATGCGACACGAAGGTTTTCAAGAAAATCCCCCCAACCCAGACTACCCTTTACATGGAACATTTTTCGAAAATTTTAATTTTCTCAAAAATGGCTTTAACGATTTTGATTAAAATATCATATGTTTAAGATACTGTCATGAGAAATGAAATGTATATCTCGAATTTTCTGGGAATGTCTCCAAAAGTGTTCTTCATTGTGAACGACTTTTGCATAACCGGTAAACCATAAGAGATAGACAAAATTTTACTACACACAAAATGTAGATCGCGTTAAAACACACAATTTGTGGCATACACATTTCTTTTGTTGAGTGAACCGTTTTCGAGATATTGCTTGTTATTCCCTTAAATTTTCCAATACTTATACTTTTTCTCAAATTCGTTATTCATTTTTTTATGTCCTGGACATGCAAAGAGAATGGAATGCGCCACATAGCAACCAGCGTTAAAATATTTGGCTATCGCTTAAAAGCTACCATATTTCCCTTGCATCTACAAGAAAAGTACCAATAAGATTGACATCTTGATATCTCGATTAACATGAAGCATATGGAGAATAGGCGTTTGTAAAATTAGATTGTGCAAGAGTAGAGAAAGTCATGTGAGTGTAACACATCAGATTTTTACTTTCTCTACTACGTATAGTAAGTAGGGGAGTATTGCATTCCACCCAAAAATTCGATACCGAGATTTCACCGGAAATATATGTTTTGAGACCCACTGAATCCAAAAAAAGCATTTTTGGAAACATGTCCGTGTGTGTGTCTGTCTGTGTGTCTGTGTGTCTCTCTGTGCGTCTGTGAACAGCATAACTCAGAAACGAACAGTCGTTTAAACACCAAACTTGATATTTAGGTTCAGTATCTTCCAGAGATGCGACACGAAGGTTTTCAAGAAAATCCCCCCACCCCAGACTACCCTTTACATGGAACATTTTTCGAAAATTTTAATTTTCTCACAAATGGCTCTAACGATTTTGATTAAAATACAATATGTTTAAGATATTGTCATGAGAAATGAAATGTATATCTCGAATTTCCTGGGAATGTCTCCAAAAGTATTCTTCATTGTGAACGACTTTTGCATAACCGGTAAACCATAAGAGATAGACAAAATTTTACTACACAAAAAATGTAGATCGCGTTAAAACACACAATTTGTGTCATACACATTTCTTTTGTTGAGTGAACCGTTTTCGAGATATTGCTTAAATTTTCCAATACTTATACTTTTTCTCAAATTCGTTATTCATTATTCCCTTAAATTTTCCAATACTTATACTTTTTCTCAAATTCGTTATTCATTTTTACTTTCTCTACTACGTATAGTAAGTAGGGGAAGTATTGCATTCCACCCAAAAATTCGATACCGTGATTTCACCGGAAATACATGTTTTGAGACCTCCTGAATCCAAAAAAAGCATTTTTGGAAACATGTCCGTGTGTGTGTCTGTGTGTGTGTCTGTGTGTGTGTGTGTGTGTCTGTGAACAGCATAACTCAAAAACGAACAATCGGATAAGCACCAAACTTGGTATTTAGGTTCAATATCTTCCAGAGATGCGACACAAAGGTTTTCAAGAAAATCCCCCAGCCCAGACTACCCTTTACATGGAACATTTTTCGAAAATTTTATTTTTCTCAAAAATGGCTCTAACGATTTTGATGAAAATATCATATGTTTAAGACAATATCATGAGAAATGAAATGCATATCTCGAAGTTTCTGGGAATGTCTCCAAAAGTATTCTTCATTGTGAACGACATTTGCATAACTGGTAAACCATAAGAGATAGACAGAATTTTACTACACAAAAAATGTAGATCGCGTTAAAATACACAACTTATGTCATATACATTTCTTTTATTGAGTGAACCGTTTTCGAGATATTGCTTGTTATTTCCTTAAATTTTCCAATACTTTTTCTCAAATTCGTTATTCATTTTTTTATGTCCTGGACATGCAAGGAGAATGGAATGCGCCACATAGCAACCAGCGTTAAAATATTTGACTATCGCTTAAAACCTACCATATTCCCCTTACATCTACAAGAGAATTATCAATAAGATTGACATCTCGATATCTCCATTAACATGAAGCATATGGAGAATAAGCGTTTGTAAAAATAGTTTGTACAAGAGTAGAGAAAGTCATGTGAGTGTAACACATCATAATTTTTTACTTTCTCTACTACGTATAGTAAGTAGGGGAAGTATTGTATTGCACCCAAAAATTCGATACCGAGATTTCACCGGAAATACATGTTTTGAGACCCCTTGAATCCAAAAAAAAGCATTTTTGGAAACATGTCCGTGTGTGTGTCTGTGTGTGTGTGTCTGTGAACAGCATAACTCAGAAACGAACTGGTATTTAGGTTCAGTATCTTCCAAGGATGCGACACGAAGGTTTTCAAGAAAATCCCCCCACCCCAGAGTACCATTTACATGGAAGATTTTTCGAAAATTTTAATTTTCTCAAAAATGGCTCTAACGATTTTGATTAAAATATCATATGTTTAAGATATTTTTATGACAAATAAAATGTATATCTTGAATTTCCTGGGAATGTCTCCAAAAGTATTCTTTATTGTGAACGACTTTTGCATAACTGGTAAACCATAAGAGATAGACAAAATTTTACTGCACAAAAAATGTAGATCGCGCTAAAATACACAATTTATGTCATATACGTTTTGTTTTTGAGTGAACCATTTTCGAGATATTACTTGTTATTCCCTTAAATTTTTCAATACTTATTTTCTAAATGGGAATTCGTTATTCATTTTTTTGTCTTGGATATGCAAAGAGTATTAATTTGTGGCAAACAGAATGGTGGTGCACAGAGCAACCAGCTATTAAGAGATATGTATGTGCTTATATTGCCCTTGCAAATACAAAACAAGGGGAACATATTAGGCCTTAAGCGATGGTTAAATATTTTTAGAACTGGTCGCTATGTGTAAAATGTAATTCTCTTTGCATGTCAAAAGATCGTTTCTGCAAATGTTTATCTCGATTAATATGTAATAGATTGAGAATAAGCGTTTGTAAAAATAGTTTGTACAAGAGTAGAGAAAGTCATGTGAGTGTAACACATCAGATTTTTTTGTCTTGGATATGCAAAGAGTATGGTGGGAAAGTGAATGGTGCTGCACCTAGCAACCAGCTATTAAGGGATATGTATGTGATTAAAGGCTACTGTATATCTATATTGCCCTTGTAAATATATATTCCCCTTACAATAAGATAGAGTGTGCAAATGTTTATCTCGATTAACATGAAGCATATGGAGAATAAGCGTTTGTAAAAATAGTTTGTACAAGAGTAGAGAAAGTCATGTGAGTGTAAGACATCAGATTTTTTTAAAATAATATTCAGTTCTATTGAAAAATCTAAATAATATATTCAAATTGCTGCTACGTATTTGAAATATTACTGCCTACATTAGTCTATAAAGCTGATTCTCTTTTATACAGTTTAAGGTTTTATGGGTAATTAAAACATAACAATGTTAAAGAATCGAGCCGGATGGCTTAGGCGGTAACGTCTATGTCCCGTATTCGGGAGCTTCCATTCGGGCCGAGCATTCTGACTGTGTTTTTTCGTGTTTTCCCTCAGTCATCAAGTTAAACATCGTATTGGGTACTTAATACTCAGACCCAAAGTTCCGCCTTAAGTCTAAAACAACAGTAAAAATGAAACTAGATGGTAATAGCAAATACTCTGCTATTTATTCATAGATAATGAAAGAAGGTAGACTGGACGACACACTATTGCCATCTGCCCGTCAATATAGAAGCAGAAGTACATTTGCCTAGCACTAACGCTTCTGTGGACAGGTGACGAAGAGAGAAGGGATGAGACCTAGAAGGCTAACTGTCTACCACATACCGATCTACGAAGTATCTTCTTACAGATCCTGTTGTCCTCCATAGTGTAGTGGTTACCATGTTCTACCGAGGTCGCGGGTTCAAACCCGCGGAGGGCGATGGATTTTTTTGGGCGTAAAAATCATTAGCATGGCTTCCTTGGGAAGGAAAGTAAAGCCGGTGGTCCCGTGTCGTATATTTACGGCACGTAAAAGAACCATACGCCTGATAAAGAGGCATCTGAGTAAAATTACCGGCCTTTCACGCCCAATATGCAATGGGACGCTAAGGACCATAGCAGTTAAAGGCGTCCATAAATAAAACACAATTTCAACTTCTTACAGATCCGCCACATCATCATCACGTAAAATAGATAGAGAGAGAGGAAAAACTTTAAAAAACGAAAACAATAGGTAAATTTCACGCATTTAAAAGTTTAATTCTCTTTGGTGTTCAATGAACCGGAGAACAGAACAATTCTCGTATGTATAATTGAATAAGTTTATGTCTAAGCAAGTAATTCCAGTTCGGCTGGCCCCGCAGCTCAGTCGATAAAGCACTTGCTTGCTGTGCGAGGGGTCCCGGTTTCGATTCCCAGTTGGGGTGGGAATTTTTCTCTAGCCAACATTATTCCTTTCCTACCCATGGTTTGGAAGTATGACTGAGGTTGTGAATGTGTATGCGATCTAATGATTAAAGCCCAAACTTAACTAGAAACCCAAAGAAAGTTAAAGGCGGGATATAAAGGAACAAAACTCACTCACTCACTCACTCACGCTAATTCGCCAGTTCCTCCGCAACCTGTGTTTACCTGGGATTGCCCCGTTGAGTTCTGCAACTCCATTAACGCATGAGGGGGATATCTACACACTTGAAATACGGCGCGGTTGGGCCACCTGGTACAATAGCATTTAACTGCAAATCTATCGGTGTATGGATTATAATTTTTAATTTCAATTTCTAAATAATTAAAGACTAAACAGAATTTACAACTCTTGAACATTAAAGGTATGCACACATTGAGACTATAAAGTTGGCATTGCTTTTTAATGAAGAATATTCATAAAAAACTGCTACGTTACATTCACATAACTTTACCTACCCACTATCGTTGATTTTCATATATCTTCACAACCTATTCTTAGCAAAGCGACTTTTCTTGCACTTCACGTTAATCGAAATAAACGTTTGCAGAAATATTTTCTCTGCACAATTCGTAGTAAGGGGGATACAGCAAAGTCGATAGTCAGATGTTTGAAAGTGAGTAGTCATACGCTGGCCTTGAAATTCCATACTCTTTCCATGATATCGCGAGAAACAACTGAATAAGCCGCTTTAACAAAACGACAAATGTATTGAGATATTCATGTCTCGGAAATACCTAGTGCTACAGAGTAGTTATTTAAAGTAATTTGTGTGTTTTAAAGATATCTAGATGTTTCTGTGGAATTTTTTAATATATCTTAACGTTTACAAAAAGGTTTTGTAAACACAATTCTACAAAATTACACAAAATTCCTTCCAAATGAAAAGGCTTCACAAGCTATTTCCAGAAAATGAAAGATATACTTTTTAATTTGTCATGTAAATATCTTAAATATATTGTATTTTAATCAAAATTACTACAGAAAAGTTTTGAGAAAATCAAAAATTTTTCCATGCAAACAGTAATTCGTGAAAGGGGACTTTTCTGAAAATCTTCGTGTCTCATCTTTGGAAAACATTACACTTAAATACTAAGTTTGGTGTTTATTCGAGTTTTCATATTTGGAATATAATACCTTCTAGTCCTCTGGGGTTTCGGGGTAGGAGTTCGAATCTTGGTTAGGGTGAGTTACCCGGATAAGCTTTTTTCTTGGTTTTTCCCTTATTCTGAGAAGACGACCCTTAAGTTATATTGATCCCAGGGTCATTTGAGCATCTTTCACCCATTTCATTAATTCATTCATCGTCCCGATATGCCCTACCGGGTTAAAGGGCGTTAAACTTGAACCAATCCTTACATACTAGGTACGTGGTAGAGAAAGTAATACAACTAAAGTCGTTTTGCCGTCTCCCGTGCAATGCAGGTTTCACAATGTAACATAATTGCAAAACGAACAACTGACTATTAGCATTTGTTTGACACTTTATTGGAATGTTGCAGATGTGTGCAGGAACGCTAAAACAGTCACATTGTAACAAAAAACGGGTAGAACAGACTGAAATATAGTATCCTGTTTATAAGGATACGCTGTGCGAGTGATATTTTCTTCTTTAAGAAACATTTTATTCCATTACTGCAGATGTGTGTAACCATGTTTATAGTTAGCACGAAACTCCCAGCAACTTTTCTGTTAATACTATAGATGTATGTACAGGGGTTTTTGGACGTTAAAACTTCTTAATAACCGTTATGTAATAACATTTAGACTACCTATGTGATCTGGTGGTTAGCACACTGTAAGCGGGTGAACATCTTTGCCGATGAGCAATTGTTCTAAAGGTAAAAAACCGCCGATATGGCCATAGATGTTAGAGCTGCACATAAATGGAATTTAAAAGCAATCTGATGTTACATTCACATGACTCCCTCTACTCTTGTACAAACTATTTTTACAAACACTTATTCTGCACCTACTTCTTGTTAGCAATCTTGCTGATAACTTTCTGTAGGTGCAAGGGGAATATGTTAGGCTTTAACGATAGAAATCTTTTAAGAGTTGTTTGCTATATGGAGCATTCTATTCTCTTTGCATCTCCATGACATAAAAAAACCAATAACGAATTCCCATTTGAGAAAACGTATAAGTATTGGAAAATTCAAAAGAACAAAAGAAATATCTCGGAAATGGCTCACTCGACAAAAACCTGTATATGACATAAATTGTGTGTTTTAGCGAGCTCTACATTTTGTAAGTAGAAACATTTTGTCTATCTCTTACGGTTTACCAGTTATGAGCAAGCCATTCAGAATGAAGAGGACTTTTGGGGATATTCCCAGAAAATTCAAGATATACATTTTATTTGTGATGAAAATATCTTAAATATATGATATTTTAATCAAATTTGTTAGAATCATATTTGAGAAAGTCAACATTTTCGAAAAATGTTCCATGTAAAGGGTGGGGTATTTTCTTGTAAATCTTAATGTAGCATCTCTGAAAGACACTGAACCTAAATACCATTTCGTATTTATCCGGCTTTTCGTTCTTTAGTTATGCTGTTCACAGATACACACGCCGGCGCGACCTTTTTCTAAAAATGCCTTTATTGGATTCAGGGGAACTCAAAACATGCATTTCCAGCGAAATCTAGGTATCGAATTTTTCGGTGGAATGCAATACTTTACCTAGTTACTATACGTAGTAGAGAAAGTAAAAATAACATTCACTTCCTTTAAAAGTGTATTTTACCCAAAGGCATAACAAATAGAAAAGTGATTATAAGATACGTAATAGAGAAAGTATGGAATCTTATCTACAACTCTTATTTTGTATACATTTATTTGTGAAAACTATTGTCCATATAAATATCAGAATTACATAAAGCATCCGTAACATTTGAATGTATACATTCAAAATAAACTAAAAACATCTGACGTATTACATTTACATGACTTTCTATACCTACCGCTCAACAAACGTTCTTACGAAAGTTTGTTTTTCTAACTACTTCACATAAATCGAGATGAGGATTTGTAGAAATGATTTTATTACACATTTCGTTGTAGGTTGAAGAAGGTTTGTTAATGCTACGTATGGAAAGTCAGTTTGAAGATAATGTATTATATTTCAACTGTTGGGGAGCCGAACTTGAAGTAGTTGCAACCGCACGTATGGTAAAAAGTTTCCGGTAGCCTTTGCCCCAAATGTTTAAAAAATATAAACTTTGTAATTTTTAACTGTTTCTTTAAATATTATATATTTATGTTTGCCTCGGCTGCGTCAGTATTTATATATTTTTTTTTAGAGACATGAATGTCTTAACAGGGAGAGGTGCGACTGAAGAAATTAGGCTTACACAGACTATAATTTTACTTCACTCCATTTATTAATGTTTGACACGATTTAAATAACACTTCACTGATATATATATATAGAGAGAGAGAGAGCTGTCAGATTTTTTTATTAAATACTTGCACTTTTTAACACGTAAACTAGTTTTCGTCTCACTCTCGCGTCCGGTTAGGAACACTGTCCTCAAGCGACTGACTTGATTTCTACCGCCTAAGTTTGTAAATTTCTGTATTTCAAGTCTCTGATTGGCTATTCCTAATCCAATAGAATACTTTTATTTAAGCTTTTTTCTGGTTGTTGATTGGCTATTTTATAGACTGTCTCACAATTTACATTACTGTTGCTCCAATTATGACTAGTAGCATTATTAAACTTTCTTACTCATTATTGCCTCAAAGTTACCTCATTGTCAGCAACCTTTAGCCCATTATTCTCACAGCTCCTTCATTATTAAATTACGTAATACATTCACATAACATTACTGAACATGTATACAATAATATAAACATATATAATGACTGCACTATACACTTTTTATATCTTGTTACATACAGATATTGCTTTAAGGTGGGCTGTTATTGAATTTATATACTATATAATTAGACTGAAATCATTTAAGTGTTAAAAATGCTGCCTCAAGGTACAAGGTGAATATAGTAGGTTTAAGTGATAGTCAAACCCATCGCTATATGATGGTTTTGAAATTCCATGCTCTTTGCATAGCCACTCGAAAAAACGAATAGCGACTTACCACTTGAATAGGTATAAGTACTGGAAAACTGAAATCAATAATAAAGAATATCTCGATACGGTTAACGCCACAAAAATGTTACTTGACATATATTGTGTGCTTTAACGAGATCTATATTTTTGTGTAGTTAGGATTTTGTCTATCTCTCACGGTTTACCATTAAATAAAAGTCATACAGAATAAAAAGGACTTCAGAAAACTCAATATATGCATTTCATTTGTCATGCTAGTATCTCAAACATGTGGTGTTTTTATCAAAATCGTTAGTCTTTTTGAGAAAATAAAAAATAACGAATGTTTCCATCTAAAGGGTAGTTGAATGGGAGATTTTCCTGAAAGTTTTCGTGTCACATCCTTGGAAGACACTGAATTAGAAATACCAAATTTTATATTTAACCGACTTTTTAGTTTTTGACTTGTGTCCTTTAAACGTACCTTTTTCTGAAAATGCTTACTTTTGGATTCAGAGAGCCTCAAAACGCTTATTTCCGGTGAAATCCCGTTAAAGAAGTTTTGGATAGAATGCACAATTTCCTCTGCTTCCTATAGGTAAGTAGCAGAAAAAGTAAATATGGCTTAAGATTCCTTTATTATACTCTCCCAAAAATAATTTGACCGTGTTGATAATTCTTTCGCTGTTAAGAGATGCGTATAGCTATTTGGTTTTTATTGCCCAAAAACGCATAACACGATGTATTACCGGCATTGATAGTAGGGTATCCTGTAAGGATTATTTTATTAGTTTTAATATATTCACTGTCCACGGATTATATATTTTTAAACTAATGGAGTTGATATTTATTAACAGAGATTACTTTCTTAGAAATGTTGATTTTCATATGCATGATACATGTTTAAGACATAATTTTAACATTCCAGTGCATCACTTGACGAAATTTAATAGATCTCCTATGGTCTATGGTTTGAAATTGCTTAATTCCTTGCCTGTTAATATTAAATCTACAAGTAATTTTAAGTATTTTAAAAGTAATCTTAGGAAAATTGTAATTAAAATGTGTCCTTATGATTTGCATGAACCTAATTTTTACCTTATGGCTTACTAGCTCCACAAGATAAAATAAATATCTATCTATTCATTTTCAAAATTTGGATGATTATCCTAGTTCTTTTCTGATAATCGGAGGGGGCGCCCCGGAGATGGAGGAGGAGGTGAGAGGAGACACCAAGCGGCCGGAACCAGGAGTGACGGCACAGCAATGACAATGATCCTACAGTTTCCAGATTGAGACGCCCCGACTGTCGCACAGGCAGACTAGGGGTGGTCTGTTTACCCCGGCAACCAGCCGAAAGCCGAGGGACGGAGAAAAAAAATCCTTAGAGAGCATCCTTTTTCCCTGCCACGTGCTCCGAAACACCATCTCCGAAACTTCCAACTCTGAAACAAATCTAACGGGGTGAAACGTGAATGAAATGATGAATGGAACGAAATTGAGGGACAGGAAATTCGGGGCCTGAAAGAAACCACTGCAGTATTCACCTATCGACCCGGGAACCCCCGAAAAAAACTCGTGGGTCAGAGTTGTCGGTCGAATCGAACCCGGGACGTCCCGAATGTAGGCCACAGACGTTACCGCCTGAGCCATCCCGCTCGGTTTATCAGAGTTATTAAGGTGATCAGAAATAATATTTGATATTTTCTTGCCGTCCTGTGAAAATAACACTAGGGAATTAGTTATTACAACCGTTGGAGATTGTTCTGTGAAATGATGCTTCTAAGTGATAAAAACTAGATAATTTTATGTTTCCGATCAATGAAGAGATCAATAGAAATTAATTAAACTTTCATCATCCTGTGCAATGCCGGGTAAGGTAGTTAGTAATACATTTAGTCCTACTTTGGCAGCAGTTATATAGAAGAATGCTCGACTCCAGATCTCTGCAGCTTGCACACTTAACAACCTCTCACTTGAGAGTAAAATTTTTGAATTGAAAGTTTACGAGGAGGAGTGACGAGAATCCCTCAAGACCTTCTGCAACTTCCTGCAAATATTCTGTGGAACAAGATAATAACAATTAAATGATAATTATGACGCAATGTCAGAGGGCGCTGAGAGAAAGATGTTAACGATGTAGCCTTGCCGTTGTCGTCTCCATATCCCACGGCGAACTCGGCGCTGTCTTACCTCCGAGGTGCACACGTTTATAATTACCCTTCACACAGACCAAATAGATTTATGGCAATGACGTCACTAATGCCTTGTTCCCGCTATGAAGTCATTAGACAAAACTTCGGCGTCACACTTGTTTCTTCCTCCTCTTCCTTGTATTGCTAAAATCCTTTTTCTTCTTTTTTACTAAGTTCTTGTGCTTTGCTTTCCTTCTTGTCCTTTTTCTACCTCCCTATTAATTTTATGGCGGTTCTGCATAGCTAGCATAATTTATACATCTGTTTTTAAAGGTTTTTAATTACTTTTAGTTAATTTTTTCACAAACACAATACTTTTTCACATTCTAATATTAGCATATGTAATGCCACGAGTGATTTATCTAGAGGATTTGAAAATCATAAGCTGCCTTTGTCTAAGATTGTTTCACGAATAAAAGAACTAGCAAAACGCATAAAACAAGATATTTTAAATTCTTGCAATAAATATTAAATTAATATCAAAACTGTCACTGCAGCTATGATATAATGCATGTCAGAATACTTGCTGAACACAAATTAAAGCTGGCGCTGCAAATTGAAATACATTCAAACAATCGTCTCCCTTTACTTCCTTCATGTTAGTCTGTTAAAACTTATCTCGCTTCAAAACTATGTAACTGTACAATAGTTATACATAGAAAGTTAAGGCTTGCAGTTAGTTATCTTTAGCGGCTTGTATAAGCTCTTGTTTATCAGAATGTGTGTGTGAGCGAGAGAGAGAGGTTTTTCTCAAAAATCGACATTTCTTATTTTTTCACCTCTGGATTCTCATTATACCATTACAATGTTTGTAATCAAATACCCCAGTTTTATGTGAATTGTTCTTCCACACATGCTTTATACCCGTTAAAGCGGAAAGGTGGAATCAGAATGAAAATCGCAATGTCAAAGGCAGGATATGAACCAAGGATCTTTGGTTTTCCCTGTCGCTGCTATAATTAACTGAACTACCATGGCACCATACCTACGCGACACTAAACTCTCCAACTAACTACACCGTTTGTGAAAATTGCAACACCAAGAAAGAATTTCCCGAATAACTCCAAACCTGGTGGAAGTGTAGAAGAGTGTGCAAACAATAAGCGATTCGGTTTGCAGAGAGATGGGGTACACGTAGGCCAAGCAGAGCACTCTCATGTTGGTTCGATGCGCCCAGTGCAGTCAGTGTAGAGCTGTCAGACAATGTGGAAACAATAAAGTAGGTGCCAGTATGCGTCGTCGACGTCAAAGGGAGCCATATGGGCATGTGGGGGGGCAGAATGATCGGTCTCCGGGAAGCGGGTTTGTCATACCGTGACATTTCGGCTCGTACAGGGCATGCTGCTGCGACAGTGATGCGTGTGTGGAAGCAGTGGATAGATGAAGGTCGTACGCAGCTTGAGCGGGTTCTGACCACGGAACATGACCACAGCATGGGATGACCGTCATCTTGTCCGCAGTGTTGGCTCGACGCTGGAGCACTGCAACAGGTGTAAGCTTGTCTGCATCAACGGTTCGTTGCCTCTGCCGCAGGTTGGACTGGTTGCACGCATGCCATTACGTCGGCTTCTATTGTCCAAAAACCACAAGCTCCTCCTCCGACTGCAATAGGCACTGAACACCGTCACTGGGGTCCTGAGTGGCAAAATGTAGTATTTTCGGACGAGTCCCGCTTCAACGTGTCATACAGTGATGGCCGCATACGTGTCCGGCGGTACCGTGGTGAGTGCAACCTGGAGGGCTGCATTGTTGAGCGGCATAGCAGACAGACACCAGGTGTGATGGTTTGGGGCACCATTGGTTATAACAACCGATCTCGCCTCCTACGAATTGCGGGCTCTTTGAACAGCAACCGGTACCTAACGGTGGCTGTAGAGCCTGAGGTACTCCCCCTACTTCAGGAATCTCCACAGGCCACATTTCAACAGGACAATGCCCGGGTCACATATTGCGAGGAATGTACAAGCCTTCTTCGAAGAGCGACGGGTACCATTGCTTCCTTGGCCTGCACGTTCGTCTGACATGTCGCCCATCGAACATATGGTTGGTCGGCACCTGGTGCGTCACGGTCCTCCAGTAACCAGTGTGACGGATTTGTGGACTCAAATACAAACTGTGTGGGGGGAAATACCCCAGGAACTTTGATTCAATGCCACGGCGTATAGCAGCTCCAGTTGCAGCGCATGGAAGCCACACCAAATACTGAATATTATAGTAGAGTATAGATAGATTTGAAATGTTTGTCATTTGTTACTTGTCATGTACCTAACCTGTGGTATTAAATTCCTTGAATTCATACGTTTCCTTCTTGGTGTTGCAATTTTCACAAATGACAGTGTATGACATTGAACTTGCAGTATATCAGTTTTATAATTTATAGCTTCACTGAAGCATAAACAAAAGAAAATCTTTATATACACATACGTTTCTCTACCCTCTATCGTTTATTAATGGTTATGCCAACTATTCTCACGGAAGCTGTTTCCATCTACTTTATTTTAATCGAGGTAAACCTTTACATTTCATTATAAATATAAAGAGAATATTGATAGTCGTGCTTTAGAACTGGACACTATACGCTGGCCTTAAAATTCCCTGCAGTCGCGAGAAACAACTGAATGTAGACAGGATTTTAAAAGAATGATAACGTTTTGAACAATTTGAACCATTAATAATGGATATTTGGAAATTACTTACGCCGCAGAAACAGTTAATGAAATCATTTGTGTATTTTAATGAGGTATACGTTAAATATAATTTCGTTTTATTTTTCCTTTGAAAGGAGTTTAATTCCTACTTTGTTAATAATCTTCGGATAAAATATTTCGAAAAATGTTGTAAAGAGTAGGAAGATTTTCTTGAAAACCTCGTGTCGTATCTCTGGAAGATACTAAACCTAAATATCAAGTTTGGTGCTTATCCGACTGTTCGTTTTTTAGTTATGCTGTTCACAGACACACACGCGTACATGTTTCCAAAAATGCTTTTTTTGGATTCAGGGGGTCTCAAAACATGTATTTCCGGTGAAATCTCTAACGAATTTTTGGGTGGAATGCAATACTTCCCCTACTTACTATACGTAGTAGAGAAAGTAAAAAGAATTAAGAACCGATAAAATGAAAAATATTGAAAAATACCAGAACATGTAGACTATCATTTGTTCCTTTTGTATATTAAAAATTCATTTTCTCTGCTTTCAATTGGCTACTATAATTTTTTAACGTGGAGAGGAACATTTTCTGGAGGCAATTCTAACATTAGGTTGTACTATGATAACTTATAACTCAGTGTCTGAGGACATTTAATTTAAGCAGAAATTTTTGAGACGTATTTGCTGTAGCCGATAGTTCGGACCGTTCCAGGGACAAAACTACATGTGGCATACATCAGTGTTTGTTTCTTTGCTCTTAATTCCAATAGATCAACTTAACTATTGCCTTTATCTCCATAGCCATAACAATTTCTCTATTGTATTTCATCGCACACATTCCTATTCTTCGATAAAAGTTTTTAGTATTCACCATGTATCGGTAAAATTTCTTGTACGCGTCAATATTTCAATAATAATTAATTATTTAAGTTGTTTTGCTGTTTCTTTGGTACTGTGTGCCCGCTACGATATTTATCCTTTCTTAGGAGGCTTTCCACACACATTTATCAAGACAGAAGACAACCTGTATCAGTCAATGTAAACTTATATGTGGTTACAACTTTTAAAGTCTTTGTCAAAGTTTTAATGTATGTCATAGATACACTTTGAAGAATATGTATGTTTGAAAACCAAAACCCTACCTTTGTGAGGCCAAGTATCCTTGGTTTTAATTTAATCGTACTCTTTTTATACATATGCCAATAAGACAATCAAATTCTAAACATAGCAAGCTTAGAAAAAGCAGACTTTTAATGGAACATTGAACTAAACTATTTATATCCTAACTCGCTTGAGTATCCTCCACATTACTGGCTGCTACATCTGCAGAGCAAGGGAGCAAGAAGTGTTGCCTATATAGACAGGCGTTTCGATCTAAACATGCAATCACATAGGTTCCACACATATCTAACACATGCCTTTAGCTCATGGGTAGCGTAGCTAGCTTTTTGTGCCCAAGACTGCCCAAGTTCTGTACCCCTGCTTTCAAAAAACATTAAATTAAATTTACTCTACAAAAAGTACAAATTAATATTAATAACAATAATAAAATTACAAATAAAGTTAAATTATTATAAAATTTATATCGAATCACAGAATAACTGGCTAAAATTATCAAAACACAAATTCAAAATCTTGACATAGTTAAACCCATTTAACCCCTAAAAATTATTATTTTATAATATTTATATATTATAAAATAATCTATATGGTTCGATCCCGAATCAGGTCGATGTTTTTAAAGGGAGACTAAAAGGTGAAAATTGCCCAAAAATAACAATTTCTTTTCCGTGCAGTTTTCTTAATTGGAATTTTCTCTTTAACCTGATATGATTTTAATCAATACTTACATTTTGCAATTAAACTTTGCACTGTGAGTTCTGCACCACTTTACAGAAGAAAAAAAAACATAACCCTACACACTTTGGAGTGGAGACGCAACCTTATCCACCTTTATGAGGAAGTTTTGCTCTGCAAATCGGTAGTACTGTTAAGTTTACCTTACGGGGTGGCTCAGATGGTTACGTGTGTGTGGGCCGCATTCAGGAGGTCCCGGATCGATCCCCGGCGACCGCCCACTCTGACCCATGCGGTTTTTTTTTTGGTTTTTTTTCTCGGGTCGTCAGGTGAATACTGGAATGGTTTCTTTCATCCCCCGAATTTCCTGTCCATCGATTTCGTTCCAGTCTTTATATTGTTCATCTTTTATTCCGTTGGTCTCTTTCAGGGTTGGAATTGTCGGCGATGGTGTTTCGGTGCAGCTTTGCAGAAAAAAAGAATGCTCTTTGTGACTCTCTCCGTCCCTCGGCTTTCAGATGGCTGCCTTAAGGGGCTTTGGACCCTTCTGTGTGGAGTGGGGTCCCCGGTCCGTCTGCCGGGGTGTCTCTATCTGGAAACTTAGGGACCCTGTCATTGTTGTGCCTTCGTTCCTGGTTCCGGCCGTCCGGTGTCTCCTCTCGCCTCATCCTTCTTCCCTGGGACTCCTCTTCGTGAGGCGTATGTACAATATCCACTCTGGATCGGTGCCGAGTCCCCTCGGTAGTCAATCCAATCCAACTGTTAAGTTTGTGTAGTCAAGGCATGTGGTTTCTTATATATGCGAGTTTCTTTTCTCCATTTTTGCTTTGTACAACTTTTTCTGTGAATGACTTTTTCTGACTACTTTTTCTCAGACAATTGGAGATAGTTAAATTAATTTTTATGATGATAAAATATTAACCTCTAAGTGCTGTCATGGATCTGCTTTGCTACTAATAAGATGTTTAGTTACCGTAAAAAATTACTGACAAATTTTAATCAAGAGATGACATCGTTGATAAAACAGTCCTATATTCCTTAATAAACAAAATTAATATATAAAAATAGATCAGTGAGTTTAGATGGCATGCATCTATATATACTGCGAACATTTTACTGTGATATCTTAAATACTTTCTGAGACAACTGGCCATGAATTTAGCAAATTAAAATTGGCGGGATAGGGCAAGGTTTCCTCATACCGGACGCAAGCTAAGACAACTTGGCAGTTACCAGCGTCGTTATATTAACCGTAACAATTATTATTTATTGAATTAATTACGAAACAGCCCGCCAAGTCGTTAATAATGTATTTCTTAATAATGAATACAGCCTACCATCAAGTGTGTTTTCACTTTGTGTGCATGTTTTTAAATCCTTCAATGCCCTGATGAAGGGTAAACACAAAGTATTGAACATTTTTATTGTATGAATTTGCGTGTTTCTATCTTTCGCTCAGAGCAATCTTGTTATTTTCTATAGGAAAATAATAAAAGCTTCGTATGCAATAGCTCAAGCAAACATTTAGTAAGTGACAAACAACTATTTCTTAATGGTATATATTCCAATAATATACAGGGGACCATTTAAGTTGAGATGTACAATATCTCCAAAACCAAGCGTTGTAGAAAGAAATGTCTTGAATAAACGTTGCTTGATATTATTGGGGAAAGTAAATGCCATTAGTCGTGTTTTTCTTGGAGGACATTATGAAAGGTCATTTTAGGGCCAATCTAATTTTTTAAAATGGGAACCTACATTTTGTATGCTGTTTTCTCATTAGAAAATGGTTTATAAAAAGCTGTTTCTTTTGTGACGAGGAATAAGGAAACAAAATAAAAAATGTTGGTTTCCAATTAGAAACGTAACTTGTCCCTCAAATGACCATCCATGGATGGTCCAACCATTCATTGCGCTCTTCGTACACAGCCATTCTGAATTTTCCGTTGTTATTTGCGTTGGTGTAGGAACAATTGAAAAGTGCTTTATACAATCGTTGTTTAGTTCTTTTATGAGTGGAAAAACAAAATAAAATGTAGGTTCCCATTTTAAAAAATCAAACTGATCCTAAAATGATCATCACAAAGTCCTCCAAACAAAACACGACTAATGCCATTTACTTTCCCC